>CM027833.1:32692854-33431716 GCA_016097485.1 Eucalyptus sideroxylon x Eucalyptus melliodora
GGTTTCGACTCAGGAGCACTACCAAAGTGTTTCAAAGAAGGGTTATCTTGACGTAGGTCTGCTTTTTGCAGAGATTGACCTAAGTTAAATGGAGTCTCTATTAGCCCTACTTAAAGAACCAAATATGAAACTTCATACACCTTAAAGTTCATAGGGAGAAAAGAGAATTTTTGGAGGTCTTTATACTCATTATAAGCCTAGCATTGAATATACTTGGGCATTCACCTTATCAATATCTCAAATCAAGGATAGGTTCTATTTAGTGCTTAACTGAAATGGGCACCCGAATCGAACCGAGAACCTTTTGTCAGGCTATTGTTCTCTTGTTTTGTTCCCTAAAACTTATGGAGTAAGACATGGGTTTCTCAATAAGATAAATTCTTTTGATTACATGATGTGATGGACTCCTCCGAAAAACATTGGCGCACGTGTAAACGAGGTGCTCTACCTAACTGAACTATAGCCCTTGTGTTTATGATACATATTTTATCATATTATGTAGATAATTTCTTGTCAAGATGAATATTACATGATTCAACCACATATCTCCCAATTTGATAGGTATTGCTTAGAAGTAATATTGGATTTATATTTCATCGATGGGATGAGTTCTTTTTGTTTCTCTTTGTGATGATAAATGACCTACTTAAAAATATGGAATTGTTTCTTAAATAACAAACTTTATGGATGTCATGCCGCCACTCAGACGTGAAAATTTCAAAATTAAATACAGTTGTTTCTTTTTTTAGATCTGATAATAATTAGATAGTGATGCTATATAGCTAGTGAACCGTAGTTCCTGTAGGAAAGAGGTTTGGAATCTACTAATAAAGATGTTCACTTCTTAAAATATCCCATATATGTAGGCGGGAACAGAGGAAGGGGTCAGATTTATCTCGATGGGAGCAAGAGTAACAATACAGTTTATAACGCTACAGTGGCTAGTGTAGTAAGTAAAATCATACGAAAAGAAAAAGGGGGGTACGAAATAACCATATCGGATGCATCAGATGAACGTCAAGTGGTTGATATTATTCCACCAGGGCCAAAACTTCTTGTTTCCGAAAGCGAATCTATCAAACTTGATCAGCCGTTAACGAGTAATTCTAATGTGGATGGATTTGGTCAAGGAGATGCAGAAATAGTACTTCAAGATCCATTCCATGTCCAAGGCCTTTTGTTCTTCTTGGCATATGTTATTTTGGCACAAATATTTTTGGTTCTTAAGAAGAAACAGTTTGAGAAGGTTCAATTGTCCGAAATGAATTTCTAGATTCGCGAATTTCCAATATCAAATTCGTAAAAAGAATCAAAACAATTCAATTATATTATGTATGATTAAAAATTATTAAAAGCTCTTTGCTTGTTTCTATTCCAGATGTCGATATCGGGAATTATTTGTACCGCATTACTAGTCATAGTATGTATAGTGTGAAAAAGATTATTTTACTTTATCCCTTCTTTTTTTTTTAAGCCAAATTCGAGTGGTGTCACTAGGTCACTCTTGTGAGATTGAAATGTCGTAGAATGGATCAATCGTTTTCTATTCTAATAGGATAAATCAAATCAAAAATTTTGCTGGATACTAAACATAAGATAAGTAAGTGGAAAATAGAAAACAAAGGATTATTCGCCTTCTTCTCCTTCTTAGTCTTTTCTTCAACACAAGAAAGAAATTTCTTCTATTCGATAGAGCATCTCGGTTCGAGTCCAAGTGGCGGCATGGCATCTTCTAAAACAAACGGACTAAGTCCTATAATAAATTCAATTCCTTAGAATTGGTTTACCCCACTTTTTCATTTTAATAAAAAAAATTATGATATTTTCCACCTTAGAACATATATTAACTCATATATCATTTTCGATCATTTCAATAATAATTACTATTTTTTTATAAGCTTATCGGTCGATGAAATCGTAGGACTATATGATTCATTAGAAAAAGGCATGATAGCTACTTTTTTCTATATAACAAGATTATTAGTCACTTGTTGGATTTATTCAGGACATTTCCCATTAAGTGATTTATATGAATTATTAATTTTTCTTTCATGGATTTTCTCCGTTATTCATATGGTTCCATATTTTAAAAAACATCAAAATTATTTAAGAACAATAACCGTGCCAAGTACTATTTTTACCCAAGGCTTTGCTACTTTCGGTCTTTTAATTGAAATGCATCAATCCAAAATAGTAGTACCTGCTCTCCAATCCCAATGGTTAATGATGCATGTAAGTATGATGATATTGGGCTACGCAGCTCTTTTATGTGGATCATTATTATCAGTATTTTATCAATTTGCAAATTCTTCCTCAGTTAGTTAAAAGAATGAAATTGGCCGATATTATGACAATACTAGGTAGCATAGATATCATTATGGGAGAAGTTGATCGTTAAAATGATAATTGATACAACAGAAGTACAAGATCTAAATTCTTTTTCTAGATTGGAATCTTTAAAAGAAGTCTATGGAATCATAGGGATGTTTTTACCTATCAAAAGACCTGCTAAAGCCCATAGAGTACTTAGTACCGGTGCCACGGAAAGATATGTTTTTAGATCTCGCATTTTAAATCCTCCTTCTTTATTCTTTTTTATTTATTGTATTATTTATTGTAATGCCTAATGTTAATACATATATGATCCGATATAATATATATGTAAGTAGTTAAGGACCGCTTGTATTTGTACATGGAATTCCTAATTCCAATTGAAATCTACAATGATCCGGTAGATAAGATTTTTCTTTTCTTAAAACCGAAAAAGATGTCCCTTCCAACTGAGCATTCCCAAAAAAATATTCCCTTTTTTAGTTATTTTTTATGATGGGTTTCATATTCATGTGTATATAAGCCTTCTACTATTATTATATGTTACATGAGAATAAATATAAAAAAAATGGCAAGATAACTTGGATATATCAATGGAGAAAATAAGGATTTTGAAAACAAGACAGGGATTCTATAAAATGACATTGTAGACCAATTGAAAGGGATGTAGCACAGCTTGGTAGCTCGTTTGTTCTGGGTACAAAATGTCACTAATTCAAATCTTGTCATCCCTACCTATTACTTCTCGTCGAAAAGAACGAGGATTTATTGAAATCAATTAAAATCAGCCATACATAATATTTTTTATTATATCATACTTTATATGATAGTCTTATGCATACAAGATGTATTTGGGTTATAAAAAAAATCCTCTTTTTTTTTTTTTTTTTTTTAGTTTTAGCTAGTGTGATAATGATAAGAAGATAAGAAAGCGCTCTTCGTTCAGTTCGGTAGAACGTGGGTCTCCAAAACCCGATGTCATAGGTTCAAATCCTACATAGTGTGATTCTGTTCTTGGTTAGGTTAGTCCGAAAATTACAATTAAATAATTGACCAGTAATCTTAATTTGACCTCCTTTGTATTAAAGAAAAGAGGAGGTCAATTAAAAAAAAAAGATGTTAATTAATTTAATCAAAGATCCAACTGATCACCACGTCTGTATTGTAAATATGCAGTTACAAATAATCCAGCTAAAGTAATAGGAATTAGACCTAAGACAATTCCAAATAGAAAAACTTCAATCATTTCAATTTTTTTGAAAGGGAAAAAGGAGAGTTAATATCTATCCCTACATATTAATCCGCATTGCCCATGAATCTCAATGACCACTAATTGGAAGTTGACTCTCTAAGGAACTATAGAGTCTATCAATACCACATAAAGATTTCTTTTTATGCGTTGTGTTCATTCAATTAATTTCAAATAAGTCGTATCTTGGTCAAACCAATAAAGAGAACTGAGGTTATATTTAAAGCTACTAGTAGAAAACCGAAATAACTAGTTATAGTAAGCATGAAGATGAAGGAGCTAGCCTTGTTTGTTTTGAGTGTAAGTCTTGGTGCCGTTTGCTTGTACATTCTAGTTAGCTTAATTCAATTATCATTTACCAAAAAAATTAAAAAAGATGAAGGAGCTTAATGAAATGTGTTCTTTTTATACATATGTTCGAAAGCACTTCCCTAAGTTTCAATATATGAAGATAAGCAAAAAATACCAATTCAAATGAAAGAATAAGTTCAAATGATAGTTGTTAATTCATCAATCATTATAGACGGGATTAACAAAAACATAGAGTAAGGGAGGTAGAAAAAGAGATCAATTAATCATTTGTAATGTCTGCCTATCCCTTAATTTCGAATCAAGTGATTCATTAGATAATTCTTGAGTAGACTAATATTAAAATAATAAAATAGTAAGAAATTCGAATCCATATAGAACAAAATTTGAAAATCATTTATCTTTTCTTTTGATCTTTTTTTTTAATCGTATCGAATCTATTTTTCGATTTTAGAATAAAGAGTGACCTTATAACAATAACACCTTTTTTCTTGTCATTTGAGATATTATGTGAATGAATCTACTCCTGAATTTAATGAGTAAAAATGAAAATAAATAAAGTAAAAATAACAAAGGTATCGTACAACTAATCAAATTACTCATGAAAATCAAATCTTTCTTTTCGTCCAACTCGATTCTAAGACTAGTAATTCCTATAATTTTTTTCTTTCTTTTCTAGGTTCTACGTTTTTTTTCCATATTTTTGAGAAATAGAAATTGTCTTTTCATATCATAAATTCCCATCCTCGCAGCTAGTTCTAGAAAGAACCTTTCGATCTAATACAAGAAAATAATGTGTGCATCACGAATACTAATTATTTCAATTTTTTTTTTTTTTTTTGTTCTCTTTTTTTTTTCAATACTATCTACCCCTTTTACTTGTTACTCTACAAGGAAACAATTCCTCTTAAAATGTAAAAAAAAAAAAAAAAAAAGATTCCAACAAAAAAAATTTCTACAGTTTAAGCTTATATCTTTGAAAAGGAGATTTTTCAATTTTCTTATCAAATTGAATTGTGGAAAAAATTGAGAGAAAGAAACCTTATAAAAATTGGAGAAATTCGATATTGAATAATACATGCATGATTCTACATCGACAAGCAACAAGAAAAGAATAAAGAAATTATCGAGTACTTCATTTTCATACTGTTTATTAGGGTCTCCTTCTTATCTTCATCGCAGGGTAGAGTAGCTTGGTAGCTTGAAAGGCTCATAACCTTGAGGTCATGGGTTCAAATCCCATCTCTGCATCATTTTTGTGATAAAAAAAAAATGGGTTTGTCTCTGTTAACTATTAACTAGTAATTAAATTACTTACTACTTTTTATTATTACCCCCCTTTTTTTTTGGGGGGGGGGGGGAGGATAGAACCATTCACTATATTATCACAGTCAATTATATCGAATCCCTTATACCATACAATACTTTAACCTGGGCAAATAGCAGGAATCAAACCCGCATCTTCTCCTTGGCAAAGAGAAATTTTACCATTCGACTATATCTGCATTTTTTTTTTCATTCTTGATACCTTGATACGAGGTTTCTAGATAATATTTATCCCTACCTAGGCCAGATCCTCTGTTTAGGGCGATTCCAATTCAATTAGCGTCCATAATAAAGACACTCACTATCTGCTCTTGATTCAACACACTTCCACTATAGTGTCCGAGTAGATACTCTTACTTTCTCTCAAACCATAATAATATTATTTGATCAGATCATTGAATCGTTTATTTCTCTTGAAATCTCTTTATTTTGATTTCTACACACGTCTTTTTTTAGGAGGTCTACAGCCATTATGTGGCATAGGGTTACATCTCGTATGAAGCTTAATAGGATACCACTTCTACAAATAGCTCTTAATGCTGCATCTCTTCCGAGACCAGGACCTTTTATCATAACTTATGCTCGTTGCATACCTTGATCTACTATTGTTTGAATAGCATTTCCTACTGTAGTTTGAGCAGCAAATGGTGTCCCCCTTCTTGTAACATTGAATCCACAAGTACCAGCGGAGGACCAAGAAATTACCCGACCCCGTAAATCTATAACAATCACAATGGTATTGTTGAAACTTGCTTGAACATGAATAACTCCCTTTGGTATTCTATGTGTACTTTTACGTGAACCACTACGGGAAAATCGATTAATTTTCTTTTAGCTTTCCAAAGAAGTAATTGATTGAGCAGTTAACAGATGATCCAAGTAATGCACCAATTGCGGTACAATAGAGTTGTAATTCATTAGTTATTCCCGATGCTCGCCAAATAAAATATATAAAAAAAAAATAGAGGTTATTTGTATTCCTCAAAACCCCCGCCCACATCGCCATTCAATATTTCTTGGCCCACTATTGGCCAAACCACCTGGGCACCGGGTCCAATGTGAGTAGGGTCACTTAGCCATGCTTCATAATTGGAAAAACAAGCACCATGGAAATACATGCCACTCAGCCAAAGAAAGATAATGGAAAGTTGGCTAAAATGAGCACTAAATACTTTTCGAGAGATCCCCTCCAAATCATTGGTATGGCTATCGAAATCATGAGTATCAAAGCATGTAGGTTCCAGATCCAAGTGGTAGTATCAGGGCCCTTAGCTATTGTTCTTGAGAAATGACTTGGTTTGGCCCATTCCTCGAAAGAAGTTTTTATGGGATCCCTATCTACCAAAATTTTGACTTATGGTTCCAGCGAACGAATAATCATTGAGTCCTCCTCTTTCCGAACAACACATACAAAGAAACCCACTAATAGTCAAGTAATTAATGAATCTATGGGAGATGTTTTGAATTAGTTTATTTTTCTTTCTTCTATCTCCCATCTATTTTATTTAGTTATTCACTAGAGCAATTATGGCCTGGAAATCGATCGGGAGTGTTCGGATCTATTATGACATAGCCATGAGGCGCGCAATGGACCTTTTTAATCTTCTACAACCTTTTCCGGGCTTTAAATTGATGCAAAAAACATTTTTTGTGCAACCTAGTATAAGTGTATTTATTAATATCTCAATTCAAAGTTTCTAGACGTTGCTAATTTATGTCTTACATTAGAGAGAACACGTATATATTAATTATTATTTTAATTATTTATATTAATATATTAATTATTATTCTATATTCTATTCTAAATTCCATGAACAGGTATTGGTCATTTCATTACAAATGAAATATTCCAATATCTATATTTAATTATTCGGAAGTTCATTTTAATAGCAGAAAAAGTATCCTTTATACCCGCAAAATACCAAACGAAATAGAAAATGATCTTAGAAAGGATATAATGAAATTCTTGAATTGTTTTTACCAAATAAATGATCCCCGCGCCTTCATGTCCAAATAAAGTAAGAATAAAGTAAAGGGGTGTAAATAAGTCATCTCGAATCAATGGATTCATTGTAAAATCCCTCTATGATATAATGCATTTTTATTACAATTTTTTTGGCTAATGATAGATAAAGGGATTATGTCCAACATTGATTCCTTTAGACGTGTCGATTGGGCAAATGCATCCATAGTGACTAGGGTAGATATCTCGTATTCGAAAACTAGCAGTTTGAGCTTCAAGAAATAGTGAATGGTCTTATCAATACACAAATGTATAACTCCCCTTAGATACATGCATTAAGATACGAAGGCTTCTTATTCCACAACAACGAAAGCACTTTTTCACCCTTTCATATACTAGGGGATTTCACTTGGAAAAGAAGATGTTCCATACTAATGGATTCGGGTCCATAACCATGGGTTCCAATGTATGAGATCTTGTAGCACTTACCAATGAGACCCTATCGATTAGTATTACACAAAAGAAATCAATTTTAGACACTAATACAATTAGATCTACTCTTCACAGACAAACTTGGGATTTGCGATCCCAGGTAAGATCGGTTCAGGATCACGAGATCCTTTTCTATTAGATAAGAAGGGTTGTTGCACAAAATGTACTTCTAAGTAATTGCCCCATAGATCCTATATCTATCTATTTGAAGAACCATAAAACTGAATTATTTGGGATGCCTGTGCCCATAAGAAATCGCGGAGCCACCCATTAATAGTGATGGAACTCTGCGCAAAGTTTCCTCCCGTGATATAAGTTACCACTCCTTGATCACTTATACTACCCCAAACATTTGACTACATTTTCCAACTGAAATGAAATATGACTACCGAAATTGCATTGTACATCCAGAATAGGCCTAAGAAGACATGATCCCAAGCAGATACTTGGCATGTGCCCCCTCTTCTAGGTCCATCACAAGGGAAACAAAAACCAAGATTTGCTTTATCCAGTATCAAACGAGAGCTACGAGCAAATAGAACACCTTTCGTGGAGTATCAATACTGTTACATGAATCGTAAATGCATGAATGTGATGTACCAAAAAATCTGTGGTTCCTAATGGAATAGGTAATAAAGCAACCTTGCCACCTACGCCACTAAACGACCACCTCCCCAAGTCAAACTGGTGCTTGCTGTTGCACCAGGGGTAGTTGCAGCAAGTGCCAAAGCATGGGTGTTTTGTATCCATTGAGCAAAGACGGGTTGTAATTGCATAACGGTATTAGAAAACTTATCTTGGGGTCGCCCTAAATGCCCCCATCATCTAGTGGTTCTGGACATCTCTCTTTCAAGGAGGCAGCAGGGATTCGACTTCCCCTAGGCACAAGGAAAGAGTAATAGACCGAACCAACCTACAAAAAAGAAACGGTCTCTACATAACCAATCGTCCATAATATCAAATCAATCATTTTCGTCTTTGGAAAATTTACCAAGGGCTACAGTCATAGTGATCCTCCTATTCAACTACTTCAACCATTTCCGAACACCTCATGGCATTTTCAAGACGTTTGAGGATTCGATCATTTATTTATATATGATTTGACTTCTCATACACGGCCCCCTCTTTAATTCTAATGAAGTATGAGTGCTCACTCTTATGTTTGGTTTGGGGCCCACCCAATTTTGGTGCGAAATCTCACCTTTTGGAAATCTCAAATAAAGGAAAGTGGGTTAGTGGAGGAAGACCTCCTAAGGATAAGAGACATAGAGCTAAAGAGAGAGCCAAAAAAGGATCTTTCGTGTATAATCCTACATAATCTCGAATGTTATCAGTTCCGACACGTAGACCAAATAATACAATACAAGCAAAAGTTCCTAGATTCATGGAGATATAGAATAGCATATAAGTTATCACGCTTGCATATCCACCATTTGAGTCTCCAACAATTATTTCAATAATTACATATCCGATCGGATAAAGTCGAGAACCGTCGATTACCTTTTGAATCAAAGTAGCGATGAGCCTAGTACTACGACTATAGGGGGAAGCTACCGCTTCATAGACAGCTTCACTTCCTCGTTGCTTCTTTCTAGCGACTAGCTTCTCAAGTGGGTGGCTTGGTAAGCAAGCTATCTTCAGAATCGTAAAATCCCTACAATAATAGGCCGGAATGGTGGTTTTGGAACCCTACTTCAACGAAAAGGGGGAATTGCCCTTTCATAGCCTCAAGATAATCTACTTATGCAAGATAAAAATAGACAAATAAGCTATATATGATCTACGGGAATAGGAAAAAAGATTATGATATTTCAATTTTAGGGAATTAAAAAAAAAAAGAAATCTAAAAGATCTTTTTCCTAAAATTCCTGCTTGGCCCATTTAATGTATATGATACCTACCCCCCAATAAATATTATCTATTACTAGTTTATTTAAATAAAAAATAATTAAATAATAAAAATAAATATATAGAAATTATATTATATATAGAAACAAAAAATAATTCTAAAAAAAATATATAAATAAAAAATGGTATGAACTTTTCCTTTTAAAGCAATGAAATACTGATATTTCTACCTATGCTATTCAATTATTCGACCTAACAAATTCGTCCATGTAGGTTGTATACATGCAGAATAATGATAAATAAAAGGAGGAGTAGAATAGATGCGATTCATAAAAATGAATTGGTTAATATGGGTGTGTACAAATTGGGAATACGTAATGTAATGGCTAGAATCCAACTATTGGATGTTTCAATTTCAAAAATAAAAAAGAATTCTAGAATCTGATGTAATCTAAGATATGAATAATTGGTTTACATTATGGAAGAAACCCATGTATATGTGATATTAGATATTGCTCCATTTCTCCTACCCGTTGTCCCCCTTGCTTGGCCCTTCCTCTAAGGGGTTGTTGTGTAACAAGTGCATAATGTCCACTAGAACGCCCATGTATTTTATCATCAACTTGATGAATTAATTTCAAGATATAAGGATTTCCTATTAAAACAAGTTGTTCAAAAAGATCTCCCGTTCTTCCATCAAATATTTTGCTTTTTCCCAAATACTCGGATTCAAATACCCATGGATTCGCTATTTGCTGACTCGCTTCATATAATTCAGAAAACACTAGTTTTCTCGAAGCCTCTTGCTCATATCTCTCATCAAAGGGGCTATTCGATAATGTCTATCTAGTAGATCCCGAGCTAATCAGAGTGAGCATTCAAATATCTGTCCTACATTCATTCGTGAGGGTAATCCTAATGGATTGAAGACCATATCAACAGGTCTTCCATCTTGCAAATAAGGCATATCTTGTCTAGGTAAAATTTTGGAAATGATACCTTTATTTCCATGCCTTCTAGCTACTTTATCACCCACTTCGATTTCACGTTTCTATAAAATATAGACACAAATAGTTTCTGAATTATAATTCGAACCCCTTTTTTTCTGGATCCATCTCACATCAATAACTCTACCCCTACCACCTATAGGTAGTTTTAGACAAGTTTCCTTTGAAGTGGATACCTGAATGCCAAGTATGGCTCATTAATAGCATTTAACCAGCCGAGCAACCATATGCTTTGACCTGCATTAAATGCTGGGCTATTCGATTGAAGATAAAGCACATCGAACCTATACGAAGTTTTACCATGAGCAGATTGTATCCATTGGGTAAATATAGGTTCGATTAAGATTTGTTTCTCCGAAGTACCAAAAGCAAGCATGACATCATTATGAACATAAAGCCCCAAAGTGTGGAACCCCATAAAGAGGCTGGCCCAACTTAAATGGGATATGATAGCTTCTTTATGGTCTAACAGTCTTGCCAATATATTATCCTCATTCTGTTCCGAATTGTAATATCTAATGAAAAATATAGCCCCATGAGCAAAAGCCCCTATCATGATGAATCCTGCAATGTATTGGTGATGAGTATATAACGCAGCTTGAGTAGTAAAGTCTTGTGCTATGAACACATAAGCAAGTAAAGAATCATCGTCAGCACTTGTCCAATCTGGCTCTCTAATGTTGTACCGGTGCCCAAGAAAGATGGCCGGACAGGTTACAGAAGCCATGGCTTTCAGGTGTTTAAAGTTTGTTAAATGTTATAATATAGAAAATTTTGATTCGTCTAAAGATTGTTTTTTTGTGTACAAATATATGATGACCGATATCGTGATATTGCCCAGCTATGGTTTCAGCTATAAGAGTCTTGTCATACGTAAATGTGGACATGCAAATAAGTTTGGATTACCACTCACTTGAATATAAAGTGCTTTGAAATTTGGAGAACGAATTGAGTGTTTGGTTACTACCATTAGATATGGATGCTTTGTCAACATACACACATTTTGCTCAGTGGGGACTCTTTTGATTGACAGGTACATGATATAAAACCAAATGTGATTGCACCTACTAAACACGTTAAGGATGTTGGCTTGGATCCAATTGTAGATGATACAGAAGGTTCTTTGGAATGGCTTTCGCACTTCAAAAACTTGTGGAAGGAGATCGTCAAATTGTGGAAGGAATGCAATGTCTCATTAGTTCACAGGAGCTACTTTTTCCTACTGTTTAAAGGTGATCCGACGGATTCTATCTACATGGAGGTAGAGCTCAGGAGGTTGTCGTTTCTTAGGGATAAATCTGCCCGTTGTAATCAAGCTCTGGAAGATGGTCAGACCTTGACTGCTGCTTCGAGGTACTGAATTCAAATTATATGAAACACTCGCTGCTTTTGTTAAATTCACAGTAGGAACATATTTAGTCTGGGATTTTATTGTGCTGAGCAGCATACAAGATCTTCGTCGTGAGAGGCAGATGCTTACCAAGCAGTTGCAAAAGAAGCTCACCAGGAAAGATAGAGAGGTGCTCTTCCAAACTTGGGGGATCGGTTTGAATACAAAGCATAGAAGTTTACAGTTAGCCCACCGCTTGTGGTCCGACACAGAAGATATGGACCATGTGGCC
Organism: Eucalyptus sideroxylon x Eucalyptus melliodora; assembly: GCA_016097485.1. NCBI lineage: Eukaryota > Viridiplantae > Streptophyta > Magnoliopsida > Myrtales > Myrtaceae > Eucalyptus > Eucalyptus sideroxylon x Eucalyptus melliodora. The sequence goes on from CM027833.1 coordinate 32,705,002, forward strand.
GAGAGTGCCAAAATTGTTGCAAAGCTTGTTGGTTTTGTTCAGCCAGAGGAAGCTTCGAAGGAGATGTTTGGCCTCAACTTTACTCCTTGGCGATCAAGCACAAAACTTCGCAAGTGGAAAAGCACTATGATGTCTTTCTTGTGAACCTTTGTTTTGGAAGCTATTACTTTTGCGGAATGGTGACAAAATCGTTCCTCCAACTATCTGAGATGGTGTGAATTCCTTTTAACCGGTAATATAGTGTAATTTAGATGCAGGTCATCGAACATAAGCTTTGTATATACTCGTGAACAAATGAGGGCTTGCAGGTCCTCTCACCGGTCCTGGCTCTTTAACATATGTATTGGCGCATGATTGATGTTAATTGGACTAATATAATAATGTTTCTATTTCTTCCATCCTCTTACATGTTTTTTATTTAAAAGCTTGTTGCTGGTTAAATAAGTAATTTAACTAATGACTCGTGGTATGGCGCTCGTTGATTGCGACTCCTCAACTTCATTAAGCCATTTTTTTGCTCTCGTGGTTTTCCTGACCTCATTGGATTTAGTATGTGCAGAAAGCATCTTTTAATGGTTGAATGGCATCATCTCAGTAGTCACACAAGATACTAGTTACATGAAATTATTTGTTTGCACACTTAGAGAGAGAGAGTAAGAGAGGGGGGGGGGGTGTTTACAAGGTGGGAGGATAGGACATATACATAGGTTCAACTTGAAATATCATTGTAGTGGCTTAAATTGAAGGAAGAGCGTCCTTCTCATCGTCAGGGCTGTAGGAAACAAGAAACCACTTAAGTAAGCTTCACACACACACACACACACACACACACACACACAAAGCTTTCCTAATAATACTCCTACCAATGAAAAGGAAAGCAACTTTGTAGATTTGTTCTTATATACTTCGTTTCTTAAAATACGATATAGCATGTAAATGATAGGCCTTAACCGGTATCTATTCTTCAGCGATTTATATGTAAGCTATGTGAAAGGCTCACTAGACGTGCGTCAACCATGAGCATTAAGGTTGGTTCCAAACGTTACTTTCAGATTCAACATTGAGTTGCACAAAGATCAAATGATGTTGCCCACATGATTTGGTATTGTGATAATGACAAGAAAAAAGTATAAATGCAAACTAGTTTTAAAAAAGCTACGTGATCGATTATAGTGTGGAGACTATATGAAAATTTGCTTTCTCCAAAAAAACTCGCCGTGGACTTACGCAAAGGCTTGATATGCATTGATTTGATATAGTGGAATGAATCAAAGATAAGTGTTGTGAAAGTCCTAAAACTTGTCGCGAAAATGCATTTGAGTCCTAAAACTTGCAAAAAGTGCAAATAAGTCTTAAAACTTGTCAAAATGGTTCAATTCAATCCTAAAGTTAACACCGTTAGCATTTTCCGTTAAAAATGCTGACGTGAAATTTTAAATTATTTTTTTTATTTTCCAGCTGGATTTTTAAAATACTTTATTCAATTTTAAAAAAAAAAAATTATATTTAAAAACTAAAATTAATTTTTTTTTAAAACTGTTAAAAAAAAAAAGGAAAGGGTTGAGGAGGCGGCCACCCATCACCGGAGGGGCCGACAACGATTGCCGACCGTTGCCCAACCAGGGCGAGGCCTCGTTGGCCCCAGGCAAGGGTCAGCGACCCTCGCTTGGCATGGGCGAGGGCTCGCTGGCCCCAAACGGGGGCCAGCGACCCTCGCCTGACGTGGGCGAGGACGCCTAGATCTAGGCACGCCGGCCCTCACCGGGGGGGTGGCGACCATCGCCAGCCCTGGGCAAGGCCTCGGTGGCCCTCGCCATGGGCCGGCAAGGCTCGCCTAAATCTGGCCAAGCACAAAGACGCAGAAGTCGCTGGGTCGCAAGTAAAGGTCACCGACGAGGGGACTTGGAACAGCGGTGACTGGCGGCTTGGCAACTAGCTCGGATCTGCTAGCGTCAAGCACAGGGAAGCACGAGAGCGGGTCACCCGCATGGCCCTCACGCTTCGCGGCAATGCCCAGATCTGGGCAAGCCCCGTCGGCCCTAGGCGAGGGCTACCGAGGCCTTGCCCAAGGCTGGTGACGGTCGCCAACGCCCAGGCGAGGGCCGATGTGCCCAGTTCTGGGCACCCTCACCCGCGTCAAGCGAGGGTTGCCTGCCCTCACCAGGGGCCGGCGAGGGTCGCCGGCCCTTGCCTAGGGCTGGAAGGCCTTGCCCTGGTCGGGTGGTAGCCGACGACCATCGCCGGCCCCTCCAACGATGGGTAGCGCCTCCTCTTCCCGTTTCTCTTTTTTTTCTTTTTTTAACAGTTTTTAAAATTTGAATTTTAGTTTTTAAATATACTTTAAAAAAATTGAATAAAAAATTATTTTAAAAAACCAGTTGGAAAATAAAAAATCATTTAAAATACTACATCAGCGCCACGTCAACATTTTCAGTCAATAAAACTAGCAGCGTCAATTTTAGGACTCGAATGAAATATTTTGACAAGTTTTAAGACTTATTTGCATTTTTTGCAAACTCAAATGCATTTTCGCGACAAGTTTTAGGACTTCCGTAGCACTTATCCCATGAATCAATGAAATACTTACTTGATAAAACTCCCAATGGTTCGTTTTAACCACTAGTAAATAATTGTTGAAATTATCAATTCTATTAAAAAAATCCATCATCATGCTTCGTTTGAGATTTAATATTATTATCTCATACCTGTTGTCGTCATTCGTAAGTTCATCTGTCTCCGTGTCTTCTATCTCGTACAGATTCTGCGTCTTTTCTTTTTCCTCATTGAGGTGGTCAACAAAATCCCGAGCACCCTTTTTGAATACCACACAGATATTCTCTAGTTCCTTGCACTCCTTGATCCCTTCAACTTCTGTCTTCGCATCGAGGTGCCTAAACTCAAGTTCTTTGAGATGTAGCATCGCTCCTTCTTCAATACCCACCTTTTCAAGCCGAGGCAGCTTCCAAATCTTCAAGATCTTGAGACTCGGGAACCCATCTTTGACGAAACTCAGACGAATGCCTAGGAAAGAATTGGCCAAGAGCCTGAATGTCCTCAGGTTCTTTAGAAGACCACCCAACTCGGGCACCATGTCTATTTCCACCTTCGAACCTGACAGAGCCAAAACCCGAAGCGTGACTGGCAAGAGCTGTGTCCAAATGGGTTTGTTGAGTTGGCCCAGCAAGTAGAGCTCCAACAGTTCGTGATGTCGTTCAGCCAACGACAATTTCGGTAACGGGCCTATGGACGACGTCGCGGTCTTGTTTTTTTCTTTCGTGGGCTTGTCTTCTTTGGCAGGCTGGGCTCCTTTCTGGGGTCCGTCTTCTCCCGCGAGCTTCTCTTCTTTGGTGGGCTTGTCTTCTTGAATCACCCCAAGGGTCAAGGACTGGAGATTGGTGAGCCTGAAGCTAATCCAATCGGCTACTGCTTTTCCTGCAGCGCCCGAGGTGTCCCCACTCAAGCGTTGCAAGAAAAGCTTGAGCGTGGTGAGCGTGGTCAAGCTGTCCATGTGGTCCCTCATAAAATTCTCCTTAACCTCACCGATAACCAGGCCGCTTAAAGTTTGGAGTTGAGTCAAGGCATTGACATTGTTGCCGCAAGCCCTGAGAATCTTCTTCCAGTCGATGTAGAACCAGTTAAGATGCAGGTGCCTCAAGTTCCTTGCCTTCCACAAGGAACTCGGCAGCAAAGTGATATTGGTGTGCTTTATGTCAAGAATCTCAAGATGGTGCAGATCCGTAATGGCGGTCGGGAGCAATTCCAGTACCGCGGATCTCAATCCTAGGTACCTTAGGCGCACCAGCTTGTGGAGCACACCATCTGAGGATGGGGAGCACACCATCTGAGGATGGCTTATACACACCCTCCAAATCAAGCACCCTTAGCAAACTATAGTCAGTCTTGGACGTCATCTTCCTAAGAAACGTGCTGATGTCTTTGGTGAGCATGAAAAAACGAGCAGACGTGGCCAAAGTTCAAATCGGGGTAGCTGCCGCCGCGATCATCTGTGACTATGTTCGTGTGCTCCGCAAGCCACCGAATCTTGGTTCTTTCTTGCAGTTGGGCCGGCAGCTGTTGTTGCTGGCTGGTTGGGTCACGGCCTTTCCTGTCTTTCAACTCGCTAGCGGCATGTATGTGGAGGAACCCCATGCTCATCGCAATCGGGCGGATCATGTCATACAGAGGGGTGAGCATTAGGCAAGCTTTGGGGGATCCGTCCGCCCTCCAGCTCACCAAATCGATCACATTCCTATCGGCAAGCTCCAGAATGAATGTCTCTCCCACATCCTCGGGCTGCCTTTTCCTTTCCCTTTCCCTTTCTATGTCGTAACAATGCGAATCCAATAAGCCCTCAGCCAACCACAGCCTCACTAGCCTTCTTGTCGGGATAGGGAATGCCATGGGGAACAAAGCCATGTAGATGAAGCACGGTTTTAGATGGACCGGCAATTTATGACAACTCAACTGTAGTATATCTAACAATGCCATCGTAGAACCCTCTTTTGCCAACGCTACGCGGTCATGTTCTCCAGCATTAGACAGAAACCCACCGAGTAAGGAGATAGAGAGCGGCAAGCCACGACACATGTATAAGATATCCTTCTCCTCTTGTGAGAGTCTCTGACCATTGGGTACTCTATGCAACTTCCAAGCGAGCATTTTCTGGCTTTCTTCATCGTCCAATTTTGCTAGCTTGATCGGGCTCGGATCCGGGTCCGGGCACGGTTTAAAACACATGTAGCGGGCTATCTCGTCATACTGAGTTGTGGTAATTACGCGGATTTGTGGACCTGTAAGAATAATACCTAACCCCCAAAAGAGTGACCCCGAATTGGACAGCTGCACGTCATCCAACACTAGGAGGAATTTATATAACTCGGCCGATTTCCGGCGCAGCTTTGTCTCTATCTCCTCTATACTGATGTCCTTCACGTCCCCTGATAGATTCTCGACTTGCTTCAGTATCTCCAACAGGAACTCCCGCCTCTCCATGCTAGGCGAGACGTGGACCCAAGCGCGCCACTTATAGTCCATGTACTTCGCTTGACTGTAGGCCCATCTCGCGAGGAACGTCTTGCCGGTTCCTTGCTCGCCCCCAATCGAAATCTCGCTGTATTATGTTGTCTCGATGAGCCACTCAATTATTTTTGTCTTCTCATCCTCGCGACATGAGTAGTTTGTTGGCGCTAGCCGATCCCAGTAACTAGTCAGCCTCACGAATTTTTGGCCTTGCCGCGGAACACTAGCATGGGAGGAGGAACTAGCAGGTTTCTTTTTGCTCTTGCCCTCGCCCTCCCCCTTCAAGAACTGATCATTACACAACTCTTCCATCTTACTCAACAGAATGGACAAGTCCCTCCACAGCTTGTACTTGGAGACGAGCGCGGTGAGTGGCCATGCAGCCATGTGGAGGGCCTTGTGCCTCTCACGGGCCTCTCTGAGGTGGAACTTGTCGATGAATTCCTCAGCATGGTACATGGCTCGGAGGAGCCGCCCCGACCACTCCCTGGTTTGGGACGGTCTGTATTGAGTGAAAAACTCTTGGATCCTTTCCAGCTTCTCCTTGGCATCCTTCGCGCGGGTTTGCATCGGTATGCATTCCACGCACACCGGGTGAGAGAGCAAGATATCTAGTTTCTGCGACACAATCTGGGCGGTGGCTTCGTCGACCATCATGCAGCTTCTCGTGTCGGAAGCAGCCATGGCTAATCAATATGTTTGTTTCGAGCAAGGTCGTGTGGGTGTGTGTGTCTGTTGGCTTGTTTGCTTGGATTGAATAAATTTTCGAGGACATATTATTCTCTCTCTATGTATATATTCTTCATTTTTCTATGCTTTTCTTGGCGTGGCCTCTCCTGTCCACTACCACAAGCTTTGTCTGATATTCTTTGCTTGTGCGATGTTTAACCGTGAGATGGGAGACAAAGTATCTCTCACAATGATAATGATAAAGATAAAAGTAATCAAGTAAACTTCTTTGCTTTTAATACAACAATCTTACATATCTATCTTAGTATTCCTTACTTTGCTCTTATACATGAAGATAATCAATTCAATTGTTACTGTCGGACTAGGAGTCGCAAAGATAAGTAAAAATGGCCTATCAAGAACTTTAATTTTTGTGATGAAATTCCACCCATCTTAACAATTTAACACTTTACCAGCACAAGGGATGTGAGATCAAATGAGAACATTCGTTGGCCGATCTTATCTAATATAGAATACTAAAATCAATTCAAAGAAAATGATTACTTTTCCTCTAGATTTTGGCAATTAAGGACTTGGCTTTCAAATTGCTGGAGATGTTAGATGTTTACAAATTTTAGAATTCAATTGTATTTCAAATATCAATTATATCTTCAATACATTTAAAAGGAAGAAGTGAAGCCTGTGTTCATACACACATTATCAACTTGTCCATATAAGAACTGTTGCTCAAAGAGAATTTATCTTATCATATCAAAATCCACATCACATATGGTGTTCATATAAAATACTTGAATATCATGTCATTATCACATATTAAATATTACGTGGTAGGAATGTTACCGTGTAAAGGGCGTAGGGGTTGTGTTCTTTTTTATGATTGCGCTTTATATTTTGTTCATTTTTTCTGTGCTTTTCTTCAAACAAGTGTTTTTGTAATTGGTAGGTTAAATAATTAACAAGCCAATCCAATTTTGCTAAAGTTCACACTCGAAGATGAGAGAATTAGAGAGGGGACACTAGGTTTGGATTCGAAGACAAGACGAGTTCGTACAGTTTATATATTTAGTGATGCGATGAATTGTTTTGTGGTAGTTCACACCTGCTTATTATAATCTTAATTTGTAACCTACCCATCATTCAGTATATCCACTTACTAAGCTTATTACAAAGTTGCAAAAATTTCACATTTTAAAGTAGTTAAAAGTTAAAACAGTGGAAAAAGGTATTCATGAGAACCAGCCTTTATTTTTCCCTCAAGCTAACCATGTTCCTCAGTTATTCTTTGCTTGGATATGTCTGATGGGCTTTTGCTCGGAGATGTCTGCTGGGTTGAAGATGCTTGTACCTTTCCATGATCTAGTTTTCACTGTATCCTTTCGACGGCCCGTTGGAATATGGATGGCGTTCCTCGAATTACTTGCACTTCAGCCGAATATCATAGTAAGGGTACTCGGTAAAGAATATACGGTCTTTTGTTCGATATTTTCCGGACAATCCACCTACACGTCACTATAGATTTCAGATGGCTATCCAGTTATCAAAATATAATGAAATCAATTAACATTGATGATAATACATAATTTAAGGGCATTAAATGAGTAGGTCGTGTTAGATCAAAATTGATCCGACCCAAACCGATCAATTTAACCAACTTTGACTAATTTACATACAATAAAAATTTAGTGACCATACCCGACCCAATCAGTACCCAACTCATACATGACCCGACCCATTTATAACTCAACCTATGAATATATACATAGTTAACCCATTTAAAGCTCTTTGCGTGTATTTGTCATATCACTATTTCGATTATAAGGACGTGTTTTGTTTCGTATAAATGTTAATGATAAAGGAATATACTTTCCTAGAAAGCATTTTCTATTAATACGCTTTGTTTTCCTTTGTTTGATGATATAATCAAAAATGTTTTCCGCTATTTGGACTTCATTAGAAAATGATTTCACACTTTATTTCAGCCAAAAAAAAATCAATTTTATTAAAAAAAATTTAAAAACTTCAAATTTTCATTTATTTATTTATTTATTATTTTCTTTTTTACTTTCTTTTTTATTTCCTTTTATCTTTTTATCTCTTTTCTCTTTTCCTTCCTCTTCTCCTTTGCTCCTCTGTTTCCTTGTGCCATCCCTTTTGCTTCCCAGCTAGCTTAGGAGGGGTAGTACTTAGCAGTGAATTTGTAAAATTTCAGCAATAAATAACATGAAACAATTGAAATTTTAATTAAATGAAATGTAAGATATTGAATAAGATGATTTATATCGACCATAAATTGCAATGACAATAACTAATATTAGAATATTATACAAAAATAACAATGTGAAATGCAACCAACAAAAGACATACTCTAATAACTAACAAACGATACTTACAATATTATTAAAAATAAAAATAATGAGAAAAAATAGAAGTTGTCTTGATTTTTTAATAAGGATGAAGTCAGGCCCATCTTGTAGGCCCATCAAAACTTCTTTGAACTTAGATCAGTATAAAAAATTCATTATTTTCTCAAAGAGGCTGAAGAGGGGCCAAAGAAGTGAAATGGATCTAGGCAAACTATAAACCTATTTAATATTCATATTTTTTGGATTTTTTTATTTTAAACTTATTTATAATCCATTCCCGAGCATAGCTACCCATATAATGACTCGGCTCATCAAATATGAGTTAAAAAATAGGTCTATACCCACTATGATAGGCCAAACGTAACTTACATAAAACTAGACATCAAAGAGCAACGTGATGCTCTTATATCATTTTATCAACCGGTTAATATTTGAGGGACTTTCTCATCATCTGAGGTATCAGCAAACAATGCCACACAAGACAGCAAGCCTTACTGCAATATAGAATTTGCAGATCTATAGAAAATCCATAATATCATTGTGTTAATTTTATCTCTTTCATGATAAAATCCTTTTACGAACGTGTAACTTCAATAGGAGGATGCTAAAAAGCTCGTCATTTAGTTGCGGAAGAGTCCCCATACGTTCCTAATGCAGCATTGACCAATCCAAGTTCTTTTGGACCTTATGATAGATGGAAATCCTCTTCGGTCTTCAACTTCAAGGAGGAGACATGCTTGCACCGACACAAACACAGTTCTTCGATGAAAAGGACAATCATCCAAGTTTGAAAGCCCTCACACAGGGACCACACAAAAAACCAGATCGAGATCTCATTGGGTTGCATCTCGCATTGTGAAACCTATCAATGGATGAAATGAAGGACCAAACGTCCAGTTACTGCCTTTCCATCGGAAAATTTTCCCTTGCTTTCCTATCAGTTTGCAAACAGGAAAGGGTTGCTCGATTCTCTTTCTCGTGCACAACATGCTGTAATCTCCAGAATTTAACTAGATCTAAAGAAAGTAAACACACAGGCCTCAACCCATCTGAAGCTCGTCCAAACTTGGACAAATAGGTAGCAACTTCAAATGAGGCAAACCAAGGAAAATGAACAAATCTAAATGTACTAATTGAAAGCGAATGAATAGGGCAAGTTACAACAAATCCAACAGGCATTTGAGCTCATTGGTCTACCCAACAAGAGAGACAATTAACGGGTAAAGAACCTATAGCCATCCCAAGAACATCTCAAACCCTTCAAAACTTGAAAAAATAAAAACCTTACTTGCTTCGAGCTGGTCTTTAAATATGTAACCAATAAAGATCGCAGAAAAATGATAAGAAAAACAGAGCAACCAGAGATAAGAAGTACCAAATTCTCAAGGCTGTTGCTGAGCATCCATATACCCAGCATCAACAAGAACCTTCTCTCTCTTGGCCAATTCAATGTCCTCATCGACCATCATCTTCACCAACTTCTCAAACCCAACCTTGGGCTTCCAACCCAGCACCTTCTTGGCCTTACTCGCATCTCCCTTCAAGTTGTCGACCTCCGCCGGTCTGAAGTACCTCTTATCGATCACCACATGGTCCCTCCAATTCAGCCCAACATACCCAAAAGCTACTTCCAAGAACTCCTCCACCGTGTGTGACTCCTCCGTCGCGACCACGTAGTCATCCGGCTTTTCTTGCTGCAACATCATCCACATAGCCTCCACGTAGTCCCCGGCGAACCCCCAGTCCCGGGAGGCCTGCAGATTTCCCAGGAACAGCTTGCTCTGCAGCCCGATCTTGATCCGCCCCACGGCCCGAGTGATCTTCCGGGTCACGAAGTTCTCGCCCCGCCGCGGGGACTCGTGGTTGAACAGGATCCCGTTGCACGCGAACAGCCCGTAGGCCTCGCGGTAGTTCACGGTGTACCAGTGCGCGGCGCACTTGGACGCGGCGTAGGGGGACCGCGGGTGGAACGGGGTGGTCTCCGACTGCGGCGGTGGGGTCGATCCGAACATCTCCGAGGACCCGGCCTGGTAGTAACGGATGTGGCTGCGGCCGGTGGCGGAGACGTGAGAGCGCACGGCCTCGAGGAGGCGGAGGGCGCCCGTGGCCACGACGTCGGCTGTGTAATCGGGGATCTCGAAGGAGACCGCCACGTGGGACTGGGCGGCGAGGTTGTAGACCTCGTCGGGGGCGATCGTGTCGATCCAGCGGCGGAGGGAGGAGGCGTCGGTGAGATCCGCGTAGTGGAGCTTCATCCGGGCCTTGTGGGCGTTGTGGGGGTCGATGTAGATGTGGTTGATCCGCTGGGTGTTGAAGTTGGAGGAGCGGCGGATCAGGCCGTGGACCTCGTAACCCTTGTCGAGCAGGAACTCCGTGAGGTACGACCCGTCCTGGCCGGTAATGCCGGTGATCAGGGCCACCTTGCGGTGCTGCGGAGGCGGCGGGGCTTCGCCGTTGGCTCCGGATCCAGATTTGGGCGCGTCGTTCTGGGTCGCCATTGTTGCGTAGGATGGCGAAACAGGTCTGCTCGCGAGGTGTTCGCCAAAATGCCTGACCGAGAAAGGGGCAGATCGGGAGGAAATGGGATGATCTGATGGTGGTGTTTTTGGGAGACTTTTTAAGAGGCGGAAGAGGAAGGGAGTGGGGACGGTTCAGTCAAGGTAGAACTTTCCTCGTTTACGCGCTTTTTTTTAACTGACCAATGAGGTCGCGCCACGTGGGGCTGAGAAGGTCAGTATGGTCAATTAATATGGGGAAGTCCGTCAAAACTCCGGGGATGGGGGATCCGGTGCTCCTCCAGGACCGGATCTACCGTGCGACGCCAGGTGCGGTGCATTGTGGACCGTCCGATGAAGGCCCCGAGTATTACCCCGAGGACTAGATTTACCGCAGGACGGCGGGTGCGGTGCGTTGTGAACCGTCCGATGAAGGCTGCGACTTAATTCAGTTTACACGCTAATTCATGATGATCATTAATCATCTTTAAGAAGGCCGTCGACATTCCCGACGCGGCACCGCCAGTGGCGGCGGTGGAGCAGCCGGTGTTGGCGGCGTGACGAGCCTGCTCGGAAGCGCCTCCGGCGCGGCCAAGGCGGGGGATCGAGTCGCGATCGCTTTCGCATTCCCTCGACCTCGAGCTCTCTCCGATCCCACCGACATCTCTTGGACTGTCGACCTCTGCTTCGTTTTGGACCACTCCACTGTCTCCTCCTTGCCCTGTCGCGACCGCTGGAAACCGTTACCTCTCTCTGTCTCTCCGTGAGTTCGTTCCTGTCTCTCTCTCCCTCGGCGATCTACGAGGAGCGAGACGATGTCTGTTTCGGCTGTGGAATGAGGTTGGCGGTTGAAGAGGACGCGGCGCGTTTGGATGAACAGCTGAAGCGCCTCGCGAGGTCTCGATCGACGGTACGGCCATACACAGTCTTGCGTGATGGCGCAATTGTTCTGCTTTTCCGTCGATGGCGACCTCTTGATATGTAGGTTTAATCATGGACTCGGACTGCAGAGTCGGGATGGTGGATGAAGTCGACACGAGTCCCCAAGCACACCTCTCCCTTTCTCTCTGTGACGCGCGCAGATATGCTTTTGCGTCGTGATCGTAGAGGAAGTACATGTTTTGGTGCCATGGAATACAGAATCATGCATTGCTTCGTCACTGGAAATGAGTCATCGCAGGAATGTAGTAGCAAGGTTGTACTTTGTGCAGCATTGATTGGATTGAAGTTAAGTTTACTTGTTTGATGATGGCCTTATATGGAGCATCAGTGCATGATCCGTCAACCATCGAAACTAACTTCTTCTGTGAATTTGGTTTTAATCTGAAATGTAGATCCTTTTGTTAGGACTGCAGAGCGCTGCCGGAAAATCGTAGCAACTAGAAGGTCAAGAAATTTGTATCTTTTTACCCCCTTTTCACATTACAGTTGTCGTTTGGGATTTTGTTGAAGATCATTTGATTTTCACAGTGCAAGCGTCAGTCTTCCGTATGCTCCATCAACCCAAAACTTCTGGTCTTATCAGATGAAGAACTTCCTAGTTCACTTGCCCATAATCATGATCCCCTTGATCTGTCCCGAGGCATGGAGTCTATGTAGTAGATTTACTGAGGCAGTTTGTTTGCCTCTTTTGATGGCTGGTTAACAAGAACCATTTTGTCCTGCTTATTTTGCACCCTGTATTGCAATGTTACAGGGCATCGTGCTCCAGCTGATTGAACGATGACATCACTCATTGCCAAAGCCATGGTTCATTGCACCTTGAAAGTTAAACCCAGAATCTTTGTGCGTGTGCTCTCCTCCTTGATACTCAATCAAATACTCTATTTCTAATGATTGAACAGTAATTCCAGAACAAGTTCTTCTGTATCAAGGTCCTTGATATCCTGTAGTGCAGCAGACTCTTGCTTAATAAATATTCTTCACATTACTTGTATCTGACTTCTTGTTCTCTTTGCCTGATAGATGGAATAATCATCACTTTTTGAGTGTTAGTCTCCCTTTTTTTATCTTTCTGAAGGAAATGCAGCATTCGACATGACTGTGACCTCTGCAATGGGTAAACTTTGTCTCTTTTTCTCGGCGCGTGTTTGTAAAACATCTTCTGAATAGACTCCTCTTTAGTTGCTTTTGGTTTTCTCAGATCATTTTTTCCCTACCGGTCATATATCATAGCCACAGGTTTTCTTTGACTGACCCTGAATTCTTTTGCCCTCGGCTAAATCAATGTCTTTTTGCTTGTGTGGATCATTGATTTGGCTAAGCCAGAGGATGCTGAGGAACTTCCGAGCTAAAAGGGTGATTAACCTGCTGATTGCTCTGCCTGCTCGTAGTAATCTTGGTCATCATTTTGACCCCTTCCACAAAGAAGCTAATGAAGGTGTTGTAAAACATGTGTTGGTACAGGTTACACACTCCTTCATTTTGTTCAGATGGTTAAGAAGATCTAACGAAAGACTGAATTTTCTTCAGAAAATTGTGACAGCATGTGAAATGAAGGATCGGCCGAATTCTGCACGGTTTTAACTCCTGTTGGGTTTGTTGAGTATCAAGATGTATGAGCATTGGTTTTTATGCCAAATTCAAGGGAAGTCTGAAAAGCAGGCAAAATTTAAATAATTTTGTGCTGTCATTGTTCATTATCTGCAATCTGCAGTGCTCCTCCGGTCATGGCACATGACCCGGTAAGAAGCTCTGGTTTGACGATACCAACTGGTACACGTTTGACTGATTGAGCAGAGGAATCTGCAAATGGAAGACGTGGGATTCGTTGGGTTTTTTTCAGCTGAGCCAGCAGTATCACTTTCCTAACCGAGCCCAAAACGCACGACATTGTGAAGCGTGACGTAAATGTGCTGATGCTGATGCAAGTGCAGTCCTTGATTCAAGCCTGATGCTTCAGCTGAAATACATGGCACTGTTAGGAGGGTTTTATCTGGATCCATTTATGAATCTCGCATTTATCTCGCTTGGAAGACGAGAAAAGATCTTTAGGACCTTATTTGAATACTCATTTATAAGTATTTCCAATCATCGCAATCGAAATGGCAAGCGTTTCTACATTTACAAATGACAGTGGACAATGGAAGGATTGATCAACTTGGCGTGAAAACCTTAAATGCCATATGGCCACAGGACAGGTCACTCTAGGTTGGTTTCTAGTAAGTTAATCAAAATACATAGGCTATCTTATTTGTTAAAGGAATAATGTCAGATTTAGTCGTTTAAATGATTTGATTGCATAATTTATTCTTTAAACTTTTCTTTTTAGTCGAGATCTCTACTGCAGATGTCAGGGCTAAATATAAACAAAGCAAGCAAGCAAACGACGTGCATCTAACGTACCTCCAATGACTAGACGGGTCGTCAGCTCATAAAACGGAACATTGTCGATAAAATTTTCCACATTTTCTTCCCTTCTTCCAACAACACAGCACTCGTTATGTCTCGCTGTGGTTCATTTATCAATCGTTATGGTCTCTCTTTTCATCTCGTGGAAACAACATGCGCCAACGATAACTTATAGAATTAAGGAACAGTACAAAAACCAAGTCCGCTCAAGAAACTTAGCGAGAAACATCCCAACAAGCATCCAAAAGTTTTTGACAGGTGAATGTTTCCTCGAAACAATTTATGCAATTGCAATGACATAGAGGAGGCACGGAATAACATAGTCCGATTAGTCAAACACAATATAACCAGAATCTCAAGCAAAGCGTTGATCGTATACTTGATCTTTTCTGCACTCCAACTACGTTTTAGCCGCACTCCAACTATGTTTTAGCCAGTCCTCATTATGATGTGAACCCCACTGTCGGTATCAACGATGTCACTAATCTCGCCAACCTTGAGAGCATAAGTCGCTTCCTCAAAAGGTTTCTGCATCTGGCCTCGCCCAAAAGGACCTGCAGCAGTATTAAGAGTTTGTGAGATTAAATACCGATTCTTCATAATGCAACACATTGAACTGCATGACACAGTCCTTTTTCATCCCTTTCATTCTCTTTTCCTTTTCTCCTTTCCTTTATTGGTAGAGGTAGATATCTGACAGTGCAAAGCCAGAAAATGTAAACCTAACTCACTTAAGATGAAGCTGCAGAATATTTTACCAGAAAAATGTGTTCGCCGAGGCGTTTTCACACACAAATGAGAATGCACATCGAAAAGAAAGAAAAGCAGGGAAACAACGTCTCTACGTTTCTCGAAATTACTAGGCACATTGTCAACTCTGATTTCTTAAGATTAAAATTTAGTACAAATTCATACACATATCACCCTGTCTAAACCACATGGATCAAGCTCTTGATAAAGTACAAAAGGAGTTGTCAATTTAATGCAGCTCTCAACTTATATATCCAGCCCTCTTCATTTGAAGTAGGAATGGGGATCTCAGGAATTTCTTGCCATTCCTAAACAGAACAAGGAAGTGCAGCCATTTCAAACATCCTGTACATTAGCTCCTTAGGATAACAAAAGGAGAGGGACACTGTTACTCAACACTGCTTAGTAATTTTAGAGGGAGATGAGATTCTCCAATAAGTTACTTCCATTAATAGAAGAGCACAGAACAAACCAAGTCTTTTCTCTGTCAATATGAGGATATCTTCCACAGGCACAACTAAGCCCAGTTTTAGTCCCACCATCACCCCAATGCTATATATCAACCCCTAAGAACAAAACTATAGAATACAACAATAAATTTCAAGCCATTCAAACCATGTTTTTCTCTTGTTATGAGGGTTGGGGAGTGAGGGAAGGCTTGATTGGATAATACTTAGTTCAAGTTTGTTCATTTTTGTAGTTAATGATATTCTCTTCATTGAGAAAACACCCGATATCCTGATATAAAAGTCAATTAATTTCCTTTAGCCTTTGTAATACAAAGGATTGACACTGGCAATAGCTTGGAGACAAGAGTTGTGTGAGGGTGGTTTTTAATGATTTGTCATGAGTGGAGATGTTTGGTTTAACTTGGTGAAACAATTTGTATTTTGTACTGCAGCCTCCTCTCCCAGTTAAAACTGGTGTTTTCTTGTCCTCCATTAAGACAGGTGCAACAGGACCACATTAATCTTGCTTTTCATCTTTTTTTGGATTATTGTTTGTATCACTTTGATTTAGTACAAGTACAAGAACATATTCATCCTTTATTATGCGGTCCCCAACACTAAAAGTATAGATCAAGGCCAGGCCGAAAACTATTCCAAGTACAATGGCACATTCATGTTTTCTTTACATTGTCTCCAACAATTAATTTCATGCCAACCAAAACAATTCCAATTGCTCCATATATTGTGCAACTAGACCCCACAGCATAACTTGGACTTCTTTACCAGAAAAGCTGATCAAATGGAAGAATCATTGAGAAGGCCAAAAAAAGTAACGAAGAAATTTCTCAAATTCACCATTTAAGGTGTACTTATAGAGACAAGGAAGATGAGGCTTGAAGTTACAGAATTCTCATGACATGACAAATAGGTCGGGGATTATGATGCATGTTCGTGGCTCAGATTTAATATTTCTTTTTTGGCCTTCATCAAGGAACTTTTATTGTCCTTCTAAGATGCAAATTAGACCTGATTGGAGAAACCGCATTGTTATCTCAGTGAAGACAACTTCAACAAGGGAGCCAAAGGTGCCAAATCATCTAAGAAAATGATTCACTGCAGGGTATATATAATGGAAATACATCTTCTAGCTGGCAATAAATCATGAAGTTGTCTTGTAAAGCAAAGTCAGCATATGAACCCCATTTATCCCAGGGTGTATCAAGCAAATTCAACTTTCATTCAAAAGCTTCTAGCTTGGAATAAATCATGAAGAAGTCTTATAAAGCTACAACAGCATATGAACCCCATCTATCCTGGAGTTCAAAATATGTTCAACAGCTCAAATGTAATATTCCTTCCAGATAGCCCAAAAAAGATTGAAAAGGCAGTATTTGAATGAGCTCTTTCCTTCTCTATACAAATTCTTTACCACCTTTATTTCCTTCCATGCAAAATCAAAGCCCTTAAACAGCCAAACTCCAACAAAGTAATAAGCTCCCTCCAGGGCTGCCGATTTTTTCACATTCCCTTCACTGGAAGATTTTCTCTCATATCACAGGGGACCTAGGCAGCACATGATACCACCATAATCTTTCTTCTTTCAAACAGACACTTAACACAATTTTGTCTATGAGGGTCTATTGGCAGATAGCAATTGAAAAAATAATGGATACCTCATTCAGCTAAGGAACTTCTATCTAAGTTCCTTGACAATTAAAGAACATTCCAGACATGTAATAACATGAGAAAAGTATTCTGAAAACTGTTTGATATAGCACGAATCAGAAAAAATAGCTCATAGAAGCAGATTAAAGTATTTTTATTTAGTTCATGTTGTTTCAATTTCAAAGAGACGATGCATTCTTCCACGATTTTTGAAATTGGAGAGTTAACACGCCGTGCCTGCGAGCTGCAATAACAATCGTCGGGAAGAATTAGTGGCATTTGTTATCCGGGCAACACCGCGATCATAACTCAAATCATGATATCTTTTTCCATGGGATGGCATAGACTATTCTCCAGTAATTTAACTCCTAGTGACAACGGATAACTCACAAAACATGCATTTGACAAAACAAAAGGGCTAGATAGTGATAGGACGTCATTAAACCCTATCGATGCACATCTGACATCAAAGGTAGAGAGACTAAAGCTCCGAACTTCATCTTCACAAGGTTAAAATTGTACGACAGACTACACTAACAACCGATTGTTTCATATACGTTCATTTATCCAATTCCGGCAACATAATGTTTCTTCCAAATCAAATCAAGAACAAATTGTTTCGGGTACATAAATAGAGTTAGATTTATCTATATTCCAGCTTCACGAATTCGGCTAAAGTCCCGTAGATTTCTAAGACAGAAACGGTATAGCAGGCAGACTCCATCGAATGAGCAGACGCGAACGATTAGACGAAAGAGCGAAGATAAAGAAAAGGCAATCATAATAGGAGCTGAGAGTGGGCATAAGTAACGAGCGTCGAGGTCAGACGGAACCAACCGAGATCGCCGCCGCGCTTGGCGGAGCTGCAGTCGGAGAAGCGCGACGCGAGGTCTTCGAACTTGGCCTTGCCGGCGACGATGTCCTCCCTGAGGGCCTTGAGCTGCGAGACGGCGCTCTCGCGGGTGGTGCTGCGGATGACCCTGCCCTCCGGATCCTTCCACGAGGCCTTCCTCCGGGAGCCCTCGTGCTTGATGAGGATGTGCGACGCGCGGACCGAGCTCCCCGCCGCCGCCGCCCCCGCCGCCGACGACGACATCTTGGCCTTCGCCCTGTGCTTGTCCCTGAGGCTGCCGGACTTGGCGGCGGATGGATCGGCCGACGAGATCGTTGAGGACGACGGTCTCTTCCTCTTGCGATCGGCGGACTCTATTTTGGCAGAGGCTGGAGACGACGGCGACCTCGTTCTGCTCCCCTCGCTGCGTTGAAGTTCGACCGCTGTGGTGAGCCCGGTGGAGATGGAGAGAGTCGAGGAATCGGGGGTTGGCCTTTTATATTCGATGAATTTTTTCATTATTTCTTTTCCTATATATTATAAATGAACACGTCATTGAAAATAATTATCCTTCATCAGCTTTTTCAATCAACTAATCTTTCGATCCAAAAAAAGTATGATTAATCCGATTCCGGATTGAAGGCTCTTTTATTCCACAAAGAATGACTGAATTGAAAATTATTTTTTACAGATAATTGTTTTACGTAGTTTACAAAAATAAATAATTAAAAAACTTTTCATCATCTATGAAAATATTTCAACATACATGATTATCAAAGATATTTTTTATTGACTAATTATTTCAAGTCATTTTTAGGAAAATGCTTACCAATAGAGTCTTGATATATTTATTATCTTGTTAAGAATGTTACTCTGAATTTTTAAAATAATTGAACATCAAATCACGCATATTACATCATACGTCTATTTAATAGCTAAGCTTTGAGAACGATGAGAGGTGAACTCAAGTCTCTTAAAAATACCCGCTTACGCGTGACAGAGTGCTTCAGCAGTCTTGCCTCATGCTCACCGATTTTAGTTTCATTTATCCAGTTCCTAAACCAGTCGAAGCACTCTGCCACGGTCTCAAAACTAGGTCTCTTACAGTTGAATGTACACAGTACGTCTAGCTGTCTATAGAGTATACACTTCAGCTGGTCCAACCGTCCCAACTACAATAAATGAGTGCTGGCATCGCCTTCGACATCAGGCGCATTCACTTCAATTCCAAACAATTAGCCTCTGCAGTTTTCATTATTTGGTGCATTAGGCGGGGAGAGAGAGAGAGAAACAAGCAAGGCCTAGTAATAGAAAACATAATCAGCAGAACGATCTTCTTGCCAGAAGTGCCACAAGAAAACTTACATGGGATTTGATAAACATATTGCAGGTATCAAAAGATGGTAACATCTACAGGACAATTATGGTTGCATATCTATCAATATTAATCTTGTGTCCTCTCAAAAAGTTGGATTTACAGCTCCTAGCACGGAATGGACTGATGGATTTGTTGGCATCTGAAACAATCGATATATTGATTAATCTCAAGAACTAAACATTTCTCAACAGAGGCCAACTTTTTCTGATGACATCACCAATCTTTGCATCGATCTGCTTCTGAATGTGAGGTGGGCAAAGCTCAGCTGCAAAACTGTTCAATTTTGCAGCCAAACTTGATTTCTGAAGTTCCTCATCAGGCAGGTCCCATCAGCTGGAGGAGGACTGGTTTCTGCTTGAGCTCGAATTTCTGCATATTTCATGGTATGGGAATTCTTGTCAGAAATTCTGGTGAGAATAGACTATTTCTAGTTCCTTGTGACCAACAAAAGTGCCAAATGGTACAATTGAAAATTCATATGGAGTGCATGCATTTCTCACGGCAGCTGAAGATTTCAGAGATGTCTGCAATATGCATGCTAATAGCAACGCAAAACCAAATTAAACAACTAGAAGAGCCATAACATGCTGCAGAGGAGCCAAGGAAACAACCTTCCAACTTGATTACAACAGATCTGTTTGACAATTCAGACCTAAGCAAATTAATACACAGGTGGACCTTTTTCTCTTCCAACAGAACTAAGCAGCAAAGCACTTCCTTACACATCAAAAACACCTAGAATGTTCCACAGATCACTATCATGGCAAATCAAGACAAATCAAAATACTTGGAAGCACCAAATCCCCTAGTTAATTCCAGTCCTCTGGAGGAATTTTGGATCCACGCACAGAATAAATTACTGGTAACGTATTTGGATTGCAGGTATTTATATAGCATTTGGCTAAGGGAGCACATCATAAGCAGCCAACAATGAATGAGGGACTGCTCTAAATATGGAAAGTTCTTCAACCTCACTCGTTGTCAGTCAAGTCAACAAAAAGTGAGGGCAATATTAATATGTTCAGAACTTACCTACCAATTTTACTCCAATGAGAAAGATGGGATGGTTAGGTGGACACAATGTAATGAGAGATGTAGACAGGTGCAAGTTCAGAAATACCAATTCGGAAATGTTTGGTGAAATCAGTTATCTGATAGGTACACTTTCAAGTAATAATGTGCAGTTCCCAATTTCTTAACCTGATGTTCAGGCTCTGCATCATAAAATGTTTCAAGATGTTGAATCTGAGTAGTGACAACACTGCTCTTGGACTTGCTTTGCTCTCTTTCTTTGCTAAGGGCTGCTAGCGTGGACTCTTCAGTTCCATTTGTGAAGATAATTGACCTGGCGACATAATTTCATCAGTAAATATTAGGTAGACACAAAGCAACAGACCAAATATCCTAATTCTGATAAACAAGAAAACTTTCAACGCAGATAATTTCCGTCACCTGTACTGGTTACCAACATCTGGACCTTGCCCGAGAACTTGCCTTGAATCATGACTAGACCAAAAGACATCCAGAAGTTGCCTGTAACTGATCAATCAAGGATCATATTCCACCTGTGGTGCAGCATTCACAAAAACAAACAAAGCACGAGTAAATATCGATACCAACTAGCAATTTTCTTGAAATTAAAGATTAAGTGCCAATTGGGAATACTTAATAGTGATGTTTACAAGAACCAAAAACCATGGACATGCTGAAGTCTAAAAATTCTCTTGCTCAAAAGAGAGGGTTTATAGACGAAACTTTCTCACCAACCTCCTCCTCCTCCCACTCCCCAAAAGGAAAAAGAAAAGCGGCTTATGCTAACAGGGGGGTTCACATCCAAAACCTGCTTCTGATTGCTCGAATCCTAACCCCTCATATGCCCTGTGTCCCCAACAAAAAATTCTCATCATTTAAGAGACTGCTGACGAACTTGGCATTCGCACAAGTAACTTTCACAAGCCTCCTCACCTCCTTTAAGAAACATTAGTGGCCAAGATGCATCAATCCAAAATGATTGACAGCATATATCAGACTGATCCTCAGAGGAAAGCGCAAGAATCCAGCACCTTTCACTTCATTAGCAAATCACAAATGATGAAAATGCAAACTTACAGGATCAAACATTCAATATCACGTCTCTCTACATCTTAGGTCAATTTCTTTATCAACCAGACACTAGGAGACTGACAGGACGCCCTTCTTTCATAAACGTGCAGTACCTATTCAATTGATCAAAAGCAACCACCATGTAATCTTTACCCTTTTCACAGACTCGAAACTCTGACGTTTCATCAAGGTAAAGCTGAAAGTACCACCTGGCAGTGGCATCTGATGCTTGATGCCGGATGACCATAGTGAACAGTGTCGTCGATTATTAGGAAGAAATTCTACGAGTCATGCTAATAAAGGTGCAAGGAAACAACAATGCGAAGGGCAGGATTCTTAAACCGAAAGAAACAACAACAATGGCATCCACGCTAGTTGACAATGATAGCTAAGCATCTCCGATCATTGAAACTACACACTCAGTCGATAGCACCATCAGCTTCCGATCTGTACAATCCCAACGTTCTTCTGTCTCCTATTCAATCGCAATTACATGCGCGGAACCTTCTCGTAGTAGCTCCATAACACAAAACCGAATCAAAAACTCGCGAAGAAAACTACCTGAACGCATTCGGCGTGATCGCGCAAGCTCCGGTACTCGGGATTGGGCTTGGAGCCGCCGGCGTAACCGACGGCGGTCCGGACGACGCCGTCGAGGCAGCCGAAGACGGCTTCGGATCTCCAGAAGCTTCCGAGGAGAAGACGGCGATCCTCGAGGGCTGGCCCGGAGAGCGGCGGCCGGGTCGGGGATCCGATTGGCAACCTGATGCACTGGGCGCCGCGGAAGAACGAAGCGAGGACGACGACGACGAGGACGGCGGCGAGGGTCAAGACATTGGGCTAGAGAGAGAGGAACTCTTCTCGAGAGACGAGTCGAGCGGGTCCCGGAAAGCGGCCGCGAGAGCTCTTCCATGGCATCGCTGTCGTGCAGCGGGAGCGGAGCGTCCGCAAGGGAGGAGGAGGAGGAGGAGAATGAGGAGCGATTGGATCGGGTTATGGATCCGCTCGTTTTTCCAAATATTCTTTTCATTTTCTTATTATTATTATGGTTTAAGCCATTTTCACGCTTTTTTTTTTTTTTTTTTTTTTTTTTTCACCACATTTCCTAACCTACCCAAGGATTTTTTTGGGTGATCCCAGAGCTTTTCAGGTGATTTGGACTGAGACAAAAATGCGACGCCCTTATAAAAATGTTTTCTTACTTAGACGATATTTTCCCATATTCAACTTAAATCTAAAAATGAATTAGAAATTTTTTTATTTGCACCAATTAAATTCTCTTGTGGACTGTAAATGGGCCGAAATGAGCACACGCCATCTCCCTTCTCGTAATTTTTGGGGAACCCACAATGAGTAGCTCGATTTTCTTCCAACCTTGTCCGAATCAACCCATGCTAAGAAATGTGGCCTTTACGAGTCTTGTACATTCACTCTCTCGAAAGGCTGCTTGATTGAACATTGCCGCCGGTCACTCAAGCATTTAGATCTCAACCTTTGTTCTTTCAAGTGTTTTGGGGAAAGAAAGCAACAAATTTGGGTTTTAATTTTATAAATTTGGCTTTTCTTTTTATTGAAAATTTTTTCCGACAAAAGTGTCCTTGTTCAGACCATCGGAAAAGTCACATGTGCCAACCAATGAGTTTAGGCCCTTATTTAATAATGATTTAAATATTTTAAGTCCTTATTTGAAATGATGTTAATTCTAGGCCCTTTTTTGATAAAATAACCTCACTTCAATTTCTTATTTGAAATTTTCTCTTGGAAATTTCATATAATGATGGAAAAATAAGAGTATTCAAAATCCGGTCGTTTTTTGTGGCTAAAGATGTTATCTTTTTCATTAAAGCTGATGGGAAAATATTATACATTAAGTTTTGCACACTAACATTTTGGGGGAGTGACTATATAAATGCAGAAGTTTTTAAAAACATAAAATTTTCTATCTATCTAGTAATTACTAGAAATTTACATGTTTTGAACTGAAGTAATGCATTTAAGGATAATTTTCTAACTGCTCTTTTTAGGTAATTTATGATTTGTGAAATTTAGATCATTAAGGTCCTCATCAGCCTAGAAAACCTTATGGGTATTTTGGTAATTTTTTGCTTAGGAATGTCGATGCCCAAATTTTTATCAACCATCTAGGCATCCATTTTTTGCAAAAAATATAAAAATGCAAAAAGGGTAAAAAAAAAAAAAAAAGTAGTAAAAATAACGAAAAATAAATAAACAAGGAAAATAGAAAAAAAATAAAAATCAGGTGGCCCATCTATACCAGGCCTGATTCCTTTAGCAAAACTTTCGGTCCACCTTCTTACATCTGTTTGGGCTCAATTGGCTTTTTAATTTTGGGCCTAGTATATTTCTTTTTAGCCCATTTGAATTTACGTAGGCCCAGCCCATTTTCCTTTCTTTTTCCTTCTCTTTCTTCTCACGCTCGCGGCTGGGAGCGCGGAGTGCGTGATCGTTACCGAGCGTCCGAGAGGAACGAGTGGCTGAGAGACGAGCCGGTGACGGAAGCAGATCCAAGAGAAACCTTAAAGAACGTGCTTAGCTGGTTGAGTCTGTAAGCAAAACGTAAAAAGATTCCTTCGCTGGGAGGGAGGACACTGGCTGAAGAAGGTTCTCGCACAAAAAGAGAGAGCTCGGTGGGGAAAAAAAGAGTGAAAATAACAGAGAAAAACGAAGGGAGAGAACTCGCCGGAGGAGGGGTATTCGAGAGGATTGTCTGGATCCCCTCCGAGGATCACCGGCGAATCCATTCCCCCGCCGCCGTGCTTTCTTTCGCTTGTCATCGCTGGAGTTTGATATCTTCGACTGGGGACTGCCGTCTCCGAGAGTTCCCCATTTCTGCGATCCTTACCTTTCACATTCAAAATCGTCGTCAACAGGTGAACGCCGAGACAAGATGAGTCTAGCTCGATCTTCCGCCAATATCGCCGATTACACATCGTTCCCGAACCAGGTGAGTCTTCTCTCGGACGTGCTCTGTGTATGCTCTGTTTTGGCCGGGAGCGGGGCGCTCGATTTAGGCGACGAGATCGCGAGAAAATCTGGATAGAATGGGACTGATTTGTTGCTGAATAGCACGATTTTAATGTTTGTACATCGTTCCTAGATCGAGAAACGGACCTATGCGAATCGGGTGCTCATTTCTCAAGTTGCACGCCAACTGTCCAATAAAACACTTCAACGAAGAACCCGTTGGGAAACAGATTTCCAAAAATAATCCGATATTCAATCGAACCCCAAAAATAAACACGCGGAAAGCGTCAAAAACACATGTTACACCGATCATAAAGTACATTATGAAATCGAACATACCTTGTTTTTCACAGATTAAACACCAATGTCACAATTCGAGGAAGAATTTTGATACTATTCTTGAAGAGGAGCATAGGGGAGAAACTGAGAGAGCGTGTTTTTCCTTTCTCTAAAAACGCTACTTTAAAATAATGCAACTGCTTAGATATCATAACCTCTTCCATGGGCCCTTCACTTACGGGCCAGATTTTAGCCCAACATATGCAGTTAGGCTTAAATAAGCCCATCAAAACATAAAAACCCATCAGAACCGAACTCCAATCTTTAAAATAGAAGCTTAGATCTTTGTTATATGCGTGATTTGTTCTAATAGTGTTGTCCTGATATTAAAATCGTCGTTTTCCTCGATTTTTGGGTCGCATCGTCTAAGTCGGCCATGAACTTCTCACCGGTAAATCCATCCCCCTCACCGGAGGAGCTTGCAGTTTGAGGCTGCCCTCAGACTTCTTGCCGGAAAATCCAACCCCTTTGTTAGAGGAGCTGATGGTTTGAGGCCGCCCCTCGTTCGTCTATTCCCTTTTGTTTTGACGTGCATATCTCTGTTTGCTAGGCTAGGATGGATAGATTTGTGTTAATATGTGACTTTGGACTAAATTTTATTCCGACAACATAGGAATCACTGATCAGCTAATGATCGGCAGTGATCAGCGCCGATCGGAGTGGATGACAGGAGGTGGGTGGTGGCTAGAACTTTGGCTGAAGCGCATCAAAAAAATAATGGAGGTTTGAGGGGAGTAGAAGGAGGTTGAAGCATCGCGAAGGAGTGGTTGTGTGGAAAAAGAATAATAATAAAAAAGGATAAAAGAAATAAAAAATGGAAAATGGAAAAAGAAAATAAGAAAATAATAGAAATATGGGTTGGGGTGCTAGTAAAAGCTTAGCTGAGAATGTGGGCTAGCGGTGGCTTTCTGCTGGGCTTTGGTTTTTTATGAATTGGGCTCATTGGTTGAGCCAAGTTAAGCCTAAGACCAGAAGACCCAACCTTGACTATTAGGGTCTATTTGGTAATGTGCAAACAATACCTAATTCTATTATTTTGTTCTCCGAATAAATAAAGAGAAATCCCGTTTGGTAATTTTTTTACTCCTAAGAATAAATTTGGAACAAAATCAAATAAAAGAAAAAATTGCTTCTTTATTCCTAGGAATAACTCCAGATCAAGCCAAATCATGTTCTTTTTTTTTTCCTTTCATTTTCTCTTCTTCTTTCTCTCTAGCCGATCACAAAAATATAATAAAATTATTTAAAAATAATAAAATTATTTAAAAATTAAAATATATTTTCAAAAAATAATAAAAATAATAAAAATAAAATTATATTAAAAATATGATAAAATCATATAAGAAAATTAAAAATATATAATAAAATAATCTAAAAACATAATGACATCATTAAAAATTAAAATATTTTTTTAAAAAAAGTTATAAAAGTGTAACATAAATATTAAAAATTTAATAATATTACATAATAAAATTATATTTAAAATAATGATGAATTAAATTAAGAAAATAAAAATAATAAAATAAATTTATATAATAAATTTATTAAAAATTAAAATAGAAAAGTATAATCAAAGAAATTTTAAGTCACAAAAAAAAAAAATTAATGGTCATATCAAATACATTTCTATTCTAGGAATATAAATTTCAAGTAGTTACGAAATGCCTTCAAATATTCAGAAACTTGTTTCGTGAATAGATAAAAAAGACTCGTTTCTAAGTAGAAATTATTCATGGAAATAGAATAGTTACCAAATGCACCATTAATATCCGAGTCAAACAAGTCAAATCGGGTCCTAGACCCCATCCAAAGTCCATTAAAAATCATAATTTTTTTAAAATATTAAAAAGTTCATAAGATTTATAAATGTTAAGAAATACAGAAAATTCCGAAAATTCATTAAAAAATTAGAAAATTCAGAAAAATTAGAAATCCTTGGAAAAAGCTTTAAAAATTAGCTTCTCGAGTAGTTTTGTCTTAAAAAGTGGAAAATCCTTCAAAAATTGAAACTTGAAATTGAATAAGAAGGTTTTACAATAGAGTTTTTTTATGCCATTTTTTTTGGAGACAATATTAGGTTTGTTTGTATATACTTTGATTACATTTGGTTGCGTACCATAATACCTTGAGTGTTATTTTAATTTTTAGAATGGCTATGATGAACCCTAAAAATCTAAGAATGGGTTCCTTGACACTTTAGTTAGCACTTAATCAAGTTTAGGTACCGAAAGAGCATTGGTTCTAGAACTAGTGTAGTCAAGTCTCCAACTCCGAAATTTCTAATTGCGTGGAAAGTGAGATATTCTTCCATATCTCATTTGATTTCTAACCAACCTCACCGAGCTAGTGGCGACTCCTTATTTAGAACTCACATAGGATTATTTGAATAAAAATTCAACAACTAATGTTAATCCAAGGTATTAGTTTGGGAGAATATGCACTAACCGAAGGTCATTGGACCGAATTAGGCAATATCTCTAAACCTATTTTTTCTTTGAGGGGTTGGTCGCAACAAAGAATATTATAGATGACACTTGGATCTCTTTGTTCTATGAAAAATGAATGATTTGAAAAATATTTAAAAATAATCATTTGTATTGTTTGAAATAATTAGTCAATGAATAATATATTCATTATTTGACAATAACTTAAGTATAAATAATTTCGTGGACGATAAAAATATTTTTCATTTACTCATTTTTATAAGTGATACGACAATTATTTTTATGAAAATATTTTTCTAATCATTTTATTTCTACAAAACAAACACGCCCATATGATTCCTTGATGGTGCTAGAGATACTTCTTCATGAATTTATGTGAATTCAGGATAGCTAGAGTTTAAACAGGTGGTTCTCTACCTTTGCTATGAATTTCTACAATAGCATATTTGCAACTAATAACATATTTTTATGAATCAATATTGGATCATATAGAGATGCTTTTGAGTGACCAATGAGTTGATAAATTTGGATTTAGTTGTTGTATTGGTATAACTAGTCATTTGGTCTTATTTTGAGGAACAATCGCTTGCAATTATGCTATGATATCATTGTTTCCCCTTTGGGGATTATGCTTGCGAGTTGTTGTCCATTATTGAGAAATTTATGATATACTATTGGAAATTATGTCTACTCAACTACATTGACGCATTGATATATTATGCTTGTTGCATGATGATTAGATCATGGGCAATTGTATTCATATTTCATGTAAGATTTGCCTGGTGGGCCGGGGGTGAACTGTCAAATAAGAGAAGAAGACCCGGAGCCCACTTGGAAGAAAAGGTGGAAGAAAATGAAGAGAGAGAGAGAGAGAGAGAGAGAGAGAGAGAAGGAAAGAATAGAAAGAAAGAAAAAAAAAGAAAAAAAGTGGACTTCAGCTTTATGAGAGAGAGAGAGAGAGAGAGAGAGAGAGAGAGAGAGAGAGAGCACGGGCAGAAGAAAAAAAAAAGAAGAGAAAGAATAAAGAAGAAAGGAGGAAGGGAAAATTTTTACTGAGCTTGCTATCATAATGTCTCGCCAAGCCAATTCAACTCCGTTTTGCAATGTCAGTAAGTGATCGAAGCCTCTAATCATTTATTTGAAGGAATCATCGTAATTAGGGCTTGAAATGGACCATCGACGTGTGATTTGAGATTAGTTGTTGGAATGGATTATCGATGTGTAGTGTGATGACATTAACCAATGGAATGTGTTAAATTATATTTCGAGTTTGAGTTTGTATACGATACCCGATCCACACACAGCACTTACATGCTGAAATGAGAAAGCACATTCGCGGAGCATTTAATGAGAAATAGCGTGTGATCGGAGCCGCAAGAATCCAGCCTAAATAGAGGCTGCACAAGTTAGACGTTGGAAATAAAGGTCATCATCCACATGTTGACTTTTGTGCGCCTTTCTCACCTTGCAGCATGAAATTGTTCTAAGGAGTTGAACGCCCAACTTTTCAACATCATTGAATGCATGCATATGGCCATACGCATGTGTCACGGACCGATTGATCTCGCGTTCCCTTGCTTGTGCGGCCTTAGGATTTCTCCCAAGCAGCCTTTCACAACACTCGACTCACAAGGATCTTTAGAAAGAGAAACTCTAGAGAGAGAAGCTTTGGATTGTATTACTTGTGAATGAGATGAATACAATGAGAGGGAGGAGACCCCTATATGTACAAATACAAAGCAAACCATATCTGTAGATCTCTCATCAATTTAACGGTGGAGATTAGATCTCCCCAACTACCAACTACCCGCATTTATTACATACGGTTATAATTCGTATCGCCGCCTCCGAAGTATTCTAGAAGACTCGAGAAAACCCTAGGACTCGAGGATACAAGCCGAGGGTCGCTTGATCCATAGATGTGTCACGGTCGTCCCATAGGAACCTCTTGGATCGTCTTTCTTTCGGGCCGTGACATTCTCCCCCACCTAATCAGGCGACGCCCTCGTCGCGTCTTCGGCATGAAAGGCGTCGATCTCCTATTTGAATTGCCAAAAACCTTTAGCGGGCTTCCAACTTGCTTCACTCTCCAAAAGATCCTTCCATAGGACCAAGTATTTACGCTTTGGCACACAATACCGCTTTTGTATGACTCGATCCGCCATGATGCTCTCAACTTCTCGATCATACGAGGTTTTCGTCCCGAGTGGCGCCCGTTATGACTCCTCTCAATCCGAATCTTCCTCATCAACCTAGAAAGGCTTAAGCATACTCACATAGAAAATTGGATGTACCTTAAGTTTTGGTGGTAGCTCCAGGTTGTATGCGACCTTCCCAACTTGTTGCAGCACACGAAATGGCCCATCGTAGTGATGGATCAATCCCTTGTACACGTCCTTGTATTGGAGAACGGCGTGTAACTTGGCCAACACTTGGTCCCCAACTTGGAACTTCAAGTGCCGTCGCTTCTTGTCGGCCCACTTCTTCATACGCTTGGAGGCTTTGTGTAGACACGCCCGTGCCAAATCAGCCTGCTCTTGCCAATCTTTGGCGAACTTATACGCGAGCGGACAACTCCCCCGATAACCCGAACCAATGGCGCTTGGGGTGTTTAGTTGCTGCCCAGTTGCAATCTCGAATGGGCTCTGACCAGTCAACTCGCTCCGCTGCAGATTGTAGGAGAACTAGGCTACATCAATCAACTTTGCCCAATTTGCTTGCGTCATACTCACATAACGTTGGAGGTCAATCTCCAAGAGTGTATTGACCCACTCTGTCTGACCGTCAGTTTGGGGATGCAAACTTGTAGACATACTTAGCTTCGACCCTAGCAGCTTGAACAACTCGGACCAGAAACGCCTCGTGAAGCAAGGATCACGATCACTCACGATCGTTTGCAAGACTCCCCAATACTTGACCATGTGCTTTATGAATAACTTGGCTGCCTTCTCGGTCGAGAAATCCTTCATCACAGGCACGAAAGTCACTTACTTGGAGAACTTGTCCACCACGACCATAAGAGTCCGACACCCTTCGGACTTCAACAAGTTGACGATGAAGTTCATGGAAACACTCTCCCATGGACGAGTTGGAACAGGAAGCAGCTCCAAAAGGCCTGGCGACAAACGTTGCTCCAACTTGTCTTGTTGGCATACCAAACAAGTCTCCACATAAGCTTCCACGTCGTCCCACATTTGAGGCTAGTAATATCGATCCTCGACGAGGGCCAATGTGCGGTGGATCCTTTGATGACCCGCCCACTTTGAGTCGTGGCACTTGTGCAAGATCTCCTTCTTTAGCTTCCCATGGATGGGCACGTACAGTCATCTTCCTTTGGTGTACAAGAGGTTGTCCTCACACCAAAACTGTTGGGTCATGCCCTCCTTCGCATACCCGACGAGAGCTTGAGCTCTTAGATTGTGCTTTAACCCTTCCTTGATGCGGTTGATCCAAGGACAGCTCGATCGACTCACCGTGCTGCTCATCAGCTCTATCTTCCAACTCAGTGCTTCCGCCATGGAGTTAGCCTTCCCTGGCTTGTACTCTAGCACATAGTCAAACTTTGCAAGGAAATCTTGACATCGAACTTGCTTCGGACTCAGCTTCTTCTAGGTCTAGAAGTAACTCATGGCCACATTATCTGTCCTCACGGCGAACTTTGACCCAAGGAGTAATGCCTCCACATCTAAACGCAATGGACCACCGCGATCATCTCCTTTTCTTGAACGGGCGACGCTCGGTATCGTTTAACTTACGAGACTCGTACGCTACCGGATGCCCATCCTGCATAAGAATGCCACCAATAACAAAATCCGATGCGTCAGTCTCTACCTCATAAGGTTTCGTGTGGTCAGGCAATACCAATACCAGCTCCTCAATCATGGCTTTCTTCAGTTGATCAAATGCCCTTTGACATCGGTCTGTCTACTCCCACGGCTTCTCATTCTTCAACAGGTTTGTGAGCGGCACGATGATGCTCAAGTAGCTCCGAATGAACCGTTAGTAGTAATTGGTGAGGCCAAGGAACGACCTCAACTCCGTCACCTTCATTGGCGACTCCCATTTGACAATCGATTGAATTTTCGCCTTATCCATCCACACTCATCCACCCTTGACGATGTGCCCCAAGAATGGGACTTCCTTCTGGGCAAAGGCACACTTCTCGCACTTGACATACAAGTCATTCTTGCGCAGGACTTGGAAGACCTACCTTAAGTGTTCGACATACTCCTCAAGCGTCCGACTATATACTACAATATCATCTAGGTAAACCACTAAAAACCGATCTAGGAAAGGGTGGAGTACCTTATTCATTAGCATACAAAATATAGCCAGAGTGTTGGTCAGGCCGAACGGCATCATGAGGAACTCGTAGGATCCATACCATGTCACACATGTTGTCTTCAGCCCGTCCTCTTCAGCGATCTGAACTTGATAGTAGCCCGATCGAAGATCCAACTTGGTGAACCATTAAGCTCCACCAAGTTGATCGAAGAGATCTACGATAAGCGGGATCGGGTACTTGCTCTTTACAGTCAGATTGTTAAGCGCACGGTAATCGATGCACATATGGAGTGACCCATCGTGCTTCTTTTAGAATAGGACCGGTGCACTAAACGGAGCCTTGGATGGCCGAATATAGCCTACATCGAGCAGCTCCTTCAGTTGCTTCCTCAACTATTTCAATTCAGGGAGTGCCATGCGATACGGTGCCATGGCAGGCAATCGAGTGTCAGGCACCAGCTTGATCCAATGATCCACCTCCCTTCAAGGTGGTAGCTTTTTCGGCAACTTGGGGGGCATCACCTCCTTGAATGCGTCAAGGACGTGGGTTACCTCCATTGGGACTTCACTCCGTTTTACCTTCATGTCCTCTGCCTTCAAGGTTGCTAGGATGGTCACCTTACCCTTCCTTGCTCCCTTGGTGAATTGCATAGCCGAGATCATCCTTCAATCACAGTCCGATTCATTATGGATCGGGATCACGCATTGACACCGTTTGTCCAACACACATATACATTCGAGGAAAGGCAATATAGCAGCATGGATCTTCTCTAGGAGCTTAATCCCAATGACAAGGTCGTAGTTGTTAAGGAGAATTACCTCTAGAGTCTTCTTGCTCTTCCATGGCCCGAATTATAGCTCCACGTCCCTTGTGACACTGATTACAAGGACCTCCTTGGAGTTTACCATCTTAAGCCACCCAGCTCCCTTCTCAACCCGTAGGTTAAGTTTCTTCGCGGCCTCCTTTGATATAAATAGATCAGATGCTCCTGTGTCCACGAGCGCACTCATCGTGGTCTCTCCGATCCTCAGGTCCACGAACATCGGTCCTCTAGGCTCCTTCACCTTCTTGGACTTGATCATGCTAAGTAGTTGCAGCAAACCCAACCGCGATTCCTCCTTAGGTTCCTCTTCTTTGCATAGGGCGACCGGTTTGACCTTATTCGGGCAATCCCGCACCATGTGAGGACCGTCACAAAAGAAATACTTATAAGAGTGTACCTTCTTTTGTCCTTCTCCATTTGACTCCGAGTGAGCCTTGTGAGGACCAACTGGTGGTCTGCCTCCAATCGGGTGGTTGTATCTCCCCCGATCTCCCCCACCAGTGGCTTTATCTCTCGGACGGGAGTCCGATCGAGATGTCAAAGGCGCGCCTTACACTCCACAAGCAATTTGGCTATGGTCATAGCCATTGTGAGATCTCCCACGTTGAACCACTTCAACTCTTACTTGGTCTATGACTTGAGGCCACTCATGAACTGGTAGTACGCTTTAGTCTCGTTCATCGAAGGAATTTAGAGTAGAAACTCCGAAAACCGCTTGATGTAGTCATGCACACCACCCTTTTGCTCGAGACGCTTCAGCTTGTCACGAGCTTCTTCCTCCACATAAGCGGGATGGTAGTTTCATTGGAATTCCTCGACGAATCTACCTAAGGTTGAAATAGGATCCCCACACCTATCATCCAACCGACGACGCCACCACAACAATGCATTATTAGATAAATACATAGATGTAGTGTTTACCCGTGATTGGTTGCCGTTGATCCCCATGGCTTGGAATTACTGCTTCATATACTAGAGGAAATTGTCCACGTCTTTGGCCACCCGTAAGCCCCAGAATTCTTTTGGCTTGGGTGCATATGTTCGTGGACCTTGCACGGTGATCACCTCGTTCACGCGTGCTACTTCCGATTCAGCGAGCTTACCCTTGAGCTCCACTATCTTTGTGTGCATGGCCACCATCATGGCCTCAAGGGACTCATCTCGTTGTGCAAGTTCTTCCCTTAAGGTCCCTAACAACCCATGTCGGAACTCTCCCATGCCGGTCTTGAGCTCTTGCATCTCAGCTATGAGCTCCTCCCTTATGGTGTCTACTCCATCCATGGTCTGGGTTAGGGCGTCGATTGATCCTTGGACATTGGTGATGAACAACTCTAGCTTCGTCATCCGGTGTGCAAGATCCCTCGTTGGATCCCTTGAACTCGAACCACCACGGCTCTTCTTTCCCTTGGAAGTGCCCTTCTTAGTGTTCCTCCCACGATCAACGCAGTCACTAGTCATGATCAGCGCCTCATCGAATCGTGGATCAACCATCGCGCTTGGAACAATCTTGCTCTGATACCACTTTTCACGGGCCAATCAATCTCACGTTCCCTTGCTCGTGCGGTCTTAGGATTTCTCCCAATTAGCCTTTCACAACATTCGACTCATAAAGATCTTTAGAGAGAGAAACTCTGGATTGTATTACTTGTGAATGGAATGAGTGCAATGAGCAGAAGGAAACCCCTATATATACAAATACAAGGCAAACCATATCTATAGATCTCTCCTCGATCTAACGGTGGAGATTAGATCTCCCAAACTACCAACTACCTGCATTTATTACATACGAATACAATTACTGTATCGGCCGCCCCTAGGAGTATTCTAGAAGACTCAAGAAAACCCTAGAACGCGAGGATACAAGCCGAGGGTCGCTTGATCAATGGATGTGTCACGGTCGTCCCTTAGGAACCTCTTGGATTGGCTTTCTTTCGAGCCGTGACACATGCATGTCCATAGAAATTGGTGAGCACCCTTGTTGAGCCTATCTTGTAGGCGCCGAATCTCCTCTCCTCTCTTGGTCATCTTTTGTGGCTTCTTTTGTCTTTTGTTGATAAATGGAGAAAGAGGGAAGGCAGAAGCTATTCTCCTTATTTCGGTGCCCTGATGGTCATGCGCTCACATGCCATCATTAATTACATGGAGGCGCATGGCTCGAGAAGGTCAACACCGTGTTGACATTTGTGGAGTATAATTTTGTCTTGTTCTCTTCCCATGCTCATATAAATAGAGAATGGCAGAGGGGCGCAAAGAAGACAGAGCAAGAAGAAAGAGCTCAAGAGAGAAAGAGAGGCATGAGCTTGGAGAGTTATGCGTAGAGCCAAGTCTATTGAGTAGAATTGTTAAACATTGTGGGCATTGGGTATATACTAGGGCTTGGAAACACTTAAGTGCGTGAGTTATGGTAATCCCATAATTCTTCGATTTATAGTGGATTATTTGCTAGCTCTCCCCATGAACGTAGGTTCCAACATTCATACTGAACCACATAAATTTCCGGTGTCATTCTTTTTCTTTTTCTTTTTTATTGTTCCTCATTTTATTTCTATCGATTTCTATAGCTCCCGATATAATTGTAAAAGTTACGATCCGCTTTTACTGCGTTGTCAATTCACAACAGAATGGACCATTGGCGTATAAATTAATGAGATTGATCAATGAATTGAATCATTGATATTTGTTTTGATATTATTGTGAAATATATATTTCTGTTATAAGTATAGTTATGTTGAAGTATACGTAACTTATTATCTTATTGTATATTTGTTATATTCTTGATTTGGGTTAAAAGAGTTGTGATTTTGTTTTGTAAATGTGCATAGTGATTTCTCGATTTGCTTAGAATAAATATGTTACTCATTGAATCGTGGTAGCTCACTCCTCTCATCTACTTGTTTTTCAGGTTCTTCAAAGAGCCGCGAGTAGGTGTGAGCGTTCATTTCAAGGAGGACCTTTTGTAGTGGAGACTTTTTGTATAAATTGTAAATAGTTAATAAGTTTGTGAGTTAGTTTTTTGTGGAGGTATATATATTGGTTTGGTGATTTATAGAAAACTTCGATATTGTAACCAAATGACATTTTTTGTCAAATATATATGTTGATATCATGCTGAACTTTAGTTATGTTAAGGCTGCATCCTTTGGTGAAAGGACAACTGTGTCATGCTCTTATTCTTGTGAATCGGGATGTGATATTTCATGTTTATTTGTTGATAATATCCAAAAATTATTTTGAGTTACTTGCAATGTTGAAATACTCTTGGACTTTTGAATGCCTATATGTCTAATCATTACTAGAGTTAAGGATCACTTAGTATGCAAGCAAGCTCATTCCTTTATAATATAGTTTTTTGGGGAGAATTACCAAAAAAGTCATAAACCTATTGTAATTGTGCTAATTCAGTCCTAATTTTTTTTTAACAATTTAGTCCTAAACCTTTTACAATTGTGCTAGTTTAGTCCATTCGTCCAAAATTAGCCCGCCGGTGCTAACATAGACATCAGTTGTCCAGTGAAAGTTGACATGGTATTTTTTTTAATTTTATTTTTTTGAATTTTCAAATATTTTTTGAATTTTTTAATTCTTTTTCTTTTTCAACTTCTCATTCCTCTAGCTTGCAAGGCCGACCTCACCGGCCTCGCCGTCATTGGGCGAGGCCCCGCTAGATCTAACGAGGGTTGGCCTTGCCAAATCCAAGGCGAGGGTTGGCCTCGCCTAGCCAAGGCAACGGTCGACCTCACCATCCCTAGGCGAGGTGCCTCTCCTTGCTGGCCCCTTCGATCTCGACCTCCTGCTTTCCCGCGGCTTCGCCCCTAGAGCTCGCTGGACATGGCGGCCACCTGTTCTTCACAAGGATCGCATCGTCCGTGTACGGTTAGTGCTGTGGCTTTTGATAGGGTCAAGATTGCAGCGTTCGCATCCACGCCTGTTTCGTCGCGGTTTCATTTTGCTGGACTTGCTTTTCGTTCAATTCGTCCTCTTCAAGCATCCCTCGACGTCACCACAGCTCCTTCATTGACGACATTACTGTAGCTCCACCACTAACTTCATAGCTGTTGTTCCGACTACTCAAGCCCCGACGCGTTGCCCTTGCTGCCACCTCACCCAGGGACGGCGAGGTCAACCGTTGCCTTGGTTAGGCAAGGCCAACCTTCGCCTTGGATCTGGCGAGGCTCAGCCCCACCCAACCATGGCAAGGGTCGATCTCGCCAATGCCGGTGAGCTTGGCCCTCACTATGGCTAGGCGAGGCCAAGCCTCGCTAGATTTGGCGAGGCCTCGCCCAGCGACGACAAGGCTAGCCTCGCCAGATCTGGCGAGGCCTCACCCAGCGATGGCAAGGTCGGTCGAGGAAGGAGAAGCTAAAAAAAAAAAAAAACAAAAAAATTCAAAAAATATTTAAAAATTCGAAAAAAAAATTAAAAATAATAATAAATTGCCATGTTAGCTTTCGCAGGGATGGCCGGTGTCCACGTCGCGCCGACCATCTAATTTTGGCCGAATGGAC
Organism: Eucalyptus sideroxylon x Eucalyptus melliodora; assembly: GCA_016097485.1. NCBI lineage: Eukaryota > Viridiplantae > Streptophyta > Magnoliopsida > Myrtales > Myrtaceae > Eucalyptus > Eucalyptus sideroxylon x Eucalyptus melliodora. The sequence goes on from CM027833.1 coordinate 32,741,478, forward strand.
TAAACTAGCACAATTATAAATTTTTTTTTTTTTTTTTTTTTTTTTGGTAATAGATAAGATGCATTATAACTAATGAACCAAGGAGCTATACAAAAAGCACAGCAACACAATCGACTCCAAGAGAACATACACTCAACTAGACACAGGTGTCACGATGAGTGGATGGGAGACGGAAGAGCTGCAAAGAGGAAAAAACAAGCAAGCGAGAGACAAACGCCAAAAACAAATTGGCGAGAATAAAAGCAGAGAAGAAAGGCCAAACATTACGGCCAAAGGGAAAGAAGGGATCCATCCCAAAAAGAGAAACCGACACACTGAAGAACAAAGGTCAGCCAGCCAAACTACGGAGAAAGGAAAGCCCAGCAGCAGACGAGCGAGAGAAAGGGGTCTCCCGAGATAAGAATAGAAGACAGCGTTCTTCAGAAGAGTAACCAGGGCATGACGCCAATGAAGCACGAACCTCTGCAAGGACACGAGGATAGGGGTGTACCGATGAGCGCATGGGGCAAAGGAGGTGGCCAGCGGCAGCACAATAGGCTAATAGACAGCGGATCGCTTCAGTCGAAAATAGAAGGATGGATTTCCCAAGCCATTTGGAGCCTACGGTTGCAGGGGATATCCGGAACACCTGAATAAGTGGATGCTTTATCTTTGATAGCTTTCCGTAAATGCTCATTTAAGGCTGGAAGGAAGAGGTTTTGGTTGCGAAAAATGATATTATTTCGTTCCTTCCAGATGAGGTAGCACAAGGCATCGAAGGAAAAATGAGCAATGGCTTGATGAAAGCTCGCATCCGAGAGATGGTTTACCACCCAAAGAAGGTTGTCTTTCCAAGACCCATTCCTCCAAGTCAGATTACATGTAGACGCCCAGAATGAAGCTAGCTGACCCGTGATTGAGCATCCGAAATATAAGTGATCGGTTGAATCCGGCCTAGATGAACAAAAGGCACAAGAGACATCCGGGATCCTCTCATATGACAGAAGCCGTACCTGGGTTGGTAATCTATTCCAAGTAATCAGCCATAGGTGCGTTTGGTAAGGCGGGGGGGATGAGGGGCTCCAGATAAATCGAGACCAGCTGACGAGGGAGCCTCTTGGACGAAGCATAGTCCATGCAGACGCAGTAGAAAACTGGCCAAAGGAGTGGCCAAGCCACACCAGACGATCGTTGTGGTTGTTGAGGCAGGGAATCAGATCATTCCAAGTCTCAATAGCCATTGAAACAGCTGAGGGGGTAGAAAGAGCCGCAATACCAGTAGCCACTGAAGCATTCCGCAGGATACAAGAGCAATATATGTCACGGTCCGAGAATAGCTTATTTAGTGGACCATGAGGATGCCATGGATCAAACCAGAAAGAAGCCGTTAGGCCATTACCAATGTTCCAATTAAAGTAATGCTGAATGAAGTCACGCATGCCATGAAGTTTCTTCCAGGACCAGGAACAGATGGTCAGTCTGGGCGCATTCCAGAAGCTTTTATGCTTTAAAAACACCGAATGAATCCACTTGGTCCAAAGCGATTCTTTATCAGAGAATAGGAGCCAAATATGTTTAATCATCACAGCACTATTACTCACGCGAAGCGAACGGATACCCAATCCCCCTTCCGCTTTGGAAAGACAGACTTCTTCCCAAGATACTCTAGCCCCACCAGTACCAAGGTTGGGACCACGCCAGAGGAATTGCCGAAAAATCTGCTCAATTCGATTAATAACCGAGGAAGGGAGAATGAAGACCAAGGACCAATACACCTGAATGGAGTGCAGAACAGATTTAATAAGTTGGAGTTGGCCAGCAGTTGACAGGAACCGATTAGTCCAAGACTAAACTCTCTTCATGATAGAATTAACCAGAGAGACACAGTCTTCCTTGCCTAGTCTTGATGAAATTATAGGAACACCAAGATATCGAAAAGGAAGAGATCCAAGACGAAAGCCTGATGCATCGGTGAACGAGTTCTTGAGAGAATCAGACCCACCAGAGATGTATATTTCGCTCTTATTCAGATTGGGAATGAGCCCAGACCATGATGCAAATGAGTTTACTCCATCCAGCAAGAGCCTAAGAGACGCCATGTTAGCTTCGGAGAATAGCAAGACATGATCCGCGAAGAACAGGTGGGATAGCTTAGAAGATTTACAACGCTAGAAGAAATTGAAACCAGGCTTGCAGGTGCATCCATTGATTATACCAATAAATACTTCCATTACAAGCGTGAAAATGTACGGGGACATAGGGTCTCCTTGACGGATACCCCTTCCGCTATCAAAGAAACCATGCAATTCACCATTTAGAGATATAGAAAACCTGGGAGTTCGAATGCAAGTCATGATACGGTCGATAAATATGGATGGAAATCGAAATGCATGGAGAGTCATTTCAATAAACTTCCAATCTACCGAGTCATAAGCTTTAGAGAAATCCACCTTGATAATATTCTTAGGGAGATAGGGACTATGGTGGAAATCCGAAAACAGCTCTTGGGCAAGCATGATGTTGTCACTTATCCTTCTCCCTTTCACAAAGGCATTCTGCGTTGGGCTTATAATGGAAGGGAGGACAAGAGCTAACCTGTTAGCCAATAGCTTCGTGATGCATTTGTAGACATTGTTGCAGCAGGCTATAGGGCGGAAGTCATTGACTGACGAGGCATTCGGGATCTTGGGGACTAAGGTGAGGATTGTTGAGTTGATCTCACGAAGGAGCTGTCCAGAGGAGAAGAATTCCCGAATTGCTAGCAACACCGATGGGCCGACAATGTCCCAAGACCGCTTGAAAAAATCAACATTAAAGCCATCCGGACCCGGCGCCTTTCCACTAGCCAAAGAGAATAAAGTAGCTCGGATTTCATCATCAGTGAAGGGCTGTGAAATGGCCAAGATCTGATTTTCATCAAGAGTACATGCCAATTTCGCTCAAATCTCTTCCACAGAGGGGTTGGAAGAAGGGACAGTAGCTGATAGGAGATTTCGAAAATGGCGAACAAAAATTTGTTGTACCTCAGCAAGATCCGTGATCAAGTTATGACCATCAGAAATGGAAATGATTCTATTCCGGAGCTGGCTACGTTTGACCGAGTGATGGAAGAACTTGGTATTCAAATCGCCTTCATGGAGCCATCTCACCCGTGATTTTTGCCTAAAGAAGGATTCCTCTTGAAGGCGAAGATCGAGAAGAGCTGGAGGCGATCCTTTTCAATTTCAGCCAAGGCTTGATTATGAGGATCAAGCTGGATAGCGTTCTGGGCTTCCAGAAGCAGACGCCTAGCATCAACAGTCCTAACTGAAATATCAGAGTAAGATTCCCTGTTTAGAAGCTTAAGTCTTCACTTAAGGGCCCGAAGCTTGCATCATAAGATAAACATAGGCGAACCAGAGATATGGGACTCCCAAACCTGTCGAACTAGCTCAAAAAAAGAGGGGTTTGTCATCCAAAAATTGAAGAATTTGAAAGGCCTACGGGAGTTCGGAACAGGGAGGATCCTGACAATCATAGGCGAGTGATCGGACACTCCAGGGGCCAGAAAATTGGCTTCAGAGTAGGAGAAAGTAGAGTTCCAGGCTACATTGGTAAGCACTCTATCTATCTTTCTCTGTCTTTGCATAGGATCAGAAGAGGCTGACCAAGTAAACCTATTTCCCACAAAACGGAGGTCATCTAGCCTCGCTTGGATAAGGCAATCACCAAAATCCTCAAACGCTGGAATCCAATAGTTGGACCTATCAGCTCTATCCGAAGCATAACGGATGGCATTGAAGTCGCCAGCAACAATCCAAGGGATATCCAGACACAGAGCACTAGTTGAAATCAATTCATCCCAGAGAGGTCTCCTCAAGACGAAGGAGTGCTCCGCATAAACAACCGATATATTAAAGGCAATACCCTAAATAAGACACTCCAAATGGCCATGAATGGCCTGAGCAGTGCAAGCAGAGGTGCAAAAAGACAGCCAAAGGATTCCATCCTATCCAAATATGACCCCTGATCGAGTTAAAGTAGTTCATAGACCAACACCAACCAGATAGAAGAGAAGCAGAAATAGGGGAGTGAGTAGCAGGGGAGATTTTAGTCTCCAGGATACCAATGCAACTCAACCGATTGGTACAAACAAAATTCCTAATCTCAGCTTGCTTGAGGGCACTTCCAAGACCCATAATATTCCAAACACTAAAAAACATGATTCGAGATAAAATAGATTACCTTCTCCTGCCCCCTCGTTTCCTCGCCGAGGGAGGAATAGGCTTCGGGCCATGAGGAACAGTTGGCTCAGCAGATTCCGAGCGGAGAATTCCTTTCTTATGGATATAGGGATCTTGGATCGGCTTCTGAGGGGGTGCTTTATCACGTTCCTCAGGAATGGATGAAGGCACCTTATATGGAGAGACAAATTCAGATTCACCAAAGCAGATGTCTTCACAGTCTTCTTCATCCGATGAGCCCGACTTGTTCGAAACAGGGGACCCCTGTATTTGCAGTAAGGCAGAAGGTGCAGGGTCAGGAGAAGTGCGCAGGAAAAGATCAATCGAGGGCGGAGCTTCTTCCTGCCTTCTAATTATCGGTTGAGTATCAAAGGCAAAAGGCTTCTGTGGCACAGGTATTCCTTGTTGATCCCCACCAGGTTGGGGGGGGATGGGAGGAACCAGAGTCGGATTAACTACCTGCGCATCAAGGATGTTCTTATTCCGCCTACTTCTCACTTCACGCCATTCATTTTGCAGAGGGCCATGAGTCCTTGGGAGAGAAGGACCAACTTTGGAGGGGCCAAGCAGTAGGCACAGGACACTTATGGCCAAACGTAGAGCAGGAGGGGCAAAGGGCCGGAATCCATTCATATTGAACTGTAACTATTCTGAGTTCCCCTTTCATCATGAATTCCACCACTTCAGGAAGGGAATTAGATGCATCAATCTCCACACAGACGTGAGCAAAGGCCACCATTGCCATCTGCTCCGTTCGGTTATCAACAAAAAGCGGTTTGCCAATACCACTCGCTAAAAAACTAATCCCAGCAGCTGACCATAACGCCACGGGCACATTCCTAAGACGGATCTAGATAGGGACAGTGTTATGGGCTATTTTCTTGAGCTCCAACATAGGGTGCCATTGCTGTAAGATCAATGGGATTTTAGCTACCGTAATCGGGCCTCCATCCAATACTCTTCTTCTGAATTCACCATCCGGGATGTGGAAGAAATAGAAGCTAAGGTCTACAGCAATTACCTTGATCAGCTGGTGGCCCCATGCATGTTTGAGGGCGTCCTCCGTAAGCTGGAAGGGTAGCCATTCACCAATATAATAGCCAACAAGACACTCCTCCCATTTAGGATGAGTCGACTCCAACAATTCTTCCGGCATCTGCAAAATTTTCGAATTTTCAATGGTAGCCGGAGGAACGAAGGATAAACCATAACCTTTGGTCGTAGAATGGGTTACAGCTGCCCAGGAGTGACCTTGGGACTGGGGTTTACTACCCAGAGGGATCGTGGAGGAAGTCCCAGACGCCTTCTTGGAGCTATTCTGAACAGGTTTCGGGTCCTGTTCTTGCGGAGCAGGCATCGGGCGAGCAACCGAGTCTTGGCTGAATGAGATTCTCTTATCCTTACGAATTGAGACCCCAGAAGAGACATTTTCATATCCCACAACATTAAGCCGAGCAGAGACACCCACCAGCAGACGAATCTTTCGAGCTTTGCTTCGTCCCCTGCTACGCGAGCGACCAGACTGGGATCGAGCACCTCTTTACAAAGCAGAGGAATACCGCATAACAGCGGGGCGAACAAGCGGGGGAGAGGGGGGTTGGGATGCTCAACCGACGCATCCATGTGGCCCTTTCCCCGAATATCATCAGCAATCGCAGAGGCGGAAGCCATGCGAAACAATTGATTCCAGAAACTGAAGCCCTAAAAACTCAAAATGAGAATCCCGGCCGAGGAAGACACACCAGGGGAAATCGCTCGGTGGAAAGGAAGATCGGCTAAGGAGAGAGCTCGTCTCCAAAAATGGGTACAATCGGACGGCGGAATCGGGCGGAACGAGCAAGCGCGCAGGCGGGTGAACAATAGCCGCGCGAAACCGTAGAGGGCATCTGCGTGAACAGTGATTCGCAAGGTTCAAAAGCTTGATCATACACAATTATAAAAGGTTTAGGACTAAAGTAACTAAAAAAAAAATTATGACTGAATTGGCACAATTGTAATAGGTCCAGGACTTTTTTGGTAATTCTCCCGTAGTTTTTCAAATTTAGTAGAAACTCCCGAGAATGAATAGTAAACTGAGATGGACTAATGTTCAATGATATCTTGAGAATGCCGGAATAATTTGAAGATTTCTTTACAATTATCTGTATTTAAACAGAAGAATTGTTAGTCTATTTGTGTTAGATGTGTTAAACCTTTGGATACGTATTCACTAGTTTCCTTCTCTTTTTTTAGATTAGCAATTATCTTGGAGATTTGGACAAATTATAAATTTAATTTCAATTCAGTAGCTTATTCAAGTTTAGTTATGTATGAAAATAGTTTACATTAGGTATGGCGAAAAATAATAATGTGTTCATAAGGCATTTTTTAGTTATCTTCTGATTAAGACATATGCTTTCTTGAATTGTTTTCTTTATTTGGAGAGGCTCGAAATAGTCATAAAATAAATGATTCTGTGTTATTTGGAAATGTCATGTACAAGAAAATATTTGGTGATAATCCTTAGAAAAAGTAATTTCTAAATTGCTTAACTTTTGTTATTGCTAAGTCAAGTATAGATGTCTAAGTAAATTGCTAGTGAATTTCGTTTCCAAGGTACTTTTATATAGTTGTCAAACCAAAAAAGTTATGTCTAGCAGAAGGATAAAAGACTAAACTCAAAGAATTAGTTGTGATATTGCATTAGCAGTGAAGCTTGGTAATTCCAGTGTGAAAAATGGATAGGAAAGACTAAACTCAAAGGATTCAAGAAATAAAATGTGTTTCCAGGAACGATTTATAAAATCATCAAAGGGTGGAAAAAATGTTGTGATTTTGCACAGATATTAAAACGATCATTTAGTTTTCGCAAACACGATGTAGAATAAATATGAGATTAATAAAATTTGGAAATGAGAAAATGAATTTGGCTGAAGTCAGATAACTACACTGTTAAAGATAATATTTCGCTTGACGGAGATCTGTTAAAAATACTGTACAACAAGAATTGAAATTACTCCCTCACCATATCATCAAGATGATGAGCTTTAACTTATTTTACTCAAGCAACAGTAGGTCAAGCAAAAGATGCATTCCACCTGAAAGTTCTAGTTCAGGACTAGCTTGGTAATGCATTGTGCTTCGAAAGTTTGCACCAGCTCCGCTCCGCTGAGATACGCCATTAGGAGCCAAACATGGTTGATGAGCTCTCTGAGATAGCTAGTATAAGCACCTAGAGGGGGGTGAATAGGTGCATAAACAATTTATCGAGATACGGAAGCGATTCTAGGCAAATGATAAAAAGGGTGTTCTCTTTTAATTAACAAAATGAAGTACGATCAAAGTAAAGAGAGTAAGGAAGAGAAAATTGAACACAAGATTTATAGTGGTTCGGCTTATTCCAAGCCTACGTCCACTCTTCCGCACTGACAGCCCACCGGCTGGATTTCACTATGAACAAAAGAGAAGTTACAGTACAGCTTTTCCTTGATTCCACAGTGTAGATGTTCTACCACACTTCCTCAAGGTTTCTCACAAATATAGACTCTCTTTTGTATACAAAGTTTCGCTCAAAGGAATTGTCTAAACAACAGGAAGCTTCAGACTTTGAAATTCTTCTATTGCGCACACCTCGAACAACTTAGAACATCTTCCTTATATACTCCTTCATGCCATCATACCCGTTGGCACTTACCAAAGGAATTCCTCCAATCTACCCGTTGGACGGAATCAATTAGGAAGATTATTCGAGCTATTAAAGGAACGTGTCGATAGCCCATCAATCTTGTTCGCCCATACAATCAGGATCTTGGTTTCCATAAGTAGAACCTTCCAAGAATATTTAGGCAATCATCGGATCCTTAATCTTCGAGTCAATCTCGATCAATCAAAGAATTCCGTTATGTCTTTTCCAGCCAAGAGATCTTCTCCAGTTGATAAGGTCATATCCTTAATGAAACATCCAGTTCTGGATAACTTTTCTTCGACGGATTAGAGACTGTCAATGAGGATATACTTTGAGTCTTGAGTCTGGCTGTCCGGAGGTCTTCAGATTTTGAATAGCAGAGTTTGCAAACCTTCAGACTAGACTGATTGAAATGTTTTGTCAGCTTCAAAACACTTCAAGAAGATTTCTCCAACAATCTCCCCCTTTTTGATGGTGACAAAACTTTCCTGCAGATTTGGACAACTTGACCTGCAAAACATTTCTTAAACACATATGCATATCTTATAGAGATAAATGGCTACGTAAATAACACTAGAATCTGCAACCACATAAAATAGGTTAGTCTAGTATGCGATAAAGCCATCCATAACATAAGATATCAATAGTAGTTAATAGAAGCAGTCAAGTCCAAGTCTAGTTCAGTTCTTATCCAGACACAAAAACAAAGTCAAACAGAGTTAAACATCAAAATAAACAATCCAACAATCCACACAATTAAAAGTCAAATTTAAAAGTCAAATTGTTCAAATCTTGCATCTCTCCCCCTTTTTGTTAGCATTAAAAAGGTTGAGATGAAAATGGAATAAAGTCAAGATTGCTTGGGAACGCGGACAAGCTGGAAATCTCCCATAGACTGAACGATGCCTTCCAGCCTTTTCAAGTCTTCCTTCAGTTGTGCAATCTCCCCACCCTTGGCATTGGTCTGAATCTGAACAGAGAGGGCTTGGATCTGTTCATTCAATGAACATGAAGAAACTTGACTCGCATTTTGCAAGTTTTGAACCTCGCATCCTAGAGCATAGATTTGACCTCGCATCTCCAAGAGAATATCCATGATTCTGCGAAAATCTGCTGCATTATCAGTTTGAGTACTTGCTTCGGCTCGATCTGATGGAGTAAATGTAGACGATGGTAGATCACCATAATCTCACAGGTTTGGCGATGAAACTTCATGACCTTCCTCTGGAAATTGAGAGGCATAAATGTCCTCTGGGTCTGCTGGAGAGCGACTGACTCCCTCACTTGCAGCAGGATATGAGGACTTCCCTCTTTTCTCTTGATCTCCCCCTGATTTCATGCCTTCAGGTGGAGAAGAGTGTTCCTCAAGTTCTCCTTCTTCTCTTTTCTCTTCTTCTTCGTTCTTAAATCTTTCTTTGTCAGCTTCTCTTTCTTCTTCTTCCTTCTCCTCTACTTCCTTCTCCTCTATTGCTTTCGTCATTTGTTCCGATTCTTTTTCTGGAACAGACCGACTCAAATTCTTCAAAGCCATTGCAGAAATGGTGAGGTTTTCATCATCATCATCTTCATCTTCTACAATGAGAGCTCTTCTTTTCGTCCTTGATGCAACCAAGGGCTCCTTTCCTTTCCTTTTTGATGAAGAAGAGGTTTGACTAGAGTCTTCTCCTTGAATTTCTCCAACGCCTTGTTCAGTTCCTTCAGACGCATTTTGGTCACCATTTTCAGTCCTACCACCATATGATCGCACGATCGAACACAAAAAATTTGCGGAGGCTGAATATTCAGATGTCTGAATAACTTCGTCACAAGACTTGGGTAAGGAAGTTGACCTATGTCCTTCATCATGGCTCTATACATGTAGAACATAACAGTGTGAGGAAGAGAAAACCTTTTCCCAGTGAGGATGGCATACATCAGCTTTGCCTTTGAATTTGAAACATCAGTCTTGGAAGTTGATTTTGGTCGAAGGCAATTGATCACAATCTTGTGAAGCAAGATGTTGAACGCACTCATCCTTAAGTAGGAAATCTTTTCCTCTGTTCTCCTGTCCTTAACAAGTTCCAATGTAGCACGAGCAATAGAGACTTTGATCGGTTGATATCTTCCTCTCTCAACTCCTAACACATCTGCCAACATATCCATATCCACAACAAAGTCTTGGTCTTTGACGCTGAAAGAGAATCTATTTGCATCCAAGAAGCTAAGATTTGAATAGAAATATGCGGTTAGTTTAGCATAGGCCTCTGTAGTGTCGGAGCAAAACTTTTCGAGTTGAAGATAACCGAACTTTTCCCTCAAGTTCATATCACAGCATCCAGAAAATCAAAATCCATACTCCTAGGGTTTATCACCCCACGCTTCAGCAATTTTGAGTACAAATCCTTTTGTTCATTCGATCTGAACAAATCTCCCCTTTTTCCTCGATTTTCAACCACAACACCCATTCTCGGTTGAAATTGGCTGTACAGTTTATCATCATCATTCCCATCTACAGGATTCACTCCCCAATCACGAGGATCACTAGGGATATTCGTAAGAGTTTCTTCTGCAACCCCTTTACGAGCAATTCCCAAGCTATCATTTTAGGATCTGCATCCTCAATGATTTCTTCCTCTTGTTGATGATCAACGCCTTGAGGACTAGAAGGAGGAGAATGACGCTGCTGAGAATGTTGTGGGCTCTGCTACTGTTTTGGAGACACTTCTTCTTCGGTAAGATCGAAGTGCGTAGGCCTCTCACTCATTCGTCGTGGTCCCCTGCTTGCGATTCTCGAAGACTTTCTTGAAGACAACATCTTTCTTAGTTTTTGGAAGATTCCTTGCTTGGCTTTCCCAAGAAAGATGACAACTTTTTCGAAGATTAAACAAGGGAAGAAAACGGGAATGGAAGATTGATGCTTTCTAGGGTTTTGAGAGTAAAGTGAAGAGAAATCAACAGTGCATGATCGGTTAAAAAGAGAGGTATACGAACCGTCACAAAATATTAAAAAGATGCCTTTTCAAAATAACTGTACTTTTTCCGCGAAAATAGTCATTTCAAAAAATAACTTCTTTTTCAAAAAGGAAACGTCGATTAAATATAGCAATAATTAACCACAGTTTGACGATCGTACATTTTCAAGATAAGATTGAGAGAGAGAGAGAGAGAAACTAACTTACAGTCAAGGTCTTGTATGTCTGAGTCTGAGAGTCTTTAGACTTTGATTTCCTCATACCTCAAAATGTTGAGTCTGGAACGGATGGTTTCAAATTGATTTTTCTCCAACGGTTTTGTGAATATATCCGCCAGTTAGTTCTTTGAATCAACAAATTGAATTGAAACTTCTCCATTTTGAACATGATCTCTAATGAAGTGATGTCGAATCTCTATATGCTTTGCTCTTGAGTGAAGAATTGGATTTTTGGTGAAATTGATAGCGCTGGTGTTGTCGCAATTAATCTCCGTGCATGAGTCTTCAATTCCAAAGTCTCTTAGCTGTTGTTTTATCCACATAATTTGTGAACAACAACTTCCGAGAGCTTTATACTCTGCTTCTGCTGTAGAGAGAGCTACTGTACTTTGCTTCCTTGAAAACCAAGACACTGTCCTGCCTCCAAGTAGTTGACATGTACCCGAGGTGCTCTTTCTATCGACTCTGCAACCAGCAAGGTCTGCATCTGAATATCCAAGAAGAGTAAAGTCTCCCCTTTTTGGATACCATAGACCAAAGCTTGAAGTTGATAAAATATATTTGATAATACGCTTTGCTGCATTTAAATGAGATTCTTTTGGGTCTGATTGAAATCTGGCACAAATGCAAACACTAAACAAAATGTCAGGTCTAGAAGTAGTAAGATAAAGAAGTGAACCGATGATACTCCTGTATAACTTTTGGTCGACTTTCTTTCCTCCTTCATCTTTGTCTATCTTCAAGGAACTTGACATTGGTATATCAGACTTTTTGCAATTGTCTAGTCCAAATTTTTTGAGAAGATTATTTGCATACTTTTCTTGATGAATGAAAGTTCCTTCCTTCAGTTGTTTTATTTGAAGTCCAAGAAAGAAGGTTAACTCACCCATCATGCTCATTTCAAATTCATCATGCATAGTCTTAGAAAATTTCTTGCACAAACTTTCATTAGAGGATCCAAAAATAATATCATCGACATATATTTGAATAAGCAGAAAACTTTTGCTTTCTCTTTTAATAAAAAGAGTAGTGTCTACTTTACCTTTAACAAATCCATTTCGAATTAAAAACTTACTTAATCTGTCGTACCAAGCTCGAGGTGCTTGCTTTAAGCCATACAAGGCCTTTTTGAGTCTGAATACTGAGTCTGGTTTCCTTGGGTCTTCAAACCCATGTGGTTGTTCCACATAAACTTCTTCATGGATGAATCCATTTAGGAAGGCACTTTTGACATCCATTTGGAATAACCTGAAATTCTTATGACAAGCAAATGCAAGTAATAAACGAATTGCTTCTAACCTTGCTACCGGTGCATAAGTCTCGTCATAGTCGATCCCTTCTTCTTGTGTGTATCCCTTGGCCATGAGTCTAGCCTTATTTCTTATGACTTTTCCTTTTTCGTACATCTTGTTCCTGAAAACCCATTTAGCTCCAACAATTGATTTACCTTTTGGTTTAGGAGTCAGCTCCCAGACATCATTAATTCTGAATTGTCTGAGTTCTTCTTGCATAGCTTCAATCCAGCTCTCATCGGATAAAGCTTCTTCTATGCTTTTGGGTTCTATTTCAGAAATAAGAGCCACAGCACTAGACTCTTCTCGCCTTTTGGATCTTGTGCAAATTCCTTCATTGATGTCGCCAATAATAAGATCTTTGGGATGACTGGACTTATGTTTCTAGTTGCTGGTTAATTTATCAGATTGATGGTCACTTCCTTCACTTGAATCTTCAACAGTCACTTGTTGCTGATCCTTCAAGGTCTGAGTTGCTTCTTGTGATTTAGACTTTATAGAGTCTAGAGCAGGTTCAGTCTCTTCGAGATGAGTCTGAATAGATTCATTTTGTATAGAATCTTGGAATTTGACATTCATTGATTCTTCAACAATTTGAGTCTTCTTGTTGTAGACTCTATACGCTTTGCTTGTGGTTGAATATCCAAGGAAGATGCCTTCATCTGACTTTTCTTCAAACTCCAATGCTCTGCGTTCTTGTTGGTCCAAAGAGATCCATATGCAAGAGCTGCAGTACATGATTAGTGGAAACTTGATTTATTGGCTTAAAGGAATTTCTTACCTGTTTTCCCAATATACATGGTGTACATAGATCCGACTTTTGGTATGATAGATTGGGTAGACCACGAACAAGCTTCTTTGCTGAGATTTTGGCTATTTGCTTCATGTTAATATGTCCAAGCTTTTTGTGCCATAAGCTCGCTTCGTCTTGGATTGAGATTAGATATTGCAATTCATCAGGTTTCACGTCCAAGAGATAGATATTTCCATGTCTTCGACCCATGAATGACTGAGTGGAGTCTTTACTGGTTCCTGAACAAATACCCTCTTGAAAGTTGATTCTAAAACCGGCATCACATAGCTGACTAACACTGAGCAGATTGTAGTTGAGCCCTTCAACTAAAGAAACATTACTTATTGAGAGGTTCCCAATCTTTACAGTTCCAAATCCCACTATTTTTCCTTTGTTGTTTCCTCCAAATGAGACTTTTCCACCATTCACTTGAACAAGCTTTATGAAGCAATTTGAATCTCCTATCATGTGTCTCGAGCATCCACTATCCAAGTACCATTTCACCTTTTTCTTGATAGTGACCTGCATTTAAAAAGAGACTCAAGCTTTCTTTGGTACCCATATTTTCTTGGGTCTTTTTGAGTTAGTCTGATATGCGGTTTTTGCCCAAATTTTATTGATGATGTGTCTCCAAACCATAGGACATTCTTTCTCAAAATGATCTGCACTATTGCATTTTGAACATCTAAGAGCATTGCGACCTACTGGTTTTACAAAGGTCCTTTCAAAATGACTTTTGTAAGCATTTCTTGTGGGTCTTTGTTTGATTCTTTCTTTCACTTTAGGAAAACCGATTAAAGGAATGGTTTCAGCAGTCATTCCTAAACTAGATTTATTGAAATAAGGCCTTTGAACAGAAAGTATTTTTTCCAGTTTTTCAGATCCTAGAGTAAATCTTTTTGAAATATTTGAGATGTCATTTTTCAAGAATGTATTTTCTTTTAAAAGATTATCTTTACTTTATTTGAGAGAAGAAACATTTGGTCTAAGCATTTCACTTTTCTTCCAAAACAATTTCTTGTTGTTTTAAAGCAGAATTTTCCCTTTTTAGTTCGGAAATTCTTTTAAGACAAGTCTTAAGACTAAAACATAATTCATCAATGTATTTTGAAACTTTAATAGGAATTTTGAAATTACTTACCTCGAATTCATTTTCTGAATCTAAATCTGTCTCGGAGTTTGATTCTGAATCCAATTGTGCCATTAGACATATGTTGGCATAATCATCATCACTATCTTCGCACTCCGTATCACTCCAGGTTTCTGCTTTAAGAGCCTTTCGATACTTTTCAGTTTTTCCTTTCTTCTTCCTCAGAAGAGGACAGTTGGGTCTGATGTGTCCCTTTTTCTTACATTCAAAGCAGACTACATCTTTGTTTGATTCATCATCTTCAGCAGACTTGATCTATTGCTTTTGAAAACTTTGTTTCTTTGAATTGAATCTTCTTCCTTTTCTGTTCAGCTTTCTGAATCTTCTTATCATGAGAGCAAGCTCTTCATCATCCATGTCGTCTTCAGAATCTGTTACATCAGAATCATCATTAGATTTTAATGCAATAGATTTCTTACCTTTAGGATCTTCGTCTTCATTGATTCGTTCCACTTCATAAGACTGAAGAGTCCTAACCAACTCATCGACAGACAGTGGCATGATTCTTTGGGTCTCTCTGATTGATGTCTTTATGTGATTCCAATCCTTGGAGAGTCCACGCAATAGCTTGTTTACTTTCATGGGATCAGAAATTGGTTGACCTTGATTTTCAAGACCATTCACGATTTCTATAAAACGACTAAACATGTCAGTTATAGATTCTCCCGATTTCATTTTGAAAGCTTCGTATTGACCGAGAAGAATGTTGATTATAGTCTCTTTCACTCGATCGGTTCCTTCGTAAGTAATGTGTAATCTATCCCAGACTTCTTTGGCTGTATCACAAGAAGATATTATGTTATATTCAGTAGGTGATAAAGCACAATATAAAGAATAGATTGCTTTTGCATCAAGAGCTTGTCTCTTGATTATCTCTTCCTGAGTCATTTCGCTAGACTCAACAGTGTCTTTTCCTCTTTCTGAGACAGATGCAACTTTAGGAATGATTACTTTTTCTACAACGTCCCATTCCAGAGGATCCTTTGATCTTAAGAACGCCTTCATCTTGTTTTTCCATATGTTGTAGTCCTTTCCATCAAAGTAAGGCGGTCTGGTGTTGCTTTGCCCTTCTACCAACCTAGGAGCCAACATACTAGCCATGGATCTTTAACTTTGAAGTAAAACACTTCAAACAAAGTGAGTACACGAGCTTTGATACCAATTGAGATAGCTAGTATAAGCACCTAGAGGGGGGTGAATAGGTGCACAAACAATTTATCGAGATACGGAAGCAATTCTAGGCAAATGATAAAAAGGGTGTTCTCTTTTAATTAACAAAATGAAGTACGATCAAAGTAAAGAGAGTAAGGAAGAGAAAATTGAACACAAGGTTTATAGTGGTTCGGCTTATTCCAAGCCTACGTCCACTCTTCCGCACTAATAGCCCACCGGCTGGATTTCACTATGAACAAAAGAGAAGTTACAGTACAACTTTTCCTTGATTCCACAGTGTAGATGTTCTACCACACTTCCTCAAGGTTTCTCACAAATATAGACTCTCTTTTGTATACAAAGTTTCGCTCAAAGGAATTGTCTAAACAACAGGAAGCTTCAGACTTTGGAATTCTTCTATTGCGCACTTCTCGAACAACTTAGAACATCTTCCTTATATACTCCTTCATGCCATCATACCCGTTGGCACTTACCAAAGGAATTCCTCCAATCTACCCGTTGGATGGAATCAATTAGGAAGATTATTCGAGCTATTAAAGGAACGTGTCGATAGCCCATCAATCATGTTCGCCCATACAATCAGGATCTTGGTTTCCATAAGTAGAACCTTCCAAGAATATTTAGGCAATCATCGGATCCTTAATCTTCGAGTCAATCTCGATCAATCAAAGAATTCCGTTATGTCTTTTTCAGCCAAGAGATCTTCTCCAGTTGATAAGGTCATATCCTTAATGAAACATCCAGTTATGGATAACCTTTCTTCAACGGATTAGAGACTGTCAATGAGGATAGACTTTGAGTCTTGAGTCTGGCTGTCCGGAGGTCTTCAGACTTTAAATAGCAGAGTCTGCAAACCTTTTGCAAACCTTCAAGAAGACTAGAATGATTGAAACGTCTTCCTTTTTGTCATGCCATTCAAAACAAAGGAACTTCAAGAAGATTTCTCCAACAAGCGTTGGCAACGTAGAAGGATGGAGTACTAAAGATAGGAGCATGTACTGAGAGACCAACTTACTCATCTTGTAGTCCTTGATGTGTTCCGAGATTTTTCCCTTGCTCTTGTCGAGGTCCTTGTAGTGGCGAGCTCGGTGGCGATGTGCCGATGAGGATGCTCCGCCGAACTCCATATCCTTCACACTTCGATCGTGAGCGTTGTTTGACCTCTTCGTACTCCACTGGCCTCCAGCTTAAGACTCTTCAACCCGCTCTTCAATTTGCCGTTCCGTTCCAGATAATCGACCGTATCCCTCATGTGATCGAAGGTCCATTCTTTGATGTTTTTTTTGAACCCTTTGTAACTGATGTAGAAGTTCTCCAACTTCTCATCTAACTTGGCGAACCTCGGATGCAACTTGCCGAATATCCTGTTTCTTCTCCTGATGGATAATTTCAAGAGGCTGAACTGGGCCACGGAATTCGGCCATCTTGGGTTCAAGCAGATGTGGATAGAAGCCACGGCAGATGATATTGGGGATCGGCCAGGTCCCTGAAGACGCTAGTGGTCGACCCAATCGGATGAAATTGCGAGCAGAAGCGAGTAAATCTCTAAAAGTATAGCTGCACTTATCAACAAGAAGGTGATATAGATGTCGACTTTGGGGTAATCCTTCCTATCCTGTAAGGAGAAGAATACCAACAGGGCATGCAGCTCCGAGAGATTAATGACCCAATGAATGATGCCCCAAGCACGGTGCAGCAACAGTACCTTGGTGTAGGGAAGATCGTACATGAACCCGAGCTCGACTTCCACGATCCCAAAAGCCGTCACTGAGCTCATGTTCTGACGGTTCATGAACATGCGCTTGCTGGCCTCCAGGTCGCCAGAGTTGGGGACAAGGCCCACGAAGAGAAACTTGAAGATCTTGAACGACTCATAGGCTTTGACCAGAGTCGTGGCTTTCTCTTCAAGGATGGCTTGACCGATGTTCGCTGAGAGGTCCTCCGGAGCCGGAAACTCCAAGACCTCATCAATGCCGACTCGGCAACCCTCATCTTTCCTCAGAGTGTACTGCTCCATGATCCTGGGGTATATGGGACCAAAATCAGGATGCGCGAGCATCGAATCTCGAAGTTGACCTTTACTTGCCAACTACAAACAGAATGTCCTCTCTACATAGTTGATGAACCCCACTAGGATCATTCCAGCCGCTAATATCAACAGCGTAGACCCTGACGAGGCCATGAAGTAGATGTAACAAGCTAATGCTACTTGGACGCAAAGCCGCCCCAACTGCCTCAACCATCGCTCATTGTCCTCCAGGGCATACATGGTGATCGTGTCAGGCCCACCCTAGTGGAGGAGAAGGAACGGCGCCTAGAAAGCAGTTATCTGGCTTTTCGGATGTTATTTATATTTGTGGCCTCACATTTTTTAACCCACATTTTCTCTTTAAACTGGCAGTTATTTCACATGTAATTTTTCCACGTTTCGTACATTTTCATGACAACCGCCCAATTGGTAACTGTGTTGATGGGAGACAGTGTATAAAATGAAGGGTTGTTCATTTCTAATGGGGTAATTACAAGGTTTAACACAAACCCTCTCTTTTTGGAATACACCATCAGTATATGTGAAGGAATTGGGTTAATAGCGTGTGCCCAAATTTTTTTAAATTTTAAGATTTTCCGACGAACCTGAATACGAACAATGGTTGGAGGTTTGTCTATAATCGATCCTGGTTTCCGCATTTGATTTTTTATGTCTTACATTTGGTATTAGAGCATGTTTAGGGGGTGCATGACAAACCAGAATTTCTGTTCCAGAAACAATTTTTCTATTCCAAAGCTATTTCTGGAATAGAAATCCATTTAATAAAATTATTTCATTTTTCTATTTCTAAAATAGATTATTGTTCTAAAAATAAGTTTGAAATAGAAATCAGAAATAATAATTTGTAGCTTCTCTATTTCTCGAACGAAATGAGAAATAAAAATTCTTCTCATCGTTCGTTGAACCGAGTCCTCCATCCGACGACCGACGGCGGCGACGGCGATCGGCGGTGGCTAGCCGGCAGCCGGCAATCGGCAACCAGCTGCCAACGACGGCGGCGACGACCAGCAACTCGCGGCCGGTGGCCGCAGCTTTGTCGGGCCGATAGCCGTGCAGTCGCAGTCGCAGTCGTCGCCGGTCGCTGTCGTCGGATGTTGTCGACGTCGGCCACTAGTTGCCGCCGCCGCCATCGCGATCGCCACCGCATCGTGACCCCGGCACCGCCACCCCCACCGGTCGTTGGTCCACTACCGTCCACCATCATCTGAATTTCGGAAATTTTATGTCATTATCAAACGAATTTCTATTTTTGGATTAGAAATTTTGTGTCATTATCAAGCGGGAATTTTTGCTCGTAAACTCATCTAGAAATAGAAATAGAAAAAAAAAAAAAAAAAAAAAAAAGAACCACCGCCCGCAACAGCGTAACTGGCTTGGGCTCTCTCCCCCTCACGAATGGGAGAAGTTCGAATTCCAAAGGCGTCGTTAGGGATTCTTACCTAGAGTACTGTGGCGGTGGGTCTTGTAATCGCTCCCCCAGGGTTTACTCGCCGGCTGTCGGCTTACGAAATTCCCTGGGTTAGCAAAAAAAAATAGAAATAGAAAAATCTATTTCTCTTCCAAAATCTATTTCTGAAATATAATGGTTATCATTCACCCCCTTAGTGCCTCTACCTTGTTTTTGTCGAATTTTTGGTGTATTTTCGGGCCTTTTTTTCAAAGATGAATAGTAACTTGGAGTTTTGAGGCCAAGAGAGAAACTTGTTGATTTCGGGCAAATTTCGCGACCCATCCCTCGAATTCGGACTGTTTAGTTGCACCACCATGAGGAAGATTAGCCATAAGTTATTTCAGCATATTAGTGTTTGTTGGAGGCTAATCAGGCGACAGAAGTCATGGTGGCTGAGGATTTATGTTTTTGGAAATTTTCTTTTGATTTGGGGCCAATTTCTTGCTCATTTTTGCCGAAACTTGGACCCATGTGGTCATGCCGGCATGCTATCTAAAACCCATTATTTATTTCCATCTTAGATGGGCGGCTGGAGAAGAAACGGCAGCAAAATCGCGGCGGAAAACGGCAAAAATCGGTCCTATGTGTGAGGGAGAAGGCGTGAGGGCTTCACGTGCGCTCTACAATTGCAGGCATGTGGGATCCACGCATGTGCCAACCACCGGTGCGTGGGGCCCACGTGCGCGAAACTACCCAGCAATTGCTAGGCGCGTGCAGGCCACGCGCTCGCCGTGGATGCAGGCGCGTGCTCGGCATGCGCTTGACGTCCCCGCGCGATTTTTTAACCTTTTGCCCTTTCTTTTCACGTTTTTACAATCCCGCCTTGGCCGATTTATTTACTATTCTGCCCCTTGCTGCATTTATTTATTATTTTGTCCTTTCATGCATTTTATGAATATTTTGTGCATGAAATTAAATGTCCAATAGTCCATATATTTAATTAATTAGAGAGTAGCCACATCATCTTTAATTAATTAAATTATATATTAAGAGCCTCTGGATTATATTTAGAAATGGACATTGATTGTAATTAATTATATTAACCCACAGGAATTTTCATTGTATTAATATGATTAATTAGCATGAAATATCGTATTATTTTCTTAATTTACCCACAAGGATTAAGAAAATATATCTAATATGGTAGTTTCTTCATTATGTAATTATGAATCTATTTAAATTAAAAACTTAGCCCACATGTAGTTTTTATGTTATGTGATTCATATTCGTGACATATTTACATTGGTAAAACATGATTTATGTATCTTTTGCCTCAAATTTTGTGACATAAGCATGATTATTTGATATGCAGTTTTGCAACTTGTGAATTTCTCTGAATTTAAATGTGACGTTTTCATACCGAATGGTGAGAACTATAAAGTTTGGAATGAGTTAGTTTTTCTTCAATTAGGGTGGATGCATATTAACTATGCTATAAGGAAAGACGAACTACCTGCTTTTTCTGATTTGAGCACTGTAGCTGAGATAGCCCTTTATAAACAATGGGAGCTGTCCAACCGCGTTTGTGCGATGTTTATAAGGGCTAAGATATCTCCTAGTATTTGTGGTTCGGTTGCTCAAAGATAGCAATGCTAAGACTTTATTGGAGGCCATTGATGTGCAGTTTGAGACTTCTGAGAATGCGCATGTGTACTATATTCTAAACTCTTTTGCAACAGTTTGCATCTTTCAAGATCTCTTACAACACACATAAGAATAAATGATCAATTAATGAACTCATGACCATGTGTGTTCAAAATGAAGAAATATTGATTATGGAATTGGGAGAAAGTGTTCATTTGGCAACACAAGGAAAGAATAAGGCCCATAACAAACATAAAGGGAAAATGTAAAATACCTCATCAAGTTGACATTAAGAAAGAATCCAAATGTTTCTTCTGGAAAAAAGAGAGGCATATAAGGAAGGATTGCATCAAATTTAAGGCTTGACTCGAGAAGAAAGGTAATCGAATCTCTTATGTTTGTTATGAATCTAATATGGTTGATATGACTCACAACACTTGGTGGATTGATTTTGAATCTACAATCCACATTTCAAATTCCTTGCAGGATTTTCAAAACCACAGGAAGCCAGTGGGAAGTGAACAAAGCATCTATTTATGAAACAAGATGCGTTCGCTTGTGGAAGCTATTGAGACATGTAAACTAGCTATCAATAGTGGCCTTGTTTTGAATTTGGAAATGACTTTTTATGTTCCTAGTTTCTCTAGAAACTTAATTTCAGTTTCAAGACTTATACCTTTAGGTTACTCTTTTAACTTTTCATATTCAAATTTCTGTTTATCGTTTAAATCTGAAATTATTGAGAGCGGTACTTTGTCTGATGATCTTTTTTGAATTAATTTATAAGACAATGCATATTATAATGCGATGCATGTTCATAATAATGCTAGTATAAAATGATGTATTGTCAAAGAAAATTCGTTTATGTTGTGGTACCGGAGATTGGGACATATCTCTATAGAAAAAATTAAGTGATTAGTAAATGATGAAGTACTTAGTATTTTAGATTTTACTGATTGTGATAATTTTGTAGATTAGGGAAAGTAGACCAACAAAACGAAGAAATGTGCCAAGAAAAGTACAAAAATATTAGAAATCATACATACGGATATTTGTAGTGTGAATATAGATTTGTGTGGTCAAAAATACTTCCTCTCTTTCATAAATGATTACTCACATTACATGTATCTCTACTTGATTCATAATAGGCATGAGATGTTAGGTGCCTTTAAGGTATTTAAGGCGGAAGTAGAGAAATAATGTGATAAACAAATTAAGATTGTGAGATCAGACAAAAGTGGAGAATTCTATAGTAGATACACTGAAGATTGACAAGCACCTGATCCATTTGCAAAGTTTCTTCAAGAGCATGGAATAGTTGCCCAATATACTATGCCTAGTTCTTCAAACCAAAACGGTGTAGCGGAAAGAAGAAACTAAACTTTATTGAACATGGTGCAGAGTATACTTAGCGGTTCCAAACTTCCTAAATCCTTGTGGACCGAAGCACTTAAGACGGTTGTATACATATTAAATCGAGTTCTGACGAAGGTTGTCCCAAAGACACATTTTGAGTTGTTTAAATGTTGGAAACCGAGTTTACAACATGTACGCATTTGGGGATGCTCGTCTGAAATGAGAGTTTAAAATTCACAAGAAAAGAGTTGGACCCAAGGACCATAAGTGGGTATTTCGTTGGATATGCTGAAAAGTACAAGGGATACAGGTTTTATTGACCATCTCAAACCACTAGAATTGTGGAATCAAGAAACGCTAAATTTCTTGAAAATGACTTGATTAGTGGGAGCGATCAATCAAGTGATCTTGTTCCTGAGAAAGATCATTCGAACACTTAACCTTTCACCTCAAGTTTAAGGTTGGTTGTTGCTCATAATGCCCCTTTGGTTCAGCTAGCTATTGAACAATTAATCGGTGAAGTTCCACAACCTTTTAACATTGATATAGTAAATTTGGTTGTTCAGCAATTACCAGAAACTGTCGAACAACTAGTTGAGTAACACGCTCCTCAAGAGAATGTTAATGCAATATTGAGAAGATCTGCTAGAATAAGGAAATCAGCTATTCCTAGTGATTATATTGTGTATTTACAAGAATCTAACTACAATTTTGGAGCTAAAAATGATCCTAAAACGTTTTTACAAGTCATGGATAGTGATAAATCCAATTTGTGATATAATGCCATGAAGGAAGAGATGAGTTCTATGGCATCTAACAAAGTCTTAGATTTGGTTGAGTTACCTAATGGTGTGAAGACCGTTGGTTGTAAATGGGTCTTCAAAACTAAGAAAGATTCATTAGGTAACATTGAAAGATATAAAGTTAGACTCGTTGCCAAAAGATTCATTCAAAAGGAAAGAATCGATTACGCAGAGAATTTTTTACCTATATCTAAGAAAGATTCTCTTCATATTGTTTTGGTATTGGTTGTCTATTTTGATATGGAATTACATCATATGGATGTGAAAACGGCGTTTCTCAATGTAGAACTAGAGGATGAGGTTTATATGAAATAACCTGAAGGATTCTCCTCTAGTAAAGGTAAGCATTTGGTGCGCAAGCTTAAGAAATCTATATATGGCTTGAAACAAACATCCTGCCAATGGTACTTAAGGTTCCATGATGTCATCTCTTCATTTGGTTTTGTAGAGAATGTCATGGATTAATATATATACCAAAATGTCAGTGGGAGCAAAATTTGTTTTCTTATACTATATGTGGATGATATTTTACTTGTAACAAATGATAAGGGGTTACTATATGAGGTGAAACAATTTCTCTATAAGAGTTTTAACATAAAGGATATGGGTGAGGCATCTTATGTCATTGGCATTAAGATCCATAGAGATAAATCTCGATGAATTTTAGGACTATCTCAAGAAGCCTATATCAATAAAGTCCTAAAGAGATTTCGGATGAAAGATTGTTCACCAAGTATAGCACCCATTGTGAAGGGTGACAAGTTCAATTTGAACCAATGCCCGAAGAACGATTTAAAAATGGAACAAATGAATAACATTCCATATGCCTTTACTGTCGGAAGCTTGATATATGCTTAGGTTTGCACTCAACCTGACATCACTTTTGCTGTGGGAATGTTGGGAAGATATCAAAGTAATCTAAGTATGGACCGCTAAAGAGCTGCAAAGAAAGTGATGAGATACCTTCAAGGTACCAAAGGCTACATACTTATGTATAAACTGACTAACAACGTGGAAGTAATCGATTATTCGGATGCAGACTTCGCAGGCTACGTTGATTCACAAAAATCAATATCTGGATATATTTTTATGTTAGCTAGCGGATCTGTGTCATGGAGAAGTACCAAACAGACTTTGACTACTACTTTCATTATGGAGGCTAAGTTCGTTTCTTGTTTTAAAGCTACCTCACATGGTGTATGGTTGAAGAGTTTCAATATTAGGCTTAGAATTGTTGATTTTATTTTTATGCCATTTAGAATATATTGTAACAATTCAGCTGCGGTTTTTATGGCTAAAAATGTCAAAAATGGCAGTCGAAGTAAGCATATCGATATCAAGTATTTAGCCATAAGGGATCGTGTTAAAGAGAGCAAAGTAATCATAAAACACGTTAGCACTGAATTGATGATAGCTGATCCTTTAACGAAAAGCATGCCGCTAATGAAGTATAAGGATCATGTAATTAGTATGATAATAGGTCCCATCATATGATTTGTTGTCATATGGACGATTTTTGTTGTATGAAACTCTTATTCTATTGTAATGTTGATTCTCAATTTTTGTGTACACATTTTGTTGTTTATTTATGAGAATAACATTTATCCTTCAATCTGGAA
This sequence comes from Eucalyptus sideroxylon x Eucalyptus melliodora, assembly GCA_016097485.1. Lineage (NCBI taxonomy): Eukaryota > Viridiplantae > Streptophyta > Magnoliopsida > Myrtales > Myrtaceae > Eucalyptus > Eucalyptus sideroxylon x Eucalyptus melliodora. Next base: position 32,765,783 of record CM027833.1, read on the forward strand.
TAAACATAAGGTTTATTCATTAAGATGTGTTGTCACATGTAAACTGACATTAAAGAAATAAGATGCATCGTAATACATGGAAGATATCACTCACTCTTAAAGGACATGTCGTCATGATCATGTGTTTTGTTTCTTTTCTTTAAGCATAAAGTTTTCGTGAATTTGGTTGGATAATCCATATGATGAAAATGATAGAATCAAGTGGGAGAATGTTATTTATATTTGTGACGCCACATTTTCGGACCCACATTTTCTCTTTAAAGTGACGGTTATTCCACATGTAATTTTTCCACGCTTCGTACCATTTCGTGACAACCGCCCATTTAGTAACCGTCTTGATGGGAGACACTGAATAAAAAGGAATGTTTGTTTATTTCTAACAAGATAATTATAAGGTCTAACACAAACCCTCTCTTTTTAGAGTACACCATCAATATGTGTGAGAGAATTGGGTTAGTAGTGTGTGCCCAATATCTCTTTGAATTTTCAGAATTTTCCGATGAACGTGAATACGAACAATAACTAGAGGTTTGTCTATAATCGATTCTAGTTTCCGCATTTGATTTTTTATGTCTTACATCAGATTGATCATCCCCTTCATTTCCTTGATGGTGGCCAGGCAGTTCGAGAGGACGCCGAGCGTGAGGGTTGCGATGAAGTCGGCCAATAGGTACGTTGTCCAGACCACGACTTGGATCCCGTACTTGTAGATGGATTTCCTTCGAAAGCCCTGAGTCACAAGGGTCAACTGGAGGAACAAGCTGAGGAGGACGAGCAATCGCAGCTCCCACTCCTTGCACAGTTCTCGAGTATTTTCGAGGAGTATCGGAAATCCCATGGTTGAGCTCGATGTCGGCACCAAAAGGCACAACAATCGGGCACCCTCGGTCGATCTTAGGATCATAAAGGGAGAGGACAAAGCAAGGCAAAACAGCATTAACCTTGAATTTACCTCTACAACATCCTCAAAACGGCCACTCTTTATAACCAATAACTTGATGTTGGAATCAAATACAAAAGCATTTATTTACCTTGCATAACACCACATGAATGAAAAAGCAGTGTGCCTTTTGAAACACCTACGATAATCGCGACACCACTTTTGAATGCACAATTATCAAGTAATTCTTTGAAGTAAAGTGGCAAAATCCGATGCCGGCATTTGTATGGGCATGATTATAATATGCTTTAATGGAGAAGATTTGAATTATAGGCCTAAACTTAAAGTTTGGTTTCCCAATCACTTCTCAAGATTTCAAATCCTGTGAACTCCGTTCTAATTATTGTGATCTTGATACTTTGTCGGGCACGCCCCACAGCCCAACATGATCCATGTGGAATATAAAAATCACTCATTTGAGTTGCTATAACAATTTAAGGCACGCAAAAAAGCTAAAACCCAGCTCAAAGCAATGCATGTGGAATATAAAACTTACCTATTTGGGTTGCTATAACAAGTAAAGGCACGCAAAAAGGCCAAAAAGAGGGTGATAAATGCTTGCTCCAAGTTGAAGCGATTTCGATGCATTGAGTTGATTGCTTTGATTCCCAGACAGCATATTATCGTCCTTGGGAGCTAATCTCCACATTAAATCCTAAAAATAAAGTCGTTGCTATGATAAAACAATGAATGAGAGAGCCTATCTCACACCACATCACAGTCAGCTAATGTGCATTATAACCATCATGATCGTGACTTGTCGTCCGTGTCTGACCTATTGGCATATGGTGTGCAACAATCGCTGAATATTTTTCTCCAAGTCAAGTGATGTATGAGCTGAACATTTTGGTCCTCCAAAAACTGTCACGCTAAGGACACACAACCGATGCACGCCCCTTTAGCTTTACTTAATTAAACCCTTAATATTGCACATCAAGGCTAGAAACACGCGACTAAGAACTTATGAAAACCTCAAAGTCCAATTCATGACCTCATAGTAAGTTTATTTTTCTCTAGAGCAGAAAGAAGGTCATCAATGCCACAATTCTTGTAGGGTGTCATTTTAGTGTTAAAACTTATTGAACAATCATTTTAAGTGCCGCAACTTTTGAAAAATGATCATCTAAATGGATAAGGTGACTTAGTTTGCTGAAAACTTGGCATGGGTCATTGAAAACACTTAAATGGCAACTTCAAGAAGTTTTGGCACTAAAGGGATTATTCAAAAAAATTGATCATTCACAAAATTGCTTCTTTAAAGTTTTAAAAATTAGAGCCAGCCAAAAGCAAAAATCACAGAAAATATTCAAACTTTGACACATTTTTCTTTCTTTTGTTAGACTCAAAAAAGCATAATTATTGAGCGAACATTTTGTTAAAATAGTTTCATCTAAAATCACATAGATCTATTTGTTTTCATAACAAAAATGATAGTAAGTAAAATTTTCTTCACCTCAGTTAAGTTCATATTTATTTCTTTTTTGACTTTGATCTATTCTTAGATTGAATACAAAGCTTCAAGCATTGCGGTAGTGGATTATTGTGCGTTTGGTTCAGCTTTATAAAATACCTTTCATAGGTGTAGAGAACCTTAGTTAAAGGGGTTTCACAAAATGCAAAACACTATTTGCCAAAAACTTGTAAAGGACTTTAGTTTTAAAAAAGAAAAACAAAGAATGAAAGTGGAAGCACAAATTGACGAAGATGGCACCTCAGACAAAGCTTGAAAGAGAGACGACAGCCCGTTGTTGAGGTCACACAACCACAAACGACTTCTGTTGAGGTCGTGCCACCTCGGGTGAGCCTTGACCTCTGCGACCGGCGCAACTAGCGAGCATAGAGAGAGTATATGAGAAAGACAATAAACAATGTTTTTAGAGGGCAAAAGTGGAATACACAATAATAAGTGAGGGCAAGTTTTGAAGAAAAAAAGTCATTAGACCCCACAATAGCATCCCGAAAGTGCTAAAAATGGGCCCCATCTTATTGAGCTTTCAACTTTGCCAACATTGGCTTTTACACAATGCTCTCCAAAAAAAATTTTAGATGCCCTAACTTTTCTAAGGGATTGTAGAGGTCCAAAACTCTTTGAGCTAAACCAAACTCACTTCTCTTTAATCAAATGTGAGGATCCATACTAAGGAATGTTTGGAAATCAATCTAACCATGTTGACACCTAATTTTGGAAAAATAAAATTGCATTTTGAACAAATAAAAAGAAAAAAATGAAAATGGGGGAAATTGATTTGATTGAAGTATGCAAGGAAATATGGTATTCTGATGGATATCTGGATTTTGTTAAATGCAACAACAATTTGAACAAATGGCAAGAATTTTGATAAAATGGAATGAATCGATGCAAAATCAAGCTGATTGTGAAATCATGCTCCAATTTGCATCCATGATTTAATGTAACGAGAAGATGAAAGTTCAAAATTTTCCATAGAAAGCGGCCGATCGGAACCACTATAAAAGGGGTTGACCTGCACAGTATTCGAGGGAGAGCGAATTCGAAAAATTCAGGGGAGAAATTTTCGAAGAAATTGAGAGGAAAAAGTTCCGGAGAGAAGTTCGCAAAAAAAAAAGCTTTGAGAGAAAAAAAAAAAAAAGTCAGCTTTTCCTTCTGTGGAAAAAGCAGAAAAAGAAACAGAGGGGAAGAAAGAATTCGTACAGAGAATAGACGTGAGGTGAGAGAGAGAAAAACCAAAAAAAGAAAAGAAAAAGACGTGTGCACTGTGCTTCTTCTTCGTGGATTCCTTCTCCGTGAAGCCACACGCCACTCCGCTGCTGTTGACTGCGCCCACACCGCCTCGCGCCGGCCACCGCGCCTCCGTCACCGCCGCTCGACCTCCCCTGCGACACCAACAGCAGCCAGCCCCGCGAGCCCCCCCTCGCTGCTGAACCCGATCTCGCCGCTTGAGTGCCGACACCTGCAGATCTGAGCTCGTCTCCACCCGACGCCGCGCCTCGGCGACTTGCGAGCATCACACCCGCAGCAACCCGCCCGCCGGTCACAGCGCCTTTGCCCGCGCCTCCGCTTCTGCAGACGTCGCTCGCCTCCGCCTGTGCCTCCGTCCGAGCCCCATTCAGTCGCCACGCCACCTCTGCCGTGTCTACACCAGTGAAAACAAACGCCCTTGAATTCCGACGACGGTGTCTCCACAGCCGCAGGCACCCTCGCGTCCACCACCGCAACCGTCAACACCGCCGGATCTGCAGCCAACACCCCCGCGCCTGGACCCGAGCCCCCCTGCGATTCGGAGCCACCATCGTGCAACCGCCGTCGCCGCCTTACCCTTCCCGCGCCTGGACCCGCGCCGTTTGCGACCCGGAGCCGCCACAGCGAGACCACCGCGACGCCGCAGCCCCGACCCGCACAGCCGCCGCTCCGCGTCTCGCTGATCCGCCTCCGCCCGCACCGGATCGCGATCACCCTCGCCTGCCACTGCAGATCGCGACCCCAGCACCACCGGAGCCCGTGCGCCGCCTCGCCGCTGACGACCAGCAGTCCCGGCGCTGTTCAGCCCTTGCCGGAGTCCCAGCGCCGCCAGCCGACCGCCTGCCTTCCCCCGGCGTCAACCCCCCCTGTCTCTGTTACTCACCTTAGGTAGCTTTTCATTATTTTTTACTTTTTACCTTTTACTTTTACCTTTTTTATAAGTTAGTTTATTTCATTCTGTTCATTTGTTCTATCATTTTTTTAGTTCATTTGATAGCATTTTTAGTTTAGGTATTTAATTTGTAATGGTGGATGTTAATATTTGTGAATTTAGTATGCATTATCCGTAGGGATTTTGTCCGAAATTAATATAATTATTAATTTGATCCGAGAGACATCGGATCATTTTTCTAATTATTTTTGGGCTTTTGGTAGAATCTCAATTGTTAAATCATAATAATGATTTAATTTGGTCCGTAAGACTTCAGACTAGATTTTTTAATTATTTTGAGTTGTTGTGATGATTAGGGTTAGAATAATTGTTGATTTAACTGTGAGACGACAGGTTATTTTTTCAATTATTTTTATCCTTTATTTAATGATTATATTAATTGTTTAGATTTAACCCTAATTTAACAATTATTCAGCTTAAAAAAACTAAAAAGAAACTAAAAAATCAAAAAATCAAAATATTCAAAAAATTGCATGAGCATATAGGACATTAGGGTCTAATATAATAGACACGTAGGTTTAATTAATCAAATTTTTAGGATTATATTTCTAGTATTGCATTTTTAGATAATATTTTTATGACTGCATTTTTAGATGTTTTTTTTATAAAAAAAAATAAGTTAGGATTAGACTTAAATAGCCTTTTTAGAGTCTTAGATATAATTGGCACATTTTCATATTCTCATCCTCTTTTTAAAATAAAAATAAAAATATTTTTCTAAGACAGAATAGGGTTTAAGTCGAATTAATCCCAAAAATGGATTAGAAAATTATTTTTTAGAGAGCTTAATTAGGGTTTTTATTAGTTTTGAATTTCAATAAAAAAATACAAAAAAAACTAGGTGCATATTAAGTAGTGTGCATAATAGGATCATTTAATTAGAATTTGCTTGTTAGTAAAATTAGGTCATATAGTTAGAAATGCATTTTATAAAAAAATCTAAGAAAACCCAAAAATTGTTAGCTTCATGTGATACAATTTATTTCATTTGTTGAATTTCTAATAATGGTTGAGCACTCGTGTGATCGCCTCTTTGCATGATAGTAATTTAAGTTAAAATAAATCAGCTGCCTGTAAAAACAATTTTGAAAAATTAAAAAGAAATGGTACCGAAAGGGCATTACAGAAATCTAATGTAACTAAGTCCCCATATTTGTAGAAGTAAATAATTCTCTCATTATTTTACTTATGTGTCTAATCGATCTACCATAAATTGATTTAGTGGCGACTCCTAGATAATCATTTTTTGCATGTTAAAAAAAATAAACTTTAAGTCGCAAATTGGTATGGGTTTGGGAGAGCCCGAAAGCTAAGTATAAAAACTTAATAGTCCATTAACCTAGTTTTAGGTGGTGCATCCAAAATATAGGTCGCGACAAACCAAATATCTTAATTTGTAAAAAATTGATGCATTTAGCAATGTTGAATGGTATTTAAATTACGCATCATACCATTTTAGAACTTCTCATGTAAAACTTCTCATGTGAAAACTTTAGGAAAGATTACTTTAGTGCCAAAATTTTATGAACGATCATTTTAGTGTCAAATCTTTTTAAAATTGTCCATTTAAGTGACCTTAGTGAGCCACATCAGTTTTTTCATCAATCACTTTAATATTGCTCTATAAAAATGTGGCACATAAATGATCATTTAAAAAAATTTGGCACCAAAGTAAGCGCCTTACAATAATTATAGTACTGATATCATTCTCATCCCCACCTACCAAAACTTGAAAATTTAGGTCAACTTTATTTAGAAAATAGCAATCGCATGCTTGAACCTTCCCTTTGTCTTTCCATTATTCGAGCAAAAATTCCTGTTAAAAAAAAAAAGTATACATAATTCGATGTCCAAAAAATTATGAAAATTTGCAAGATTGCAATTTCAAATGACCTTAATGTTCCTACGCATAGGTTTCTAGATCGTTGAAATTTTAAATGTCAAAAAATAAAAAAGTCAGAAATAGAAGCCACGTATGCTTTTTCCATATATGCTAAAAAGGTCGCTTAAATATTTTGAAGCCTCTTGATAAAATGTTCATTTTCTTGGCCTGATGCTAATAAAAAGTTACATATGAATGATATATCTTCTATACATCGAGGGAAGCTTTATTCCAAACTTGTCCTCAAGTAAGATAATGATCCAAAGCGAAAGAAAAGAACATTTAAGTATACGCTCGGTTTATATCCCTTCCTCAACTAAATTTTAATTGCACACACCAACTCTTGAAAATCAAAGTCCCTCATCGGTTGGATTTGTACAAATGAGGTTACATACATGCCTAAGTATGCGGAATGTGAGGCAATATAGACCTCCCATTTTAGCGTGCCTTGGACTTCTATATGCATTTCACCTTTATCTCTTAAGCCTGTTACTCGGCCTCACCAATTCTTTAGAATTTATTTCTAGTATGTTCTTATTAAAAAATAAAAAATAAAAAGAGGCCTCTGCACTAGGGGTGAGCATGGTCCGGGTTGGTCCGGGCCACCCCCTAACCCTAGGACCAACCCGTACAGTGTCGGTCCTCAATTTTTAGGACCGAGGACCGACCCTATTGAGCCTCGGACCAAGGACCGGACCGACCCAATGGGTTTGGTCCGGTTCCAGGGTCAACCCGGGACCGATCGATAACTTTTTCGTCTTGTTTTTTATACTCCCTAAAAAAGCAAACCTACAAATTCAAATTACACATCCATCAACAATACGGCATTGCGCAACTAAACTATAAATATGAATACATATTCGGCAAATTTAAGATGACATAATAATAAAAATTTCGTACCTGCTAACGCTCATCAAGATATGGGACAAGATAGGGTCCACAATGCGACAAGCGGAATGTTGCTACTTTTGATTTTGGCAAATTGAAGAACAAAGAAGACAGAATGGAAGAGAACGTGCTTTGGGAAGGAAGCTGTGAGAAGATTTACGACGTAAACTTCGCACCATTTTAGATGTCGCGAGTCCGTGACTGTGAGGAGTCCTTGGTCCTCACGGTGAAGAACGTACTCTGGACTGTGGAGGAAGAGGCCGTGAAGACCTTTGCGGCGTAAACTTCATGCCTTTTGGAATTGGATGTCGTTTGTCTATGACTGTGAGCCCGATGAGTCAACAGCTTTAACATCATTTTACTTAGATTTGAATATATAAAAGAATTATAAATAATATAATATAATAATATACGGGGTTGGTCCGGGGTTGGACCGACCCAAAACTCTCGGGGACCGAGGACCAACTCGCACGGTGTTGGTCTGGAATTTCAGACAAGGACCAACCCGGTCCCCTTGGGAACCGGACCAGGACCGGCGGGGTTGGGCCGGTCCAGATTGGTCCGGGGTCGACCCTAGACCGCTTCTCACCTACTCGCACGGGCCCGAATCCCGCGCCGCTTAGGAATACACTGGTAAAGTGAGATTTCACATACTTTTGGATCCAAGAAAGGTGAAACCGCCTGGGCCTCCTCTCTTGGGCGTGTCTTAAAATTTCTATATGCACTTTACTTAATGCACTTTACCTAAGCTTTTCACCTTAAAAAAAAAAAAAAAAAAAAAAAAAAAAAAAAAAAAAAAAAAAAAAAAAAAAAAAAAAAAAAAAAAAAAAAAAAAAAAAAAAAAACCCAAAACCAAAAACTGTAACCCTTCACCTTCCGACACTCCACTGCTCTTCTTCCATCATCTGCTGGTTCATCTCTTTGCCTTGTCTTTCACAAGTCGCTGCAAACATCAATCTTTCATATTGCAAAATATCCACTTATTTAGTTGTTTTTATTTATTGCATGAGTTTTGTTAAATGAAATCAAGCAAGGCAATGGTTGGTCCCAAATCCCAACCTTTTGCCAACTAGTTAATTGATTGTTCACATTCATTACCACTTAAGTTGTTGTATATACCTATCCGTCCAAAATGGAATTCCGGCAAAGGAGTTATGAGGTCCAAAATTAGCCCATCGAATCTATAAAATCTAAAATTGTGTCCTTTGCAGATGTGCTAACTTCAAACGCTTGTATAGCTTATCCTAATGTCCGATTAAATTTTTGTTTTCATGGCTTGCATGGGCATGGAAGTTTCTATGTTCTGGGTATTTTCAAGAAATTTTCATAATTTTTGCTATTTTTTGGGAATTTCAAACAATGATGGAAAAAAAAAGAGTATTTGAATTGTGGCTGAAAATTTTGTCTTTTTCATTAAAGTTGATGAAAAAATATTATACATTGATTTTTGTACATTGTGACATTTCGGGGGAGTGACGTATAAATGCGGAAGTTTAAAAAAATATGAATTTTTTTGTCTATATAGTATCTACTAGAAATTTACGTTTTTTTCTGGATGAACCCTATCCATTGTTTTTATTTATGATTCTCCAGAGTTATTTGCGGCATTTGAATCTTTCTTCGAGTTTATGGACCGAAGTAATACATTTAAGGACAATTTTCTAATTTTATCGTAATTAGGCTTTTTTTAGGTATTTTACAATTTGTAGAATTTAGATCATTAATGTCCCCATTGGTGGTAATTTTCTGCTTAGGAATATTAAAGATGACGCTTGACTCCATTTGTTTCACGAAATATAAATGATTTGGAAAATATTTATAAAAAATTTTTATATCACTCAATATATATTAGTCAATAAATTATATTTTCATTATTTATAAAATATTTATATCTAAACATATTCATGGATGATATTCATTCATTTTTGTAAGCCATACAACAATTATTTTTATGAAAAATATTTTCTTAATCATTTTATATACGCGTAACAAATACACCACTATGATTCTTTGGTGGTGCTGGAGATACTGCTTTATGAAATTATATGTATCCATGATAGCTAGAGCTCATAAAAGTGGTGCTCTGCCTCTGCTATGAATTTCTACAATAGCATATTTGTAACCAATAACATATTTCTTGCAGAAACATCGGATCAAATAGAGATGCTTTTGAGTGACTGATGAGTTAATAAATATGGAGTTAGTTGTTGGTTTATCCTGTCATTTGATCTTATGTTGAAGAACAGTCCCTCACAATGTTGTTTTAGTACCACTGTTTCCCAAAGGTTATGTCTGCGAGTCAATGTCCATTACCGAGATGTTTATGCTGCTGCTGGAAATTATGTATTCTCAAGTGCATTGACGTGTTGGTGTGTTGTGCTTGTCGTTTGGTGATTAGATTGTGGATGATTGTTCTCATTTTTCATGTTTATTTGTTGATAATACCCCAAAAAAAAAAAAAATATTGAGTGACCCGTGATGTTAAAGTACTCTTGGAATTTTGGTGAATGCGACCTATATGTCTAATCACTACTAGTTGTAGAGGATTACTTGCTTCGCAAGTGAGCTCATTCCTTTATAACATAATTTTTTTTAGTAGAAATTGCTTAGAACAAACAGCGAATTTTTCATTATTTTTTGGATCTTAAAATAATTTTTTGTTTTTAAGTTTTTTAAGAGATAGTCATAACAAGAAGTTATAAATAGGCAAAAACCAGCCCCAAACTGGATTTTTTAAAGTAAAATATTATTATTATGATCGTTTAAAAGTTACTCTTTTTTTGTTAATTTGAAACTTATGAATCACTCTAAAATAAATTACCGGTCTCAGTCTCACATATAGATACATGCTTGCTTTCTCAAAGTTAAAAGTGTACAAACCGTGATGAAAATTAATTATGTTAAGGTGGCTGGCTTCAGTTCAGGGAAATGTCTCTGGTGAAGAAGAATTACCGATGCACAGTTTTCATTATTTTCTGAGTCCTCAAGTACAAGTATTGAAATAAATCAACCTCACTATCTCAAGATGATGATGAGCTTTAACTTATTTATCTTACTCAGTAGGTTAAGCAAAACACTCATTCCACCGGAAAGTTCTAGTTCAAGATCAGTTTGGTAATGCATTGTGCTTCGGAAGCTTGCACCAGCTCCGCTACGCCGAGATGCGCCATTAGGAGCCAGACATGGCTGATAAGCTCTCCTCCTCTGCTCAGGCTCTCGGAGTGTTTGTTGCCCTTGCTGTGGCAAGCCGCGTATATCAGAAACTTCGCCCAGACCTTGCCGATCACGGCCCATTTCCTACCGAAGTCTTTCGACTCGATTTCATTCAACTGGGACGCCAGAAGGCAGGCTTCAAACAGCACCGACCTGCTTGTGCCACCGCGCATTTTTATGGCGGGCAGCTGAGTTCCTACTCGGAGCAGAAGATGGCAGACTTCGCATAGATCGCGTGACCCTGTTGACTTGTGCGCCTTGTCGCAGCTTTTAACATTGGTGTGGCCATGTTTCTCTTTCTTGAATAGATACTGCGCCCACGTCTTGACAACCGATGAGTTGATGCTGGTTTCTTTCTTTGACAACACCGCTAGCTTGTCCTCAAAGAACATCTGAGCATCAACCGAAGTGTCTTCATATCGGAGCACGCCTACCCCTGTTGGCAACATGGAAGGATGGAGTACTAAAAGATAGAGCATGTACCGAGAGACCAACTTACTCATCTTGTAGTCGATGACGTTTTCCAGTCTCTCTCATTGCGGTCCTTGTAGTGGCAGAGCTCAGTGGCGATGTGCCAGATAAGGATGCTCTGTTCGAACTCCATATCGTTCACACTCCAGATCAGGTGACCGTTGTTTGACCTCTTCAGTACTTCGCTAGCCTCCAGCTTAAGACTCGTCAACACGCTCTTCCATCTGCTGTCCTGCTCCAAATAAATGACCGTATCCCTCATGTGACTGAAGGTCCAATCTTTGATGTTGCTCTTGAACTCTTTGTAATCGATGTAGAAGCTCCTCCCCAACTTCTCATCTAACTTGGCGAGCCATGGATACTTGTTGAAGATCCTGTTTCTTTTCCTGATAGATAATTTCAACAGGCTGAACTGGGCCACGGAATTCGACCATCTTGGGTTCGAGCAGATCCGGAGAAAAGCCACGGCAGATGATATTGTAGATCCGCCAGGTCTCTGAAGACGCCAGTGGTCTACCCAATCGGATGAAAATGTGAGAAGAACCGAGTAAATCTCTAAAAGTACAGCCGCATTTATCAGTAAGAAGGTGATGTAGATGTCAACTTCGGAAAAATCCTTCCTATCCTGTAAGGAGAAGAATACTAGCACGGCACACGGCACCGAGAGATTAATGACCAACGAATGATGGCCCAAGCACGGTTCAGCAACAGTGCCTTGGTAGATCGTACATGAACCCGAGCTCGACTTCAACTATCCCAAAAGCGGTCACTGAGTTCATGTTCTGATAGTTTGTGAACATGCGCTTGCTGGCCTTCAGTTCGCCAGAGTTGAGAATAAGGCCCACGAAGAGAAGCTTGAAGATCTTGAACAACTCGTAGGCTTTGACCAGAGTCGTGGCTTTCTCTTCAAGGATGGCTTGACCGCTGTTCGCTGAGAGGTCATCCGGAGCCGGAACCTCTATGACCTCGTCAATGCCGACTTGGTAACCCTCCTCTTTCTTCAGAGTGTACTGCTCCATTATCCTGGGGTATATGGGACCAAAATTGGGAAGCGAAAGCATCGAATCTCGGAGTCGACCTTCGCTTGCCAGGTACAAACACAATGTCCTCTCTACATATTTGATGAACCCCACCATAATCATGCCAGCTGCTAATATCGACAGCGTAGATCCTGACAAGGCCATGAAGTAGATGTAACAAGTTAGTCCTACCTGGACGCAAAGCCGAGCCAACTGCCTCAGCCATAGCTCATTGTCTCCCAGGGCATATGCAGTGATTGTGTCAGGCCCACCCAAGTGGAGGAGAAGGAACGGCGCCCAGAAAGCAGTGATCTGGCTCTTCGGATCGATCGTCCCCTTCGTTTCCTTGATGTTGGCCAGGCGGTTCGAGAGGACGCCGAGCGTGAGGGTTGCGATGGAGTCGGCCGATAGGTACGTCGTCCAGACCACGACTCGGATCCAGTACCTGTAGATGGATTTCCTCCGAAAGCCCAGAGTCACGAGGATCAATTGGAGGAACAAGCTGAGGAGGACGAGCAACCGCAGCTCCCACTCCTTCCATAGTTCTCGAGTGTTTTGGGGGAGCAGCGAAAATCCCATGGTTGAACTCGATGTCGGCACCAAAAGGCGCAACGATCGGGGCACCCTGTCAAAGAGCGGTCAATCGTAGGATTATGAAGGGAGAGGACAAAGCAAGGCAAAACAGCATTAGCCTTGAATTTACCTCAGCAATATCCTCAAAATGGCTCCCTCTTTATAGCCGTTAACTTGATATTGCAAACAAATACAAAAGCACTCACTTACCCAGCAAAAAATTAAATTAATGAAAAAAACAAGTACGCTTTTGGAAACACTCACGATACACTACTCCCGATACCACTTTCGGAAGCATAATTGTCAAGCAATTCTTTACATTTGCCCGATGATGAAGTAAAGGGACAAAATTAGATTCTGACATTCGTACTAGCATAATTATAATATACTTTAATTGAGAAGATTGAAATATAGGCCTAGAGTTAAAGTTTGGTTTCTCAATCACGTCTCAAGATTTTGAATCCTGCGAACTTCATTACAGTCATTGTGATCTTAACACTTTTCAGGCATACACCACCAGCCCAACATGATCCATGCGGAATATAAAAGAAACCCATTCGGGTTGCTATAGCAACAAGTAAAGATGTGCGAAAAGGCCAAAAAGAGGGTGATAAATGCTCACTCCAAGTTGAAGCGATTCTAATGGGATGAGTTGATTGCTTCGATTCCCAAGCAGCATATTATTCTCCTTGAATACTAATCTCTGTATTAAATCCTGGAATAAAGTCGTCGCTACAATAAAACAATGCATGACAGCGCACGTCTCCCGCCCCATCTCCATCAGCTGATGTGTTTTATGACCATTATGATCGCGACTCGTCGTCCATGTTGACCTTTTGGCATGTGGCGTGCGACACTCTCAAAACATTTTTATTATGAGCTGAACATTTTTGGTCCTCTACATATTGTCACGTGAATGACACAGCCGGTGCACCACCTTTCGGTTACCTCAACTAAACCCCTAACGTTGCACATAAAGACTAGAAACATGCGACTAAGAACCTATGAAAACCTCAAAGTCCAAATATTCATAACCTCAAAATAAGTTTTATTTTTCCCTAGAGCGAAAATGAGGTCATCAATGCCACAAATTTTTAAAGCGTCACTTTAGTGTTAAAACTTTTCAAACAATCATTTTAAGTGTCACAACTTTTGAAAAATGATCATCTTAGTGAATACAATGACTTAGTTTGTCCAAATCTGGCGTGGCTCGTTGAAGTCACTTAAATGATTGCTTTAGATAGTTTTGGCACTAAAGTGATCATTCAAAAAGTTTTGGCATTAAATTGATCATTTGTAAAATTGTTGCTCTAATTTAAAAAATTAGAGCGAGCCAAAAGCAAAAATCACAAAGAATTTGGCACAAGTATCAAAACTTAGTACAAAGAGACACATAAGTGCCAAAGTTACAAAAGATACATATAAATGACACTTTTTTAAAAAAAATTGGGACGCCAAGTTTGGCAAAACCTCTCGGAAATCCTATGTGGTATTTTTTTTATTAATATAACTCGCCTACGTGACTTGCTGAAGAGCTAATCAGCAAAGAAGAGGCAAAATGACGTCGTTTTGCCTCTGATTTGAATTTTAATATAAATATTAATTAAGCTAAATTTAAAACTAATTTTTTTAAAAAAAAAAAGGATACCGCAAAACGGTGAGAGCTATGCAAGCCCTCGCCATTGCCTCTCCAGATTCGATGAGGCCAGGGTCGTTGGCCCTTGGCTAAGGCTTGGCGATGTTGGCTTACCCTCCCCCACCATCGCCGAGAAGGGTCGGCGACGGTGGGGAGGCAACAGCAAGGGCTTGCACAACCATTACCCAACGCCTTTGCGACTTCTTCTTCTTCTTCTTCTTCTTCTTCTTCTTTTAAATAATTTATTTTAATTAATATTTATATTAAAATTCAAATCTGAGACAAAACGACGTTGTTTTCGGCTTATCTAACCATGTCAGTCAGCGTGCAAAACGACATTATTTTGCACTTGTCTCTCTAGAAAAAATGCCACATCGGTGTTTTGACCGGACTTTCTTGCCATTGGTACTTAGCTTATCCATTTTACTCCGATTTTGACACTCAAATATACCTTTCCAAACCTTTGAAACTTAGGTATCTCCCATGCCAAGTTTTGGTACTCCAAGAGTCCAGGTGTCCAAGGAAATTATTCTAACTTTGACACTATTTTTCATTGTTTTGTTAGACTCAAAAGCAAAATCATTGAGCAAACATTCTCTTAAAATAGTTTCATGTAAAATCACATGGATCTGTTTGCTTTCCCAACAAAAAGGATAGTAAGTAAGATTTTCTTCACCTCTGGTAAGATTGTATTTATTTCTTAGATTGAACAACAAAGCTTCAAGCATTGCGGAAATGGATTACGGTTCGTTTGGTTCAACTTTGCAAAATACCTTAACATAGACACACACACACACACAAATCTTGGGTTAAAGGGATTTCATAAAATGCAAAACTCTAGTTGCCAAAAACTTGTAATGGAATTTAGTTTCAAAATAAAAAACAAAGAATGAAAGTGGAAACACAAATCGACGAAGATGGCACATCACGCGAAGCTTGAAAGAGAGACGATGACCCATCGCCAAGGTCACGCGACCATAGGCGACTGCTGTTGAGGTCATGCTACCCCAAGTGAGCCTAGCCCTCTGTAACCGGCGCAACTAGCAATCAAAAAGAGAGTATATGAGAAAGATGATCAATAGTGTTTCTAGAGGGCAAGAGTGAAATGCATAATTATAAGTAAATGCAAGATTGGAAGGAGAAAAGTCATTTAAAACCACAACAGCATTCTGAAAATGCTAAAAGCGGTCCTCACCTGAAGCTTTCAGCTTCACCAATGATAGCTTTCACAAAATGCTCTCCAAAAAAAATTATTAGATGCCCTAACTTTTTCTAAGAGACTTTAGAGGCTCAAAGTCCCTTGAGCCAAATTAAATGCACTTCTCTTTGATCAATTGTGAGGATCAATCTTAAGGAACATGTCAAAACCATTCTAACCAAAAAATTAATTTATGAAAAATTGATGCGTTAGGCAATGTTGTTTGGTATATATATTACGCAACACACAATTTTAAAACTTCTTGTGTGAAAACTTTAGGAAAGATTACTTTAGTGCCAAAATTTTATAGAAAATCATTTTAGTGTCAAATCTTTAAATTGCCCATTTAAGTGACCTTAGTGCCGCATCAGTTTTTGGAAAATTTCCAAAAATGGGCCCAAAGTGGATCTTGTTTCAAATAAGTTGTAAAATGCCATCATTTTCTCAATTAAGAGTCTGAAGTGAATCTTATTTCAAATAAAAGCTTGAAGTGGTTATATCTATTTAATATAAGGGTTTGAAGTAGCTGTGTCTATTTTAAACAAAGGCGACTTTTCGACAATTAAGGGCATTTTCGTCATGTCATTTTCCTTTTTTTCTTTTTTCTTTTTTTCTAGTTCTCCTTTTTCTTCTTTGTCGATGGCGCTTAAAGGGCTAGGCGGCGAGGGTCACCTACACCAACCATTGGCAAGGAATGGCCTTGCCTTGGGGAGGCCACCCCTCGTGACCATTCACGAGGGCTTTTCAAACCTTGCCAGCAGTCGGCAAGGGTCATCGAGCACTCGCCAGCCCCAAGCAAGGCCAACCCTCCCCAGATCTGGCAAGGCTGGCCTCACCTGTGAGCAGCGAGGTTGCCAAGCCCTTGCCGGCCTTTGCTAGAGATGGTCGGCTAACGCTAGAAAAAAATTTGGACGAAAATGCCCTTAATCGTCGAAAAAATTAGTCAATTAGCGACCGGCGAGGTCAAGCGCTTATTTGAGACAACCATAGCTACTTCAAGCCTTTATTTGAAATGACCAATACCACTCCAAGCCTTTATTTGAAACAAATAAGACCACTTCATGCACTTATTTAAGAAAATGAAGGCATTTTTCGAACCATTGTTTAGAATTTTCCCTTAACTTTTTCATCAATCACTTAAATATTGCAATATAAAAATGTGGCACATAGATAATCATTTAATAAATTTTGGCACCATAGGGGTGCCTTACAATAATTATGGCATTGATGTCATCCTTATTCCTACTTGCCAAAACTTCAAAATTTAGGTCAACTCTATTTACAAAATAGCAAGTGCATACTTGAACCTTCCCCTTATTCATCCGTTATTATTCGAGCAAAAATTCCTGTCGAAATAAAGTATGCATAATTTGATTTCCAAAAAAATATGAACAATGGCATGATTGCAACATATGTCCTCAATGTCCCTATGTATAGACTCCTAGATTGGTCAAATATCAAATGTCAAATAATAAAAAGTCGGAAATAAAAGTCATGCATGCTTTTCCCATATATGCTAAAAAATTGATTAAATTGAAGCCCCTTGATAACATGTTCAATTTCTTGAGCTGATGCTAAAAAAATTTATATATGAATGATATATCTTCTATACATTAAGGGAAGCCAGGTTTTGCCTCGCTTTTACTAAGCTTCATTCCAAACTTGTCCTCAAATAAAATAAAGATCTAAAGCAGAAGAAAAGAATATTTAAGTATACGTTCGGTTTCATATCCCTTTCTCACTAATTTTCATCGCAGACACCAACTCATGAAAATCAGAGTCCCCTATCGGTTCAATGTGTACAAATGAGGTTGCATATATGCCTAATACTGCGGAATGTGAAGCCGTCTAGACCTCTCTTTTTAGCGTGCCTTGGGCTTCTATATGCATTTCACCTTTATCCCTTAAGCCTGTGAATCGATCTCGCCAATTCTATAGGACTTATTTCTAGTTTATTCTTATATTAAAAAAAGGTAAAAAAGGAAAAAAGGCTCTGCACAAGGCCTGAATCCCACACCACTTGGGTATACACTGGTAAAGTGCGATTTCATACACGTCTGGTTCCAAGAAAGGTGAAACCGTCTGGGCCTCCTCCCCTCTTTGGCGTGTCTTGAAATTTCTATATGCACTTTACTCAATGCACTTCACCGAAGCTTTTCACCTGCACAAAAAACTTCACCCAAAACCAAAAACTGTAACCCTTCACCTTCTGACACTCCACTGCTCTTCTTCCATCATCTGCAGGTTCATCTCTTTGCTTTGTCTTTCACTAGTTGCTGCAAACATCAATCTTCCATATTGCAAAACATCCACTTATTTTGTTGTTTTTATTTATTGCATGAGTTTTTTTAAATGAAATCAAGCAAGGAAATGGTTGGTCCCAAACCCCAACCTTTTGCCATTTACTTAATTAACTGTTCATATATCAGTTCGGAGTTTTCGTAATATCAACTCTTATTTCTAACAAGAGATTGCCATGTCTTCTTTGGTCAACTGAGTAATCCTACGTAATCTTCGTGAAGCAATATAGTTATCCTTCATCCATTTACTCTTGAAGGGCACGAAAGTATTTATACATGCACGTAGAGTGTGTGCGCATCTTCTTTGATCGATCGATTTATCCTACATAAATCTTTGAGAGGCAATATGTTTATCCTTCATCTATTCGCTCTTGAAGGCACGAAAGTAATCGTACACATGCGTAGAGCGTGCGCAACGGCTAGTCTTTATCTATTCAATTTCTTTGAAGTAAATAGTGGATGTAGGAAAATCGTTTATTTTGACCAACAATATGTATACGTTTTTTCTCCGATTTATGCAATATGTGAAGGACAAGATAAAAGGAAGAAAATCCAAAGTAGTGGCATAAAATCTTGTGAAATTTAGCCCAATGCGAATTAAAATCCAGATGAATTCACTTTGGCAATTCTATAGATATTTAATTTATAGAGATAAGTAAACTATGCGTTTGAGTCCTTAAACTTTCAAAAAATGCAACCAAAATATTAATATTCATCAAATTTGTGTAATCAATTATTCCCATTAGCTCTATCGGTTTGGCTAATGGAAAATGCTAATGGAATTTTTTAAAAAATGATTTCTCCCTCCTAAGTGAATTATAATTCTTTGATAAAATCAAACATAAGAGGATCATAGAAAGCTTCCAAACAAAACAAAATCCATAAAATAACGAATACGGTTTCTAGCATACTCTCATCTCAAAAGATCAAATATGTCATAACATCAAAAAACAGTCGGCAATCGATCACTGAACCGTCAATTATGGATACTGCTGAAATCTTCCCTTCCAAAAACTATAGTTTGTAATGCACACTCGAAAATACCATTGTCATAGCATACGAATATAGCAACATGTTGAATCACCACGAATTGAATGCCTCCAAGGAACTCTCAAATCTAGATTTAGATAAGGAGAAAAAGGCTCTCAAATTTGGAAAGGAGAGAGCTTCAAGCAGATTTGTTTACCCCAGTGAGCCAAAAAAAAAAAAAAACAACAAACGAAAGAACACGCCAAAACAGGTGAAAGAAGACCTCCAATTTAGATCGCGAGAGAGAACAGAAAATGAAAACCTACAACCCCTATACATAAGCTCAGATGAATGGTTATCTATTGAAGCGTAGGACGCGAGCAATTTCTGCAAATAATCGATTATTATCATATCGAAATCGACCCATTAAGAGAACAATATAAGTCATGGATATTTTGATTCGGTTTTAAAATAAGTTATTAATCACGAACGGAATATCCATGATTTCGTTTAAAAGTATATGTAGAACTATTTTGTTTGATATTCACAGAGAGAAGGGAGGAAAAATTGACGAGAGGCAAGGCGGCACCACATCTCTTGGCGATTAGCATATAAAAGACTATCTGATACATCAAACCAGAAGCAAAACTTCAACTACAAAATGCATCCGCAATTTCCCAGAATTATAATTGTAGAATACCCAAAACTGAGTCCAACGGAAAACCAAATGAAGATAAACAGAAATATCTCTTCAAGCACCCTTATCAGCCTTGGCAGCAGTTGCAGCAGCTTGTCCTCTGAGCCAACCAGTCCTCCGGGCGGCAATGAGACCGACCTTCTGGCCGGGTGGAGCGTCACGCCTGACTGTGCTCGCATGACCAATGTGCTGGTGGTTACCTCCTCCGTGAGGATGCTCAACTGGGTTCATGGCCACACCACACACCTTCGGCCAGCAGTTCCTCTTCACTCTGAACTTGTGGTAAGCATTGCCAACCTTGAGAAGGGGCTTCTCAGTTCTTCCTCCACCAGCAACCTGCCCAATCATTGCTCAGCAGCCACTTGGCACAATTTTCTTCGACCTGGATGGAAGCTTGATTCTGAAGTAACATAAGACATCAGTTCACTTTCACACAGCTCAAGATTGTAGCAAACCCAGTTTGGCGCACTAGCGGATATGTTGCAGTATAACAAAATATGAACCGGCAAGAACATTGTAGTTTCGTTAGTTCTGTTCCCAATGTACTCAGTGGAGCAAGAGCACACCGGAATTCATGTGCACAAATCATGTCAACCCAACTTCACATTTCAGAGAGCCAGATCTATTAACTTATCTTCGCATAATTGGGGGTCGTGAAAGACATGTAAACAAAATGAGCCAATATAATCACATAACCGGACCAACTACCAGATATGATGAAGAACAGAAGTTTCAGTCACACATACAAAATAGAAATAGCATCAGATCAGCATCGAGAAAGTCATATTAAAGCATTCAAGCGACCTGATATCAAGAGCCCCTGCAGATAACTACTACAACAAATTAAGCAATTCGGAAATGTTGGACCTCTGTGATAAATACCATAGATTGCACCACTATATGTTGCACCAGAGCAATATGAGACCACTCACTTAGCGGCCCTACGGTGAAGAAATCATAAACTTAAAGTAATGCAAGCATACTCACAATGAAGCAAGGACAAACCATGATATCATAAACAATAGTAGGGAAGAATTAGTGGCATTTGCTATCTGAGCAAAACTGCGATCATAACTTCGGATCTGCCACTCTCACTCAAATCATGATATCTTTTTTAATGGGATGGCACCGACTTTTCTGTGGTAATTTAACTCCTAACAACCACGGATAACTCCACAAAACATGCATTTGACAAAACAAAAGGGCTAGATAGTGATTGAACTTAATCAAGCCCTATTGATGCACGATCTCCGTCTTCATAAGGGTATAACTGCACGATAGAGTTACACTAACAACCGAATGTTTCATATACGTTCATTTATCCAATTCCAGCAACATAACTTTTCTTCCAAATTAAATCAAGAACAAATTGTTTCAGGTACATAAATAGAGTTAGATTTATCTATATTACAGCTTCACGAATTTGGCTAAAGTCCCATAGATTTCTAAGACAGAAGCAGTATAGCAGGCAGACTCCATCGAATGAGCAGATGCGAACAATTAGACGAAACAGCAACGATAAAGCTTTTTAAAAGGCAATCATAATGGGAGCTGATAGTGGAAAGAATAACGAGCGCGAGGTCAGATGGAACCAACCGAGATCACCGCCCCGCTTGGCGGAGCTGCAGTCCGAGAAGCGCGAGGCGAGGTCATCGAACTTGGCCTTGCCGGCGACGATGTCCTCCCTGAGGGCCTTGAGCTGCGAGACGGCGCTCTCGCGGGTGGTGCTGCGGATGACCCTGCCCGCCGGATCCTTCCACGAGGCCTTCCTCCGGGAGCCCTCGTGCTTGATGAGGATGTGCGACGCGTGGACCTGGCTCCTCGCCCCCGCCCCCGCCCCCGCCCCCGCCGACGACGACATCTTGGCCTTCGCCCTGTGCTTGTCCCTGAGGCTTCCGGACTTGGCGGCGTATGGATCGGCCGACGAGGTCGTTGAGGACGACGGTCTCTTCGTCTCGCGATCGGCGGACTCTATTTTGGCAGAGGCTGGAGACGGCGGCGACCTCGTTCTGATCCCCTCGCTACGTTGAAGTTCGATTGCAAGTGGTGAGCTCGGTGGAGATGGAGAGGGTCGAGGAATGGTGGGGTTCGCCTTTTATGTATGATGAAATTTTTTCATTGTTTTCCCTATATAGTAGAAATGGACATGTCATTGAAAATAATTATCCTTTATTAGCTTTTTCAATCAACTAGTCTTTTTTCGACCAAAAAAAAAAAAAAATCAACTAGTCTTTTGATCCACCAAAAAAATATGATTAATCCAATTTCAAATTTTTAGCTTGCTTCATTCTGCGAAAAATAACTGATTTGGAAATTATTTTCTTAAAAATAATTGCTTATTCTCATTTATAAAAATAAATGAACGATTTCTTTTTTCATTGTGTATGAAAATGTTTAATATTTGTTAGTGGCTAATTATTTCAAAAGGCATAGACGATCATTTTTGAAAAAAAATATTTTCCAAATTAATTATTTTTGCTAAACAAATGAAACCTTAATAAAATCCTTATCTTGTTAAGAATTCTACTTTGAATTTTTAAAATATTCAAACATCAAATCACACATATTAAATCACATCTCTATTTAATAGTTAAGCTTTGAGAATGATCGGCAATGAACTCATAGGAAAATTCCACTTATGCGTGACGGTGGTGCGTAGTTTTGCCTCATGCTCACCGGTAACTTATAGTTAGATACAATGATCAATCGATAGTTTGCATCTAGTTCCTAAACTAACAAGACTCTTACAGTTGAATGTACACAGTATGTCTCGTTGTCTATAGAGTATACACTTTAGTAGGCCAATTAAAGGTGTCAAAATCGGTCATGGATCCATTTTTAGACTTATATTTTATTTATATGGGTTGCATATTGGTCAGGGACTTTTAAAGATCTAGCTAAAACTATGTCAAAAAAATGAGTCTAATTTAAATGGGTCAAAAATGGATCAAAACTTGTGTGGCCCATTTTCAACCCATTTAGAATATCAAATGGCCAACTTAACACTTAACAGGACAGAAGTGCAGGTGCAGGGAGGTCGTCCATTTTCTTCCGGTGACCTAAAGCTTCCTTGCTGCTCGCCTTCATGGACATCTAGGTGCTTGGGTACGCGGTGGTGAAGAAGGGAACAGGGAGGTTGGCAACAGCCATAGGTGAGCTCTGCCTCATGGGATTGGGTGAGCAGCGAGCTCATCAACCTTGGCGAAGCTGAATCTCCACTAGATTTGGCAAGCCATGAGCTTGCTGGCCTCGGCTGAGCTCGAGCTCACTTGGATCTGGCGAGTCATGAGCTTGTCAACCGCAACGAAGCTCGAGCTCGCCTTGATCTAGCAAGTCGCGAGCTTGCCAACCTTGGCTTAGCTAGGCCTCATCGGCCGTGACGGAGCTCAGGCCAACAAGCTTAGGCTGCTAGCCATGAGCAGAGGAACAAGGGGAAGAAGAAGAAAGAAGAAAGAAAAGAGAAAAAAAGAAAACAAATAATAATAATAATAATAATAATAATAATAATAATAATAATAATAATAATTTTTGAAAATAATTATAAAAAAAATTGGCAGATAGATATCCATATATATCATAGAAGTACTTTTGGAGGAAGGTCAATGTTGTCTAGATTGAAATTCAATCAATATCGAAATAGAAATTCTAAATATTATAATGTAATTTTTAATTTGGTAAATCATAATTAAGAAGCTCCACATTTTCGCATCCGAGAAGATTTGTTATAAACAAATATTATTTTCATGTCAATCATTAACTAATCAAACTTTTTCTTATCAAGAATTTTTCCAAAATATTTCAATTTAAGGTTTTTCACATTTTTTTATTTTACTTACTAATTTTTTATTGTTTAATTTACTTTTTAATTTGATGTGAAGTTTTTTATTCAAATAACATATATACGTACACGCGCGTGTATATATATATAATGAATTAAATGGATATAAGTGGGTGGATTTTCCTAGATTGAATTAAATTTAGCAATATGGGTTGGGTCAAATCGGGTTGAGTATAGGTTGAGTCGGGTATGGATTATCAAATTTATATTACATGAAAATTGATCAAAATAAGTTAAATGAGTCAATATGAGTTGAACCATTTTCAACCCGACCCAACTCATCCACTTGACGGCTCTAGGTTCAACCGTTCCAACTACAATAAATGAGTGCTTGCCTTCAATGTCACGCGCATTCACTTCGACTCCACTATTAGCCTCCGCAATTTTCATTATTTGGCGCAAAAAGAGAGAGAGGGGGGGGGGGGGAGAGAAGCAATGCCTAGTAATGGTGAACATGATCAGCAGGATGTTCTTACCAGAAGCGCCACAAGAAAAGTTACATGGGATTTGATAAACATATCGCAGGTATCAAAAGATGGTAACATCTACAGGACAATTACAGTTGCATGTCTATTATATTTATCTTGTTTCCTCTCAAAAAATCGGATTTACAGCTCCTAGCGGAATGGAATGATGAATTTGTTGTCATCTGAAACAATTGATATATTGTTTAACCTAGGAACTAAACATTTCTCAAGAGAGGCCAACTTTTTCTGATGATATCACCAATCTTTGCATTGATCTGCTTCTGAATGTGAGGTGAGCACTCAGCAGCAAAACTGTTCGATTTTGCAGCCAAACTTGATTTCTGAAGTTCCTCTTCAGGCAGGTTTCCCATCAGCTGGAGGAGTGGTTTCTGCTTGAGCTCGAATTTCTGCATATTTTATGGCATGGGAATTCTGGCAGAAATGCTGGTGAGAAGAGACTATTTCCAGTACCTTGTGGCCAACAAAAGTGCCAAATGGTACAATTGAATATTCATATGGAGTATATGCATTTCTCAGGTGACAAGCTGAAGATTTCAGAGATGTCTGCAATATGCATTGTAATTGCAAGGCAAAACCAAATTAAACAACTAGAAGAGCCATAACATGCTGCAGAGGAGCCAAGGAAACAACCTTTCAACTTGATCACAACAGATCTGGTTTGACGATTCAGGGAATCAACCTAACCAAATTAATACACAGGTACCTTTTCCTCTTACAACAGAACTAGCAGCAAAGCACTTCCTTACACATCAAAAACACCTAGAATGTTTCACAGATCATTACCATGACAAATCAAGAGAAATCAAAATAGTTGGAAGCACCAAACCCCCACTTATTTCCAGTCCTCTGGAGGAATTTTGGATCCATGCATGGAATGAATTACTTGTAACATATTTGGATTGCAGGTATTAATGTAGCATTTGGCTGAGGCAGCACATCAGAAGCAGCCAGCAATCCATGAGGGACTGCTCTAAATATGGAAAGTTCTTCAAACTCGCTTGTTGCCAGTCAAGTCAAACAAAAAGTGAGGGGAATATTAATAAGTTCAGAATTTACCTACCAATTTTACTCCAACGAGAAAGATGGGATGGTTAGGGTGGACACACTGTAATGAGAGATGTAGACAGGTGAAAGTTTAGAAATACCTATTAGGATATACCCACTTGATAATCAGCCAATTAATATTCTGACCTATTAGGACCAGTGGAATCAATTATCTGACAGGTACACTTTTAAGGTATAATGAGTGGTTCCCAATTTCTTAACCTGATGTTCAGGTTCTTCATGATAAAATGTTGTCAGATGTTGAATCTGAGTAATGACAACACCGCTCTTGGACTTGCTTTGCTCTCTTTCTTTGCTAAGGGCTGCTAGCCTGGACTCTTCAGTTCCATTTGTGAAGATAATTGACCTGACAACACGATTCCATCAGTAAATATTAGACAGACACAAAGCAACAGACCACACATCCTAATTCTGACAAACAAGGAAAATTTTGACCAAATAAATGCCGTCACCTGTACTGGTTACCAACATCTGGACCTTGCCCAAGAACTTGCCTTGAGTCATGACTAGACCAAAAGACATCCAAAAGTTGCTTGTAACTAATCAATCTAGGATCATATTCCACCTGTGGAACAGCGCCTTCACAAAAACAAACAAAGCATGAGTAAATATCAATACCGACTAGCAATTTTTTCTTGTAATTAAAAGATTAAATTCTGATTAGGAATACTCAATAGTGATGTTTACAAGAACCAAAAACCATGGACATGCTGAAGTCTAAAATTTCTCTTGCTCAAATGAGAGGATTTATAGATGAAACTTTCTCCCCAACCTCCTCCTCCTTCCCACTCCCCAAAAGGAAAAAGAAAAGCGACTTATGCTAACAGGTGTTCGCATCCAAAATCTGCTTCTGCTTGCTCAGATCCTAACCTCTCATATGCCCTGTGTCCCCAATAAAATTCTCATCATTTAAGGATGACTGCTGATGAGCTTGGCATTCACACAAGTAACTTTGACAAGCCTCCTGACCTCCTTTAAAGAAACATTAGTGACCAAGATGCATCAATCCAAAATGATTGACATGCACAAATCAGACTGATCCTCAGAGGAAAGCACTAGAACAATCCAGCACCGTTCACTTCATCACCAAATCACAAATGACAAAAATGCAAACTTAGAGGATCAAACATTCAATATCACCTCTCTCCACGTCTTATGTCAATTTGTTTATCAACCAGACACTAGGAGACTGACAGGAACACCCTTATTTCATAAACGTGCAGAACCTATTCAATTGATCACAAGCAACCACCATGCAATCTTTCACCCTTTTCACAGACTCAAAACTCTGACGTTTCATCAAGATAAAGCTGAAAGTACCACGTGGCAGTGGCATCTGATGGTTAATACCCGATCGACTGCAGTGAATAGTGTCCTCGATTATTAGGAAGAAATTCTAAGGAGGTTGAAGGAAACAACAATGTGAAGGGCAGGATTCTGAAACTGAAAGAAACAACAACAATGGCATCCACACTAGTTGACAAGTGATAGCTAAGCATCTCCGATCATTGAAACTACACACTCAAGTCGATAGCACCATCAGCTTCCGATCTGTACAATTCCCACGTTCTTCCGTCTACTATTCCATCGCAATTACACGCACGGAACCTTCTCGTAGTAGCTCCATAACACAAAACCGAATCAAAAACTCGCGAAGAAAACTACCTGAACGCATTCGGCGTGATCGCGCAAGCTCCGGTACTCGGGATTGGGCTTGGAGCCGCCGGCGTAACCGACGGCGGTCCGGACGATGCCGTCAAGGCAGCCGAAGACGGCCTCGGACCTCCAGAAGCTCCCGGGGTGAAGACGGCGGTCCTCGAGGGCTGGTCGGGGAGGCGGCGGCCGGGTCGGGGATCCGATTGGCGAGCCTGATGCACTGGGCGCCGCCGAAGAACGAAGCGAGGACGACGGCGCGGGTCAAGAGACAGGGCGCAGAGAGAGAGACGCTTCTCGAGAGACGAGTCGAGCAGGTCCCGCAGAGCGGCCGCCATCGCGATAGCTCTTCCATGGCATCGCCGTCATGTAGAGTGAGCGGAGCGTCCGCAAGCCGCAAGGGAGGAGGAAGAAGAGGAGGAGCGATTGGATGGGGTTATGGATCTGCTCATTTTACAAAATATTATTTTTCTTTTCTTATTAGTATTATTATTATATTTTAAGCCATTTTCACGCCTTTTTTTTTCACCACAATTCCAAACTTACCCGAGGAATTTTTTGGGTCAATCCCAGGGCTTTTCGGGTGAATTGGATTTAGACAAAAATGTGACGCCTTTATAAAAATGTTTTCAATGAAGTTGTTTCCTGAAAAAACGATGATATTTTACGGTATTCGATTAAAATCTAAAAAAAAAATTGAAATTTTTTTATTTGCACCAATTAAAACTTCTTGTAAACTATAAATGAGCCGAAATGAGCACACACCATCTCCCTTCTCGTAATTTTTGGGGAACCCGCAGCAAGTAGCTCGATTTTCTTCCAACCTTGTCCAAATCAACTCATACTAAGAACCATGGCCTTTATGCATCTTGGTCGTTCACTCTCTCAAAAAAGCTGCTCGATCGGACGTTGCCGCCAGTTACTCAAGCATTTAGATCTCAACCTTCATTCTTTTAAGTGTTTTGGGGAAAGAAAGAAGCAAGTTTAAGTTTTTACTTTTATAAATTTGCCTTTTCTTTTTTATTCAAAACTTTTTTTGACAAAAATGTCCTTATTGTGGCCACCGAAAAAGTCACATGCTTGTTGATCGATGAGTTCAAGTCCTTATTTAAGATCGATTTGGACATTTCGACTCTTATTTAAAATAATATCGACTCTAAACCATTTTTTGAGAAAATAACTGCATTTCAACCTCTTATTTAGAATTTTCTCTTTGAAATTTTGAATAATGAAAAAATAAGAGTATTAAAATCTAGTTCTACTATGTGGCTAAAAATGTTATCTTTTTCATTAAAGTTGATGGGAAAATATTATACATTAAGTTTTGCACATTGTGACATTTTGGGAGAGTGACTGTATAAATGCGGGAGTTTGAAAAAATGAACTTTTCTGTCTATCTAGTATTTACTAGAAATTTACATTTTTAACCCCATTCATTGTTTTTATTTATGCTTCTCAAGAGTTACTTACAGTACTAAATCTTTCTTTGAGTTTATGAACTGAAGTAATGCATTTAAGGATAATTTTTTTAATATTATCGTAATTGGGCTCTTTTTAGGTAATTTACTATTTGTGGAATTTAGATCATTAATGCCCCGTCAATCTCAAAAATCTTAGGGAAAAAACCACCAAAAACCCTAAAATTTATCAAAAGTGACAAATTTACCCCAAACTTTTTTCTGTGACATGAAAAACCCTGAAATTTGCTAACCGTGACACATTTACCCCGAACTTTCATTTGTGACACAAAAAACCCTGAACTTTCATTTTTGTGACATATTTACCCTAAATCATAGGGATATTTTTGTCTTTTTACTTTTAATTTTTTTTTTCTTTTTCTTCTTTCTTCCCTCCGCCGGCTCCGGCGGAGGGAGGCCGGCGTCGGGCGAGGGCTGCCCTCGCCGGCATCGGTCGAGGTCGGCCTCATCGGCGTCGGGCGAGGGCCTCCCTCGCCAGACCCTCGCCAGATTGGGCGAGGGCACCCTTGCCCGACGGCGGCGAGGGCCTCCCTCCCGATCCGGCGAGGGTCCGGCGAGGAGGCCCTCGCCCGACGTCGATGAGGGCCTGCGTCGAGCGAGGGCACCCCTTGCCGGCGTCGGCCCAGGCGAGGGCGACCCTCGCCGAGGAGGCCCTCGCCGATGCCGACGAGGGCCGCCCGCCCGTGTCGGGCGAGGTCACCCTCATCGGCGTCGGCCCGGGAGGGCGACCCTCACCAGGAGGCCCTCGTCGCCGGGGGCGAGGGCCGCCCTCGCCCGACGCCGATGAGGGCTCGTGGTCGAGCGAGGGCACCTCGCCGGCGTCGGCCCAAGTGAGGGCGACCCTCGGCTGGCGCCGGCCTCCCTCCGCCGGGGCTACGGAGAGAAGAAGAAAAAAAAAAGAAAAAAAAAGAAAAAACAGAAAGAATAAGACGAAAATGCCCTTAATTGGGTAAATGTGTCATAGTTTGCAAAGTTTGGGATTTTTCGTGTCACAAAAAAAAGTTTAGAGTAAATCTGCCACTTAAGGCAAAATTTGGGGTTTTTTGTGGTCTTTTCCCAAAATCTTATGGATATTTTGGTAATTTTCTTCTTAGGATTGTTGACGCCCGAATATTTGTCCACCATCCAAGCGTCCATTTTTTGCAAAAATTATAAAAATACAAAAAAAAAAGGTAGAAACAACAAAAAAATATAGTAATAAAAAAATAACGAAAATAATATAAACAGGGAAAATAGTCCCAGAAAATCGGGTGGCCCATCTATACCAGGCCCGGTTCTTGCAGCAAAATTTTCGGCCCACCTTCTCATGTCTCTTTGGGCTCAATTTTATCTTTTTCAATATTGGGCGTAGTAGTATCTCCCTTCAGCCCATTTGAATTTACATTGGCCCAGCCCCTTTGCCTTTCTTTTCCTTCTCCGCTCACGGCTGGGAGCGTGGGGTGCGTGACCGTGACCGAGCGTCCGTGAGGAACGAGTGGGTGAGGAACGAGCCGGTGACGGAAGCAGATCCAAGAGAATTTAGCTGGTTTAGTCTGTAAGCAAAACGGAAAAAGATTCCTTAACTTCGAGTGAGGACGCTGGCTGAAGAAGGTGCCCGCACAAGAGAGAGAGAGAGAGAGAGAGAGAGAGCTCGGTGGGGGAAAATAAGAGTGAGAAAAACGAAGGAAGAGAGCTCGCCGGAGGACGGGTATTCTAGAGGAGTGTCCGGATCCCTTACGAGGATCACCGGTGGATCCTTTCCCCCTCGCCGCCATGCTTTCTTTCGCTTATCTTCGCCAGAATTTGATATCTTCGATTGGGCACCACTGTTTCCGAGAGTTCCCCATTTCTGCGATCCTTTACCTTTCGCACTCGAAATCGTCGACAAGTGGACGCTGAGATAAGATGAGTCTAGCTCGAGACTCTGCATATATCGCCGATTACACATCGTCTCCGAACCAGGTGAGGACCGGGGCTACTACTGTATGATATTGTCCGTTTTGAGCTTTTTGGCCTTACGTTTTAAAATGTATTACACGTAGTAGAGAACCAAAATTTTATAAACTAGCTCAAGATTCTCTCTAAGCGATGTGGGACAGGAGACATGTGCTTAGCTTCTTGGTCACCCGCCGTGCAGACCTCCCCTGCCATCCCGGCCACGCCCTCCGGCCGCCACGATCTTAGGCGCGTTTGGTTGTGTTTTGTTTAAAAATTGTTCTATGTAACGAAATAGAAAAAAGTATTTTACGTTCCGGGAACAATTTTTGAACAAAAATACGCGTTTGAGTAAACTTGTTCCAGGAATAAAAAATAAACAGAAACATGTTTGGTAAATTTGGATAATTTTTTTATTTCTTTTATTTTTTCTATTTTTTTCTTTTTTTCTTTTTTCTTTTTCATTTTTTTTTTCTTCTTTTGGCCGGCCGCCGGCCAAGGCCTTGGCCGGCGACCGGCCGGCGAGGGCCGAGCTCGCCCACGCCGGGCGAGGCGGGCTCTCGCCGGCCACCGCGAGGCGAGGCCGAGGCTCGCCGGCCGCCGGGCGAGCTCGGCCTCGCCGGCCCCGGGCGAGCTCGAGGCCGGATCCGGGCGAGATCGAGCTCGCCTGTGCCGGCGCGAGGTCGGCCTCGCCTTGATCCGGCGAGGCCGAGCTCGCCCGGCCGGGCCGGCGAGCCGCGGCCTCGCCGGCCACCGCCAAGCGAGGCCGAGGCTCGCCGGCCGCTGGGCGAGCTCGGCCTTGCCGGAAATAGGCGAGATCGAGCTCGCCAGCCAGGCGCGAGGTCGGCCTCGCCGGACGGCGAGCGTCGACCTCGCCGGGGCCGGCGAGCCTCGCGTGTGGCCGGGCGAGGCCGCCGGCCTCGTCGGCGGTCGCCGGCCGTGGCCGAGGCCGCGGCCCGGCCTCGGCCGTGAAAGAAGAACAAGAAAATAAAAGAAAAAAAAAAAAAGTGTTTCGATTTGTGTTAAACAAAAACAAGTTTTTTGTTTTTGTTTCTTTTTTTTGTTCTTTAACAAAAGAATAAAAAAGGAACGCAAGTAAATGCACACAAACGCGTTTGTTTTTTTTGTTCCTGCGAACAAAAAAACAAATTTTTGTTCCGGGAACGAAACAAGGTGCAACCACGTGCGCCCTTACTCTCGGACGTGTGCTCGTGTATGCTCTGTTTTGGTTGGGAGCGAGGCACTCGATTTAAACGACGAGATCGGGAGAAGATATGGATACAATGGGACTGATTTGTTGCTGAATAGCACGATTTGAATGTTTTTAAATCGTTCCTAGATCGAGAAAGGCATTTATGGTGAATTGGGAGCTCATTTCTGAAGTTACACGCCAACTGTTCGATAAAATGCTTCAATGAAGAACCAAACTCAAATCTTTAATATCGAATCTTAGATCTTCGTTATCTACGTGATTTATTCTAATATTGTTGTCCCGATACTGAAATCGCCGTTTTCTTCGATTTTTGGGTCGCATCCTCTGAGTTGGCCATGAAGTTCTAGCTGCAAAGTCCATCCCCATCGCAGGAGGAGCCCGCGGTTTGAGGCCGCCCTCTAACTTCTCACCGGAATGTCCATCCCCTTTGCAGGAGGTGCTCACGGTTTGAGGCGGCCCGTGTTTGTCCGTTCTCCTTTGTTTTGATGTGCATATCTCTGTTTGCTAGGCTAGGATGGATAGATTTGTGCTAATATGCAAGTCCAGATTTATTCTGGCGACATAGGAACCGCCGGTCAGCTAATAATTGGCGGTGATTGGCGCCGATCGAAGTGGATGATGGGAGGTCGGTGGTGGCTCAAACTTCGGCTGAAGCACAGATGAAGGTTCGGTCGGGCTCATTGGTTGAGCCCAGTTAAGCCTAAGACCAGAAGCCCCAACCTGGACTATTAGGGTCCGGGTCAGCGAGTCGAGCCGGGTCCCAAAACCGGTCTGAAATTCTTGAAAAAATCATAAGTTTTTTTGAAAATATTAAAAATTCAGAAATTTAAAATTTTTAAAAAAATATAGAAAATTCAGAAAATTCATTAAAGAAAAGGGATAAGTACACTAGGAATGCTAAAACTTGTCAAGAAAGTATAATTTAGTCCTAAAACTTTTAAAACGTGCAAATAAGTTTTAAAACTTGTCACGAAAGTATAATCAAATTTTAAAACTTTCAAAAAGTACAATCAAGTCTTAAAATTTGTTAGCAATTGAGTCCTAAAAATTTTAAAAGTACTATCAACAAATGGACTTGATTGATTAATTTAACATGTTTTAGGACTTAATTGCATTTTTTGAAAATTTTAATATTTGATTATACTTTTGTGATAAGTTTTAGGATTAACTTGTACTTTGTTGATAAGTTTTAAGACTTGTAATGCACTTATCACTAAAAAAATTTACAAAATTCAGAAAAATGAGAAATCCTTGGAAAAAGCTCTAAAAATTAGCTTTTCGAGTAGTTTTGTCTTAAAAAGTGGAAAATCCTTCAAAAATTATAACCTGAAATTGAATAAGAAGGCTTTACAATAAGGATTTTTGAATGCCATTTTTTTTAGAGACAATATTAGGTTTGTGTGTTTTTACTTCGATTACATTTGGTTGCACACCATAATACTTTGAGTGTTATTTTCATTTTTAGAATGGTTATGATGAGCCCTAAAAATCTAAAAGTAGGTTGCCCGGCACTTTAATTAGCACTTAATCATTAGTTATAGAACTAGTGTAATCAAATCCTCGAGTTCGAAATTTCTAGTTGCATGAAAAGTGAAATATTCTCCCATATTTCATTTGATTTCTAACTGACCTCAATAAAGTAGTGGCGACTCCTTTTTTAAAACTCACATAGGATTAGTTGAATGGAAATTGAACAACTAATGTCACGCAAAATATGAGTTTGGGAGAACACACGTTAATTGAAGGCCGTTGGCCCGAATTTGGCAATAACTCTAAACCTATTTCCCCTTTAGGGGTAGGTCGCGACAAGGAATATTAAGAATTACACTTGGATTTGTTTGTTTAGTAAACAATGAATGATTTAGAAAATATTTAAACATAATAATTTGTATCGCTTAAAATGATTAATTAATAAATAATATTTCCATTATTCGAAAAATAATTTGTCTAAGTAATTTCATGAACGATCAAAATATTTTTCATTCACTCATTTTTATAAGTAATACTACAAGTATTTTTATGAAAATATTTTTCTAATCATTTTAATTTTGCAAAACAAACGCAGCCAAATGATTCCTTGGTGGTGCTGGAGATACTCCTTCATGAGATTACATGAATTCAGGATAGCTAGAGGTTAGATGGGTGGTGCTCTGCCCTTGCTACGGATTTCTACAATAGCATATTTGCAACCAATAACATATTTTATGAATCAATATCGGATAAGATAGAGATGCTTTTGAGTGACTGATGAGTTAATAAATCTGAATTTAGTTGTTGTATTGGTTTATCATTTGATCTTATTTTGAGGAACAGTTGCTTGCGATTATGCTGTGATACCACTGTTCCCCTTTGGGCATTATGCTTGCGAGTCCCTGTCCATTATCGAGATATTTACGATATGCTATTAGAAATTATGTCTACTCAACTACATTGATACATCGATATATTATGCTTGTTGCGTGCTGATTAGATCGGAGGCGATTGTACTCATATTTCGTGTTTATTTGTTGACAATATCCAAAAATTATTTTGAGTTACTTGCAGTGTTGAAGTACTCTTTGACTTTTGGTGAATGCCTATATGTCTACTCATTACTAGAGTTAAGGATCACTTAGTATGCAAGCAAGCTCATTCCTTTATAATATAATGTTTTTGAAGATTTCTTTGCAATTATGTGTATTTAAACAGGAGACTTATTAATCTATTTGTGTTAGATGTGTTAAACCTTTAAATACGTATTCACTGGTTTTTTTTTTTTTTTTTTTTTGAGATTAGCAATTATCTTGGAGATTTTGGACCAATTGTAAATTTAATTTCAATTCAGTAGCCTGTTCAAAATTTAGTTATGTATGAAAATAATATACATTTGGGTATGGCAAAAAATAATAATGTGTTCATAAGGCATTTTTTAGTTATCTTCCAATTCAACATATGCTTTCTTGAATTGTTTTCTTTATTTTGAGAGGCTTGAAATAGTCATAAAATAAACAATTACATGTTATTTGGAAATATCGTGTACAAGAAAATATTTGGTCGTGATCGTTAGAAAAAGTAATTTATTATTTGCTGAACTTTTGTTGTTGCCAAGTCAAGTATTGAGGTCTAAGTAAAATACAATTGAAGTTGGTTTCGAAGGTACTTTTATATAGTTGTCAAACCAATAAAGTTATCTCTAGTAGAAGGATTAAAGACTGAACTGAAAGAATTAGTTGTGATATTGCATTAGCAGTGAAGCTCGGTAATTCCAGTGTGAAAAATGGATAGGAAAGACTAAACTCAAAGGATTCAAGAAATAAAACATGTTTCCGGGGACAATTTATAAATCATCAAAGGGTAGAATAAATATGAAGTTAACAAAATTTCAAAATTAGAAAATGAATTTGGCCGGAGTCAAATAACAATGCTGTTACGGATAATATTTCACTTGACCAATATGGTGAAGGAGTTATTTCAAATAACTCCCTCACTATCTGTTAACAATACCGTAAAACAAGAATTGAAATTACTCCCTCACCATCTCATCAAGATGATGAGCTTCAAATAACTCCCTCACTATTTGTTAACAATACTGTACAACGAGAATTGAAATTACTTCCTCACCATCTCATCAAGATGATGAGCTTTAACTTATTTATCTTACTTAAGCAGCAGTAGGTTAAGTAAAAGACGCATTCCACCTGAAAGTTCTAGTTCAAGACCAGCTTGGTAATGCATCGTGCTTCGAAAGTTTGCACTGGCTCTGCTAAGCCGAGATGCCCCATTAGGAGCCAAACATGGTTGATGAGCTCTCCTCCCCTGCTCAGGTTCTCGGAGTGTTGGCAGCCCTTGCTTTGGCAAGCCGCGTACATCAGAAAAATCGCCCAGACCTTGCCAATCAAGAACCATTTCCTACCAAGGTCGTGCGACTCGATTTCATTCAACTGGGATGCGAGATGGCAAGCGTCAAACAGCACCGACCTGCTTTTGCCACCGCGTATTTTCTTGGCAGGCAGCTGAGTTCCCACTTGCAGCAGAAGATGGCAGACTTCGCATAGATCGCGCGACTTTTTTGACTTGTGCTCCTTGTCGCAGCTTTTAACAATGGTGTGGCCATGTTTCTCTCTCTTGAATAAATTCTGTGCCCACGTCTTGACAGCCGATGAGTTGATGCTGGTTTCTTTCTTTGTCAACATCGCTAGCTTGTCCTCGAAGAACTTCTGAGCATCGACTGAAGTATCTTCATAGCAGAGCACCCCTATCCCTGTTGGCAACATGGAAGGATGGAGTGCTAAAAGATAGAGCATGTACCGAGAGACTAACTTACTCATCTTGTAGTCCCTGATGTGTTCCGGGATTTTTTCCTTACTCTTATCGCGGTCCTTGTGGTAGCAGAGCTCGGTGGCGATGTGCCAGATGAGGATGCTCTGGTCAAACTCCATATCCTTCACACTCCAGATCAGGTGACCATTGTTTGACCTCTTCAGTACTTCACTGGCCTCCAGCTTAAGACTCTTCGACCCGCTCTTCAATTTGCCGTTCTCTTCCAGATAATGGATCGTATCCCTCATGTGATCGAAGGTCCATTCTTTGATGTTGTTCTCGAACCCTTTGTAATTGATGTAGACGTTCTTCTCCAACTTCTCATCTAATTTGGCGAATCTTGGATGCAACTTGCTGAATTTCCTGTTTCTTCTCCCGATGGATAATTTCAAGAGGCTGAACTGGGCCACGGAATGTGACCATCTTGGGTTCGGGCAGATCTGGAGAAAAGCCATGGCGGATGATATTGTGGATCCGCCAGGTCTCTGAAGACGCCAGTGGTCAACCCAATCGGAAGAAATTGTGAGAAGAACCGAGTAAATCTCTAAAAGTATGGCCGCACTTACCAGCAAGAAGGTGATATAGATGTCGACTTTGAGGTAATCCTTCCTATCCTGCAAGGAGAAGAATACCAACACGGCACACAGCACCGAGAGATTAATGACCCAACGAATGATGCCCCAAGCACGGTTCAGCAACGGTGCCTTGGTGTAGAGAAGATCGTACATGAACCCGAGCTCGACTTCCACGATCCCAAAAGCCGTCTTTGCGGTCATGTTCTGGCGGTTCATGAACATGTTCTCGCTGGCCTTCAGGTCGCTAGTGTTGAGGATAAGGCCCACGAAGAGAAGCTTGAAGATCTTGAACAATTCATAGGCTTTGACCAGAGTCGTAGCTTTCTCTTGGTCGATGGCTTGACCTCTGTTCGTTGAGAGGTCTCCCGGAGCCGGAAACTCCAAGGCCTCCTCAATGCTGACACGGTAGCCCTCCTCTTTCCTCAGAGTATACTGCTCCACGATCCTTGGGTATATGGGACCAAAATCGCGACGCGAAATCATCGAATCTCGAAGTTGACCTTTACTTGCCAAGTACAAACACAATGTCCTCTCTACATATTTGATGAAGCCCACCAAGATCATGCCAGCCGCTAATATCGACAGCGTAGACCTTGACAAGGCCATGAAGTAGATGTAACAAGCTAATGCTACTTGTACGCAAAGCCGTGACAACTGCCTCAACCACAGCTCATTGTCCTCCAGGGCATACGCAGTGATCGTGTCAGGCCCACCCAAGTGGAGGAGAAGGAACGGCGCCCAGAAAGCAGTGATCTGGCTTCTCGGATCAATCGTCCCCTTCGTTTCCTTGATGGTGGCCAGGCGGTTCGAGAGGACGCCGAGTGCGAGGGTTGGGATGAAATCGGCCAATAGGTATGTTGTCCAGACCACGACTTGGATCCAGTACTTGTAGCTGGATTTCCTCCGAAAGCCCTGAGTCACAAGGGTCAATTGGAGGAACAAGCTGACGAGGACAAGCAATCGCAGCTCCCACTCCTTCCACAGTTCTCGAGTGTTTTCGGGAAGTAGCGGAAATCCCATGGTTGAACTCGATGTCGGTACCAAAAGGCGCAACAATCAGGCACCCTTGATCGATCTTAGGATCATAAAGGGAGAGGACAAAGCAAGGCAAAACAGCATTAGCCTTGAATTTACCTCTGCAACATCCTCAAAACGGCCACTCTTTATAACCAATAACTTGATGTTGGAATCAAATACAAAAGCATTTCTTTACCGTGCATAACATCACAGGAATGAAAAAGCAGTACGCATTTTAAAACACCCCCAACAATTGCGACATCACTTTCAGATGCACAGTTCTCAATCAGTTCTTTGCATTTGCCGAAGGATGAAGTAAAGTGGCACAATCCGATACCGGCATTTGTACCGGCATGATTATAAAATGCTTCAATTGAGAAGATTTGAAATATACACCTGAACTTAAAGTTCGATTTCCCAATCACTTCTCAAGTTTTCAAATCTTGCAAACTCCATTCTAATCATTGTGGTCCTGACAATTTGTCTGGCATGCCTCTAGCCCAACATGATCCATGTGAAATATAAAAATCATCCATTTGGGTTGCTATAACAAGTAAAGGCACGCGACATGGTTAAAAAGAGGGTGATAAATGCTTGCTCCAAGTTGAAGTGATTCCCATGCACTGAGTTGATTGCTTCGACTTCCAAACAGCATATTATTGTCCTTGGGAACTAATCTATGTATTAAATCCTAAAAATAAAGTTGTTGCTACGATTAAACAATGCATGATAGCCCGTATCACATCACATCACCAGCAGCTTATGTGCCTTATGGCCATCATGATCGCGACTTGTCATCCGGGTCTGACCTATTGGTATATGATGTGCAACACTCGCTGAACATTTTTCTCCAAGTCAAGTGGTGTATGAGCTGGACATTTCGGTCCTCCACAAACTGTCACCGGAGGGACACGCAACCAATGCACCACCTTTAGCTTTACTTAATTAAACCCTTAATATTGCACACCAAGGCTAGAAACATGCGACTAAAAACTTATGAAAGCCTCAAAGTCCAGAAATTCATAAACTCATGGCAAGTTTTATTTTTCTGTAGAGCAGAAAGAAGGTCATCAATGCCACAATTCTCATAGGGCGTCATTTTAGTGTTAAAACTTATTGAACAATCATTTTAAGTGCCACAACTTTTGAAAAATGATCATCTAAGTGAATACGGTAACTAAGTTTGCTGAAAATCTGACATGGCTTATTGAAAACACTTAAATGGCTGCTTTAAGAAGTTTTGGCACTAAAGGGATTATTCAAAAAATTTTGATCATTCACAAAATTGTTTCTTCTAAAATTTTAAAAATCAGAGCGAGCCAATAGCAAAAATCACCAAGAAAATATTCTAAACTTGACACGTTTTTCTTTGTTTTGTTAGAGTCAAAAGCAAAATTATTGAGCAAACATTTTCTTAAAATAGTTTCATCTAAAGTCACATAGATCAATTTGTTTTCCTAACAAAAAAGATAGTAAATAAAA
The DNA here is from genome assembly GCA_016097485.1 of Eucalyptus sideroxylon x Eucalyptus melliodora. Classification (NCBI taxonomy): domain Eukaryota; kingdom Viridiplantae; phylum Streptophyta; class Magnoliopsida; order Myrtales; family Myrtaceae; genus Eucalyptus; species Eucalyptus sideroxylon x Eucalyptus melliodora. The sequence continues at coordinate 32,804,262 of CM027833.1, forward strand.
TTTTCTTCACCTTAGTTAAGTTCATATTTGTTTCTTTTCTGACCTTGCTCTATTCTTAGATTAAACAGCAAAGCTTCAAGCATTGCGGTAGTGGATCACTGTGCATTTGGTTTAGCTTTGTGAAATACCTTTGCATAGACGCAAAGAACCTTAGTTCAAGGGATTTTCACAAAATGCAAAACACTATTTGCCAAAAACTTGTCAAGGACTTTAGTTTTAAAAAAGAAAAACAGAGAATGAAAGTGAAAGCACAAATTGACGAAGATGGCACCTTAGGCGAAGGTTGAAAGAGAGACAACAACCCGTCACCGAGGTCACACGACCATAGACGACTTCTGTCGAGGTCGCGCCACCCTAGGTGATCCTCGACCTCTACGACCGGTGCAACTAGCGAGCATAGAGAGAGTGTATGAGAAAGACAATAAACAATGTTCTTAGAGGGCAAAAGTGGAATACACAATTATAAGTGAGGGCAAGTTTGGAAGGAAAAAAGTCATTAGACCCCACAATAACATAATGAAAATACTGAAAGTGGGCCCCACCTGCTTGAGCTTTCAACTTTGCCAATGCTGGCTTTTACACGATGCCCTCCAAAAATTTTATTAAATGCCCTCATTTTTCTAAGGGATTTTAGGGGTCCAAACCCCATGAGCTAAACCAAATGCAGTTCTCTTTAATCAAATGTGAGGATCCATACTAAGGAATGTTTGGAAACCAATCTAACAAAATATCTTAATTTGTGAAAAAATGATGCATTTAGCAACGTTGAATGGTATATAAATTACGCATCACACAATTTTAAAATTTCTTGTGTGAAAAATTTAAGAAAGATTAATTTAGTGCCAAGATTTTATAAATGATCACTTTAGTGTCAAATCTTTCCAAAATTGTCCATTTAAGTGACCTTCGTAAGCCACATCGGTTTTTTCATCAATCACTTAAATATTGCCCTATAAAAATTGTGGCTCATAAATGATTGTTTAAAAAAATTTGACACCAAAATAAGCACCTTACAATAATTATGGCACTGACGTCATCCTTATCTCTACCTTCCAAAACTTCAAAATTTAGGTAAACTTTATTTAGAAAATAGCAAGTGCATACTTGAACTTCCCCTTTATCTTTCCGTTATTCGAGCAAAAACTCCTGTCAAAATAAAAGTATGCATTATTCCATTTCCAAAAAGTAATGAAAAATAGCAAGATTGCAATTGCAAATGACCTTAATGTCCCTACGTATAGGTTTCTAGATCAGTCAAATTTTAAATGTCAAAAAATAAAAAGTCAGAAATGGAACCGACGCCTGCTTTTTCCATACATGCTAAAAAGGTCGATTAAATATTTTGAAGCCTCTTGATAAAATGTTCATTTTCTTGGCCTGATGCTAATAAAAAGTTACATATGAATGATATATCTTCTATACATTGAGGGAAGCTTCATTCCAAACTTGTCCTCAAGTAAGATAATGATCTAAAGAGAAAGAAAAGAACATTTGAATATACGCTCGGTTTCATATCCCTTTCTCAACTAAATTTTCATTGCCCACACGAACTCATGAAAATCAAAGTCCCTCATCGGTTGAATGTGCATAAATGAGGTTACCTATATGCCTAAATATGCGGAATGTGAGGCGGTCCAGACCCCTATTTTGCGTGCCTTGGACTTCCATATGCATTTCACCTTTGTCTCTTAAGCCTGTCACCAATCCTTTAGAATTTATTTCTAGTATATTCTTATATATATTAAAAAAAAAAAAAAGGGCCTCTCTACCGGCCCCAATGTCACACCGTTTAGGAGTACACTGGTAAAGTGAGATTTCATACACGTCTGGATCCAGGGAAGAAAAAAAAAAGACATTACCCAAAACCAAAAGCTGTAACCCTTCACCTTCCGACACCCCACTGCGGTTCTTCCATCATCTGCTGGTTCATCTCTTTGCCTTGTCTTCCACGAGTCGCTGCAAGCATCAATCTTTCATATCGCAAAATATCCACTTATTTAGTTGTTTTCATTTATTGCATGAGTCTTGTTAACTGAAAGCAAGCAAGGCAATGGTCTGTCCCAAATCCCAACCTTTTGCCATTGACTTAATTGATGGTTGATATTCATCACCACTTATGTTGTCTACCCGTCAAAAATGGAATTTGGACAAAGGAGTTATGAGGTCCAAAGTTAGCTTGTCGAATCTATGAAATCCGAAAATTGAGTCGTGTGATCGCGCATGTGCTAACTTCAAATGGCTTGTACAAGTTATCCTAATGTCCAATTGAATTTTTGTTTTCATGGCTTGCATGGGCATGAAAGTTTCTATGTTCTAGGTATTTTCAAGAAATTTTCATAATTTTTGCTATTTTTCAGAAATTTCAAACAATGATGGAAAAATAAGAGTATTTGAAATCTGGCTCTGCTATGTGACAGAAAATTTTATATTTTTCATTAAAGTTGATGAAAAAATATTATACATTGATTTTTGTAAGTCGTGACATTTCGGGGGAGTGACCGTATAAATGCGGAAGTTTGAAAAAATATGAACTTTTTCGTCTATATACCATCTACTAGAAATTTACTCTCTCTCTCTCTCTCTCTCTCTCTCTCTCTCTCTCTCTCTCTTTTTTTTTTTTTTTTTTTTTTTTTTTTCTGGATGAACACTATCCATTGTTTTTATTTATGAATCTCAAGAGTCATTTACGGCATTTGAATCTTTCTTCAAGTTTTTGGACTGAAGTAATACATTTAAGGACAATTTTCTAATTTTATTGTAATTGGGCTCTTTCTAGGTAATTTACAACTTGTGGAATTTAGATAATTAATGTCCCCATCGGCCTAGAAAATATTATGGGTATTTTGGTAATTTTCTGCTTAGGAATATTAAAGATGACACTCAACTCCATTTATTTCATAGAATATGAATAATTTGGAAAATATTTTTAAAAAAAATTGTTTCTATTGCTTGATATAATTAGTCGATAAATAATATTTTCATTATTCGAAAACGATTTATGTCTAAACATATTCATGGACGATAAGAATATTTTACATTCAGTCATTTTTGTAAGTCATACAATAATTATTTTTATGAAAATATTTTCTCAATCATTTTATATCCGCGTAACAAACGCACCATTATGATTCCTTGGTGGTGCCAGAGATACTGCTTTATGAAATTATATGAATTCATGATAGCTGGAGTTCAGATAAGTGGTACTCTGCCTCTGCTAGGAATTTCTGCAATAGCGTATTTGTAACCAAAAACATATTTCCTGCAGAAACATTGGATCAAACAGAGATGCTTTTGAGTGACTGATGAGTTAATAAATATGGATTTAGTTGTTGGTTCATCCTATCATTTGATCTTATATTGAAGAACAGTTGCTCGCAATTTCGTTTTAACACCACTGTTTCCCAAAGGTTATGTATGAGAGTCTGTGTCCATTACCAAGGTGATTATGCTGCTGCTGGAAGTTATGTATACTCAGTTGCATTGACGCGTTGGTGTATTATGCTTGTCATATGTTGATTTGATTGTGGACGACTGTACTCATATCTCATGTTAATTTGTTAATGATACCCAAAAATTATTTTGAGTTACTTGTGGTGTTAAAGTACTCTTGGACTTTCGGTTAATGCCACCTGTATGTCTAATCACTACTAGATGTAGAGGATCACTTGCTTCGCAAGAGAGCTCATTCCTTTATAACATAGTGTTTCTCGGATTTAGTAGAGATTGCTTAGAATAAACAGCGAGTTTTTCATTATTTTCGGATCTTAAAATATTTTTTTGTTTTTAAGTTTTTGAGAGATAGTCATAACTAGAAGTTATAAGTAGGCAAAAACCAGCCCCAAACTAATTTTTTTTTAAGTAAAATGTTATTAACCAAGCAGACAATCTAGCTACTAATTTATGGTAGTTTTAAAGTTACTCCTTTTTTTAAAAAAAAAAAAAAACAATTGAAAAGTGTACAAACCGGGATGAGATTTAATTATGTTAATGTGGCTAGCTTCGGTTCAGGGAAATGCCTCTGGTGAAGAAGAATAACTGATGCACAGTTTTCATTATTTCCTGAGTCCTCAAGTACAAGTATTGAAATAACTCAACCTCACTATCTCAAGATGATGATGAGCTTAACGTATTTATCTTACTCAAGTAACGGTAGGTTAAGCAAAAGACGCATGCCACTGGAAATTTCTAGTTCAAGATCAGTTTGGTAATGCATTGTGTTTCGGAAGTTTGCACCGGCTCTGCCATGCCGAGATGCGCCATTAGAAGCCAGGCATGGCTGAGAAACTCTCCTCCTCTGCTCAGGCTCTCGGAGTGTTCATCGCCTTTGCTTCGGCAAGCTGCGTATATCAGAAACTGTGCCCAGACCTTGCCGATCAAGTTCCATTTCCTACCGAAGTCTTTCGACTCGATTTCATTCAACTGGGACGCGAGATGGCAAGCGTCGAACAGCACCGACCTGCTTTCGCCACCACGTATTTTTGTGGCGGGCAGCTGAGTTCCTACTTGGAGCAGAAGATGGCAGACTTCGCATAGATCGCACGACACTGTTGACTTGTGCGCCTTGTTGCAGCTTTTAACATTGGTGTGGTGATATTTATCTTTCTTGAATAGATTCTGCGCCCAAGTCTCGACAACCGATGAGTTGATGCTGGTTTCTTTCTTTGACAACACTGCTAGCTTGTCGTCGAAGAACTTCTGAGCATCAACCGAAGTGTCTTCATATCGGAGCATGCCTATCCCTGTAGGCAACATGGAAGGATGGAGTACTAAAAGATAGAGCATGTACCGAGAGACCAACTTACTCATCTTGGAGTCCTTGATGTGTTCCGCGCTTTTTCCCTGCCTGTTGTCGTGGTCCTTGTAGTGGCAGAGCTCAGTGGCGATGTGCCAGATGAGGATGCTCTGGTCGAACTCCTTATCGTTCACACTCCAGATCAGGTGACCGTTGCTCGACTTTATCAGTACTTCACTGGCCTCCAGCTCAAGACTCGTTTTCCGTCCCAGATTTTCGACCATTGTTCTCATGTGATCGAAGGTCCATTCTTTGATGTTGCTGTTGAACACTTTGTAATCGATGTAGAAGTTCTTCTATAACTTCTCATCTAATTTGGCGAGCCCCGGAAACTTGCTGAAGATCCTTTTTCTTTTCCTGATGGATAATATCAAGAGGCTGAACTGGGCCACAGAATTCGACCATCTTGGGTTCGGGCAGATCTGGAGAAAAGCCACGGCAGATGATATTGTGAACCCGCTAGGTTTCTGAAGACGCCAGTGGTCGACCCAGTCGGATGAAATTGCTAGAATAACCGAGTAAATGTCTAAAAGTATGGCCGCACTTATCAGCAAGAAGGTGATATAGATGTCGACTTTGGGGTAATCCTTCCTATCCTGTAAGGAGAAGAATACCAACACGCCACACAGCACCGAGAGACTAATGACCCAACGAATGATGCCCCAAGAACGGTTCAGCAACAGTGCCTTGGTGTAGAGAAGATCGTACATGAACCCGAGCTCGACTTCCACGATCCCAAAAGCCGTCACTGAGTTCATGTTCTGACGGTTCATGAACATGCGCTTGCTGGCCTCCAAGTCACCGGAGTTGAGGATAAGGCCCACGAAGAGAAGCTTGAAGATCTTGAACAACTCATAGGCTTTGACCAGAGTCGCGGCTTTCTCTTGGTCGATGGCTTGACCGCTGTTCGCTGAGAGGTCCTCTGGAGCCGGAACCTCAGTGACCTCGTCGATGCCGACTTGTTAACCCTCCTCTTTCTTTAGAGCGTACTGCTCCATGATCCTGGGGTATATGGGACCAAAATCGGGATGCGAAAGCATCGAATCTCGAAGTTGACCTTCGCTTGCCCAGTACAAACACAATGTCCTCTCTACATATTTGATGAACCCCACCAGGATCGTGCCAGCCGCTAATATCGACAGTGTAGACCCTGACAAGGCCATGAAATAGATGTAACAAGCTAGTCCTACCTGGACGCAAAGCCGTGCCCATTGCGTCAACCATAGCTCATTGTCCTCCAAGGCATATGCGGTAATCGTGTCAGGCCCACCTAAGTGGAGGAGAAGGAATGGAGCCCAAAAAGCAGTGATCTGGCTCTTTGGATCGATCGCCCCCTTCGTTTCCTTGATGGTGGCCAGTCGGTTCGAGACGACGCCGAGCGTGAGGGTTGCGATGGAGTCGGCTGATAGGTATGTCGTCCAGACCACGACACGGATCCAGTACTTGTAGATGGATTTCCTTCGAAAGCCCTGAGTCACAAGGGTCAATTGAAGGAACAAGCTGAGGAGGACGAGCAACCGCAGCTCCCACTCCTTCCACAGTTCTCTAGTGTTTTCGGGGAGCAGCGAAAATCCCATAACTCGATGTCGGCACCGAAAGGCGCAACGGTCGGGCACCCTTGTCGATCGTAGGATTCTAAAGGGAGAGGACAAAGCAAGGCAAACAACATGAGCCTTGAATTTACCTCTGCAACATCCTCAAAATGGTCACTCTTTATAACCAATAACTAGATATTGGAATCAAATACAAAAGCACTTACTTACCCTGCGTAACGTTACAAGAATGAAAAAAGCAATATACTTTTGAAATCACCCACAACACACTATCGCAACACTACTTTTGGATGAATAATTGTCCAACAATTCTCTGCATTTGCCTTAGGATGAAGTAAAGTGACAAAATAAGATTCTGGCATTTGTACTAGCATGATTATAATATGCTTTAATTGAGAAGATTGAAATATAGGCCTAGAGTTAAATTCTGGTTTTTCAATCACTTCTCAAGAGTTACAAATCCCATGAACTTCATTATAATCATTGTGATCTTAATACTTTCCCTGGCATGCCCCACCAGCCCAGCTTGATCCATGTGGAATATAACAATAACCCATTTGGGCTGCTATAACAAGTAAAGATACACAAAAAGGCCAAAAAGAGGGTGCTAAGTGCTCACTCCAAGTTGAAGTGATTCCAATGCATTGAGTTGATTGCTTCGATTCCCAACCAGCATATTATTGTTCTTGGATACTAATCTCCATATTGAATCCTGGAATGGAGTCGTCGCTAAGATAAAACAATGCATGAGAGCGCAATTCTCACACCACATCCCCATCAGCTGATGTGCTTTATGACCATCATGATCGCGACTTTTAGTCCATGTCTGACCTATTGGCATGTGGTCTGCGGCACTCACTAAACATTTTTCTTATGAGCTGAACATTTTTCGTCCTCCACACACTGTCATGCGAAGAACCCAGCCGGTGTACCACCTTTAGGTCACCTTAATAAGCCCTTAACATTGCACATAAAGGCTAGAAACATGCGACTACGAACCTATGAAAACCTCGAAGTACAAATATTCATAACCTCAAAATAAGTTTTATTTTTCCCTAGAGTGAAAATGACGCCATGAATACCACAAATTTTGTAAAGTGCCACTTTATTGTTAAAACTTTTCGAACAATCATTTAAGTGCCACAATTTTTGAAAAATGATCTTCTAAGTGGATACAATGACTTGGTTTGCTCTGAAAATTTGGCGTGGCTCGTTGAAGTCACTTAGATAGTTGCTTTAAAAGGTTTTGGGACTAAAGTGATAGTTTTGGCATTAAATTGATCATTTATAATATTGTTGCCGTAAAATTTTAAAAATTAGAGCAAGCCAAAAGTAAAAATCACAAAGAAAACATTCTAACTTTGACACTATTTTGCTTTTGAGTATTTTTCTTTGTTTTGTTAGACGCAAGGACAAAATCATTGAGCAAACATTCTTTTAATATGGTTGCATTTAAAATCACATAAATCTTTATGTTTTCATAACAATACGGATAGTAAATAAAATTTTCTTCCCTCTGGTAAGCTCATATTTATTTCTTCTCTAACCTTGCTCTATTCTAGGGGTGAGCATCAGTCCAGAGTCAATCCTAGACCGACCCTAGACTGGCCCAACCCTACTGGTCCTGGTCCGATTCCTAAGGAGACTGGGTCGGTCCTTAGTCTTAGAATTCCTAGACCAGCATTGTGCAGGTTGGTCCTCGGTCCTAAGAGTTCCAGGTCGGTCGGTTCAACTCGGACAAACCCGAGTATATATATATATATATATATATTTTTTTTCTTATAATTTTTTTATATAAATAAAACCTTAAATTAAACGGCGTCAACGACATTAAACAGCTCTTTAGTGACGGGTTCAAGTAATTTTACATTGTTCTTTAATAACTTAGATTTTAAATGTCTTTTACAGCCTCGATAGTCATAATTTACGAATAAGGAAACTATTTTTGTGAGGAGTCCTCACAGCGTCCAAAAAAACATAAACTGCTCATTATGGCATCATCATCTATTATTCATTCTCTTTTGTCTTATTTATCCTCTTAATCTTCAATTTGCCAAAATCGAAAGAAACAACTTCTCTACTCGCCACTTAACACTCGCTCGCTCACTTTGGGTCACTTGTGCCGCTCGCCGCTCGATGCTTGCTTGGCTTGTTGCTCTCCGCTCAACATTCAATGCTCATTCTGTTCGACGCTCACCCCACTTGACCCTCATCGCTTGCCTTTCTTAGCTGACCTCGCTCATCATCGAATCCATTGGGTCAGCATGGTCTTTGGTTGCCCTTTCAAGGAGTACAAAAAATGAAAGGAAAAATTGTCCAAAAAGTCCTAAACCTATTGCACTTATGCCAATTTAGTCCTAAACCTTTTAATTTTGTCAATTTAGTCCTAAACCTTTTCACTTCTTGCCGATTCAGTCCATCCGGCCAATTTTGGTCAGAAAATGCTGACGTGGACGCTGGCGGTGCCACGAGGACCGTCGGCGCCAATGTGAATAATTTTTAATAATATTTTAATATTTTTTATTTTTTGAATTTTTTTGAATTTTTTATGTTTTTTTTTTCCTTTTTTTTTTTTCTTTTCTTCCTTTTCTTTTTGGCTTTTTTTATTTCCTTTTCGGTGGCCGACCACCGCCATGTGCAACGGCCGCCGCAGGCCATAGCCGGGGCGACCGGCCTTGCCGCCTGTGCGAGGCCTGGCCGGGCAAGGAAGAGCCCTGGCAAAGGGAGCCCTCGCCCAGGCCAAGGCGGCCAAGCGACGGCGACGTCGGGCGAGGGCCAGCCTCGCCAGATCTGGCAAGGGGAGCCCTCGCCGGGGCTCGCCCTCGCCCTCGCCGGGGCTCGCCCTCGCCCAAGCGAGCGTCAGCCTCACCAGATCTGGTGAGGCCGGCCCTTGCCCGGCGTCGACGTCGCCCGACGAGGCCGCCCGGGCCTCGGGTGAGGGTCAACCTTGCCCAGGCGACCCTCGCCGAGCCGCACCTAGGCGAGGGCTCCCCTCGCTGGGGATCCTCCTCGCCCGGCCGAGCCTCGCCTGTGGTGGGTGAGGCCAGTCGGTTGGCTGTGGCCGATGGCCAGCCACCGGAAAAGGGAAGAAAAAAGCCCAAAAGAAAATGAAGAAAAGAAAAGAAAAAAATATTTAAAAAAATATTAAAATATTTTTAAAATTTTCCACGTTAGCGCCGGTGGTCCTACGTGGCACTGCCAGTGTCCACGTCAACATTTTTCGGCCAAAATTGGCCGGATTGAGTGAATCGGCAAGAAGTGAAAATGTTTAGGACTGAATTGGCAAAATTAAAAGATTTATGACTAAATTGGCAGAAGTGCAATAAGTTTAGGACTTTTTTTTGACAATTTTCCCAAAAATGAAATAAAAAATTATTGATTGGTCCTGAATTGACCTTGAAACTGAACTAAACCCATTAGGTCAGTTTGGTCGTCAATCGTTCTTTTAAGGAGTACAAAAAATGAAATAGAATATTATCGATTGATCTTGGGTTGACCCTGGAATCAGACCGAACCCATTGGGTTGGTCCGATCCTCGATCCCAAGCTCAATAGGGCCGGTTATCGGTCCCAAAAATTAAGGACCAATATTGTACAGGTTGGTCATAGGGTTAGGGGGTGGACTGGCCCAACCCGAACCATGCTCACCCCTACTCTATTCTTAGATTGAACAACAAAGCTTCAAGCATTGCATAAATGGATGACATTGCGTTGGTTCAGCTTTACGAAATACATTTGCATAGATGCAAAAAGCCTAAGATTAAAGGGGTTTCACAAAATGCAAAACAATATTTGTCAAAAACTTGTAAAGGACTTTGGTTTAGAGAGAGAGAGAGAGAGAGAGAGAGAGAATGAAAGTGGCAGCACAAATCGACGAAGATGGCAACTCAAGTGAAGCCTGAAAGAGATACGACAGCCCCTTGTCGAGGTCACGCCATGCTACCTCAAGTGAACCTCTACCTTTGTGACCGGCGCAACTAGCGAGCAAAGGGAGATTGTATGAGAAAGACGATAAACAGTGTTTCTAGAGGGCAAAAGTGAGATACACAATTATAAGTGAGGGCAAGATTGGAAGGAAAAAAAGTCATTAGACACCACAATAACATTTTGAAAATGTTGAAAGTGATCCCCATCGACCTTAAACTTTCAGATTTTCCAATGCTAGCTTTCACACAATGCTCTCCAAAAAAAAATTATTAGATGCCCTAACTTTTCCTAAGGGATTTTAGAGGTCCAAAGTCCCTTGAGCTGAACCAAATACACTTCTCTTTGATCAACTACAAGTATCAATATTAAGGGACTTTTGGAAAACAATCTAATCAAATATCTTAATAATTACTTTAATGCCAAAATTTTATAAATAATCATTTTAGTGTCAAATCTTTTTAAAAGTGTCCATTTAAGTGACCTCAGTGAGCCGCATCAATTTTTTCATCAATCACTTAAATATTGCTTTATAAAAATCGTGGCACATAGATGATCGTTTAAAAAATTTTGGCACCAAAATATGTGCCTTTAAAAAATTATGGCATTGATGTCATCCTTATCCCTACCTGCTAAAACTTCAAAATTTAGGTCAACTTTTTTAGAAATAGCAACTGCATACTTGAATCATCCCCTGAATTTTCCGTTATTCGAGCAAAAATTTCTGTCAAAATAAAAGTATGCATAATTTGATTTCCAGAAAATTATGAAAAATGGCATGATTGCAATTGCAAATGTCCTCAATTTCCCTATGTATAGGTTTCTAGATCAGTCAAATTTCAAATGTCAAATAATAAGAAGTCAGAAATAAAAGCCATACCTCCTTTTTCCATATATGCTAAAAAGGTCGACTAAATATTTTGAAGCCTCTTGATAAAATGTTCCGTTTCTTGGCTTGATGCTAATAAAAAGTTATATATGAATGATAATGTCGTCTATATATCAAGAGAAGCCAGGTTTTGCCTCACTTTTACTAAGCATTATTCCAAACTTGTCCTCAAGTAAAATAAAGTTCTAAAGCAAAAGAAAAGAATATCTAAGTAAATGCCCGGTTTCATATCCCTTTCCAATTAATTTTCATCGCACACTTCAACTCATGAAAATCGAATCCCTTTACCGGTTGGATGTGTACAAATGAGGGTGCATATATGCCTAATTCTGCAGAATGTAAAGCCATCTAGACCGCCCTTTTTAGCGTGCCTTGGGCTTCTATATGCATTTCACCTTTATCCCTTAAGAGCCTGTGAGTCGGTCTCGCCAATTCCATAGGATTTATTTCTAGTTTATTCTTATTAAAAAAATTAAGGCCTCTGCACAAGGCCTGAATCCCACGCCGCTTAGGAATACACGAGTAATGTAAGATTTCATACACGTCTGGTTCCAAGAAAGGTGGAGCCGTCTGGGCCTCCTCTTTTTGGCGTGTCTTGAATTTCTGTATGCATTATATTTTATGCACTTCACCTAAGCTTTTCCCCTACAAGAAACATTATCCAAAACCGAAAATTATAACTCTCCACCTTCTGACACTCCACTGCTCTTCTTCCATCATCTGCAGGTTCATCTCTTTGCTAAGTTGCGGCAAACGTCAATCTTTCATATTGCAAAATATCCACTTAATTAGTTGTTTTTTATTTATTGCATGAGTTTTGTCAAATGAAATCAAGCAAGTGAATGGTTGGTCCCAAATCCCAACCTTTTGCCAGCCACTTAATTGATTGTTCACATTCATTACCACTTATGTTGTTGTACATAAGTGATCCGTCCAAAATGAAATTCTGACGAAGGAGTTATGAGGTCCAAAGTTAGCCCATCCAATTTGTAAAATCTGAATATTGTGTCCTTCACGGATCTGCTAACTTCAAATGGCTTGTACAGCTTATCCTCATATCCAATTGAATTTTGGGAAAAGATTAGGCAACGGTGCTGTTAAATTCCAAATCCAAATGGTTGGTTCTCCACCACAAATTTTATTCAAGGAAACCTGTCACCTGTTTTACTGGTCTCTTTCAAAAAAAAAAATAATATTGGAAAATCTCACTTCAAAATCCCATCAGATTCCTTCATATGTAAAAAGAAAAAATAACATAGAAAACAAAACAAAAAATAGAATAAATCGAATACCAAAATATAGATACTCGCAAGCAGAATAATATAATCCCTAGAAAAAAAAATGGTTAATGTCCTTCGAATGATCAATTAAAGTTTTTTTTTTAAATGGAAAAAGCACAATAAATATTGGCTTTGAGATTAATAAAGAAATTATTGTGCTTTTGGATGGCTTCTCATTCTTTTTGCTCAAATCAAGTTGCTCTAAAAGGATTCTCTAGTGATTAAAATTAGGATAAGTGATATTGGTAATGTATGATAACAATTTTAAAACAAGACATAAATATGTATAATCAATTAGTAAAAAAAAAATTATCCATTCATTCGAATCTCATATATGAAGATGTCCAAGGACTTAACAAATTATAAGATCAATCTTAGGATGTCATGAGTCAAAGAATAAAGTTCAAAAGGAATAATTCAATAACACATGACCATGTGATGCCAGACCCTATGTCAACTCTTATGAATTAGAAGTTAATTTTGTGGCAAAGTAATTTTCTTCAAAACAAAACAATGGTAAGTAACCACCGCTCGCGGTGGCACAGCTGGCTTCGGGCTCTCTCCCCCTCACGAAGAGGAGGAGTTCGAATCCCAGAGGCGTCGCATTCGCGCGACTTACTTGCAGTTGGGTCCGTGGTGGTGGCTCAATCCGCGCCCCGGTTTACGGGCTGTCGGTTGTACGATGGTTTCCGGATCACCAAAAAAAAAATGATAAGTACAATAATAATTTCTTCCTTAATTACATATTATATTTTGAAAATGCCTATGGCAACCCATCTAATCAAATTTCCAAGTGGGTAAAAATCATTTAAGTTCTCTTGAGTGCCTCCGAGGGTTAAGTGACCCTTTTTTTTTTTTTCTTTTTTATACATTTGTTCTGTTTTATATTTGTTGGAAAAGCAACGTAAGACTCCATAGTAACACCACACCACTATTTAATGGTGACTAATCAACGACATAAGTATTTTTATTTATTGTTTTAACGTAATAACTAATTTGAAAAAATATTTATTATGGTGCCGTAGTCCTTTTTTTCTTCTTTAGCTTTTTTTTTGTCATATTTTCTTTAGCTCCCACTGTAGAAGTAATTAAAGGTGTGTGTATCTTACCAAATTATATTTAAATTCTTCCACAAGATTAACCGGTTGCCATGAACTAGCAAAACAAATATATGGACAAAATTGCACCGTCATTAATTATAGGGAAAATTCCAAATAATGACTCGAAATTGACTAATTTTCTCAAATAAGAACCAAAAATGAATGTTGTGTAGGATAAAGCCTAAAGTAGATCAATTGTCTCAAATAAGGACCCAGATAATTCAAAATAAGAACTTGAGCTTTCTAGTCAATCAAATATTACATTTCGATGACCGAGTTTGGGCAATTTTGTCCAAAAAAAAAAATATAGGGAAAATTAACAAATCCCAAAATAGAAAAAAAAAAAAAAAACCCTATGTTTTCTACAGTCTCCCTATTCCTTGTACCCATCCTTTGTAAAGTCAAAGACCGAAGTTCTCCCAATTCCTTGTACCCATCCTCCGCAAAGTCGAAGACCCAAATTCTCCGCCGGTTGAGGCACAAATTCAAAAACAAGAAGAAACCATATGCTTCTTTCTTTGTTTGTGGAGACCCAAATTCTCCGTCAATCGAGCAAGGCGAGGAGCGATAAGAATTGAGTCGCGACGATGACTGGGCAGCGATTTGGTTGAGGAACAAAGTGGGGGAGAAGAAAGAAGAAAACATAAATATCTAAATGAATAACCTAAAATTAATTAATTTAGAATTTTCCCTTTTTTTTCCAATCACAAATGTCTGACAAAATTGCCCCTATTTTAATCACTGGAAAATGTTTGCCGATGAGCTAAGGTTTTCAATAGAGATTAACTCGATCACTTCGAGTCATTATTTGACACAAAATTCACTTTGAGTCCTTATTTGAAATAATTGATCTACTTTGGGTCCTTATATGACACAAAGTTCACTTTAGGTCATCATTTGAGAAAATAGATTTACTTCGGGTCCTTATTTGGAATTTTCCCTTAATTATAAATCACAGTACCATCTTCTTAGGTAAGTTCTTGAATTTTTGTCTCCACAGCTTGTACGGGCATGGAAGTTTCTACGTTCTGGGTATTTTCAAGAAATTTTCATAATTTTTGCTACTTTTTGGAAATTCAAAACAATGATGGAAAAATAAGAGTATTTGAAATCTGGCTCTACTTTGTGGCTGAAAATGTTATCTTTTTCATTAAAGATGATGGAAAAATATTATACATTGAGTTTTGTACATTGTGACATTTCGGGGAGTGACCATATAAATGCGGAAGTTTAAAAAAAATGAACTTTTTTTGTCTTTATAGATAGTATCTACTAGAAATTTACATTTTTTTTGGATGAACCCTATCCATTGTTTTTATTTATGCTTCTCAAGAGTTATTTAGGGCATTTGAATCTTTGTTTGAGTTTATAGACTGAAGTAATGCATTTGAGGCCAACTTTCCAAATTTTATCGTAATTGGGCTCCTTTTAGGTAATTTACGATTTGTGGAATTTACATCATTCATGTCCCCATCGGCCTAGAAAATTTTATGGGTATTTTGGTAATTTTCTGCTTAGGAATATTAAAGATCACATTTGGCTCCATTTGTTTCACGAAAAATGAATAATTTGAAAAATATTTAAAAATAATTGCTTGTATCACTTAAAATAATTAGAACATGAATAATATTTTCATTATTCAAAAACAATTTGTGTCTAAATATATTCATAGATAATAAAAAAAATCACTTATTTATTTTTGTAAGTGATACAATAACTATTTTATGAAGATATTTTCCGAATCATTTTATTTTCGTGTAACAAACGCACCACTATGATTCCTAGGGATGAGCATGGTTTGGGTTGGGTTGGTCCACCCCTAACCCTAAAACTAGGGGTGTGCAATGGGAACCGCCCAAACCGGGAACCTGCTGGACGGGACCGAATTGGTCGGTTTTGGGTGGTTCCCGGTCGCGGTCCGGTCCCCGGTTCCTAATCTTGGAACCGGTGGCGGTTGGTCCGGTTCCCGGTTTCAAGGTGGAACGGACCGAACCGGACCGACCGGACCGAACCAAATTTTTTTATATATAATTTATATACATAGAATTAATAAAACATATAAACATGATAACTTATTGCAACCAAAATTGCAATTTGAGGTAGCAACCTCTTATGTGGCCAAGAGACCATTAAAATCCTTTTTGTTACTCTTTTATTTATAGAAAAAATCTCCTTGATAGTTTCGACGTGGGACTAAGACTTCAAGAGATCCCGTGAATCACACAAGTGAAGTTTGAATATTTTGCATGTGGAACACGTGTGATTAGTTTTGTTGAATTGCCCGAGAATCGAATTGAATTAATCGGTCAAGAGCGCAGTCACTCTTTAGTTCTTTAGTGCAAAAAAGTAGAGTTGATTTTTTTGGACCGGTCCAGTTCGGTCCTAGGACCAAACGGTTCGGTCCACGGTTCGCAATTTTGGGAACCGGTGCTCCCGGTCCGGTTCCCGGTTCTAAGGTGGAATCGGACCGAACCGGGAACCGATCACCCCTACCTAAAACCAACCGGCACAGTGCTAGTCCTCAATTTTTGGGATGGAGGACCGACATTATTGAGCTTGGGACCGAGGACTGAACCGACCCAATGGGTTTGGTCCGGTTCCAAGGTCAACCGGGACCAATTGATAATTTTTTATTTCATTTTTTGTACTCCTTAAAAAAGCGATTAAGGACCGAATCGACCCAATAGGTTTGATCCGGTTTCGGGGTCAACCCAGGACCAACAAATAATTTTTTTATTTTATTTTTTGTACTCCTTAAAAAAGCGATTGAAGACCGAACTAACCCAATGGGTTCGGTCCGGTTTCAAGGTCAACCCAAGACCAATCAATAATTTTTTATTTTGTACTCCTTAAAAAGGGCAACTGAGGATTATACCAACTCAATGGGTTCGATGATGAGCGAGGTCAACTAAGAAAGGCAAGCGGTGATGGTCAAGTGGGGTGAGCATCGAACAGAATGAGCATCGAATGTCGAGCAGGAAGCAACAAGTCAAGTGAGCATTGAGCGGCAAGCGGCATGAATAACTCAAAGCGAGCGAGACGAGTGTCAATTGGTGAGCAGAGAAGTTGTTTCTTTCGATTTTGGCAAATTGAAGACTAAGAGGGTAAAGACAGAAGAGAAAGAATACTAGAGGATAATGCCATAATGAGCTGTTTATACCTTTTTGGACGCCGTGAGGACTCATTATAAAAACATTTTCCTCATTCGTAAATTATGACTGTTGACGCCATAAAAAACATTAAAAATCTAAGTTATTAAAGAACAATGTAAAATTATTTGAACTCCTCACTAAAGAGCTATTTAATATTGTTGACGTCATTTATTTTAAGATTTTCTTTATATAAAAAAATTATAAGTAATATATCTTACCAAAAAAAAAAATTATAAGTAATATATATAGTCGGGTTGATTTGGGTTGGACCGACTCGAAACTCGCAGGACCGACTTGGAACTCACAAGACCGAGGACCAAACCCATGATGTTAGTCCAGAAATTCTAAGACCAAGGACCAACTCATTCTCCCTGGAAACCGGACCATGACGGCACGGTTGAGCTGGTCCAGGGTCAACCCTGGACCGATGCTCACCCATAATGATTCCTTGGTGGTGCTAGAGATACTGCATGAAATTGTATGAATTCATGATAGCTAGAGTTCAGATAAGTGGTGCTCTGCCTCTGCTAGGAATTTCTACAATAGCATATTTGTAACCAAAAATTATTTTGAGGTACCTGTGGACTTTTGATGAATGCCTCTCTGTCTAATCACTACTAGAGGTAAAGGATCACTTACTTCACAAGCGAGCTCATTCCTTTATAATATAATGTTCTTCAGATTTAGTAGAAACTGCTGAGAATATACAGCGAGTTTTTCATTATTTTTCGAATCTTAAAATACATTTTTTTAAATTTTTTTTAGAGAAAGTCATAACTAGAAGCGATAAATAGGCAAAAATTGGCCCCAAACTGGATTTTTCTAAGTAAAATGTTATCAACTAAGTAGACAAGCTATCTACTAATTTATGGTAGGTTAAAAGTTACTATTTTTTTTATTAACCGGTCTCGGTCTCGCATATAGATACATACTTGCTTTCCCAAAGTTAAAAGCGTACAAACTGGGATGAAAATTAATTATGTTAAGGAGTTGCTTAGTAAATCAACATGAAAGAGTTACTTGACACTTTTGAGGAGATATGCCGAAAGTTACTAAACGACTTTGAGAAACTTAAATTCTCTGTCCCAATGGTAATGCCACTGGCGCATCTCTGTCCGAAACTTACTGATCCACCATCAGTTTTCATTATTCCTGACTCCTCAAGAACTTAACCTCACCATCTCAAGATGACGAGCTTCAACTTATTTATCTTACTCAAGTAACATAGGTTAAAAAAAAGACGCATTCCACCTGAAAGTTCTAGTTCAATATCAGTTTGGTAATCCATTGTGCTTCAGAAGTTTGCATCGGCTCCGCCACACGTAGATGCGCCATTAGAAGCCAGATATGGCTGACAAGCTCTCCTCCTCTGCTCAGGCTCTCGAAGTGTTTGTAGCCTTTGCTTTGGTAAGCCGTGTATATCAGAAACTTTGCCCAGACCTTGCCGATCAAGTACCATTTCCAACCGAAGTCTTTTGACTCAATTTCATTCAACTGGGATGCGAGATGGCACGCATCAAACAGCACCGACCTGCTTTTGCCACTGCGTATTTTCATGGCGGGCAGCTGAATTCCCACTTGGAGCAGATGGCAGGCTTCACATAGATCACGCGACCCTGTTGATTTGTGCACCTTGTTGCAGCTTTTAACTCCGGTGTGACCATATTTCTCTTTCTTGAATAAATTCTGCGCCCGTGTCTTGACAACCGATGACCTGATGCTGGTTTCTTTCTTTGACGACACCAGTAGCTTGTCCTCGAAGAACTTACGAGCGTTGACCGAAGTATCTTCATATCGGAGCACCTTTATGCCTGTTGGCAACATGGAAGGATGGGGTGCTAAAAGATATAGAGACCAACTTACTCATCTTTGTAGTCCTCGACGTGTTCCGGTCTTATTCCCTGACACTGGTCGAGGTCCTTGTAGTGGCAGAGCTCAGTGGCGATGTGCCAGATGAGAATGCTACAGTCAAACTCTATATCTTTCACACTCCAGATCAGGTGATTGTTGTTTGACCTCATCAGTTCTTCACTTGCCTTCAGATCAAGACTGGTCAACCCGCTCCAATCTTCTGTTCCGTTCTGGATAATCGACCATACCTCTCATGTGATCGAAGGTCCAGTCTTTGATGTTACTCTTGAACTCTTTGTAATTGATGTAGAAGTTATTCTCCAACTTCTCGTCTAACTTGGCGAGCCATGGATACTTGCTGAAGATCCTGCTTTTTTTCCCTGATAGAAAATTTCAAGAGGCTTGGGCCACGGAATTCGCCATCTTGGGTTCCGGAAGATCTGGAGAAAAGCCACGGCAGTTGATATTATGGATCCGCCAGGTCTCTGAAGACGCCAGTGGTAAACTAATCGGATGAAATTGCAAGAAGACCCGAGTAAATCTCTAAAAGGATGGCCGCACTTATCAGCAAGAAGGTGATATATGTTAAGAAACAAAGACAGAACAGAGAAGCTGATAAAGGAAGAGAAGCTGACCTGATGAAAACGAAGCAGAGGAATGAAGCTGACAAAAACAGAACAAGCTCGGAGTAAGCTGAAAACTGAGCTGGCAATCCTTGATCCAAGCTGAGCTGGCAATCCTCGTGAAGGATCTGGTTATACAACAGATTAAAACCAAGATCAGAAGCTGATCAAGCTACACGAGTGGCTAAGATTAATCGTTCTGTTAATGAGAGTTGTTAAATCTGTTGTAAAGAAGTTGAAGAAGAAAAGCCTGAGTATAAAAAGGGCTGAGGAAAATGTAAAGAGGGGGTGAGAGAATGAATTGATTGTTCGTCCATAGGAAAGGGAATCTCCTTGATCTGTGGCTTCTCTCCAAGTGTTCAATAAGAGATCTTTCGTTAGTTTCTTCTTTTGATCTTCTTCATATCTTAGAGTTCTGTGAGATAGAACTAGAAGAAGGCTGAACAGATGTATGATGAAGTTTGCAATTGATTGATTCAACTATTACAGTACACAGAAACTTTCTCACATACAGGTTATATTCTAGATTCTGTTTCTTCTCATGGTATCAGAGCTTTCTTCCTGGAAATTGTAGATCTAATGATTGTATTACTGAAAGTCTGTATAGAGATTGTATGAGCAAGACAATACGAAGAGTTGGTTGATTCTGGATAAGATCTCCTGAAATATTACTTGAGTGTTTCTTCGAATCTTCAAAGTTTTTCTGAAGATATAATGGCAACTAGATTGCAGAAGTATCCGTTTCCTATCCATGTGAACATAGCAAACTTTGTTACAATCAAGCTGAATGAAGAGAATTTTCTATTATGGCAAGCACAATTTAGCAGGTTTCGAAAAGTCAAGATCTAATTGGCTTCATTAATGGTGAAACATTACCTCCCGCACAAATGATACAAGCGAGGTTGGGGAAGAGATGAATCCCGATCACCTGGATTGGATAAAAACAGATCAGTTAATCTCATCATGGATAAGCGGTGCAAAGTGTCGAGAGAATATCTTGAGTTTGATAATTGGGTTAGAAACGCATTCGAGGTATGGCATGGCACTTATCAATCGATTTACTCAGAAATCTGTAGCAAAAGAATTTGAGTTAAGAGGGAAATTACAGGCGTGTAGAAAAAGAGATAGACTTCTGAGTGAATATCTTCGAGAATTTAAGACTATCTGTGATCAATTGAATGCTATTGGAAAGCCTGTTGATGATATAACTAGGATGTTTGGTATACTTGAAGGGTTAGGTCCTGAATATGAGACCTTTAGAACAACTATGTACCGCCTCAAACCCTGTACCTTAATATGATGAAGTTATCTCTCGGCTTGAAAGATTTGAAACCAGATTGCAAACATATCCCGTGAATCAATACAATACAAACCTAGCATATTATGGACAAAGAAAGACTGAAGTAGGTTTGCAGAAGTTTAATCCCAGAAGCCAAGGAGAAAGTATTCAAGGAAGATACAATTCTGGTAGAGGACAATTCATCAACAGAAGAGATCGAGGAAATAATATCACTGGAATAGGAAGAAATCAACAAAGTAGAATGAATAATCTGAATCCAACAAGACAAGATCAGATCAGTAAGAATAATTGGTCTAACTATGGACAGGGATTCAGACCATACACAAACTCTACTCAGAGATATCAAGGTGTTAGATCTTATCCACCACAAGGCTTAAATGGTGATAAGCGTATACAGGAAACAAAGCTAATGAGTAATGGTCCTCTGGAATGTCAAATCTGTAAAAGACCAGGTCATACAGCTCTTAGGTGCTGGTATCGCTTTGATAATTCATATCAAGAAGATGACATACCAACTGCATTAGCAGCTATGCATATTGAAGAACAATGTGGTTCAGAATGGTATCCAGACACAGGAGCCACATCTCATATTACTGCAGATCCTGGTAAGATTCGAAACTATGTTGCATATAGAGGTAATGATACAGTTATGATAGGAGATGGTTCCTGTTTATCAATCTCATGTATTGGGAACGGAACATTAAACACAACAACTAGCATATTACCATTGAAAGATGTTTTGATTGTTCCTGAAATAAAAAAAGAATCTCCTTTCTGTATCAAAATTAACAGATGACTATCCTTGTTCCTTTATATTTGATAAGTATGGGGTGTATATGAAGGACAATTACAATCATACAACAGTGAAGCTAGGAAGGAAAATCAAGGGGCTGTATCAAGTGGAATCTAGAACTCCAGAAGCATACTTCACTCAGACTCAACATGAAGTAGGAGAAGATATTTGGCATCAAAGACTTGCTCATACCAGTTTAAAAACAGTGAAAGTTCTGCAAACTCAACAGCTAATACAATGTAATTCGAAAGCTCAAAAGATGTGTAGCAGTTGTCAAATAGCTAAGAGTTCAGCTCTGTCTTTTCCTATATCAGACCATATCTCTAATGTTCCTCTAGAAAAGATACATTGTGATGTATGGGGACCATCACCTATCCCATCAGTTCAGAAGTTTCATTACTATGTCATCTTTGTTGATGATTTTTCTCGATTTAGTTGGATATATCCAATAAGAAAGAAGTCAGAAGTATATGATGTGTTTGTTATGTTTCAAAGACTAGTTGAAAATCAGCTTGATCAAAAGATCAAAGTTTTTCAGAGTGATGGAGGAGGAGAATTCACTAGCATTGAATTTCAGAATCATCTGCAACAGCATGGCATTAAACATAACATTTCTTGTCCTTATACACCAGAGCAGAATGGTATTTCAGAGAGAAAGCATCGACATGTAGTTGAGTTGGGGTTAGCAATGCTGTATCATGCAAAAGTACCATTAAAGTACTGGGTAGATGCCTTTATAACAGCAGCATATATAATCAATTTGCTTCCCTCAACAAAACTACATATGAAATCTCCTCATTATAGGCTTCATAAACAGCAACCAAGTTATACTCATCTACGAGTTTTTGGATCAGCATGCTATCCCTGTTTGAGACCTTATATGAAGCATAAATTTGACCCAAGATCTCTCATCTGTGTGTTTCTTGGGTACAGTGCAAAACATAAAGGTTACAGATGCTTGTTGCCTACTAATGGACGTGTTTATATAAGTAGACATGTTGTGTTTGATGAAAGGGTCTTTCCATTTACTCAAATAACTACTACAGAGTATCAGCAGGGGTCAGATCTATACAAACAATGGATAAGAGGAGTGGTGTCTCCTATGTCCAAAACTACAGAACAGATTCAGTCACAAGTTAATGAGTCAATTAAATCTTTGCAGCCTTTGCCGAATACTGAATCAAGCCAGATTGTACCAGAAATACAGGACAATGGGATCAGCATACTCAATTCAACAAATATATCACAGCCGAATATAATATCGATGCTTGAGCTACAAATCACTCCCGATAATGTGAAACAGTTCGAGGATGGATTCAAATAATGAAGAGCAAGTGTCTATGAGTCAAGATTCTAACACAACATCTCATATTAATACGAACAAGGACAAAGTCGGTTCAGATCGAGACTACTCAAGGTACATTGTCTACTCATCCTATGCAAACTAGATTAAAATCAGGGATTGTTAAAGTAAATCCCAAATATGCATGTCTAGTTGAATATCAGGTTCCTGTTGAACCAAAGTCAGTAAAGTCTGCTTTAGCACACGAAGGATGGCATCAAGCAATGCAAGAAGAAATGGATGCTTTGTATGAAAACAACACCTGGGAGTTAGTTCCTAGAACTGATAAAATGAATGTAATTGGCTGCAAATGGGTGTTTAAAACAAAACTTGCACCTAATGGGAGTTTAGATAGACTGAAAGCTCGGCTTGTAGCCAAAGGTTTCCATCAAGAAGAAGGTCTTGATTTCACAGAAACCTTCAGCCCTGTAGTAAAGCATGCTACAATTCGAATTATTCTCTCAATAGCAATGATGAAACAAGTGGCAAGTTCAACAAGTTAGATGTTAAAAATGCCTTCCTACATGGCAATTTAAGTGAAACTGTTCATATGGAACAGCCACCGGTTTTAAAGACTCACGAAACCCCATCATGTTTGTCTCCTCAGAAAATCTCTCTATGGGCTTAGACAAGCTCCCCGAGCTTGGTTTGACAAGTTCAGCAGCTTCTTACTAGAATATGGATTCTTTTGTAGCTCAACCGATCCCTCTTTGTTCATCCTACACACTAGCACAGAAACAATCCTCCTACTGTTATATGTTGATGATATCATTCTAACTGGAAGTTCATCTCAAATACTCTCCAATCTTATTACTGCTCTACATCTTCAGTTTCATATGAAGGATCTTGGTTCACTCCATTATTTTCTTGGCATTGAAGTCCAGCGTACTCCAAAGACATTTGTTTTCGTGTCAAGCCAAATATGCCTTTGATCTTCTCACCCGAGCCCATATGCTTGAGTCTAAACCAATTTCTACTCCCCTTTCGTTAAAACCAACTATCTTGATCAATGACTCTATAGCTATATCTAATCCTGCAGAATATAGAAGTCTAGTTGGGGGTCTTCAGTACCTTACATTAACTCGACCAGACATTTCCTATGCCACAAATCTACTATGCCAGAAAATGAAGACACCTACAGTTGCAGATCTTCATAAACTAAAAAGGGTACTGAGATATGTTAAAGGTACAATCAGATATGGCTTATTCATTCACTCGCAAAGCACTATGAATCTCTATGGCTTCTCGGATGCTGACTGGGCAGGATGTGCTGAAACCAGACGATCAACAACGGGGTTTTGCACATATCTTGGTTCAAATCTTATCTCCTGGGCAGCAAAGAAGCAGCCTACTGTTAGTAGATCCTCTACAGAAGCTGAATACCGTGCTCTTGCATCAACTCTGCGATCTCACATGGATAAGCTTTGTTTTGCGAGATATAGGTTGCTTCCTTTCATCTCCTATTACTCTATACTGTGATAATAAATCAGCTATATCACTCACTGCTAATCCTATCTTACATGCTCGAACAAAGCATATTGAAGTAGATTTTCATTTTGTTCGAGAGAAGGTATCTTCTGGGTCATTACGTGTCCAATATGTCCCAAGTCATTACCAACTTGCTGATATCTTTACAAAACCTTTGACACGGGTAACACATTCCTATCTACGAGTCAAATTGGGAATGTGCTCTTCCCATTCCCAATTTGAGGGGGGATGTTAAGAAACAAAGACAGAACAGAGAAGCTGATAAAGGAAGAGAAGCTGACCTGATGAAAACGAAGCAGAGGAATGAAGCTGACAAAAACAGAGCAAGCTCGGAGTAAGCTGAAAACTGAGCTGGCAATCCTTGATCCAAGCTGAGCTGGCAATCCTCGTGAAGGATCTGGTTATACAACAGATTAAAACCAAGATCAGAAGCTGATCAAGCTACACGAGTGGCTAAGATTAATCGTTCTGTTAATAAGAGTTGTTAAATCTGTTGTAAAAGAAGTTGAAGAAGAAAAGCCTTAGTATAAAAAGGGCTGAGGAAAATGTAAAGAAGAGAGAGAGTGAATTGATTGTTCGTCCATAGGAAAGGGAATCTCCTTAATCTGAGGCTTCTCTGCAAGTGTTCAACAAAGAGATCTTTCGTTAGTTTCTTCCTTTGATCTTCTTCATATCTTAGAGTTCTGTGAGATAGAACTAGAAGAAGGCTGAACAGATGTATGATGAAGTTTGCAATTGATTGATTCAACTATTACAGTACACAGAAACTTTCTCACATACAGGTTATATTCTAGATTCTGTTTCTTCTCAATATAGACGTCGACTTTGGGGTAATCCTTCCTATCCTGTAAGGAGAGTAGAATACCAACACGGCACACAGCACCGAGACATTAATGACCCAACGAATGATGCCCCAAGCAAGGTTCAGCAACAGTGCCTTGGTGTAGAGCAGATCGTACATGAACCCGAGCTCAATCTCTACGATCCCAAAAGCGGTTGTTGAGTCCATGGCACTATTCATGAACATGCGCTTACTGCCTCTAGGTCCCCAGAGTTGAGAATAAGGCCCACGAAGAGAAGCTTGAATATCTTGAACAACTCAAAGGCTTTTAACCAGAGTTCTGTCCTTTTCTTTGTCGATGGCTTGACCGCTATTCACTGAGAGGTCCTCCGGAGCCGGAACCTCCATGACCTCGTCGATGCAGACTCGGTAACCCTCCTCTTTCTTCAGAGTGTACTGCTTTATTATCCCGGGGTATATGGGACAGAAATCGGGAAGCGAAAGCATCGAATCTCGAAGTCGGCCTTCAGTTACCAGGTGCAATTACTTTTTAAAAATGATCATCTAAGTGAATACGGTGACTTAGTTTGCCGAAAATCTAGCATGGCTTGTTGAAGTCACTTAAAAGGTTGCTTTAAAAAAATTTGACAGTAAAGTGATCATTCAAAAAGTTTTGGCATTAAATTGATCATTCATAGAATTATTGCTCTAAAGTTTTAAAAATTAGAGAAGCCAAAAACAAAAGTCACAGAAAATATTATAACTCTGACACGATTTTTCTTTCTTTTGTTAGGCTCAAAAGCAAAATCATTAGGCAAACATTCTCTTAAGTTTCATCTAAAGTCACATAGATCTATTTGTTTTCCTAACAAAAAGGATAAGTAAGTAAAATTTTCTTCACATCTTGGAAGTTTGTAATTATTTCTTTTTCTATTCTTAGATCGACAACAAAGCTTCAAGCATTGCCAAAATGCATTATAGTGTGTTTGGTTTAGTTTTGCAAAATACCTTTGCATGGACACAAAGAATCTTAGGTTGAAAGGTTTCACAAAATGCAAAACATTATTTGCCAAAAACTTGTAATGGACTCTAGTTTTAAAATAAAATAAAATAAAAAAAAATAAAGAATGTTGACGAAGATGGCACCTCAGGCGATGCCAGAAGAAGAGACGACAGCCAGTTGTCGAGGTGACGTGATCACAAGCGACTGCTATTAAGGTTGTGCTACCCCAGCTATATATTAATCACCGTATCACGTCATAACATAAGCAAACTAAGCCTCTCACTCCACATACTATACGTTATATATTATGCAATATGTAAAGGACAAAGATAAAAGGAAGAACTTTACCAAAAAAAAAAAAAAAATGATAAGAGGAAGAAATTTCAAGGTAGTGGTGGTATACAGTCTTGTGAAATTTAGCCCAACACAAATTAGAACCTATATGAATTCACTTTGGCAATTCTATAGATATTTAACTTATAGAGATAAGTACACCATCTGTTTGAGTCATAAAACTTTCAAAAGGTATAATCAAATCTTAAAATTTGTTGAGTTTATGCAATTAATTCCCCCCATTAACTCTAGCAGTTTAGCTAATGAATAATGCTAACATAATATTGTTAATGTTTTCCTACAGAGAGAAGTACACCCTATATTTGAGTACTAAAACTTCCCAAATATGTAATTAAGTCCTAAAATTTATCAAATTTGTGCAATTAATTCCTTCCGTTAACTCCATCGATTTCGCTAATGAAAAATATTGATGAATTATTTTTTAATGTTTTCTCTCTCCTAAGTGAACCAAAATTCTTTGACAAAATCAAACATGATAGGAATATAGAAAGTTTTCAAGCAAAACAAATCACAAAAAACTATAAAACAAAACAAAACTAAAAAAACAAAAGATCAGATCTGTCATTATATCAATAAATAATTAGTAGCCGACCATTGAAACCGTCAATGATAGGCACATATTGAGATCTTCCTTTCTAGAAACTATGGCTTTCATCCTCATACCATACAAAGACAACAACATGGTGACCAACCACAAATTAAACACCTCCAAGGAACTCCCAAATCTATATTTAAATCGGGAGAAAAAAACTCCGCACGATCTAAATAGAGAGAGGAGAACTTCTTCAAGCAAATATATTCACCACAATAAGCAAAGAAAAGCAACAACAATGAACGAAAGAAGACATCAAGCCAAGCGAAAAACGATTCCCAACAATAAGCAAAGAAAAGCAACAACGATGAACGAAAGAAGACATCAAGCCAAGCGAAAAACAACTCCCAAATTAGATCAGGAGAGAAAAATCAAAGCCTACAACCCCTATCCCCAAGCTCGGATGGATGGTTATCTATTAGAGGACATGAGCAATAACTGCAAACAATCGATTATTGCCATATCCAAATCGACCCATTAAGAGAATAATATAAGCCATTGATATTTTGATGTGGATTTTATATAAGTTATTAATCACGAATGGAATATCCATGATTTCGTTAAAAAGAATTAAGTACAATTAATTTACTTGATATTCATAGACAGAAGGGAAAAATAATTAATGAGAGGCAATGCGACACCATACCTCATGGCAATTTAGCATATAGAAGACTATCTGATACATTAAACCAGAGCAAAACTTCAACTACAAAATGCATCCGCAAATTCCCAGAATTATAATTGTAGAATACCCAAAACCGAGTCCAACGGAATTCAAATGAAGAAAAACAGGAATATCTCTTCAAGCACTCTTATCAGCCTTGGCAGCAGTTGCGGCGGCTTGTCCTCTGAGCCGACCGGTCCTCCGAGCGGCAATGAGACCAACCTTCTGGCCGGGTGGCGCATCACACCTGACTGTGCTCGCATGACCAATGTGTTGGTGGTTACCTCCTCCGTGAGGATGCTCAACTGGGTTCATGGCCACACCACGCACCTTCGGCCAGCAGTTCCTCCACTCTGAACTTGTGCTAAGCATTGCCAGCCTTGAGGAGGGGCATCTCAGTTCTTCCTCCACCAGCAACCTGCCCGATCATTGCTCAGCAGCCACTTGGCACAATTTTCTTCGATCCAGATGGAAGCTTGATTCTGAAGTAACATAAGACATCAGTTCACTTTCACACAGCTCATAATTGTAGTGAACTCAGTTTGGCGCACTGGTGGATATGTTGCAGTATATCAAAATATGAACCAGCAAGTACATTGTAGTTCCGTTAGTTCTGTTGCCAATGTACCCACCGGAGCAAGAGCACACCGGAATTCGTGTGCACAAATCATGTCAACCCAACTTTACATTTCAGAGAACCAGATCAATTAACTTATCTTCGCATAATTGTGGTCGTGAAAGACATGTAAACAAAATGAGCCACAATAGTCGCATAACTAGACCAACCAGCAGATATGATGAAGACTGGAAGTTTCAGTCACAAATACAAGATAGAAACAGCATCAAATCAGCATCAAGAAAGTCATATCAAAGCATTCAAGCAGCCTGATATCAAAAGCCCCTTCAGATAACTACTACAACAAATTAAGCAATTCAGAAATCTAATTCCTATCCCATATGGGGACGTCGAACCTCTGTGATAATTACCATAGATTGCACGACGATATGTTGCGCCAGAGCAATACTGAGGCCACTCACTTAGCAGCCATACAGTGAAGAAATCATAAACTTAAAGTAAAGCAAGCATAATCACAACGTAGCAAGGACAAACCATGATATCATAAACAATAGTCAGGAAGGATTAGTTGCACTTGCTATCCAGGCAAAACCGCGATCATAACTTTGGATCTGCCACTCTCACTCAAATCATGATATCTTTTTAATGGAGTGGCATGGACTATTCTCCGGTAATTTAACTCCTTGCAACCACGGATAACTCCACAAAACATGCATTTGACAAAACAAAAGGGCTAGATAGTAATTGAACTTAATCAAGCCCTATTGATGCACACTCTGACGTCAAAGGTAGAGACACTAAAGCTCCAAACTCCGTCTTCACAAGGGTAAAACTGTACGACAGATTACACTAACAACCAAATGTTTCATATACGTTCATTTATCCAATTCCAGCAACATAACTTTTCTTCCAAATCAAATCAAGAACAAAATGTTTCAGGCACATGAATACAGTTAGATTTATCTATATTGCAGCTTCACGAATGCGGCTAAAGTCACATAGATTTCTAAGACAGAAACAGTATAGCAAGTAGACTCCATCGAACGAGCAGATGCGAACAATTAGACGAATCAGCAACAATAACGCTTTACAAAAGGCAATCATAACAGGAGCTGAGAGTGGGAAAGAATAACGAGCGCGAGGTCAGATGGAACCAACCGAGATCGCCGCCGCGCTTGGCGGAGCTGCAGTCGGAGAAGCGCGAGGCGAGGTCCTCGAACTTGGCCTTGCCGGCGACGATGTCCTCCCTGAGGGCCTTGAGCTGCGAGACGGCGCTCTCGCGGGTGGTGCTGCGGATGACCCTGCCCTCCGGATCCTTCCACGAGGCCTTCCTCCGGGAGCCCTCGTGCTTGATGAGGATGTGCGACGCGCGGACCTGGCTTTTCGCCCCCGCCCCCGCCGCCGCCGACGACGACATCTTGGCCTTCGCCCGGTGCTTGTCCCTGAGGCTGCCGGACTTGGCGGCGGCTGGATCTGCCGATGAGGTGGTTGTGGAGGACGGTCTCTTCCTCTTGCGATCGGCGGACTCTATTTTGGCAGAGGCTGGAGACGACGGCGACCTCGTTCTGCTCCCCTCGCTGCGTTGAAGTTCGAGTGCTGTGTGAGCTCGGTGAAGATGGAGAGAATCGGGGAACGGTGGGGTTGGCCATTTATATATAATGAATTTTTCAACATTTTTTTCCTACATATTAGAAATGGACACGTCATCGAAAATAATTATCCATTATTAGTTTTTTCAATCAAGTAATCTTTCGACCCAAAAAAAGTACGATTAATCCAATTCCAAATTTTAGACTCTCTTTATTCCGCGAAGAGTGGCTAATTTGGAAATTATTTTTTTAAATAATTATTTTGTCTAGTTCACAAAAATAAATGAACAAAATCCTTTCCATTGTCTATGAAAATATTTTAAATATAAATGATTATCAATAATATTATTATTGACTAATTATTTCAAGAGATTCAGACAATCATTTAAAAAAAAAAATGCTACTCTGAATTTTTTAAATATTTGAACACCCAACATATTAAATCCCATTTATTTAATAGCTAAGCTTTGAGAACCATCGGCAGTGAACTCGCAAAAAAATTCCGCTCACGCGTGAGGGGGTTTCGCCTCATGCTTACCGGTAACTCGTTGTCAAATACAATGATCGATGCCAAATCCTCATTTTAGTTTCATTTAGCCAGCCCGCGACCATATCCAGTTCCTAAACCAGTCGAAGCACTCTACCTGGCTCACGAAACTATCAAGAGTACGTCAAGTACTTTATAGGGCATACGCTTCAGCAGGTCCAACCGTTCCAACTACAACAAAATGAGTGCTGGCATCGCATTCAACGTCGCGCGCATTCACTTCGATTCCACCATTATTTGGCGCAGAGAGAGACAAGCAAGGCCTAGTAATGGTGAAAATGTCGGCAGGACGACCTTCTTGCCAGAAGTGCCACAAGAAAACTTACGCGGGATTTGAGAAACATATTGCAGGAATCAAAATATGGTAACATCTACAGGACAATTACAGTTGCATGTCTATCAACATTTATCTTGTTTCCTCTCAAAAAGTTGGATTTACAGCTCCTAGCGCCGAATGGACTGATGAATTTGTTTTTCATCTGAAACAATTGATATATTGTTTAACTAAACATTTCTCAAGAGAGGCCAACTTTTTCTGATGATATCACCAATCTTCGCATCGATCTGCTTCTGAATGTGAGGTGGGCAAAGCTCAGCTGCAAAACTGTTCAATTTTGCAGCCAAACTTGATTTCTGAAGTTCCTCTTCAGGCAGGTTTCCCATCAGCTGGATGAGGAGTGGTTTCTGCTTGAGCTCGAATTTCTGCATATTTCATGGTATGGGAATTATTGTCAGAAATGCTGGTGAGAAGAGACCATTTCCAGTTCCTTGTGACCAACAAAAGTGCCAGCCGGTACAATTGAAAATTCATATGGAGCGCATGTATTTCTCAGGCAACAAGCTGAAGATTTCAGAGATGTCTGCAATATGCATTCTAATTGCAAGGCAAAACCAAATTAAATAACTAGAAGAGCCATAACATGCTGCAGAGGAGCCAAGGAAACAACCTTTCTACTTGATCACAACAGATCTGGTTTGACAATCCGGGGCATCAACCTAAGCAAATTAATACACAGGTGGACCTTTTTTCTCTTTCAACAGAACTAGCAGCAAAGTACTTCCTTACCCATCAAAAACACCTAGAATATTTCACAGATCATTATCATGGCAAATCAAGACAAATCAAAATAGTTGGAAGCATGGAATCCCCTAGTTATTTCCCGTCCTCTGGAGGAATTTTCGTTCCACGCACGGAATAAATTACTGGTAACATATTTGGATTGCAGGTATTTATGTAGCATTTGGCTGAGGGAACACATCAGTAGCAGCCCGCAATGAATAAGGGACCATTCTAAATATGGAAAGTTCTTCAACCTCACCCGTTGTCAGTCAAGTCAACACAAAGTGAGGACAATATTAATAAGTTCAGAATTTACCTACCAATTTTACTCCAACGAAAAAGATGGGATGGTTAAGGTGGACACAATGTAATGAGAGATGAGGCAGGAACAAGTTCAGAATTACCTATTCGGACATACCCACTTGATAATCGGCCAATTAATATTCTCACCCATTGAGTTAATGATGACTGGTGAATTCAATTTTCTGATAGGCACACTGTAAAGTAATAATGTGCGGTTCCCAATTACTTAACCTGATGTTCAGGCTCTGCATGATAAAATGCTTTAAGATGTTGAATCTGAGTAGTGACAACACTGCTCTTGGACTTGCTTTGCTCTCTTTCTTTGCTAAGGGCTGCTAGCCTGGACTCTTCAGTTCCATTTGTGAAGATAATTGACCTGACAACACAATTCCATCAGTAAATATTCAGTAGACTCAAAGCAACAGACCACACATCCTAATTCTGATTAACAGGAAAACTTTCAACGCAAATAATTGCTGTCACCTGTACTGGTTACCAACATCTGGACCTTGCCCAAGAACTTGCCTTGAATCATGACTAGACCAAAAGACATCCAAAAGTTGCCTGTAACTAATCAATCTAGGATCATATTCCACCTGTGGAGCAGCATTCACAAAAACAAGCAAAGAACGAGTAAATATTGATACCAACTAGTAATATTCTTGTCATTTAAAAGATTAAGTTCCGATTTCAAGAACAAAAAACCATGGACATACTTAAGTCTAGAAACTCTCTTGCTCAAAAGAGAGGACTTATAGATGAAACTTTCTCACCGACCTCCTCCTCCTTCCCACTCCCCAAAAGGAAAAAGAAAAGCGACAAAAGGCAAAAGAAAGGGGAGAGTCAAAACAATGCCTTTTTTTATTTTTATAGAATCTCAGTTTGAATCCCGATTTACCCCTTCATACTAACAGGGGTTCACATCCAAAATCAGCTTCTGCTTGCTCAAATCCTAACCTCTTATATGCCCTATGTCCCCAACAAAATTCTCATCATATAAGGATGACTTGTGACGAGCTTGGCATTTGCACAAGTAACTTTGACAAGCCTCCTGACCTCCTTTAAAGAAACATTAGCGGCCCAAGATGCATCAATCCAAAATGATTGACATGCATAAATCAGACTGATCCTCAGAGGAAAGCGCAATAATAATCCAGCACCTTTCACTTCATTAGCAAAACACAAATGACGAAAATGCAAACTTACAGGATCAAAAATTCAATATCACCTCTCTCTACGTCTTATGTCAATTTCTTTATCAACCAGACACTAGGAGACTGACAGGACACCCTTATTTCATAAACGTGCAGAACCTATTCAATTGATCACAAGCAACCACCATGCAATCTTTCACCTCTCTCTACCGGAACGCATTCGGCGTGATCGCGCATGCTCCGGTACTCGGGATTGGGCTTGGAGCCGCCGGCGTAACCGACGGCGGTCCGGACGACGCCGTCGAGGCAGCTGAAGACGGCCTCGGACCTCCAGAAGCTCCCGAGGGCGAAGACGGCGGTCCTCGAGGGCTGGTCCGGGGAGCCGGCGGCCGGGTCGGGGATCCGATTGGCGAGCCTGATGCACTGGGCGCCGCCGAAGAACGAAGCGAGGACGACGGCGAGGGTCAAGAAATTGGGCGGAGAGAGAGGAACGCTTCTCGAGAGACGAATCGAGCGGGTCCCAGAGAGCGGCCGAGAGAGCTCTTCCATGGCATCGCCGTCGTCCAGCGGGAGCGGAGCGTCCGCAAGGAGGGAGGAGGAGGAGGAGGAGCGATTGGATCGGGTTATGGATCTGCTTGTTCTTCCAAATAATTTTTTTCTTCTTTTTTTATTATTATATTTTAACCCATTTTCACGCTTTTCTTTTCCTTTTTTTTCACAACATTTCCAAACTTACCCAAGGATCTTTTTTGGGCAATCCCAGAGCTTTTCAGGTGATTGCAATTTAGACAAAACATATCACACCCTTAGAAAAATGTTTTCAAAGAAGTCATTTTACTATTTTTTTTATATTCGACTTAAATCTAAAAAATAAATTGGAAAACCTTTAGTTTGCGCCAATTAAAGCTTCTTGTATCTTATAAATGGGCTGAAATGATCACATGCCATCTCTCTTCTCGTAATTTTTGGAGAACCCACAACAAGTAGCTCGGTTTTCTTCCAACCTTGTCCGAATCAACCCACGTTAAGAACTGTGGCCTTTATGCATCTTGTTCATCCACTCCCTTAAAAAGGTTGCTCGATCAGAAGTTGCCGCCGATCACTCAAGCATTTTAGCCACAGAGTAGAACTAGATTTTAAGAACTCTTATTTTTCCATCATTATTTGAAATTTCCAGGGGAAAATTCCAAATGAAAGCCTAAAATGGTGTTATTTTCTCAAAAAATTGCATAGAATCTACATTATTTCAAATAAAGGTTTGAAATGTCCAAATCAGTTTCAAACAAAGGCCTGAACTTGCTGGTTGACACATGTGACTATTCTAATGGTTCCTTTAGCAAGGTTTTCGCCCACCTTCTTACCTCTCTTCGGCTTTAATTTTCTCCTTTTCCAAGGGAAAATTCCAAATAAAAACCTAAAATGAGGTTACTTTCTCAAAAAATTGCATTGGATCTACATTATTTTAAATAAAGGTTTGAAATGTCCAAATTAATTTCAAACAAAGGCCCTGAACTTGCCGGTTGGCACATGTGACTATTCTAATGGTTCCTTTAGCAAGATTTTCGGCCCACCTTCTTACCTCTCTTTGAGCTTAATTTTCTCCTTTTTTTTAGGGCCTAGTAGTATTTCTTTTTAGCCCATTTGAATTTACATAGGCCCAGCCCCTTTGCCTTTCTTTTCCTTCTCCTTCTCCTCATGCTCGCGGCCGGGAGCGTGGAGTGCGTGACCGTGACCGTGACCGTGACCGAGCGTCCGTGAGGAACGAGTGCACGAGAAACAAGCCGGTGAAGGAAGCAGATCCAAGAGAAACCTTATAGAAGGTGCTTAGCTGGTTGAGTGTGTAAGCAAAACGTAAAAAGATTCCTTCGCATGGAGGGAGGACGCTGGCTGAAGAAGGTGCTCCTACAAAAGAGAGAGAGCTCGGTGGGGGAAAGAAAAAGCGAAAAAAACAGAGAGAAACACGAAGGGAGAGAGCTCGCCGGAGGAGGGGTATCCGAGAGGATTGTCTGGATCCCCCACGAGGATCACCGGCGAATCCTTCCCCCCCGCCGCCGTGCTTTCTTTCGCTTATTGTCACCGGAGTTTGATATCTTCGATTGGGGACCACCGTTTCCGAGAGTTCCCCAATTCTGCGATCCTTACCTTTCACACTCGAAATCGTCGTCGACAAGTGAACGCTGAGATAAGATGATTCTAGCTCTAGCTTCTGCCAATATCGCTGATTACACATCGTTCCCGAACCAGGGGAGTCTTCTCTCGGACGTGCTCTGTGTATGCTCTGTTTTGGCCGGGAGCGAGGCGCTGGATTTAAGCGACGATATCTCGAGAAAATATGGATATAATGGGACTGATTTGTTGCTGAATAGCACGATTTGAATGTTCTTTCGTCGTTCCTAGATCGAGAAACCCATCTATGTTGAATCGGGACCGTGCACGCCAACCGTTCGATAAAATGCTTCAATGAAGACCCGAACTCGAATCTTTAAAATCGAAGCTTAGATCTTCGTTATCTGCGTGATTTGTTATTATTGTCCCGATACTGAAATCGTCCTTTTATTTGATTTTTGGGTCGCATCGTCTGAGTCGGCCATGAACTTCTCGCCGGAAAATCCATACCCCTCGCTGGAGAAGCCCGCCGTTTGAGGCCGCCCTCGGACTTCTCGCCGGAAAATCCTGTTAGGGAAATCTCTTATGATGTTTTAAAGATGACAAAATAAATCAAAGGCTACTAACATGTTTAATGGTTAAGTAATAGATCATGCAGATGATAGAACATGTAAAGGATATTGTCAAAGTGTGAAGACGACAGGTAAGACCGAATGTAACTCATGTCCAAAGTATATTATGAAGATTTAGGAGACTTCGTGTCAAAGTCAAGACTACCAGGAGACTTTAGTGTCAAAATCTGTTCTACATCGAAGTTTGCTCACTCGACGAATTCCAGATCGAACGTGAATGAAGAACTAGAAGACAGACTTACATCTTGTGTTCGAACAGAGACAGACCTTAAAGCTAAATCTCGAAGCGAGAATATGTTCGACTCAGATTGCAAAATCTATCGCACTCGACTCAGATTATAAAGTCTATTACTCTAAGACTTTACATCCGTAACTCGACGTAACGTAACTCAAGCCCAATTCTATAACCGCTAGTGATCTGGTTTGGATTCCACATCAAGATTGATTTGATTGATTCAATCTAATTGATTGACGATTAGATCTTGAAGACAAGAACTTTCTATACAAATAAGCTTTACTTATGGAAACCAAGATTTCGTTTGTATAGGCAACCGGAATCAATTTGAGATTTTACTTTTGTCACTCAACGGCTACCAACTCTTCTAGATACGTAGCTGTCCAATGGGTATATTGGAAGACGATTCTGCGGGATCTTGTCCAACGGCTAGTTTGGAAGTGGAGAAGTATATAAGGAGATGAATGACCGATGAGCAAGTAAGAGATAGAGCGTAGAATTTATAATTCCAAAGTCTGAGCGACCTTCGATCATACACTTGTCTTTGGAGAGCTTAAACGTTTGTGATCGTAAGAAAAATACCAAAAGAGTGACTTAGTGAGATAGTGTGATCTATTAAGTGTTTGCACTCGAAGTTGTAATCTCTTATTGATTGCATAGTGGAATCCAGCCAAGAAGGCTGTTAGCGTGGGAGAGTGGACGTAGGCTTGGATTAAGCCGAACCACTATAAATCTTGGGTTTTTATTCTCTTCCATAACTCCTTTATTTTACTCGAAGTTTATTTTATTCCGCATATATTTGCCAAGGTTTATTTTATACACCTATTCACTCCCCTCTAGGTGTTCATACTAGCACACTCAATTGGTATCAGAGCCAAGTGCTCGGTTTATAAAAGTGTTTTTACTTTTGAGCTAAAGATTCTTTATGGCTAGTATGTTGGCACCATGACTTATGGAAGGGCAAAGCAACACAAGGCCACCATATTTTGATAGAAAGGAATACGATGTGTGGAAGAACAAAATGAAAGCATTCCTAAGATCCAGAGATCCCTTGTAATGGGATGTTGTGGAAATAGGAATCAACCCCATTGCTGCGTCCACATCAAATGAGAATGGCAAAGACAAAGAAACCAAACCCCATCGATCCTATGTCTTGGACGGAGATGTCCAAAAGAGAAGCGCTTGATGCAAAAACTATTTATTCTTTATATTGTGCTTTGTCTCCTGCTGAATATAATAGAATCTCTTCATGTGAAACAGCAAAAGAAGTTTGGGATAGACTTCATGTTACATATGAAGAGACCGATCGTGTAAGAGAGACAAAAGTAAACTTTCTTCTCGGCAAATATGAATCCTTCAAGATGAATCAAGGAGAGTTGATTGGAGATATGTTCAACCGTTATACAGAAATTGTAAATGGTTTAGCATATCGAGGTCAGCCAATTTCTTCTCCAATGAAGGTCAACAAACTCTTGCGAGGTCTCTCAAAAGATTGGAACCATGTTAAGACCTCAATCCAAGAGACTCAAAGGATTATGCCACTCACCGTTGATGAATTGATTGGCACTCTTCAATCCTATGAAGTGGAGCAACTCAACGATGAAGATCCCGAAGGTAAGAAGTCAATTGCTTTAATATCTAATGCTGTTTTTGATGAAACGGACTCAGAAAATGACATGGACGACGAAGAACTTGCTTTTATGATTGAGAAATTCAAAAAGCTTAGTAGAAAATGAAGGAAATTCGATGGAAGAAAATACAAGCAGAATGGCCAGAAAAGAACAATAAAAGAAGATGATGAGCAAGGAAATTTATGCTTGATGGCACATTCAGAATTAGAGTCTGACTTAGACACAGACTCAGAATTAGAGTCTGACTTAGATACAGACTCAGAATCCGATGAGGAAATCGAGGTAAGTCATTCAAAAATTCCTCTCAAAGTTTCAAAGTATATAAAGAAGCTTTGCTCAAATCTCAAATCTTCTCTTCAAAGGATCTTCAAACTTAAAAAAGAAAATTTTCGGCTTAGGCAACATGATCTTTCTCAAAAAGAAAATTTTGAAATTTTGCAAAAAGATTTTCTACAATCAAAAGAAAGTCGAGATTTACTTGTCAAAGAAAATGATTCTTTGAAGAAAGAATTTTCAAATATTTCAACAAGATTTTCAAATGGATCAAAAACATTAGAGCATATTCTTTCTAAACAAGTTCCTTACTATAATAAGTCAGGACTTGGTTTCAATAAGGAAAATGATTCTCTAATTGATTTTCCTAAAGTTAAGGAGAGACTCAAACAAAGACCTCATAGACTTGCGTACAAGAAGCATTTTCAAAAGATCTTTACAAAACCTGTTGGTCTAAATGCCCTTAAGTGTTCAAATTGTGGAGATTTGGAATATTTTGAGAAAGATTGTCCTAAAGTCTGGAGACCTATTAAAAAAAATTGGATAAAAGCAGCATATTCTGCTAACTCTCATGGACCCAAGAAAAAATGGGTACCAAAGAAAAGATGAGTTATTTTTGCAGGATATAAAGAAGAAAGAAGAAAGAGGATTTGGTAAGGAATTTTTTATTCTCAATTTGATTTAGGCAATAATTCTCATATTCGATATATCCTTGGTTGATTGAGATTTTATAATGATCATATTTTGCTTTATGGAAGAAAGAATCATATGATTTGTTTTTGTGATTTGTGAGTTAAGATTTGATTTAGTACATGTGATTATTTGAGATAATTCAGATTATTTTGTCTAATTTTATACTTCAGATTTAATCATATTTTGCAAAGTAAAAATCTGTTTTATGTGATGATGCAAGATATTCTTAGATATTCAAAGATTTTATTCTCTCTGTTTTTATCGCAATATAACTAAGTGAGAATTTATTTTTCAAAAAATCATTGTGCACAATATTCTTTCTTTAAATACTCTGTTATAATGAATTAAGAAAGAATATTTGGAGATTATATATTTTGCTCTAACGTCATGGAATGATCCAAATTGATAGATACCAAAAAGGGAAATTAGTTAATTGCAGGAAATTCTTTAAATGAAGGATGATTGCGAATCTACGCAGATTTTGGTGCAATAAGAAAAGAATCTCAGGCGAAGATTGGTAATATTTTTTTTAATCAATGGTACATTTGAAACATATACCATGGGTAAGAGAATATTTTTCATTCTGCCTTGCAAATTTCTACGTACATTTATCATGATTTTGGATGATTATTTATTATATTGCGAATATCTTTTGTTATAAATATAAAGTATTGCAATTTTGGCACGTGACAGAAATATCTATTTTCCTTTTGTAAAATGCATATCTGAAATTTATGCTCAAGGAAATCTCTTTGAACTTGAAAGATATTACTGCATATTCATGAATATTCTTACTATATTCTTAGAAGATATATTATATCTAGCAAGTTTGATTTGCAAATCAAAGGAAGATATTACGTGACATTTTTGCAAAGATGATTATCTATTATACAAGATTTTGCAGGTGACAATAGAATCTTCCATATGAATTTTGGAAAGCTTGATCTGAAAATTATGAAGATTTTATACTATCTTCTGGAGGTTCAAAGATTCTATTCCTTATGCAAAATTTTTGCAAATTGTTGATGAAATCCCTTATGTGTCATACAGAAGTTGAGTAGCTCTGAATTTTAATTTTACATATGCTATTCAATTTATTTATTTGAAGAAATGGCATTATTATATTATGTGGATATTATTATAGCTTATTTGTGAAAATTTTTATTAAGATTATGCAGGTTGAATTCGAGATGAGCTTGGATAAAAAAAATAATTTTTTGCCTCGAATTTCAAAATGCAAGTGATCGTTGCAGATGTTGTTGCTACAAAGGAAATACTGGAAAAATATTCTATTCAATGTGCACAAGCAACAATTGTTTCTATTCGCAAATATTGTCATGATGACAGGGGGAGAAATCAAATCCAAAAGAAAAGGAAAAGAATCGTGATCATCTCAAAAATGTAACAAATTGAGGGGGAGCTTTGATCAATTATGGAAAAACATTTTTGGATTGATCGTGATCTTATTATGAATGGAATGAAAGGTAAATGTGTCAGAATTTGTCAAAAAAATTCGGTTAGTGCATCTTTTATTACCTTTTGTCATTAACAAATCTCTTATTGATATTATCATTTTATTATGACAAAAATGATAAATGAATTTTATGATGCATCCGTGATTTTTATTGGATATTTGCTGATATATATATGATCGAAGTGAGCTATATTGCATATCTTTAATATTCGACTTGTTTTATAAAAGTTGATCTTTTTGGAAATTATATGTCATTTTATATTCTCTACGTGAATCTATTGTTATCGCTTTTTGATTATGACAAAAAGGGGGAGAATATATGAATATGCATATGTGTTGATTGGTTAATATTATTTATTGCATAATATTGAGCTGCGATTATTTTTCTATATATTGTTATGCTCAATCTATTTGCTATCTTCTGATATCCTTTGATTTAAATTAATATTTTTAAAAGCATGTTTACAAATCTGCATATTCAGATATTGTTTTGTCATCATAAAAAATGGGGAGATTGTTAGGGAAATCCCTTATGATGTTTTCAAGATGACAAAATAAATCAAAGGCTGCTAACATGTTTAATGGTTAAGTAATAGACCATGCAGATGATAGAACATATAAATGATATTGTCAAAGTGTGAAGACGACCAGAAGACTAAATGTAACTTATGTCCAAAGTATATTATGAAGATTTCCAGACTTCTGTGTCAAAGTCTGAAGACTGCCAAACTTTAGTGTCAAAATCTGTTCTACATTAGAAGTCTGCTCACTTTGACGAAT
Source organism: Eucalyptus sideroxylon x Eucalyptus melliodora (assembly GCA_016097485.1). Lineage (NCBI taxonomy): Eukaryota > Viridiplantae > Streptophyta > Magnoliopsida > Myrtales > Myrtaceae > Eucalyptus > Eucalyptus sideroxylon x Eucalyptus melliodora. Next base: position 32,844,796 of record CM027833.1, read on the forward strand.
TCCAGATTGAACGTGAATGAAAAACCAGAAGACAAACTCTATGCTGAAGCTGAACTGGGTACAGACCTTAAAGCTAAATCTGTTTAGAAGCAAAATATGTTTAGACTCAGATTGCAAAGTCTATCGCACTCAGACTCAGATTGTAAAGTCTATTGCTCTAAGACTTTACATCCAGAACTCGACAGAACGTAACTCAAGCCCAATCATATAACGGCTAGTGATCTGGTTTGGATTCCACATCAAGATTGATTTGATTGATTCAATCTAATTGATTGACGATTGGATCTTGAAGACAAGAACTTTCTATACGAAGAAGCTTTACTTATGGAAACCAAGATTTCGTTTGTATGGGCAATCGGAATCAATTTGAGATTCTACCTTTGTCACTCAACGGCTACCAAATCTTCTAGATACAGAGCTGTCCAATGGGTATATTGGAAGACGATTCTCTGGGATACTGTCCAACGGCTAGTTTGGAAGTGGAGAAGTATATAAGGAGATGAATGACCAATGAGCAAGTAAGAGATAGAGCGTAGAATTTATAATTCCAAAGTCTAAGCGATCTTCGATCATACACTTTGTTGACACCTAAATTTTGGCGACCTGATTAGTCATTTATTGCATTAAAAATCATGGGTTAATTTTATCCCTGAAAAAATAATTAATTGCATAGCATATAGACTTAGGTGCATTTATTTTTTATTTGCATTTACATTGAGCCGGTGACGGATGGATTCGAATTGATGGTTCAAAAACTTCAAGTTGATAAATTAGGCTAAGCCCACGAAAAAAAACAAATCGGTCCAAGCCCGTATCCTCGAAGATATTTTACGGATTTATCTTTGTGAGATTTCAATTCAAAAGCAAATATTACGTTTGGAAAAAATAAATATTGCGTATCGAAAAGAAATCTTCATGGATATGGATTTGGAAAATTTAAAAACCCTAATCCGTGCCCTATAAATAAGTAAACATACGTAGGGTTTAAGGGAGGCCACACATATTGAATATATGGCCGCACAAGGTTCTCCTCTCGGTTCTTAAGGTCGAAAAATTGAAGTCAAAAAGAGAGGAAATTCTTCCTTCGTTTTAGGGTTTTGAGGTGAAAAAATTCGAACACAAGAGGGGAGTTGGTTTGTTCGAGGGGGCCTCCTCTGGTGCGAAGAAAAAAAGAAAGAAAAAGTTAAAAAGAGAGGAAGAGAAGAAAAGTCAACAGAGGCTTTTGCTTCTGCAGAGAGTACAGAGAGACGTGAGAGTGATGGGAAGAGAGAGAGAAAAGAAATAAAGAAAAAAGAAAAGGGAAACTACATCGTCTTCTTCGCGGGGAAGGGGCCTTCGACAAAGACCGGCACCACCAGCGCCGCCGGCAGCCCGTGCCGCCGACCACCGCTGGCATTGCTCCACCGGCGACCCCGAGCCGCCGACCACCGTTGCTTCCCCAGCGACCCACGAGCCTTCTCTGCTCCACCGCCGCTCCGCCGATTTGCTACCGGAGCTGCAACTTGAAACCGGCGCCCCTCCTCCGTCCGGATCGCTCGCGCTTCGCTCGAGCTTGAAACCGGACGCCCAGCAGCACCACTAGATCCCAACGCCGGCAGATCTGAACCGTCGGCGAGCATCCGCGTTTGCGCCCGTCCCCGACGCCCGCTTCAGCAGATCCCGAATCCTCTCTCTCCGAGCGACGACCGCCCCTACTCTGACCACGATCTGCCAAACCCAGCGCCCGAAGGCTCTGCCGCGCCTCCGTCTGCTACCCCCGCGTTGGCTGCCGCTGCTTCAGATCTGCTCGTTGCAATAACTCGCGACGCTAGCCCACGCCGGTCGCTGCGCCTCCTCGGCCTGCAGCAATTCGCGACGACGATGCCGCAGTAGCTCTCAACCTCAAGCCGGCCGTTGCCACTCTTGCCCTCTGCCCGAGCATCGACGCCACTGCAGCCCGCGCCAATCCCCGAAGCTCCTGTTGCTGTTCCGCCATCGCGCTGCCCCGTGCCGACGCGCTCGCCGCTTGCTCGCGGCCGGTGCTTGCTGAGCCCTCACCGGAACCCTAGCTGGCGATCTCTCCTCGCCGGACCGGCCACCAGCTTTATTTATTTTTTTCTTTTTTTAGAAAAAAAAAAGAAAGGAAAAGAGAAAAGCAAAAGGAAATTTAGGTATTTTCTTTATCTTATTTTTGTTTTATTGTTTTTTGCTATTTTATTTTATCTTTTTAGTGTAATTATTCCTTTAATGTGAAATTGAAATTCCATGATATGAAATTGCCTTGAAATTAGTGATTGTCAATCCGATTTTCGAGCTCAAAATCCAACTCGCAATTACTTAAAAAAATTACTAATCCGATCTCCCGCTCGAGATTCGATTCGTGATTTATGTGAAATTGGCCAACCCGATCTCATGCTCGAGATATGGTTCGTCGATTTGGATATCAATATGGCTTGATTTGCTGTGGTGTTACTTAAATTAGTTTTCTTTTAAAAAAAATCAAAAAAATGTAGTTTTAGGGTTTGCATGTTCATAATAGGTATTTTATTTCGAATTTTCAAAAATAAAAAAATCAAATCAATTAATTTAGGTTTAGTTTTTTTAACTTGGATTGCATGTTTAATTATTTGGCAATTATTAATTTCGAAATTTAAAAAAAAAGGAAAAAAAGGAAAAACACAAAAAAAAAGTCATTATGCATATGTCATGTAAAATTAATGCATCTTTTGCACGTCATTGCATATTAGAATAAATTGCATGCTTATTTAAAATAAAAACCATGTGCACGTCATATAGAATTATGTTCATACAATGCACGTCATTTAGTGATTTTTGTTAGGTCCACTTAATTAGAAATTGTCAATCATTAGATTAATTTAGATTGCATATTTAAATGTTGCATTTCTTTAATTTTGAATCTCATAGAAAATACAAAAATTATTTAGAATAAATCATCTCATGCTTAGAATAGACTACATGCTTAATTATGTCATATTGCTTAGGTCATATAGCTAAGTCATGTTGTCATGTCATATCATTTCATGTTAAATTAGTGGCATGCATTGCATATTGCATGATTTTCATTAATTAAGTGAAAACAAAAAAAAAATTGCGTGTTAATTAGAAATCATATTTAGGACTGCTAATGTGAATTCTAAACTAACAATGCAGATGCTTTCGTTGCTTTGAGGTAAGTCCTGCAATTTATTTTCTGCTTTACTTGAGTGTTAAATTGGTGGTTTGCGCACCCGCATGAACACCTCACATGTTAGGGAATTAATTTAAAATCAATTCAAGCTGCCTGCAAAACCTTTTTTTTAAATAAAAGAAATGGTACCGAAAGGGCGTTAGAGAAATCTAGCGTAATCAAGTCCCCGTACCCAAATCTCTGGTTCGTAGAAGTAAAGTAAAACTCCCGTTACTTTACTTGGGTTTCTAATCGACCCACCAAAAATAGATTAGTGGCGACTCCTAATTAAAAAATTACATGTTAAGAACTTGAACCAAAAGTCGCGAATTGGTAAGGGCTTGGGAGAGCCCAAGTTAACTCTAGGCTTAACAATCCATTAGCCAAACCTTAGGTGGTTCACCCCCGAAAAAATTGGTCGCGACACACTTGTCTTTGGAGAGCTTAAACGTTTGTGATCGTGAGAGAAATACCAAAAGAGTGACTTAGTGAGATAGTGTGATCTACTAAGTGTTTGCACTCGAAGTTGTAATCTCTTATTGATTGCATAGTGGAATCCAGCCAAGAAGGCTGTTAGCGTAGGAGAGTGGACGTAGGCTTGGATTAAGCCGAACCACTATAAATCTTGTGTTCTTATTCTCTTCCCTAACTCCTTTATTTTACTCGAAGTTTATTTTATTCCGCATATATTTACCAAGGTTTATTTTATACACCTATTCACCCCCTCTAGGTGTTCATACTAGCACTCTCAAATCCATCCCCTTCGCCGGAGGAGCTCGCAGTATGAGGCCACCGTTGTTTGTCCGTTCCCCTTTGTTTTGATGTGCATATCTTTGTTTGCTATGCTAGGATGGATGGATTTATGTTAATATGCGACTTCAGACTCCGGATTTATTCCGGCAACATAGGAACCGCCAGTCAGCTAATGATCGGCGGAGATCGGCGCCGATCGGCGCCGATCGGAGTGGATGATGGGAGAAGGGTGGTGACCGGAACTTTGGCTGAAGCGCATCAGAAAAATAACGGAGGTTCGGGTGAAGTAGAAGGAGGTAGAACAAGACGGCTCGCGAAGAAGGAGATGTTGTGTGAAAAAAAAAAGTATTTAATAATAATAATAATAATAATAATAATAATAATAATAATAATAATAATAATAATAATAATAATAATTATAATAATAAAGGAGAAAAGAAATTAAAAAAATAGAAAATAGAAAAGAAAATAATAAAAGAATAGATATATGGGCTGGCGTGTTAATAAAAGCTGAGCTGAGAATGTGGGCTAAGTCCGTTTGGATTTGGTCTAGATTTAAGGACTGGGTTGGCTTTGATGTGGGCTGGCAGTGGCTTTCGGCTGGGCTTTGGGTTTCTTAGGAATTGGGTTCATTGGTTGAGCCCAGTTAAGCCTAAGACCAGAAGACCCAACCCGGACTATTAGGGTCCGGGTCCCAAGAAATACAGAAAATTCCATAAATTCAGAAAAATTAGAAATCCTTGGAAAAGCTTTAAAAATTATCTTTTCAAGTAGTTTCGTCTTAAAAAGTGAAAAATCCTTCAAAAATTGGAACCTAAAATTGAATAAGAAGGCTTTACGATAGGGATTTATGGATGCCATTTTTTTAAAAAAATAAAATATTAGGTTTGTGTCTCTTTACTTCAATGACATTTGGTTGTGCATCATAATACCTTGAGTGTTATTTTCATTTTTAGAATGGTTATGATGAACCCTAAAAATCTTCGATAGGCTACCCTAACACTTTGATTAGCACTTAATCAAGTTTAGATACTGAAAGGACATTAGTTCTAAAACTATTGTAATCAAGTCCCTGAATTCGAAATCTCCAGTTGCGTGGAAAGTGAAATATTCTCCCATATCTCATTTGGTTTCTAACCAACCTTAATATGTTGGTAGCGACTCTTTTTCTAAAACTCACATAGGGTTAGTTGAATGGAAAATGAACAACTATTGTCACGCAACGTATGGATTTGGCAAAACCAGCACTAACCGAAGGCCATTGGCCCAAATTTGGCAATCTCTCTAAACCCGTTTGCCCTCAAGGGTGGGTCGCGACAAGGAATATTAAAGATGACACTTGGATCTGTTTATTTTGCTAAAAATGAATGATTTGAAAAATATTTTTAAAAAAATAAACGTTTGTATTGCTTGAAATAATTAGTCAATGAATAATATTTTCATTATTCAACAACAATTTATATCTAAACAATTTTATATATAATAGAAATATTTTTCATTCACTCATTTTTATAAGTGATACGATAATTATTTTCATGAAAATATTTTTCTTGTCATTTTATTTCTGTGAAACAAATGCACCCGTATGATTCCTCGGTGGTGCTAGAGATACACCTTCACGAAATTATATGGATTCAGGATAGCTGGAGTTTAGATGGGTGGTGCTTTGCGTCTGCTAGGAATTTCTATAATAGCATATTTGCAACCAATAACATATTTTTATGAATCAATATTGGATCAGATAGAGATGCTTTTGAGTGATCGATGAGTTAATAAATTTGGGATTTAGTTGTTGTATTAGTTTATCCTGTCATTTGGTCTTATTTTAAGGAACAGTTGCTTGCAATTATGCTGAGATACCAATGTTTCCCTTTGGGGATTATGCTTGTGAGTCCCTGTACATTATCGAGATATTTATGATCTGCTATTGGAAACAATGTCTACTCAGCTACATTGACGCGTCGATATATTATGCTTGTTGCGTGGTGATTAGATCATGGGCGATTGTACTCATATTTCATGTCTATTTGTTGATAATGTCCAAAAATTATTTTGAGTTACTTGCAGTGTTGAAGTACCTTGGACTTTTGGCGAATGCCTATGTGTCTAATCATTACTAGAGTTAAGGATCACTTACTACGCAAGCAAGCTCATTCCTTTATAATATAATGTTTTTCAGATTTAATTGAAACTGGTGAGAATGAATAGTGAATTGAGATTGACTAATATCTTGAGAATGCCGGAATAATTAGAAGATTTCTTTGCAATTATGTGTATTAAAACAGAATACTTGTTAGTCTATTTGTGTTAGATGTGTCAAACCTTTGGATACGTACGCACTGGTTTCCTTTTTTTGTTGTTGTTGAGATTAGCAATTATCTTGGAGATTTTGGACAAATTATACATTGAATTTCAATCCAGTAGCTTATTTAAAATTTAGTTATGTATGAAAATAATACACATTTGGGTGTGGCACAAAACAATAATGTGTTCATAAGGCATTTTTTAGTTTTCTTCTGATTCCGGCATAATGCTTTCTTGAATTGTTTTCTTTATTTTGATAGGCTTGAAATAGTCATAAAATAAACGATTACGTGTTATTTGGAAATGTCATGTACAAGAAAATATTTGGTGATAATCCTTCGAAAAAGTAATTTCTTATTTGCTGATTTTTTTTTTTTTTTTTTTGCAAAGTCAAGTGTTGATGTCTAAGCAAATTGCAGGTGAAGTTCGTTTCCAAGGTACTTTTATATCGTTGCCAAACCAATAAAGTTATGTCTGGTAGAAGGATTAAAGACTAAACTCAAAGAATTATTTGTGATATTGCATTAGCAGTGAAGCTCGGTAATTCCAGTGTGAAAAATGGACAGGACAGACTACGCTCAAAGGAATCAAGAAATAAAATGTGTTTCCGGTAACAATTTATAAATCATCAAACGATAGGAAAAAAAGGTTGTGACTGTGTTTCTGGGAACAATTTATAAATCATCAAAGGGTAGAAAAAAAGGTTGTGATTTCATGGATATTAACACGATCATTTAGTCTTCGTAAACACAATGTAGAATAAATATGAAATTAATAAAATTTCCAAACTAGAAAAAGAATTTGGCCGAAGTCAGATAACAATACTGTAGAATAAATATGAAATTAAGGATAATATTGCTTGACGGAGACGGTGAGGGAGTTATTCAAATAACTCCCTCACTATCTGTTAACAATACTGTACAACAAGAATTGAAATTAATCCCTCACCCTCTCATCAAGACGATGAGCTTTAACTTATTTATCTTACTCAGGCAACAGTAGGTTAAGCAAAAGACGCATTCCACCTGAAAGTTCTAGTCCAAGACCAGCTTGGTAATGCATTGTGCTTCAGAAGTTTGCACCGGCTCCACTACGCCGAGATGCGCCATTAGGAGCCAAACATGGGTGATGAGCTCTCCTCCTCTGCTCAGGTTCTCGCAGTGTTGGTAGCCTCTGCTTTGGCAAGCCGCGTATATCAGAAACTTCGCCCAGACCTTGCCGATCAACTTCCATTTCCTACCGAGGTCTTTCGACTCGATTTCATTCAACTGGGATGCGAGATGGCAAGCGTCAAACAGCACCGACCTGCTTTTGCCACCGCGTATTTTTGTGGCAGGCAGCTGAGTTCCCACATGCAGCAGAAGATGGCAGACTTCGCATAGATCGCGAGACTCTGTTGACTTGTGCGCCTTGCTGCAGCTTTTAACACCGGTGTGGCCATGTTTCTCTTTCTTGAATAAATTCTGCGCCCACGTCTTGACAGCCGATGAGTTGATGCTGGTTTCTTTCTTTGACAACATCTCTAGCTTGTCCTCGAAGAACTTCTGAGCGTCGACTGAAGTATCTTCATATCGGAGCACGCCTATCCCTGTTGGCAACACGGAAGGATGGAGTACTGAAAGATAGAGCATATACCGAGAGACCAACTTACTCATCTTGTAGTCCTTGATGTGCTCCGAGATTTCTCCCTTACTCTTCTCGCGGTCGTTGTAGTGGCAGAGCTCGGTGGCGATGTGCCAGATCAGGATGCTCTGGTCGAACTCCATATCGTTCACACTCCAGTTCAGATGATCGTTGTTTGACCTCTTCAGTACTTCACTGGCCTTCAGCTTAAGTCTCTTCAACCCGCTCTTCAATTTGCGGTTCGGTCCCAGATAATCGATTGTATCCCTCATGTGATCGAAAGTCCATTCTTTGATGTTGTTCTTGAACCCTTTGTAATTGATGTAGACGTTCTTCTCCAACTTCTCATCTAATTTGGCGAATCTTGGATGCAACTTGCTGAATTTCCTGTTTCTTCTCCCGATGGATAATTTCAAGAGGCTGAACTGGGCCACGGAATTTGACCATCTTGGGTTCGGGCAGATCTGGAGAAAAGCCACGGCAGATGATATTGTGGATCCGCCAGGTCTCTGAAGACGCCAGTGGTCGACCCAATCGGATGAAATTGCGAGAAGAACCGAGTAAATCTCTAAAAGTATAGCCGCACTTATCAGCAAGAAGGTGATATAGATGTCGACTTTGGGGTAATCCTTCCTATCCTGTAAGGAGAAGAACAGCACCACGGCACACAGCACCAAGAGATTCATGATCTAACGAAAGATGCCCCAAGCACGGTTCAGCAACGGTGCCTTGGTGTAGAGAAGATCGTACATGAACCCGAGCTCGACTTCCACGATCCCAAAAGCCGTCACTGAGTTCATGTTCTGGCGGTTCATGAACATGTGCTTGCTGGCCGCCTGGTCGCTAGTGTTGAGGATAAGGTCCACGAAGAGAAGCTTGAAGATCTTGAACAACTCATAGGCTTTGACCAGAGTCGCGGCTTTCTCTTGGTCGATGGCTTGACCGCTGTTCGCTGAGAGGTCCTCTGGAGCCGGAACTTCAGTGACCTCGTAGATGCCGACTTGGTAACCCTCCTCTTTCTTTAGATTGTACTGCTCCACGATCCTGGGGTATATGGGACCAAAATCGGGATGCGAAAGCATCGAATCTCGAAGTTGACCTTCACTTGCTAAGTATAAACACAGTGTCCTCTCTACATATTTGATGAACCCCACCAAGATCATGCCAGCCGCTAATATCGACAGCGTAGACCTTGACAAGGCCATGAAGTAGATGTAACAAGCTAATACTACTTGTACGCAAAGCCGTGCCAACTGCCTCAACCACAGCTCATTGTCCTCCAGGGCATACGCAGTGATCGTGTCAGGCCCACCCAAGTGGAGGAGAAGGAACGGCGCCCAGAAAGCAGTGATCTGGCTTTTCGGATCAATCGTCCCCTTCGTTTCCTTGATGGTGGCCAGGCGGTTCGAGAGGACGCCGAGTGCGAGGGTTGGGATGAAATCGGCCAATAGGTACGTTGTCCAGACCACGACTTGGATCCAGTACTTGTAGATGGATTTCCTCCGAAACCCCTGAGTCACAAGGGTCAATTGGAGGAACAAGCTGAGGAGGACAAGCAATCGCAGCTCCCACTCCTTCCACAGTTCTCGAGTGTTTTCGGGAAGTAGCGGAAATCCCATGGTTGAACCCGATGTCGGCACCAAAAGGCGCAACAATCAGGCACCCTTGGTCGATCTTAGGATCATAAAGGGAGAGGACAAAGCAAGGCAAAACAGCATTAGCCTTGAATTTACCTCTGCAACATCCTCAAAACGTCCACTCTTTATAACCAATAACTTGACGTTGGAATCAAATACAAAAGCATTTATTTACTGTGCATAACATCATAGGAATGAAAAAGCAGTGCGCATTTTGAAACACCCCCAACAATTGCAACATCACTTTTGGATGCACAGTTGTCAATCAATTCTTTGTGTTTGCCCAAGGATGAAGTAAAGTGGCAAAAATCCGATACCGGCATTTGTACCAATAACTTAAAGTTCAATTTCCCAATCACTCCTCAAGTTTCCGAATCTTGCAAACTCCATTCTAATCATTGTGGTCCTGACAACCCTAGCCCAACATGGTCCATGTGAAATATAAAGTAAAGGCAATTTGGGTTGCTATAACAAGTAAAGGCACGCAACAAGGTCAAAAAGAGGGTGGTAAATGCTTGCTCCAAGTAGAAGTGATTCGGATGCACTGAGTTGATTGCTTCGACTTCCAAACAGCTATTATTGTCCTTGGGATGAAATCTATGTATTAAATCCTAAAAAAAAAAGTTGTTGCTACGATGAAACAATGCATGAGAGCCATCACCGGCAGCTTATGTGCTTTATGGCCATCATGATCGCGACTTGTCATCCGGGTCTGACCTATTGGTATATGATGTGCAACACTAGCTGAACATTTTTCTCCAAGTCAAGTGGTGTATGAGCTGGACATTTCGGTCCTCCACAAACTGTCGCGCGAGGGACACGCAACCAATGCACCACCTTTAACTTTACTTAATTAAACCCTTAATATTGCACACCAAGGCTAGAAACATGCGACTAAAAACTTATGAAAGCCTCAAAGTCCAGAAATTCATAAACTCATGGTAAGTTTTATTTTTCTCTAGAGCAGAAAGAAGGTCATCAATGCCACAATTCTCATAGCGCGTCATTTTAGTGTTAAAACTTATTGAACAATTATTTTAAGTGCCACAACTTTTGAAAAATGATCATCTAAGTGAACACAGTAACTAAGTTTGCTGAAAATCTGGCATGGCTTATTGAAAACACTTGAATGGCTGCTTTAAGAAGTTTTGGCACTAAAGGGATTATTCAAAAAAAATTTGATCATTCACAAAATTGTTTCTTCTAAAATTTTAAAAATCAGAGCGAGCCAAAAGCAAAAATCACAAAGAAAATATTCTAAACTTGACACGTTTTTCTTTGTTTTGTTAGAGTCAAAAGCAAAATTATTGAGCAAACATTTTCTTAAAATAGTTTCATCTAAAGTCACATAGATCAATTTGTTTTCCTAACAAAAAGGATAGTAAATAAAATTTTCTTCACCTTAATTAAGTTCATATTTGTTTCTTTTCTGACCTTGCTCTATTCTTAGATTAAACAGCAAAGCTTCAAGCATTGCGGCAGTGGATTACTATGCATTTGGTTTAGCTTTGTGAAATACCTTTGCATAGATGCAAAGAACCTTAGTTCAAGGGATCTCACAAAATGCAAAACACTATTTGCCAAAAACTTGTCAAGGACTTTAGTTTTAAAAAAGAAAAACAGAGAATGAAAGTGGAAGCACAAATTGACGAAGATGGCACCTTAGGCGAAGGTTGAAAGAGAGACAACAACCCATCACTGAGGTCACACGACCATAGACGACTTCTGTCGAGGTCGCCCCACCCTAGGTGATCCTCAACCTCTACGACCGGTGCAACTAGCGAGCATAGAGAGAGTGTATGAGAAAGACAATAAACAATGTTTTTAGAGGGCAAAAGTGGAATACAGAATTATAAGTGAGGGCAAGTTTGGAAGGAAAAAACGTCATTAGACCCCACAATAACATAATGAAAATACTGAAAGTGGGCCCCACCTACTTGAGCTTTCAACTTTGCCACTACTAGCTTTTACACAATGCCCTCCAAAAAATTTATTAAATGCCCTAATTTTTCTAAGGGATTTTAGGGGTCCAAAACCCCATGAGCTAAACCAAATGCAGTTCTCTTTAATCGAATGTGAGGATCCATACTAAGGAATGTTCGGAAACCAATCTCACAAAATATCTTAATTTGTGAAAAAATGATGCATTTATCAACGTTGAATGGTATATAAATTACGCATCACACAATTTTAAAATTTCTCGTGTGAAAAATTTAAGAAAGATTACTTTAGTGCCAAGATTTTATAAATGATCACTTTAGTGTCAAATCTTTCCAAAATTGTCCATTTAAGTGACCTTCGTAAGCCACATCGGTTTTTTCATCAATCACTTAAATATTGCCCTATAAAAATTGTGGCACATAAATGATTGTTTAAAAAAAATTTGACACCAAAATAAGCACCTTACAATAATTATGGCACTGACGTCATCCTTATCTCTACCTTCCAAAACTTCAAAATTTAGGTGAACTTTATTTAGAAAATAGCAAGTGCATACTTGAACCTTCCCCTTTATCTTTCCGTTATTCGAGCAAAAACTCCTGTCAAAATAAAAGTATGCATTATTCCATTTCCAAAAAGTAATGAAAAATGGCAAGATTGCAATTGCAAATGACCTTAATGTCCCTACGTATAGGTTTCTAGATCAGTCAAATTTTAAATGTCATAAAATAAAAAGTCAGAAATGGAACCGACGCCTGCTTTTTCCATACATGCTAAAAAGGTCGATTAAATATTTTGAAGCCTCTTGATAAAATGTTCATTTTCTTGGCCTGATGCTAATAAAAAGTTACATATGAATGTTATATCTTCTATACATTGAGGGAAGCTTCATTCCAAACTTGTCCTCAAGTAAGATAATGATCTAAAGCGAAAGAAAAGAACATTTGAATATACACTCGGTTTCATATCCCTTTCTCAACTAAATTTTCATTGCCCACACGAACTCATGAAAATCAAAGTCCCTCATCGGTTGAATGTGCATAAATGAGGTTACATATATGCCTAAATATGCGGAATGTGAGGCGGTCCAGACCCCTACTTTGCGTGCCTTGGACTTCCATATGCATTTCACCTTTGTCTCTTAAGCCTGTCACCAATCCTTTAGAATTTATTTCTAGTATATTCTTATATATATTCAAAAAAAATTAAAAAAAAAGGCCTCATCTACAGGGCCCGAATGTCACACCGTTTAGGAATACACTGGTAAAGTGAGATTTCATACACGTCTGGATCCAGGGAAGAAAAAAAAAAAAAAGAAAAAAAAGACATTACCCAAAACCAAAAGCTGTAACCCTTCACCTTCCGACACCCCACTGCGGTTCTTCCATCATCTGCTGGTTCATCTCTTTGCCTTGTCTTCCACGAGTCGCTGCAAGCATCAATATTTAGTTGTTTTCATTTATTGCATGAGTCTTGTTAACTGAAAGCAAGCAAGGCAATGGTCTGTCCCAAATCCCAACCTTTTGCCATTGACTTAATTGATGGTTGATATTCATCACCACTTATGTTGTCTACACCGTCAAAAATGGAATTTGGACAAAGGAGTTATGAGGTCCAAAGTTAGCTTGTCGAATCTATGAAATCCGAAAATTGAGTCGTGTGATCGTGCATGTGCTAACTTCAAATGGCTTGTACAACTTATCCTAATATCCAATTGAATTTTTGTTTTCATGGCTTGCATGGGCATGATAGTTTCTATGTTCTTGGTATTTTCAAGAAATTTTCATAATTTTTGCTATTTTTCAGAAATTTCAAACAATGATGGAAAAATAAGAGTATTTGAAATCTGGCTCTGCTATGTGACAGAAAATTTTATATTTTTCATTAAAGTTGATGAAAAAATATTGTACATTGATTTTTGTACGTTGTGACATTTCGGGGGAGTGACCGTATAAATGCGGAAGTTTGAAAAAATATGAACTTTTTCATCTATATACCATCTACTAGAAATTTACTCTCTCTCTCTCTTTTTTTTTTTTTTTCTGGATGAACAATATCCATTGTTTTTATTTATGAATCTCAGGAGTCATTTACGGCATTTGAATCTTTCTTCGAGTTTTTGGACTGAAGTAATACATTTAAGGACAATTTTCTAATTTTATCGTAATTGGGCTCTTTTTAGGTAATTTACGGCTTGTGAAATTTAGATAATTAATGTCCCCATCGGCCTAGAAAATATTATGGGTATTTTGGTAATTTTCTGCTTAGGAATATTAAAGATGACACTCAACTCCATTTATTTCATAGAATATGAATAATTTGGAAAATATTTTTTTTAAAAATTGTTTCTATTGCTTGATATAATTAGTCAATAAATAATATTTTCATTATTCGAAAACAATTTATGTCTAAACATATTCATGGACGATAAAAATATTTTACATTCACTCATTTTTGTAAGTCATACAATAATTATTTTTATGAAAATATTTTCTCAATCATTTTATATCCGTGTAACAAACGCACCATTATGATTCCTTGGTGATGCCAGAGATACTGCTTTATGAAATTATATGAATTCATGATAGCTGGAGTTCAGATAAGTGGTACTCTGCCTCTGCTAGGAATTTCTGCAATAGCGTATATGTAACCAAAAACATATTTCCTGCAGAAACATTGGATCAAACAGAGATGCTTTTGAGTGACTGATGAGTTAATAAATATGGATTTAGTTGTTGGTTCATCCTATCATTTGATCTTATATTGAAGAACAGTTGCTCGCAATTTCGTTTTAACACCACTGTTTCCCAAAGGTTATGTATGCGAGTCTCTGTCCATTACCAAGGTGATTATGCTGCTGCTGGAAATTATGTATACTCAGGTGCATTGACATGTCAGTGTGTTATGCTTGTCGTTTGGTGATTAGATTGTGGACGATTGTACCCATATTTCATGTTTATTTGTTGATAATACCCAAAAATTATTTTGAGTTACCTGCGATGTTAAAGTACTATTGAACTTTTGGTGAATGCCACCTATATGTCTAATCACTACTAGATGTAGAGGATCACTTGCTTCGCAAGAGAGCTCATTCCTTTATAACATAGTGTTTCTCGGATTTAGTAGAGATTGCTTAGAATAAACAGCGAGTTTTTCATTATTTTTGGATCTTAAAATTTTTTTTTGTTTTTAAGTTTTTGAGAGATAGTCATAACTAGAAGTTATAAGTAGGCAAAAACCAGCCCCAAACTAAATTTTCTTTAAGTAAAATGTTATTAACCAAGCAGACAATCTAGCTACTAATTTATGGTAGTTTTAAAGTTACTCCTTTTAAAAAAAAAAAAAAAATTGAAACTTGCACGAATCACTCTAAAATAAATTACCGGTCTCAGTCTCACATATATAGATAAATACACGCTTGCTTTCTTAAAGTTAAAAGTGTACAAACCGGGATGAGATTTAATTATGTTAAGGTGGCTAGCTTCGGTTCAGGGAAATGCCTCTGGTGAAGAAGAATAACTGATGCACAGTTTTCATTATGTCCTGAGTCCTCAAGTACAAGTACTGAAATAACTCAACCTCACTATCTCAAGATGATGATGAGCTTAACGTATTTATCTTACTCAAGTAACGGTAGGTTAAGCAAAAGACGCATGCCACTGGAAATTTCTAGTTCAAGATCAGTTTGGTAATGCATTGTGTTTCGGAAGTTTGCACCGGCTCCGCCATGCCGAGATGCGCCATTAGAAGCCAGACATGGCTTAGAAACTCTCCTCCTCTGCTCAGGCTCTCGGAGTGTTCATCGCCTTTGCTTCGGCAAGCTGCGTATATCAGAAACTGTGCCCAGACCTTGCCGATCAAGTTCCATTTCCTACCGAAGTCTTTCGACTCGATTTCATTCAACTGGGACGCGAGATGGCAAGCGTCGAACAGCACCGACCTGCTTTTTCCACCACGTATTTTTGTGGCGGGCAGCTGAGTTCCTACTTGGAGCAGAAGATGGCAGACTTCGCATAGATCGCGCGACACTGTTGACTTGTGCGCCTTGTTGCAGCTTTTAACATTGGTGTGGTGATATTTATCTTTCTTGAATAGATTCTGCGCCCAAGTCTCGACGACCGATGAGTTGATGCTGGTTTCTTTCTTTGACAACACTGCTAGCTTGTCGTCGAAGAACTTCTGAGCATCAACCGAAGTGTCTTCATATCGGAGCATGCCTATCCCTGTTGGCAACATGGAAGGATGGAGTACTAAAAGATAGAGCATGTACCGAGAAACCAACTTACTCATCTTGTAGTCCTTGATGTGTTCCGCGCTTTTTCCCTGCCTGTTGTCGTGGTCCTTGTGGTAGCAGAGCTCAGTGGCGATGTGCCAGATGAGGATGCTCGGGTCGAACTCCTTATCGTTCACACGCCAGATCAGGTCACCGTTGTTCGACTTTATCAGTACTTCACTGGCCTCCAGCTTAAGACTCGTTTTCCGTCCCAGATTTTCGACCATTGTTCTCATGTGATCGAAGGTCCATTCTTTGATGTTGCTGTTGAACACTTTGTAATCGATGTAGAAGTTCTTCTCGAACTTCTCATCTAATTTGGCGAGCCCCGGAAACTTGCTGAAGATCCTTTTTCTTTTCCTGATGGATAATATCAAGAGGCTGAACTGGGCCACAGAATGCGACCATCTTGGGTTCGGGCAGATCTGGAAAAAAGCCACGGCAGATGATATTGTGAACCCGCCAGGTTTCTGAAGACGCCAGTGGTCGACCCAGTCGGATGAAATTGCTAGAATAACCGAGTAAATGTCTAAAAGTATGGCCGCACTTATCAGCAAGAAGGTGATATAGATGTCGACTTTGGGGTAATCCTTCCTATCCTGTAAGGAGAAGAATACCAACACGCCACACAGCACCGAGAGACTAATGACCCAACGAATGATGCCCCAAGCACGGTTCAGCAACAGTGCCTTGGTGTAGAGAAGATCGTACATGAACCCGAGCTCGACTTCCACGATCCCAAAAGCCGTCACTGAGTTCATGTTCTGACGGTTCATGAACATGCGCTTGCTGGCCTCCACGTCACCGGAGTTGAGGATAAGGCCCACGAAGAGAAGCTTGAAGATCTTGAATAACTCATAGGCTTTGACCAGAGTCGCGGCTTTCTCTTGGTCGATGGCTTGACCGCTGTTCGCTGAGAGGTCCTCTGGAGCCGGAACCTCAGTGACCTCGTCGATGCCGACTTGGTAACCCTCCTCTTTCTTTAGAGCGTACTGCTCCATGATCCTGGGGTATATGGGACCAAAATCGGGATGCGAAAGCATCGAATCTCGAAGTTGACCTTCGCTTGCCCAGTACAAACACAATGTCCTCTCTACATATTTGATGAACCCCACCAGGATCGTGCCAGCCGCTAATATCGACAGCGTAGACCCTGACAAGGCCATGAAATAGATGTAACAAGCTAGTCCTACCTGGACGCAAAGCCGTGCCAATTGCCTCAACCATAGCTCATTGTCCTCCAAGGCATATGCGGTAATCGTGTCAGGCCCACCTAAGTGGAGGAGAAGGAATGGAGCCCAAAAAGCAGTGATCTGGCTCTTTGGATCGATCGCCCCCTTCGTTTCCTTGATGGTGGCCAGGCGGTTCGAGACGACGCCGAGCGTGAGGGTTGCGATGGAGTCGGCTGATAGGTATGTCGTCCAGACCACGACACGGATCCAGTACTTGTAGATGGATTTCCTTCGAAAGCCCTGAGTCACAAGGGTCAATTGAAGGAACAAGCTGAGGAGGACGAGCAACCGCAGCTCCCACTCCTTCCACAGTTCTCTAGTGTTTTCGGGGAGCAGCAAAAATCCCATGGTTAAACTCGATGTCGGCACCAAAAGGCGCAACGGTCGGGCACCCTTGTCGATCGTAGGATTCTAAAGGGAGAGGACAAAGCAAGGCAAACAACATGAGCCTTGATTTTACCTCTGCAACATCCTCAAAACGGTCACTCTTTATAACCAATAACTAGATATTGAAAAAATACAAAAGCACTTACTTACCCTGCGTAACGTTACAAGAATGAAAAAAGCAATATACTTTTGAAATCACCCACAACACACTATCACAACACTACTTTTGGATGAATAATTGTCCAACAATTCTCTGCATTTGCCTTAGGATGAAGTAAAGTGACAAAATAAGATTCTGGCATTTGTACTGGCATGATTATAATATGCTTTAATTGAGAAGATTGAAATATAGACCTAGAGTTAAATTCTGGTTTTTCAATCACTTCTCAAGAGTTACAAATCCCATGAACTTCATTATAATCATTGTGATCTTAATACTTTCCCTGGCATGCCCCACCAGCCCAGCTTGATCCATGTGGAATATAACAATAACCCATTTGGGCTGCTATAACAAGTAAAGATACACAAAAAGGCCAAAAAGAGGGTGCTAAGTGCTCACTCCAAGGTGAAGTGATTCCAATGCATTGAGTTGATTGCTTCGATTCCCAACCAGCATATTATTGTTCTTGGATACTAACCTCCATATTGAATCCTGGAATGGAGTCGTCGCTAAGATAAAACAATGCATGAGAGCGCAAGTCTCACACCACATCCCCATCAGCTGATGTGCTTTATGACCATCATGATCGCGACTTTTAGTCCATGTCTGACCTATTGGCATGTGGTCTGCGGCACTCACTAAACATTTTTCTTATGAGCTGAACATTTTTCGTCCTCCACATACTGTCATGCGAAGAACCCAGCCGGTGTACCACCTTTAGGTCACCTTAATTAAACCCTTAACATTGCACATAAAGGCTAGAAACATGCGACTAAGAACCTATGAAAACCTCGAAGTACAAATATTCATAACCTCAAAATAAGTTTTATTTTTCCCTAGAGTGAAAATGACGCCACGAATACCACAAATTTTGTAAAGTGCCACTTTATTGTTAAAACTTTTCGAACAATCATTTTAAGTGCCACAATTTTTGAAAAATGATCTTCTAAGTGGATACAATAACTTGGTTTGCTCTGAAAATTTGGCGTGGCTCGTTGAAGTCACTTAGATAGTTGCTTTAAATGGTTTTGGGACTAAAGTGATAAGTTTTGGGATTAAATTGATCATTTATAATATTGTTGCCGTAAAATTTTAAAAATTAGAGCAAGCCAAAAGTAAAAATCACAAAGAAAACATTCTAACTTTGACACTATTTTGCTTTTGAGTATTTTTCTTTTTTTTGTTAGACTCAAGGACCAAATCATTGAGCAAACATTCTTTTAATATAGTTGCATTTAAAATCACATAAATCTTTATGTTTTCATAACAAAACGGATAGTAAATAAAATTTTCTTCCCTCGGTAAGTTGTAATTTATTTCTTCTCTAACCTTGCTCTATTCTAGGGGTGAGCATCGGTCTAGAGTCAATCCTGGACCGACCCTAGACTGGCCCAACCTTACCGGTCCTAGTCCGATTCTCAAGGAAACTGGGTCAGTCCTTGGTCCTAGAATTCCTGGACCAGCGTTGTGCGGGTTAGTCCTCGGTCCTGAGAGTTCCAAGTCGGTCCAACCCGGACCAACCCTGACTATATATATATATAATGTTTTCTTATAATTTTTTTTATATAAATAAAACCTTAAATTAAACAGTGTCAACGACATTAAACAGCTCTTTAGTGAGGGGTTCAAGTAATTTTACATTGTTCTTTAATAACTTAGATTTTAAATGTCTTTTACGGCCTCAATAGTCATAATTTACGAATGAGAAAAATGTTTTTGTGAGGAGTCCTCACGGCGTCCCAAAAACCATAAACTGCTCATTATGGCATCATCATCTATTATTCATTCTCTTCTGTCTTATTTATCATCTTAATCTTCAATTTGCCAAAATCGAAAGAAACAACTTCTCTGCTTGCCACTTAACATTTGCCTCGCTCACTTTGAGTCACTTATGCTGCTCGCCGCTCGATGTTTGCTTGGCTTGTTGCTCCCTGCTCAACATTTGATGCTCATTCTGTTCGACGCTCACCCCACTTGACCCTCACTGCTTGCCTTTCTTAGCTGACCTCGCTCATCATCAAACCCATTGGGTCGGTATGGTCCTTGGTTGCCCTTTCAAGGAGTACAAAAAATGAAAGGGAAAATTGTCCAAAAATTCCTAAACCTATTGCACTTATGCCAATTCAGTCCTAAATCGTTTAAATTTGCCAATTCAGTTCTAAACCTTTTAACTTCTTGCCGATTCAGTCCATCTGGCCAATTTTGGTCGGAAAATGCTGACGTGGACGCCGGCGGTGCCACGTAGGACCGCCGGCGCTGACGTGGATAATTTTTAATAATATTTTAATATTTTTTGATTTTTTGAATTTTTATTTTTATTTTTTATGGTTTTTTTTCCCTTTTTTTCTTTTCTTTTCTTCCTTTTCTTTTTGGCTTTTTTTTTTTTTATTTCCTTTTCTGGTGGCCCGCCACCGCCCATTCTGCGACGGCCGCCGCCGCCATAACCAGCCGGCTAGCCTCGCCCCCCACAGGTGAGGCCTGGCTGGGCGAGGAGGAGCCCCGGTGAAAGGAGCCCTCGCCCAGGCCAAGGCAGCCAAGCGACGGCGACGTTGGGCGAGGCCGCCCTGGCCTGGGCGAGGGCTAGCCTCGCCAGATTTGGCAAGGGGAGCCCTTACTGGGGCTCGCCCTTGCCCAAGTGAGCGTCGGCCTCGCCCCTGATCAGCCGACGCCCGACTGGCCAGGGGCGAGGCCAACGCTCGCCTAGGTGAGGGCTCCCCTCGCCAGATTTGGCGAGGCCGGCCCTCGCCCAGCATCAACGTCACTCGGCGAGGCTGCCCCGGGCCGGGCGAGGGTCGACATCGCTTGGCGAGGCCGCCCGGCTCGGGCGAGGGTCGGTCTCGCCCGTGCAACCCTCGCCGGGCCGCGCACGGGCGAGGGCTCCCTCACCGGGATCCTCCTCGCCGGCCGAGCCTCGCCGTGGCGGGTGAGGCCAATCGGTTGGCGTGGCGGTGGCGAGGCCACGGAAAAGGGAAGGAAAAAGCCCAAAAGAAAATAAAGAAAAGAAAAGAAAAAAGAGAGGAAAAAACAGAAAAATCAAAAAAAAAATATTAAAATATTTTTAAAATTGTCCACGTCAGCGCCAGCGGTCCTACATGGCACCGCCGACGGTCCTACATGGCATCGCCGGTGTCCACGTCAGCATTTTCCGGCCAAAATTGGCCGGATGGAGTGAATCGGCAAGAAGTGAAAATGTTTAGGACTAAATTGGCAAAATTAAAAGGTTTAGGACTGAATTGGCAGAAGTGCAATAGGTTTAGGGCTTTTTGGATAATTTTCCCAAAAATGAATAAAAAATTATTGATTGGTCCTAAGTTGACCTTGAAACTGGACAGAACCCATTGGGTCGGTTTGGTCGTCAATCGTTTTTTTAAGGAGTACAAAAAATGAAATAAAATATTATCGGTTAATCTTAGGTTGACCCTGGAATCGGACCGAACCCATTGGGTTGGTCCGATCCTCGATCCCAAGCTCAATAGGGTCGGTTCTTGGTCCCAAAAATTAAGGACCAACACTGTACAGGTTGGTCATAGGATTAGGAGGTGGACCGGCTCAACCCGAATCATGCTCACCCCTACTCTATTCTTAGATTGAACAACAAAGCTTCAAGCATTGCAGAAATGGATTACATTGCGTTTGGTTCAGCTTTACGAAATACATTTGCATAGATGCAAAAAGCCTAAGATTAAAGGGGTTTCACAAAATGCAAAACAATATTTGTCAAAAACTTGTAAAGGACTTTGGTTTAGAGAGAGAGAGAGAGAGAGAGAGAATGAAAGTGGCAGCACAAATCGACGAAGATGGCACCTCAAGTGAAGCCTGAAAGAGATACGACAACCCCTTGTCGAGGTCACACCACGCTATCCCAAGTGAGCCTCTACCTTTGTGACCAGTGCAACTAGCGAGAAAAGGGAGATTGTATGAGAAAGACGATAAACAGTGTTTCTAGAGGGCAAAAGTGAGATACACAATTATAAGTGAGGGCAAGATTGGAAGGAAAAAAGTTATTAGACACCACAATAACATATTGAAAATGCTGAAAATGATCCCCTCTTGCCTTAAACTTTTAGATTTGCCAATGTTGGCTTTCACACAATGCTCTCCAAAAAAAATTATTAGATGCCCTAACTTTTCCTAAGGGTTTTAGAGGCCTAAAGTCCATTGAGCTAAAACAAACTCACTTCTCTTCGATCAACTGCAAGGATCAATATTAAGGTAATATTGGAAACCAATCTAACAAATATCTTAATAATTACTTTAATGCCAAAATTTTATAAATAATCATTTTAGTGTCAAATCTTTTTAAAAGTGTCCATTTAAGTGACCTTAGTGAGCCGCATCAATTTTTTCATCAATCACTTAACTATTGCTTTATAAAAATCATGGCACATAGATGATCGTTTAAAAAATTATGGCACCAAAATATGCGCCTTTAAAAAATTATGGCACTGATGTCATCCTTATCCCTACCTGCTAAAACTTCAAAATTTAGGTCAACTTTATTTAGAAATAGCAACTGCATACTTGAATCATCCCCTGAATTTTCCGTTATTCGAGCAAAAATTTCTGTCAAAATAAAAGTATGCATAATTTGATTTCAGAAAATTATGAAAAATGGCATGATTGCGATTGCAATTGCAAATGTCCTCAATTTCCCTATGTATAGGTTTCTAGATCAGTCAAGTTTCAAATGTCAAATAATAAGAAGTCAGAAATAAAAGCCATACCTCCTTTTTCCATATATGCTAAAAAGGTCGACTAAATATTTTGAAGCCTCTTGATAAAATGTTTCGTTTCTTGGCTTGATGCTAATAAAAAGTTATATATGAATGATAATGTCGTCTATATATCAAGGGAAGCCAGGTTTTGCCTCACTTTTACTAAGCATTATTCCAAACTTGTCCTCAAGTAAAATAAAGTTCTAGAGCAAAAGAAAAGAATATCTAAGTAAATGCCCGGTTTCATATCCCTTTCCAATTAATTTTCATCGCACACTTCAACTCATGAAAATCGAATCCCTTTACCGGTTGGATGTGTACAAATGAGGGTGCATATATGCCTAATTCTGCAGAATGTAAAGCCATGTAGACCGCCCTTTTTAGCGCGCCTTGGGCTTCTATATGCATTTCACCTTTATCCCTTAAGCCTGTGAGTCGGTCTCGCCAATTCTATAGGATTTATTTCTAGTTTATTCTTATTAAAAAAATTAAGGCCTCTGCACAAGGCCTGAATCCCACGCCGCTTTGGAATACACAAGTAATGTAAGATTTCATACACGTCTGGTTCCAAGAAAGGTGGAGCCGTCTGGGCCTCCTCTTTTTGGCGTGTCTTGAATTTCTGTATGCATTATATTTTATGCACTTCACCTAAGCTTTTCCCCTACAAGAAACATTATCCAAAACCGAAAATTGTAACTCTCCACCTTCTGACACTCCGCTGCTCTTCTTCCATCATCTGCAGGTTCATCTCTTTGCTAAGTTGCGGCAAACGTCAATCTTTCATATTGCAAAATATCCACTTAATTAGTTGTTTTTTATTTTAATTTATTGCATGAGTTTTGTTAAATGAAATCAAGCAAGTGAATGGTCGGTCCCAAATCCCAACCTTTTGCCAGCCACTTAATTGATTGTGCACATTCATTACCACTTATGTTGTTGTACATAACTGATCCGTCCAAAATGAAATTCTGACAAGGAGTTATGAGGTCCAAAGTTAGCCCATCGAATATGGAAAATCTGAAAATTGTGTCCTTTGCGGATCTGCTAACTTCAAATGGCTTGTACAGCTTATCCTGATATCCAATTGAATTTTGGGAAAAGATTAGGCAACGGTGCCGTTAAATTCCAAATCCAAATGGTTGGTTCTCCACCACAAATTTTATTCGAGGAAATCTGTCACCTGTTTTACTGGTCTCTTTCAAAAAAAAAAAATTAATATTGGAAAATCTCACTTCAAAATCCCATCAGATTCCTTCATATGTAAAAAGAAAAAATAACATAGAAAAAAAAAAGAATAAATCGAATACCACTCGCGGGCAGAATAATATAATCCCTAGCAAAAAAAATATATAGTTAATGTTCTTCGAATGATCAATTAAAGTTTTTTTTTTTTTTTTTTTTTAACATGGAAAAAACACAATAAATATTGGCTTTGAGATTAATAAAGAAATTATTGTGCTTTCGGATGGCTTCTCATTCTTTTTGCTCAAATCAAGTCGCTCTAAAAGGATTCTCTAGTGATTAAAATTAGGATAAGTGATGTTGGTAATGTATGATAACAATTTTAAAAAAAGACCTAAATATGTATAATGAATTAGTAAACAAAAAAATTATCCGTTCATTTGAATCTCATATATGAAGATGTCCAAGGACTTAACAAATTATAAGATCAATCTTAGGATGTCATGAGTCAAAGAATAAAGTTAAAAAGGAATAATTCAATAACACATGACCACATGACACCGACCCTATGTCAATTCTTATGAATTAGAAGTTAATTTTGTGGCAAAGTAATTTTCTTCAAAACAAAACAATGATAAGTAATCACCGCTCGCGGTGGCGCAGCTGGCTTCGGGCTCTCTCCCCCTCACAAAAGGGAGGAGTTCGAATCCCGAGCGTCGCATTCGCGTGACTTACTCGCGGTTGGGTCTCGTGGTGGTGGCTCAATCTGCTTGGGTTTACGCCGCGGGCCGCCGATTGTACGGTGGTTCCTGGATCACAAAAAAAAAAAAAATTGATAAGTACAATAATAATTTCTTCCTTAATTACATATTATATTTTGAAAATGCCTATGGCAACCCATCTAATCAAATTTCCAAGTGGGTAAAAATCATTTAAGTTCTCTTGAGTGCCTCCGAGGTTTAAGTGACCCTCTTTTTCTTTTTCTTTTTATACATTTGTTCTGTTTTATATTTGTTGGAAAAGCAACGTAAGACTCCACAGTAACACCACGCCACTATTTAATGGTGACTAATCAACGACATAAGTATTTTTATTTATTGTTTTAACGTAATAACTAATTTGAAAAAATATTTATTATGGTACCGTAGTCCTTTTTTTTTCTTCTTTAGCTTTTTTTTTTTTGTCATATTTTCTTTAGCTCCCACTGTAGAAGTAATTAAAGGTGTGTGTATCTTACCAAATTATATTTAAATTCTTCCACAAGATTAACCGGTTGCCATGAACTAGCAAAACAAATATATGGACAAAATTGCACCATCATTAATTATAGGGAAAATTCCACATAATGACCCGAAATTGACTAATTTTCTCAAATAAGGACCCAAAATGAACTTTGTGTAGGATAAAGACCTAAAGTAGACCCATTGTCTCAAATAAGGACCCAAATAATTCCAAATAAGAACCTGAGCTTTCTAGTCAACCAAATATTACATTTATGATGACCAGAGTTTGGGCAATTTTGTCCAAAAAAATATAGGGAAAATTAACAAATCCTAAAACAGAAAAAAAAAAATCCTAGGTTTTCTACAGTCTCCCCGTTCCTTGTACCCATCCTCCGCAAAGTCAAAGACCGAAGTTCTCCCAATTCCTTGTACCCATCCTCCGCAAAGTCGAAGACCCAAATTCTCCGCCGGTTGAGGCACGAATTCAAAAACAAGAAGAAAACCATATGCTTCTTTGTTTGTTTGTGGAGACCCAAATTCTCCGCCGATCGAGCAAGGCGAGGAGCACTGAGAATTGAGTCATGACGATGACTGGGCAGTGATTTGGTTGAGGAACAGTGGGGGAGAAGAAAGAAGAAAACGTAAACATCTAAATGAATAACCTAAACTTAATTAATTTAGAATTTTCCCTTTTTTTTTTCCAATCACAAATGTCTGACAAAATTGCCCCTATTTTAATCGCTGGAAAATGTTTGCCAATGAGCTAAGGTTCTCAATAGAAATTAACTCGATCACTTCGAGTCCTTATTTGACACAAAATTCACTTAGAGTCCTTATATGACACAAAGTTCACTTTAGGTCCTCATTTGAGAAAATAGATTTACTCCGGGTCCTTATTTGGAATTTTCCCTTAATTATAAATAACAGTACCATCTTCTTAGGTAAGTTCTTGAATTTTTGTCTCCACAGCTTGTACGGGCATGGAAGTTTCCACGTTCTGGGTATTTTCAAGAAATTTTCATAATTTTTGCTACTTTTCGGAAATTCAAAACAATGATGGAAAAATAAGAGTATTTGAAATCTGGCTCTACTTTGTGGCTGAAAATGTTATCTTTTTCATTAAAGATGATGGAAAAATATTATACATTGAATTTTGTACATCGTGACATTTTGAGGAGTGACCATATAAATGCAGAAGTTTAAAAAGATATGAACCTTTTTGTCTATATAGATAGTACCTACTAGAAATTTACATTTTTTTTTTTTTTGGATGAACCCTATCCATTGTTTTTATTTATGCTTCTCAAGAGTTATTTACGGCATTTGAATCTTTGTTCGAGTTTATGGACTGAAGTAATGCATTTAAGGACAACTTTCCAAATTTTATCGTAATTGGGCTCTTTTTAGGTAATTTACGATTTGTGGAATTTAGATCATTAATGTCCCCATCGGCCTAGAAAATTTTATGGGTATTTTGGTAATTTTCTTGCTTAGGAATTTTAAAGATCACACTTGACTCCATTTGTTTTGCGGAAAATGAATAATTTGAAAAATATTTAAAAACAATTACTTGTACCACTTGAAATAATTAGAACATGAATAATATTTTCATTACTCGAAAACAATTTATGTCTAAATATATTCATAGATAATTAAAAAAAATCACTTATTTATTTTTGTAAGTGATACAATAATTATTTTTATGAAGATATTTTCCGAATCATTTTATTTTTTGCGTAACAAACACACCACTATGATTCATAGGGATGAGCATGGTCTAGGTTGGGTCGGTCCACCCCCTTGATATAGCTAGTATAAGTACCTAGAGGGGGGTGAATAGGTATATAAAAGATTTTTCTCGATAATTGCACAATACTAGACAGTTGATAGATTTGCGACAAATAATAATCAAAGTAAGATTGAGAGAAGGAATGAGAGAATTGAACACGCGGTTTATAGCGGTTCGGCTTATTTCAAGCCTACGTCCACTCTTCTGCACTGACAGCCTATTGGCTGGATTCCACTATGAACAAAGAGATGTTACAGCGTTGTTCTTCCTTGATTTCTCGGTGTAGGTGATCACCACACTCGCTCAAGGTATCACTAAGTATAGACACTCTTTGTGTATACAATCTCACTCTTTATGCCATCATACCCGTTGGCACTTACCAAAGGAATTCTTCCAATCTACCCATTGGACGGAATCAATCAAGAAAATCATTCGAGCTATTAAAGGAACCTGATGATAGCCCATCAATAATGTTCGCCCATACAATCAGGATCTTGGTTTCCAAGAATAGAACCTTCCAAGAATATTTCGTCGACCATCGGATCTTCAAACAATCTTGATAAAAGAATCCGTTATATTTATCCAGCCAAGAGGTCTTCTCCAGAGGATAGGACTGAATCCTTAACCAAATACTTCGGTTCGGATTGCCTTCGTCTTTGGATTAGAAAACCTGTCAATGAGAATAGTCTTGAGTCTTGAGTTTTGAGTCTTAAGCGGCGAGTCCAGTGATCGAAAGTCTTCGGACTCTAAACGAAGGTCTCCGCAATTATCCGAGACTAGGCGATAGAAACGTTTTGTCAGCTTCAAAATATTCTGAAAAGATTTCTCCAACAATCTCCCCCTTTTTGATGGTGACAAAACTTTCCTGTAGATTTGAACAACTTTGACCTGCAAAACATTTCTCAAGCAATATGGCTATCTCATAAAGATTAATAAAACAACCAGACTCTGCATCCACAGAAAATCGGTTAGTCCTTCATGAGTAATACCATACAACACTACTCGATATAAATGCAAACGGTCAAGCATCAATCAAAATCCACACTCAAGTCAGTCAAATTCAAGTTCACACCCAAGTTCACTCAAGTCATACTCAAAAACAAAACAAACATATTCAAACACAAAAGAAATTTAAAGTCAAAGTTTAAAGTTCAAATTGCAATTCTCCCCCTTTTTGTCATCATTAAAAAGGTGAGAAAAGAGTCAAGTCTTCTTGGGAATGCGCACAATCTGGAAATCGTCCATCGACTATACGATCCCTTCCAGCCTCTTCAAGTCTTCCCGTAGTTGAGCCACCTCTTCTCCTTTGGCATTGGCTTGAATTTGAAGAGCGAGATCTTTCATTTGATCCGTTAGGGTAACAGAAGATGCTTGTCCAGCATTCTTCATGACTTGAAGTTCACAGTCCAGAGCATAGATTTGACCTTTCATTTCCAAAGAACATCAAGAATACGATGAAAATCTACTGTATTGTCCATCTGTGTGCTCGCATTTGCTCTCTCGGATGGAGTGAAAGCAGACGATGGAACTTCTGTGTAATCTTGCAGATTTGGTGTTGACGTATCATGTCCTTCCTCAGGCATTTGAGAAGCCTGAAAATCTTCTGGATTTGCTGGTGAGTGACTTACACCTTCACTGTTGATAGCATGTGGTGAAGTCCTTCCTTGCTCGCCATCTCCCCCTGTCTCTAGGACCTCAAATGGGGAAGAGTGATGGTCAGGCTCTTCAGCATCTGCAGACTTTTCTTTCTCTGCTTCTCCTTCTTCTTCAGCTTCTTTCTCTTTCTCTTTCTCTTGCTGCTCTTCTGCTTCTCTGTCCTTTGCTTGCTCCTCTTCATCTCTCTGTTCTTTTCCTCTGCTTCTTTCCCTTTCTTCTGATGTTCCGTTGATTCAGGTACAGAACGTCTAGTCCTTATCAATGCAGAGATAATGGGATCTTCCTCTTCATCTTCATCCTCCAAGATGAGAGTTCTTTTCTTTTTGGGTGGAACACCAATGAGCTCCTTCCCTTTTCTCTTTGATGCAGAAGATGCTGGAGTCTTCACTTTGAACTTCTCCATTGCCTTATCAAGTTCTTTCAGACGCATTTTTGTCAGCATTTTCAGACCTACCACCATTTTGTCGCATAGTTGAACACAAAGAGTATGTGGAGGTTCAATGTTTAAGTGTCTGAAGATCTTGGTCACAAGACCTGGGTAAGGCAATTGGCCCTTGTCTTTTGCCATTGCTCTGTACATGTGAAAGAGAATGGTGTGAGGGAGAGAGAACTTCTTCCATGTATTGATCACGTACATCAATTTCGCCTCGGAGTTAGACACATCAGTCTTGGATGTAGACTTTGGCCTGATACAGTTGATCACAATTTTGTGAAGCAAGATATTGATGGCACGCATTCTTGAGTAGGTAATTCTTCCCTCTGCATCCCTATCTTTGACAAGTTCCAGTGTGGCACGAGCAATCGAAACTTTGATCGATTGATAGCGTCCTCGTTCAACTCCAATTATGTCAGCCAACATGTCCACATCTACCACATGGTCTTGATCTCGAACACTGAATGATATTCTATTCGCATCTAAAAAGCTAAGATTTGAATAGAAGTATGCTGTCAATTGCGCATAACCGTCTGTGGTATCGGAGCAAAATTGCTCAAGTTGAAGTAGATTGAACTTCTCCCTTAAGTTCACATTAATGGCATCCAAGAAATCGAAATCGACACTTCTAGGGTTTATCACCCCTCGTTTCAACAGTCTGAAGAACAGATTCTCTTGTTCTTTCGATTTAAACAAATCCATCTTTTTTCCCTTCACCTTTGCAGCGACACCCATCCTAGGTTGAAATTCACTGAACATTTTATCATCATCATTCCCGTCAGTGGGATTCAATCCTCCTACACGAGGGTCACTTGGAATGTTCGCAAGTGCTTCCTCAGCCTTTCCTTTGGGAGCAATTCCCAAATCCTCCATTTTTCGCAGAAAGATATACTCATTCCCATAATTCTTATCTTTAAGGAAATCATCTATATAGTTCAACGGAGTACTAGTGCTTTTCAACGCACAATAGAGCTTGTAAATATAAGAGGGTTTTTGGACTCTTACAGGGTCTGCCTCCTCGATTATTTCTTCCTCCGGTTGTTGACCCGCACCTTGTGGGGTAGATGGTGTTGAGTGACGTGGTGGAGAGTGAATAGGGCTCTGTTGCTGACTAGATAAATCTTCTTCTTCGGTGAGATCGAAATGGGTAGGCCCCTCCCTCATTCTCTGTGGTCCCCTGTTCGCGATTCTTGAAGACTTCCTCGAAGAAGACATCCTTCCTTGTCGTTGAAAGATTCCTTTACTCGCTTTCCCAAGAAAAGATGACAACTTTCTCGAAGATGAACAAGAAGTAGAGACAGGATTGGGAGGAGAATGCCTTTTAGGGTTTTGAAGTTTAAGCGAAAAAGAAAATTGTATATGTATAACTCAGTTTAAAAAAGGAAAGATCAATCGGCACAAAGGAAAGTGAACAGACACCTCGTTTTAAAATCAATAACTGCCAAATAGAGGTTAATCCTTTTTTAAAAGACAAGATTCCCTTTTTCACGGAAATTATAAATTAACTGAACTAAAGATCGTACATTTTCAAGTTTGAATATAATAACAACTTACAGTCTATAGCCATGAATGTCTGAGTCTGAGGGTTGGAGAGTCTCTAGACTTTAACTTCCTCAAGCTTCAAAATGTTGAGTCTGGAACGGATATGATCGAATTGATTTTTCTCCAAAGGTTTTGTGAATATATCCGCTAGTTGATTTTTTGAATCAACAAATTGAATTGAGATTTCTCCATTTTGAACATGATCTCTAATAAAGTGATGTCGAATCTCTATATGCTTTGCTCTTGAATGAATGATTGGATTTTTAGTGAGATTGATTGCGCTGGTATTGTCACATCTAATCTCTGTGCATGAGTCTTCAATTCCAAAGTCTTGTAGCTGTTGTTTTATCCATAGAATTTGCGAACAGCAACTTCTAAGAGCTACATACTCAGCTTCTGTTGTTGAGAGAGCCATAGTACTTTGTTTCCTTGAAAACCAAGACACTGTCCTGCTTCCAAGCAATTGGCAAGTTCCCGAAGTGCTCTTTCTATCGACTCTGCAACCGGCCAGATCTGTGTCTGAGTATCCTAGAAGATTAAAGTCTCCCTTCTTAGGATACCAAAGACCGATGCTTGAAGATGAAGCAACGTATTTGATAATACGTTTCGCAGCACTGAGATGGGATTCTCTAGGATCTGATTGAAACCTAGCACAGATGCAAACACTCAACAAAATGTCAGGTCTAGAAGCAGTAAGATAAAGAAGTGAACCAATGATGCTCCTATACAGCTTTTGATCAACTTTCTTCCCTTCTTCATCTTTGTCTATCTTCAAAGAACATGACATCGGTATGTCGGTCTTTTTGCACTTTTCCAGTCCAAACCCTTTGACAATATCATTTGCATACTTTTCTTGATGAATGAAAGTTCCTTCCTCCATTTGTTTCACTTGGAGCCCGAGAAAGAATGTTAACTCTCCCATCATACTCATTTCAAACTCATCCTGCATAGACTTTGAAAATTTCTTGCACAGACTTTCATTAGGGGATCCAAAAATAATATCATCCACATATATTTGAACAAGTAAAAAGCTTTTATTTTCCTTTTTGATAAACAAAGTAATATCTACTTTACCTTTGACAAAACCATTATGTATTAAGAACTTACTTAGTCTGTCGTACCAAGCTCGAGGTGCTTGCTTTAAACCATACAGGGCCTTTTTCAGTTTGAAGACTGAGTCTGGCTTCTTTGGGTCTTCAAACCCTGGAGGTTGTTCCACGTAAACTTCCTCACGGATAAATCCATTTAGGAAGGCACTTTTGACGTCCATTTGGAATAACCTGAAATTTTTATAACAGGCAAACGCAAGTAATAGACGAATAGCTTCTAATCTTACTACTGGTGCGTAAGTCTCATCATAGTCTATTCCTTCTTCTTGCGTATATCCCTTGGCCACGAGTCTTGCTTTGTTTCGTACGACTTTTCCTTTCTCATTCATCTTGTTCCTGAACACCCATTTAGCTCCAATAACACTTTTTCCTTTTGGTTTAGATGTCAATTCCCAGACATCATTAATGTTGAACTGTCTGAGCTCTTCTTGCATAGCTTCAATCCAGCTTTCATTAGATAATGCCTTCTTCTATGCTCTTTGGTTCAATTTCAGAAATGAGAGCCACAGCACTAGACTCTTCACACCTTTTAGATCTAGTGCGAATTCCTTCATTGATTTCGCCGATAATGAGATCTTTGGGATGACTGGATTTATGCTTCCGATTCATTGGTTGATTTGTACGTTTGATGATCTCTTTCTTTATTTGAATCTTCACGAACACTTGATCTTTGGTCTTCTAGAGTCCGAGATGCTTCTTGAGTTGTAAGCTTTGGAGGGTCTGGAGCAGGTTCAGGCTCTTCATGATGAGTCAGACTGGATTCATCTTGCGTAGAGTCTTGAAATTTGACATTCATTGACTCCTCCACAGACTGGCTCTTCTTATTGTAGACTCTGTAGGCTTTGCTTGATGTAGAGTATCCAAGGAAAATGCCTTCATCTGATCTTTCTTCAAACTTACCAACTTGATCTTTTGCATTTTTCAAAATAAAGCATTTGCAACCGAACACATGAAAGTATGAAACAATAGGCTTCTTACCTTTGAATAACTCATAAGGGGTTTTCTCTAGAATAGGTCTTAAGAAGACTCTATTAATGATATAGCACGCTGTTGAAACAGCTTCATCCCAAAATCGTGAAGAAATCTTACTTTCAATTAAAAGAGTTCTAGCCATTTCTTGAAGAGATCTATTCTTTCTTTCCACAACTCCATTTTGCTCTGGAGTGTATGGAGAAGAAAACAGATGATTAAAACCATATTTATCACAAAATTTTGTAAAATCTTGATTTTCAAATTCACCTCCATGATCTGTTCTTATACTTGAGATAACACACCCTTTTTCATTTTGAACATTTTTAGCAAATTTTTCAAAATACGAGAAGGTTTCGGACTTACTTGCAAGGAAATATACCCAAGTAAAGCGGGAGTAATCGTCCACAATTACTAGGCAATATTTCTTACCTCCAATGCTCTGGGTTCTGGTTGGTCCGAAGAGATCCATGTGCAGCAACTGTAGTACATGATTAGTAGAAACATGATTTGTTGGCTTAAATGAATTTCTTACCTGCTTTCCCAGAATACATGGAGTGCATGGATCGGACTTTTGGTATGGTAATTTAGGTAGACCTCGAACAAGCTGCTTTAATGAGATTTTGGCTAATTGCTTCATGTTGACATGACCAAGCTTTCGGTGCCATAAGCTTGCTTCATCTTGAATTGAGATTAGGCATTGCGATTCATTTGGTTTCACGTCTAAGAGGTAGATATTTCCATGTCTTCGACCCATGAAAGACTGAGTAGAGTCTTTACTGATTCCAGAACATGTTCCTTCTTGAAAGAAGATCTTGAAACCAGTATCACACAATTGGCTAATGCTGAGAAGATTGTAATTGAGTCCTTCCACTAGAGAAACATTGCTTATTGTGAGATTTCCAATTTTCACAGTTCCAAAACCCACAATTCTTCATTTGCTATTTCCTCCAAATGAGACTTTTCCACCATTTACTTGAACAAGCTTTATAAAACATTTTGAGTCTCCTGTCATATGTCTTGAACATCCACTGTCTAGATACCATTTTACCTTTTTCTTGAAAGATACCTGCATTTAAAAGAGAATCTCAAGCTTTCTTTAGTACCCAAATTTTCTTGGGTCCTTTGGTGTTAGTAAGATAAACATTATTAGCCTATACTTTCTTAACAGGTTTCCAAACCATAGGACACTCTTTTTCAAAGTGATTCGGACTGTTGCACTTTGAACATCCGAGAGCATTTCGACCTACAGACTTTACAAAGACTTTCTTGAAATGATTTTTGTAAGCCTCTCTCGAGGGTCTTTTCTTAATTCT
The DNA here is from genome assembly GCA_016097485.1 of Eucalyptus sideroxylon x Eucalyptus melliodora. Taxonomy (NCBI): domain Eukaryota; kingdom Viridiplantae; phylum Streptophyta; class Magnoliopsida; order Myrtales; family Myrtaceae; genus Eucalyptus; species Eucalyptus sideroxylon x Eucalyptus melliodora. The sequence goes on from CM027833.1 coordinate 32,878,206, forward strand.
TTCTTTTACCTTAGGAAAATCAATCACGGGAATTGTTTCGCTGTCATACCTAGACCGGACTTATTAAAGTAAGGTCTTTGACACGAAAGAATTTTTTCAAGTTTCTCGGACCCTATTGAAAATTTCTTTGAAATATTTGATAAGTTAGTTTTTAAAAGGGCATTTTCTTTTAAAAGATTATCTTCATTTTCTTTAAGAGTGAAAACATTCAAGTCTAAACTTTTAACTCTTTCTTCTAAAACGTTTTCCTTTTGTTTTAGAGCTGAGTTTTCCTTTTTAAGTTCGGAAATTCTTTTGATAGAAGTCTTAAGACTAAAACACAGTTCATCAATGTATTTAGAAACTTTGACAGGAATTTTAAAATTACTTGCCTCAAATTCACTGTCTGAGTCTAATCCATAATCTGAGTCTGAGTCTAATTGTGCCATCAGACACAGGTTGGCATATTCATCATCACTTTCTTCACACTCTGTATCACTCCAAGTTTCGGCTTTGAGAGCTTTTCGAAACTTTTCAGCTTTTCCTCTCTTCTTTTTCAGAAGAGAACAGTTGGGTCTGATGTGTCCCTTTTTCTTACATTCGAAGCAAACTACATCTTTGTTTGGTTCCTCATCATCAACAGACTTGGTTTGCTGTCTTTGAAAACTTTGTTTCTTTGAGTTGAACCTTCTTCCTTTTCTATTCAGTTTTCTGAATCTTCTTATCATAAGAGCAAGCTCCTCATCGTCCAGATCATCTTCATAATCTGTATCATCAGAATCATCATTTGATTTTAATGCAATGGATTTCTTACCTTTTGGACCTTCGTCTTTATTAACTCGTTCCACTTCATAAAACTGAAGAGTTCCAATCAGCTCGTCGACAGATAGTGGCATAATTCTTTGCGTCTCTCTTATTGAAGTCTTTATGTGATTCAAATCCTTGGAGAGTCCACGCAGTAGCTTGTTTACCTTCACGGGATCAGAAATTTTTTGTCCTTGATTCTCAAGACCATTGACAATATATGTAAAACGGCTAAACATGTCAGTTATAGATTCTCCTGGTTTCATTTTGAAGGCTTCATATTGACCAAGGAGAATGTTACTTCTGATTTCCTTCACTCGATCTGTTTCTTCATAGGTGATATGTAATCTGTCTCAAACTTCTTTTGCTGTAACACAAGAAGATATTATGTTATATTTAGTTGGTGACAAAGCACAATATAAAGAGAATTGCTTTTGCATTGAGTGCTTGTCTCTTGATTATCTCTTCCCCGAGTCATTCCGTTGGTCTCACAGTTTCTTTCCCTCTCTCGAGACTAATGCAACTGTAGGAGTAATTCCTCTTTCTACAACGTCCCATTCCAGAGGATCCTTTGATCGTAGGAAAGCTTTCATCTTGTTCTTCCAGATGTTTAATCCTTTCCATCAAAGTATGGTGGTCTGGTATTGCTTTGCCCTTCAACCAGCCCTGGTGCCAGCATACTAGCCATGGATCTTTTACTCTGAAGTAAAACACTTCAAATAAAGTAAGTCGAGCTCTGATACCAATTGATATGGCTAGTATAAGTACCTAGAGGGGGTGAATAGGTATATAAAAAAATTTTCTCGATAATTGCACATTACTAGACAGTTGATAGATTTGCGACAAACAATAATCAAAGTAAGATTGAGAGAAGGAAGGAGAGAATTGAACACGCGGTTTATAGCGGTTCGGCTTATTTCAAGCCTACGTCCACTCTTCTGCACTGACAACCTATTGGCTGGATTCCACTATGAACAAAGAGATGTTACAGCATTGTTCTTCCTTGATTTCTCAGTGTAGGTGATCTACCACACTCGCTCAAGGTATCACTAAGTATAGACACTCTTTGTGTATACAATCTCGCTCAAAATGTATCGACTAATAATCAAGGAGCTTCAGACTTTGGAATTTCTCTATCGATCATGCACTAAAGCAACTAGAACGTCTTCCTTTTATACTCCTTTATGCCATCATACCCGTTGGCACTTACCAAAGGAATTCCTCCAATCTACCCATTGGACGGAATCAATCAAGAAGATCATTCGAGCTATTAAAGGAACCTGACGATAGCCCATCAATAATGTTCGCCCATACAATCAGGATCTTGGTTTCCAAGAATAGAACCTTCCAAGAATATTTCGTCGACCATCGGATCTTCAAACGATCTTGATAAAAGAATCCGTTATATTTATCCAGCCAAGAGATCTTCTCCAGAGGATAGGACTGAATCCTTAACCAAATACTTCGGTTCTGGATTGCCTTCGTCACTGGATTAGAAAACCTGTCAATGAGAATAGTCTTGAGTCTTGAGTCTTAAGCGCTAAGTCTGGTGATCTGAAAGTCTTCAGACTCTAAACAGAAGGTCTGCAATTATCCAGACTAGACTGAAAGAAACGTTTTGTCAGCTTCAAAATATTCTGGAAAGATTTCTCCAACACCCCTAACCCTAGGACCAACCCACACAGTGTTAGTCCTCAATTTTTGGGATGGAGGACCGACCCTATTGAGTTTGGGACCGAGGACCAAACTGACCCAATGGGTTTGGTCCGATTCCAGGGTCAACCCGGGACCGATCAATAATTTTTTATTTCATTTTTTGTACTCCTTAAAAAAGCGATTGAGGACCGAACTGATCCAATAGGTTCGGTCCAGTTTCAGGTCAACCCAGGACCAACCAATAATTTTTTATTTTATTTTTTGTACTCCTTAAAAAAGTGATTGAGGACCAATTGGTTCGGTCCGGTTTCAGGGTCAACTCGGGACCAACCAATAATTTTTTATTTCATTTTTTGTACTCCTTAAAAGGGCAATTGAGGACTATACCGACCTAATGAGTTCGATGATGAGCGAGGTCAGCTAAGAAAGGCAAGCGGTAAGGGTCAAGTGGGGTAAGCATCGAACAGAATAAGCATCGAATGTCGAATAGGAAGCAACAAGTCAAGCGAGCATCGAGCAGCAAGCGGCATGAGTAACTCAAAGCGAGCGAGACGAATGTCAAGTGGTGAGCGGAGAAGTTGTTTCTTTCGATTTTGGCAAATTGAAGACTAAGAGGGTAAAGACAGAAGAGAATGAATACTAAAGGATAATGCCATAAGGAGCTATTTATACCTTTTTGGACGCCGTGAGGACTCATCATAAAAACATTTTCCTCATTCGTAAATTATGACTATTGATGCCGTAAAAAACATTAAAATTCTAAGTTATTAAAGAACAATGTAAAATTATTTGAACTCCTCACTAAAGAGCAATTTAATATTGTTAACGTCATTTATTTTAAGATTTTCTCTATATAAAAAAATTATAAGTAATATATATAGTCAGGGTTGATCCGGGTTGGACTGACTCGGAACTCGCTGGACCGAGGACCAACCCGCACAGTGCTAGTCCAAGAATTCTAGGACCAAGGACCAACTCAATCTCCCTGGGAACGGGACCAGGACCGGCAAGGTTAGGCTGATCCAGGGTCAGTCCAGGGTCAATCCTGGTTCGATGCTCACCCGTAATGATTCCTTGGTGGTGCTAGAGATACTGCATGAAATTGTATGAATTCATGATAGCTAGAGTTCAGATAAGTGGTGCTCTGCCTCTGCTAGGAATTTCTACAATAGCATATTTGTAACCAAAAATTATTTTGAGGTACCTGTGGACTTTTGATGAATGCCTCTCTGTCTAATCACTACTAGAGGTAAAGGATCACTTACTACACAAGCTGAGCTCATACCTTTATAATATAATGTTTTTCAGATTTAGTAGAAATTGCTGAAAATATACAGCAAGTTTTTCATTATTTTTCGGATCTTAAAATAATTTTTTTGTTTTTATGTTTTTTAGAAAAAGTCATAACTAGAAGTAATAAATAGGCAAAAAGGGGCCCTGAACTGGATTTTTCTAAGTAAAATGTTATTAACTAAGTAGACAAGCTATCTACTAATTTATGGTAGGTTAAAAGTTACTCTTTTTTTATTAACCAGTCTCGGTCTCGCATATAGATACATACTTGCCTTCCCAAAGTTAAAAGCGTACAAACTGGGATGAAAATAGTTGCTTAGTAAATCAACATGAAAGAGTTACTTGACACTCTTGAGGAGATATGCCGAAAGTTACTAAACGACTTTGAGGGACTCAAATTCTCTGTCCCAGTGGTAATGCCACTGGCGCATCTCTGTCCGAAACTTACTGATCCACCATCAGTTTTCATTATTCCTGACTCCTCAAGAACTTAACCTCACCATCTCAAGATGACGAGCTTAACTTACTTATCTTACTCAAGTAACAGTAGGTTTAAAAAAAGACGCATTCCACCTGAAAGTTCTAGTTCAAGATAAGTTTGGTGATCCATTGTGCTTCGGAAGTTTGCATCGGCTCCGCCACACGGAGATGCGCCATTAGAAGCCAGATATGGCTGACAAGCTCTCCTCCTCTGCTCAGGCTCTCGAAGTGTTTGTAGCCTTTGCTTTGGTAAGCCGTGTATATCAGAAACTTCGCCCAGACCTTGCCGATCAAGTACCATTTCCAACCGAAGTCCTTCGACTCAATTTCATTCAACTGGGATGCGAGATGGCACGCATCAAACAGCACCGACCTGCTTTTGCCACTGCGTATTTTCATGGCGGACAGCTGAATTCCCACTTGGAGCAGATGGCAGGCTTCACATAGATCACGCGACTCTGTTGATTTGTGCACCTTGTTGCAGCTTTTAACTCCGGTGTGACCATATTTCTCTTTCTTGAATAAATTCTGCGCCCGTGTCTTGACAACCGATGACCTGATGCTGGTTTCTTTCTTTGACGACACCAGTAGCTTGTCCTCGAAGAACTTATGAGCGTTGACCGAAGTATCTTCATATCGGAGCACCTCTATCCCTGTTGGCAACATGGAAGGATGGGGTGCTAAAAGATAGAGCATGTACCGAGAGACCAACTTACTCATCTTTGTAGTCCTTGACGTGTTCCGGTCTTATTCCCTGACACTGGTCGAGGTCCTTGTAGTGGCAGAGCTCAGTGGCGACGTGCCAGATGAGAATGCTACAGTCAAACTCTATATCTTTCACACACCAGATCAGGTGATTGTTGTTTGACCTCATCAGTTCTTCACTTGCCTTCAGATCAAGACTGGTCAACCCGCTACAATCTTCTGTTCCGTTCTGGATAATCGACCATACCGCTCATGTGGCGATGTTCCGTTCTTGAACTCTTTGTAATTGATGTAGAAGTTATCCTCCAACTTCTCATCTAACTTGGCGAGCCATGGATACTTGCTGAAGATCCTGCTTTTTTTCCCTGATAGAAAATTTCAAGAGGCTTGGGCCACGGAATTCGCCATCTTGGGTTCCGGAAGATCTGGAGAAAAGCCACGGCAGTTGATATTGTGGATCCGCCAGGTCTCTGAAGACGCCAGTGGTCAACTAATCGGATGAAATTGCAAGAAGACCCGAGTAAATCTCTAAAAGGATGGCCGCACTTATCAGCAAGAAGGTGATATAGACGTCGACTTTGGGGTAATCCTTCCTATCCTGTAAGGAGAGTAGAATACCAACACGGCACACAGCACCGAGACATTAATGACCCAACGAATGATGCCCCAAGCAAAGGTTCAGCAACAGTGCCTTGGTGTAGAGCAGATCGTTCATGAACATGCGCTTACTGCCTCCAGGTCGCCAGAGTTGAGAATAAGGCCCACGAAGAGAAGCTTGAAGATCTTGAATAACTCATGGGCTTTAACCAGAGTCCTGTCCTTTTCTTTGCCGATGGCTTGACCGCTATTCACTGAGAGGTCCTCCGGAGCCGGAACCTCCATGACCTCGTCGATGCAGACTCGGTAACCCTCCTCTTTCTTCAGAGTGTACTGCTCTATTATCCCGGGGTATATGGGACAGAAATCGGGAAGCAAAAGCATCGAATCTCGAAGTCGGCCTTCAGTTACCAGGTGCAAACACAGTGTCCTCTCTGCATATTTGATGAACCCCACCAGGATCACGCCAGCTGCTAATATCGACAGTACAGACCCTGACAAGGCAAGGCCATGAAGTAGATGTAACAAGCTAGTCCTACCTGGACGCAAAGCCGCACCAACTGCCTCAACCATAGCTTATTGTCCGCCAGGGCATACGCGATGATGGTATTAGGCCCACCCAAGTGGAGGAGAAGGAACGGCGCCCGGAAAGCAGTGATCTGGCTCTTCGGATTGATCGTCCCCTTCGTATCCTTGACGTTGGCCAGGCGATTTGAGAGGATGCCGAGCGTGAGGGTTGCAATGGACTCGGCTGATAGGTACGTCATCCAGACCATGACTTGGATCCAGTACTTGTAGATGGACTTCCCCCGAAAGCCCTGAGTCACAAGGGTCAATTGGAGGAACAAGCTGAGGAGGACGAACAACCGTAGCCCCCAATCCTTCCACAGTTCTCGAGTGTTTTCAGGGAGTGGCGAAAATCCCATGGTTGGACTTGATGTCGGCACCAAAAGGCGCAACGTTCAGGCATCCTAGGTCGATCATAGGATTATAAAGGGAAAGGACAAAAGTAAGGTACAACAGCATTAACCTTGCATTTACCTCGGCAGCATCCTCAAAACGGCTACTCTTTATAACCAATAACTTGATATTGGAATCAAATACAAAAGCACTCGTTTACACTACTTGTAGATGGACTTTTATAAATGAAAAAGCAGTATGCCTTTTGAAATACACAAAATGCATGACTCACGAGATCATTTTTGAATGCATAATTGTCAAGCAATTCTTTGCTTTGCCCGAGGATGAAGTAAAGTGACAAAATTAAATTCCAGCATTCATATTGGCATGATTACTATATGCTTTAATTGAGAAGATTGGAGTATAATCCTAGAGTTAAAAGTTTGATTCCTTAATCACTTGTCAAGATTTCGAATTTTGTGAACTTAATTATATTCATTGTGATCGTAACACTTTCTCTGCCATGCCCCCACGAGCCCAACATAATCTTTGTGGAATATAAAATTCACCGATTTGGGTTGCTATAACAAGTAGAGACACGCAAGAAGGCCAAAAACAGGATGATAAATGCTTACTCCAAGTTAAATCAATTCCGACGCATTCAGTTGATTGCTTCAATTCCCAGACAACATATTATCGTCCTTGGATTAATCTTCAAAAGCGCAGGTGTCACACTGTATCACCATCAACTAATGCGCTTTATGACCATCATGCTCACAACTTATCGTCCATGTCTTGACATGTGGTGTGCGACACCCGTTGAACATTTTTTTCCAGGCCATGTATGAGTTGAACATTTTCATCCACATCCTGTCACGCGAAGGACACACAGCCGGTGCACCACCTTTAGCTTAACTTAATTAAACCTTAACATTGTGCATCAAGGCTAAAAACATGCGACTAAGAACCTACGAAAACTTGAGAGTCCAAAAATTCACACCTCAAAATAAGTTTTCATTTTCCCCTAGGGTGGAAAGGACGTGATCAATGCCATAAATTTTTATGAGGCATCACTTTAATGTTAAAACTTTTCAAACAATTGTTTTAAGTGCAATAACTTTTTAAAAATGATCATCTAAGTGAATATGGTGACTTAGTTTGCCGAAAATCTAGCATGGCTTGTTGAAGTCACTTAAATGGTTGCTTAAAAATGTTTTAACACTAAAGTGATCGATCAAAAAGTTTTGGTATTAAATTGATCATTCATAGAATTGTTGCTCTAGAGTTTTAAAAATTAGAGAAGCCAAAAACAGAAGTCACAGAAAATATTATAACTCTGACACGATTTTCCTTTCTTGTGTTAGACTCAAAAGCAAAATCATTAGGCAAACATTCTCTTAAGATTCCATCTAAAGTCACATAGATCTATTTGTTTTCCTAACAAAAAGGATAAGTAAGTAAAATTTTCTTCACATCTTGGAAGTTTGTAATTATTTCTTTTTCTATTCTTAGATCGACAACAAAGCTTCAAGCATTGCCAAAATGCATTATAGTGTGTTTGGTTCAGTTTTGCAAAATACCTTTGCATGGACACAAAGAATCTTAGGTTGAAAGGTTTCACAAAATGCAAAACATTATTTGCCAAAAACTTGTAATGGACTCTCGTTTAAAAAAAAAACAAAGAATGTTGACGAAGATGGCACCTCAGGCGATGCCGGAAAAAGAGACGACAGCCAGTTGTCGAGGTCACGTGATCACAAGCGACCGCTATCAAGGTTGTGCTACCCCAGCTATACATTAATCTCCGTATCACGTCATAACATAAGCAAACTAAGCCTCTCACTCCACATACTATACGTTATATATTATGCAATATGTAAAGGACAAAGATAAAAGGAAGAAATTTCAAGGTAGTGGTATACAGTCTTGTGAAATTTAGCCCAACACAAATTAGAACCTATATGAATTCACTTTGGCAATTCTATAGATACTTAACTTATAGAGATAAGTACACCATGTGTTTGACTCATAAAACTTTCAAAAGGTATAATCAAATCTTAAAATTTGTTGAGTTTACACAATTAATTCCCCCCATTAACTCTATCAGTTTAGCTAATGAATAATGCTGATATAATTTTTTTAATGTTTTCTTATAGAGAGAAGTACACCCTATATTTGAGTACTAAAATTTCCAAAAGATGTAATTAAGTCCTAAAATTTATCAAATTTGTGCAATTAATTCCTTCCGTTAACTCCATCGATTTCGCTAATGAAAAATATTGATGAATTATTTTTTAATGTTTTCTCTCTCCTAAGTGAACCAAAATTCTTTGACAAAATCAAACATGATAGGAATATAGAAAGTTTTCAAGCAAAACAAATCACAAAAAACTATAAAACAAAACAAAACTCAAAAAAAAAAAGATCAAATCTATCATTATATCAATAAATAATTAGTAGCTGACCATTGAAACCGTCAATGATAGGCACATATTGAGATCTTCCTTTCTAGAAATTATGGCTTTCATCGTCATACCATACAAAGACAACAACATGGTGAACGACCACAAATTAAACACCTCCAAGGAACTCCCAAATCTATATTTAAATCGGGAGAAAAAAACTCCGCACGATCTAAATAGAGAGAGGAGAACTTCTTCAAGCAAATATATTCACCACAATAAGCAAAGAAAAGCAACAACGATGAACGAAAGAAGACATCAAGCCAAGCGAAAAACGACTCCCAAATTAGATCAGGAGAGAAAAGTTAAAGCCTACAACCCCTATCCCCAAGCTCGGATGGATGGTTATCTATTAGAGGACATGAGCAATAACTAACAATCGATTATTGCCATATCCAAATCGACCCATTAAGAGAATAATATAAGCCATTGATATTTTGATGCGGATTTTATATAGGTTATTAATCACGAATGGAATATCCATGATTTCGTTAAAAAGAATTAAGTACAATTAATTTATTTGATATTCATAGAGAGAAGGGAAAAATAATTAATGAGAGGCAATGCGACACCACATCTCATGGCAATTTAGCATATAAAAGACTATCTGATACATTAAACCAGACCAAAACTTCAACTACAAAATGCATCCGCAAATTCCCAGAATTATAATTGTAGAATACCCAAAACCGAGTCCAACGGAATACCAAATGAAGAAAAACAGGAATATCTCTTCAAGCACTCTTATCAGCCTTGGCAGCAGTTGCGGCGGCTTGTCCTCTGAGCCGACCAGTTCTCCAAGCGGCAATGAGACCAACCTTCTGGCCAGGTGGCGCATCACGCCTGACTGTGCTCGCGTGGCCAATGTGTTGGTGGTTACCTCCTCCGTGAGGATGCTCAACTGGGTTCATGGCCACACCACGCACCTTCAGCCAGCAGTTCCTCCACTCTGAACTTGTGTTAAGCATTGCCAGCCTTGAGGAGGGGCATCTCAGTTCTTCCTCCACCAGCAACCTGCCCGATCATTGCTCAGCAGCCACTTGGCACAATTTTCTTCGATCCGGATGGAAGCTTGATTCTGAAGTAACATAAGACATCAGTTCACTTTCACACAGCTCAAAATTGTAGCGAACTCAGTTTGGCGCACTGGTGGATATGTTGCAGTATATCAAAATATGAACCAGCAAGTACATTGTAGTTTCGTTAGTTCTGTTGCCAATGTACCCACCGGAGCAAGAGCACACCGGAATTCGTGTGCACAAATCATGTCAACCCAACTTTACATTTCAGAGAACCAGATCAATTAACTTATCTTCGCATAATTGTGGTCGTGAAAGACATGTAAACAAAATGAGCCACAATAGTCGCATAACTAGACCAACCAGCAGATATGATGAAGACTGGAAGTTTCAGTCATAAATACAAGATAGAAACAGCATCAAATCAGCACCAAGAAAGTCATATCAAAGCATTCGAGCGGCCTGATATCAAAAGCCCCTTCAGATAACTACTACGACAAATTAAGCAATTCAGAAATCTAATTCCTATCCCATATGGGGACGTCGAACCTCTGTGATAATTACCATAGATTGCACCACGACATGTTGCACCAGAGCAATACTGAGGCCACTCACTTAGCAGCCCTACAGTGAAGAAATCATAAACTTAAAGTAATGCAAGCATAATCGCAACAAAGCAAGGACAAACCATGATATCATAAACAATAGTCAGGAAGGATTAGTTGCACTTGCTATCCGGGCAAAACTGCAATCATAACTTTGGATCTGCCACTCTCACTCAAATCATGATATCTTTTTAATGGAGTGGCATGGACTATTCTCCGGTAATTTAACTCCTAGCAACCACGGATAACTCCACAAAACATGCATTTGAAAAAACAAAAGAGCTAGATAGTGATAGAAATTACAATCTGACATCATAGGTAGAAACACTAAAGCTTCAAACTCCGTCTTCACAAGGGTAAAACTGCACGACAGATTACACTAAAAACCGAATGTTTCATATACGTTCATTTATCCAATTCCAGCAACATAACTTTTCTTCCAAATCAAATCAAGAACAAAATGTTTCAGGCACATGAATAGAGTTAGATTTATCTATATTCCAGCTTCACGAATTCGGCTAAAGTCCCGTAGATTTCTAAGACGGAAGCAGTATAGCAAGTAGACTCCATCGAACGAGCAGATGCGAACAATTAGACGAAACAGCGACGATAACGCTTTACAAAAGGCAATCATAACAGGAGCTGAGAGTGGGAAAGTATAACGAGCGTCGAGGTCAGATGGAACCAACCGAGATCGCCGCCGCGCTTGGTGGAGCTGCAGTCGGAGAAGCGCGAGGCGAGGTCCTCGAACTTGGCCTTGCCGGCGACGATGTCCTCCCTGAGGGCCTTGAGCTGCGAGACGGCGCTCTCGCGGGTGGTGCTGCGGATGACCCTGCCCTCCGGATCCTTCCACGAGGCCTTCCTCCGGGAGCCCTCTTGCTTGATGAGGATGTGCGACGCGCGGACCTGGATCGCCCCCTCCGCCGCCCCCGCCGCCCCCGCCGCCCCGCCGCCGCCGACGACGACATTTTGGCCTTCGCCGGGTGCTTGTCCCTAAGGTTGCCGGACTTGGCGGCGGCTGGATCTGCCGATGAGGTGGTTGTGGAGGACGGTCTCTTCCTCTTGCGATCGGCGGACTCTATTTTGGCAGGCTAAAGACGGCGGCGACCTCGTTCTGCTCCCCTCGCTGCGTTGAAGTTCGAGTGCGGTGCTGAGCTCGGTGGCGATGGAGAGAGTCGAGGCAGGGGGGATGGTGGCTTTTATATGGTGAATTTCTCAATAATTTTTTCCTATATGTTAGAAATGGACACGTCATTGAAAGTAATTATCCTCTGCTAGCTTTTTCAATCAACTAATCTTTCGACCCAAAAAAAAGTATGATTAATCCAATTTCAAATTTTAGGCTCATTTTATTCCGCGAGAAATAACTAATTTAGAAATTATTATTTTTTAAATAATTACTCATCTTACTTACAAAAATAAATAAATATTTTTTTTATCTTCTATGAAAATGTTCTAAACATAAATGATTATTGATAATATTTTTTAGTGATTAATTATTTTAAGAGATGAACGATCATTTTTAAGAAAATATTTTTCAAATTAATTATTTTTCGCAAAACAAACGAAATCTTAATAACATTCTTATCTTATTAAGAATGCTACTCTAAATTTTTAAGATTTTTAAGCATCAAATTACACATATTCAGTCACACCTCTATCTAATGGCTAAGCTTTCGAAACGATTTGCAGTGACCTCGTAGAAAAATCCTGCTTGTGCGTGAGAAGAGTGTACAATTTTGCCTCATGCTCACCGGTAACTTGTAGTCAGATACAATGATCAATCGACGCCAAATCCTCATTTTAGTTTCATTTAGCCAGCCAGCGACGATATCCAGTCGAAGCACTCTACTAGGCCCTAAAAACTAACAAGTCTCTTACAGTTGAATGTACACAGTATGTCTAGTTGTCTACAGAGTCTACACTTCAGCAGGTCCAACCGTTCCAACTACAACAAAATGAGTGCGGGCATCGCCTTCTAGGGAGCATGGTAGGGTTGGTCGAGCGGGGTTGGTCCGCCACCTCCTAACCCTGTGACGTCAAGTATAGTGTCGGTCCTCAATTTTTAGGACCGAGGACCAATCCTATTGAGCTTGGGACCAAGGACCAAACCGATCCAATGGGTTCGGTCTGGTTCTAAGGTCAATCCGGGATCGATCGATAATTTTTTTCATCTTATTTTTTATACTACCTAAAAAAGTAAACCTACAAATTCAAATTACACATCCATCAACAATGCGGCATTGTGCAACTAAACTATAAATACCAATAAATATTTAGCAAATTTAAAATGACACAATAATAAATACCGCTAACCGCTCATCAAGATATGGAATAAGATGAAAAGTTCTTGTAATCATCTATCTTTAATATTCATAACATCATATGCAAAAGCGTTTTCCTGCATTTGATCACGTGGAGTTCACTCAACCAAAAAATGAGTTTCACATCACTTAACTAGCATTTGATCATGTAGAGTCCACTCAATCAAAAAACACTTAACTAGCATTTGATCATGTAGAGTCCACTCAACCAAAAAATGAGCTTCACACCACTTGACTAGCAAATTACTGTAGCAACTGCAGTACTACTCTACTCTTCAAAAACTTCTACCATTTGACACAAATTGAAAAGTAAAGTGCAGCTGAAATTCATTAGTAAAATATAATTAAACCATAAAAAGTTCAAAATACTTAATATAAATCATGAATATATAACTTCACATCTTGTTAATTCACTTGAATTTCTAAATACCTGAAAACAAAACAAACGACACATGATTAATACTCAACGAAAGTTTTAAATTAAAATTACTATTAGTGCTATTGATAAAACATCTCAATATAATATAATATAATATAATATAATATAACAGACATTTTACTTAGGTTTGAATATATAAAAGAATTATAAATAATAGGGCTAATACCCTAAAAAACCCTAAACTGGTACACTTGTGACAAATTTACCCCAAACTATTTTTTTGACCATGAAAAATCCCAAACTGGTATACTTGTAACAAATTTACCCCGATTGACTATAAAAAACCTTAAACTGATACATTTATGACAAATTTACCCAAAACTAATTTATTTGACTGGAAAAACCCCTAAAATGATAAATTTGTGACAAATATACCCTATGCTAAATTGAATTAATATCACAAAAAAATCACAAAAATTGTAAACGGTGACAAACGAAGCGTAAAATCCTAAATTGGTATACCGGCCAACCGTCACGTGTCATTTAACTTAATAATTTGAGAATAAAATTTAACGAAAACTAACAGAGGGTAAATTTGTCACAAGTGTACTAGTTTGGGGTAAATTTGTCAAATGTATAACAGTTTGGGGTTTTTGGTGGTCAAAAAAATAGTTTGGGGTAAATTTGTCACAAGTGTCTGGGTTTGGGGTTTTAGGGTATTAACCCTAAATAATATAATATAATATAATATATATACAGGGGTTGGTCCGGGTTGGACCGACCCAAAACTCTTAAGACCATCAAGCACAATTCAACTCGCGGTGTTGGTCCTGGAATTTCGGGACTAAGGACCGACCAGTCTTCTTGGGAACTGACAGACCCGGGGCCGGGGTTGGGCCGGTCCAGGATCGGTCCAAGGTCGACCCTAGACCACTGCTCACCCCTATCGCCTTCAATGTCGCCACCGCATTCACTTCGATTCTACCATTAGCCTCTGCAGTTTTCATCATTAGGCGGGGAGAGAGAGAGAGAGAGAGAGAAACAAGGCCTAGTAATAGTGAACATGATCGGCAGGACGATCTTCCTGCCAGAAGTGAAACAAGAAAACTTACATGGGATTTGATAAACATATTGCAGGTATCAAAAGATGGTAACATCTACAGGGCAATTACAGTTGCATGTCTATCAACATTTATCTTGTTTCCTCTCAAAAAGTTGGATTTACAGCTCCTAGCACAGAATGGACTGATGAATTTGTTGTCATCTGAAACGATCGATATATTTTTTAATCTAGGAACTAAACATTTCTCAAGAGAGGCCAACTTTTTCTGATGATATCACCAATCTTTGCATCGATCTGTTTCTGAATGTGAGGTGGGCAAAGCTCAGCTGCAAAACTATTCAATTTTGCAGCCAAACTTGATTTCTGAAGTTCCTCTTCAGGCAGGTTTCCCATCAGCTGGAGGAGGAGTGGTTTCTGCTTGAGCTCAAATTTCTGCATAATTCACGGTATGGGAATTCTTGTCAGAAATGCTGGTGAGAAGAGAATATTTCCAGCTCCTTGTGACCAACAAAAGTGCCAGATGGTACAATTGAAAATTCACATGGAGCGCATGCATTTCTCAGGCAACACTGAAGATTTCAGAGATGTCTGCAATATGCATTCTAATTGCAAGCCAAAACGAAATTAAACAACTAGAAGAGCCATAACATGCTGCAGAGGAGCCAAGGAAACAATCTTTCAACTTGTTCACAACAGATCTGCCTTGACAGTTCAGGGCATCAACCTAAGCAAATTAATACACAGGTGGACCTTTTTCTCTTCCAACAGAACTAGCAGCAAAGCACTTCCTTACACATCAAAAACACCTAGAATGTTTCACAGATCATTATCATGGCAAATCAAGACAAATCATAATAGTTGGAAGCACCAAATCCCGAAGTTATTTCCACTCCTCTGGAGGAATTTTGGATCCACGCACAGAATGAATTACTGGTAACATATTTGGATCGCAGGTATTAATGTAGCATTTGGCTGAGGGAGCAGCCAGGTATGAATGAGGGACTGCTCTAAATATGGAAAGTTCTTCAACCTCACTCGTTGTCAGTTGAGCCAACAAAAAGTGAGGGCAATATTAATAAGTTCAGAATATACCTACCAATTTTACTCCAACAAGAAAGATGGGATGGTTAAGGTGGACACAATGTAATGAGAGATATAGACAGGTGCAAGCTCAGAAATACCTATTCGGAAATACCCACTTGATGATCGGCCAATTAATATTCTGACCTATTGAGTTAATGATGACTGGTGAAATCAATTATCTGATAGGTATACTTTCAAGTAATAATGTGCAGTTCCCAATTTCTTAACCTGATGTTCAGGCTCTGCACGATAAAATGTTTCAAGATGTTGAATCTGAGTAGTGACAACACTGCTCTTGGACTTGCTTTGCTCTCTTTCTTTGCTAAGGGCTGCTAGCCTGGACTCTTCAGTTCCATTTGTGAAGATAATTGACCTGACAACACAATTTCATCAGTAAGTATTAGGTAGACACAAAGCAACAGGCTACATATCCTTATTCTGATTAACAGGAAAACTTTCGATGCAAATAATTGGCGTCACCTGTACTGGTTACCAACATCTGGACCTTGCCCAAGAACTTGCCTCGAATCATGACTAGACCAAAAGACATCCAAGAGTTGCCTGTAACTAATCAATCTAGGATCATATTCCACCTGTAGAGCAGCATTCACAAAAACAAACAAAGCACGAGTAAATATTGATACCAACTAGCAATTTTCTTGTAATTAAAAGATTAAGTTCCGATTAGCGATACTTAATAGCGATGTTTACAAGAACCAAAAACCATGGACATAGTGCAATCTTGAAACTCTCTTGCCCAAAAGAGAGAATTTATAGATGAAACTTTCTCGCCAACCACCTCCTCCTTCCCACTCCCCAAAAGGAAAAAGAAAAGCAACAAAACGCAAAAGAAAGGGGAGAGTCAAAATAATGCTTTCTTTTGATAGAGTCTCTGTTTGAATCCTGATTTACCCCTTCATGCTAACAGGGTTCACATCCAAAATCTGCTTCTGCTTGCTCAAATCCTAACTGCTCATATGCCCTATGTCAATCATTAGACATTAGTGGCCCAAGATGCATCAATCCAAAATGATTGACATGCATAAATCAGACTGATCCTCAGAGGAAAGCGCAAGAATAATCCAGCAACTTTCACTTCATTAGCAAATCACAAATGATGAAAATGCAAACTTACAGAATCAAACATTCAATATTACCTCTTTCTACGTCTTATGTCAATTTCTTTATCAACCAGACACTAAGGAGGGCTTGTTTAGTAACTATCATATTCCCGTTTCATAATGTCAGCTAATTTTTATATTCCCCAGAATAAAAAAGTAGCCAGAAAATAGATTTACAACAGAAACATTAAGTAAAAAGAAAAAAAAAATCTCCTTCTTTGTTTCCAGGAACAGAAATGGGAAAAACCATTTACGAACAAAAATCGTTGTTGAGAACAGAAATATAACTAAACAGAGACTGAAGGGAATACCCTTAATTCATAAATATGCAGAACCTATTCAATTGATCACAAGCAACCATCACGCGATCTTTACCGTTTTCACAGACTCGAAACTCTAACGTTTCATCAAGATAAAGCTAAAAGTACCACCTGGCAGTGGCATCTGATGGTTAATGCCTAATCGACTGTAGCGAATATCGTCCTCAATTATTAGGAAGAAATTCTAATGGAGGTTGAAGGAAACAACAATGTGAAGGACAGGATTCTGAAAGTGAAAGAAACAAGAACAACGGCATCCACACTAGTCGACAAATGATAGCTAAGCATTTCCAATCATTGAAACTCTATACTAGTCGATAGCACCATTAGCTTCTGATCTGTACAATCCCAACGTTCTCCGTCTCCTATTCAATTTGCAATTACACGGAATCTCCTCGCGATAGCTCTGGAACATAAAACGGAATCAAGATTCACGAAGAAAACCACCTGAACGCATTCGGCGTGATCGCGCAAGCTCCGGTACTCGGGGTTGGGCTTGGAACCGCCGGCGTAACCGACGGCGGTCCGCACGACGCCGTCGAGGCAGCCGAAGACGGCCTCGGACCTCCAGAAGCTCCCGAGGGCGAAGACGGCGGTCCTCAGCGGCTGGTTCGGAGAGCCGGCGGCCGGGTCGGGGATCCGATTCGCGAACCTGATGCACTGGGCGTTGCCGAAGAGCGAAAGAGGACGACGAGGACAAGGGTCGAGAGGTTGGGTAGAGAGAGAGGGACGCCTCTCGAGAGACGAATGGAGCGGGTCTCGGAGAGCGGCCGCCGTCGCGAGAGCTCTTCCATGGCACCGGCGTCGTGCAGCGGGAGCAGGAGCGTCCGCGAGGGGGAGGAGGAGGAGGAGGAATGATTTGGATCGGGTTATGGATCTGCTCGTTTTTCCAAATATTACTTTTTTTCTCTATTATTATATTTTAAGCCATTTTCACGCTTTTTTTTTTTACCCCATTTCCAAACTTTTTTTTTTTTTGGTCCAAACCACATTTGCAAACTTAAACAGGAAATTTTTGGATAATCCCAGTGTGAGCTTTTCGGATAATTTGGATTTAGACGCCTGTTTCTAAAAAACATTTTTCAAGAATTTATTTTCCATAAAAATGACAATATTTTCCTGTGTTTAATTATAATTTAAAAATGAATTAGAAAATATTTTTTGTTGTTTAGTAGGGAAATTAGATTTTCCAAAGAAAAATTACCAAAAATTTGAATTTTTAGTTTTTTTTTTTTTCTTTTTATTTTTATTTTTCCTTATTCCTCAACTAGTGATGATCACACGCGAGGGACGAGACCAAGGGCTCTAGTGAGGCTGGGCTCATCAATCTCAAGTAAGGCTTGAGCATTACTCGATCTAGCAAGACTCGACCTCACTAGCTATCTCTTGCCTATGATATGTCGGCGACTGTCGTCATGGGTGGCTATTGGCTGAGGAAGAAGGAAAAAGAAACACAAAAAAAAAAGAAAATAAAGGAAAGAAAATTAAATTAAATTAAAATTTTGAATTTTAAAAATAATTATAAATCTAATTTTTAAAAAATAATTTTATAAAAACGAACATTTCATTAATCAAAGACCCAAGCTTGAGCGCTTAAGACTCACACATTGCCTTTGTGGATCAAAGCTCAAGTATGAGGACTTAAGCATGTCTTTTATGGACCTCGACTTGGGTGCTAGGGAATCGGGCATAAGCACAAGCCTCACTAGGGTTTGGGCTCGGCCTTGATGGACCCAGGCATTGGTGCCGAGGATTGAGCCCAATTGCCGAAGACTTAGTCCTAAACACCAGGACCTACAAACCAATAGTAGAGTTTTCATGCACAAGCATAGAGTTTGAGCCTGTGGCTAGATAATAATATTGTTAAGGACAATATTCCACTTGATGAATTATTATGGATTATTATGGAAAATTTCAAAACATGTAGAAAAATTATTTGAGAACTTCTATGGGAAATTATTTAAAAAGATTTAAATATATTATACTTTTGTCAATTCAATAATAAATCTTTTAAATTTGTCAATTGAGTCAATTTGATTAATTCCGGTTGGAATTCACTAATGAGGATGTCGACTATCTAATGTTAAGCAATCAGTACTAATGTTGATAAATTTTAATAATATTTTAATATGTTTTTGATTTTTTTATTATTACTCTTATTTTTTTCTTTTTTTCTTTCTTCTTCTTTTTGCTAGTGGCTGGCCACCAGTGATGGCCGGCCATGGCCAGGCTAACTGGCCTCCTCGTCGTGAATTGAGGTGAGGAGGGCAAACTTGAAGGAGGACTGGGTTTGCAGGGTGAGGTGGGGGTAGAATTTAGGAGTTGTCACAGGTGAGGAGCTTATGGAGGAGGATGGTAGACATCACGCAAAGCTTGAGGTGGGGGCAATTGTGAGGGAGGTGGGCGAGCTTAAGGGAAAGGGAGTCGGGATTGGTCTACTTGGCGAGGTTGAAGAGGGACTTGACTTTAGGATTAGAGCTAGCTGGAGGACAAGAGGCAAGTGATTAGGGTTTAAAGTAGGAGCATGCCTTGACTACCTCCAAGTAAGCTGGAATAGTAGTCACCTGCATCTAGGGTGAGTGAGAGTGGGTGAAAATCCCATTGCAAAACTAGCACGCCTTACGGCACTGCACAAAACCATAGGCTAGCTTTATACCCCCAGTTCTACGCTTGCTGGAACAAAATGGATTTGGGATCCATGGGATTTAGGGTTTTCTTTTAGCCACATCCCTCTTTCATTTTTCTTTTCTCTTTTTACCTTGTGGCCACCTTGAGATTTGGTCACTAGAGCTCGAGCTCTGGGTTTGTGGCCATGGTGGTTGCATCCTAGGAAGCACCAACACTCTCCGGAGGCCTTCGTGTCATGTCAAACACTCTAACACGTATTCGACACTCTTGGACACTCAGTCAATATGTGTTGGAAAATTCGACACCTGGTCAACTTTTCCGACACTCTCCGACACTCGAGTTGAAATTCTCACATGCGAGTTTTCAACACATAATTCCAACACGCATGGTCAATTTTAAAAAATTTTAATAAATGAGGGATCAAAATGAATACATGTGAAAAAAAAAAAAAAACGATAATAAAATAATAAATGGGGAAAAAAAAAAAACTTAATTTTCTCTTCTCTTTTAACCCTCACTTTATGTGATCTTGTGATACACAATTCATCTCTCAATTTTTTTTTCTCTTTTCTTCTAATATGTTTGACACGCAAGTCTAGAATATGAATAGCTTGTTTTTTTCCTCCAAATTTTATAAATTATTGGAATGAAGTTGAATTTATCAAATTGAAACGATGAATGATATTAATAAATGGTATATTAATGTTTTTAGTGTAAATTTATTCTAGGCTTTTTTATTATTTATTTATTTGTGAAACAAATTAATTTATTGAAATGATCATAGTATATATAAAAATATACATTTACTATACAACATGTTTTAACGTGTAGGAATTCTCTATTTTTTTTAGAAATAACGTGTCGGCGTGTCGTGTCGTGTCATGTCGCGTATCGCATGTCAGTGTTGGTGCTACTTAGGCACTTACATCCTTTTGATATGGGAAACAAACTACCAACAGACATTACCATTTGGGATGAGAATTAGAGTCCCTCAAAGTCGTTTTGTAACTTTTGGCATATCAACTGTTAGCTACTCCTCAAAGTTTCTAAGGGGTGTTTGTTAACATTCTTTTTTTTTTTTTTTATGAACAATTTTTTTTTTTGTTCCAAGGAACAAAAAAAGAACATAACCTTTTTCTTGTTGATTTACTAAGCAACTCCTCAACGTAATTAATTTTCGCTTTGGTTTGTGCCCTTTTGATTTTGGGAAAGCAAGTATGTATCCATATGCGCAAAAGAAGAAAAAAAGAAAAAAGAAAAAGAAAAAAAAGATGAAGAATAGTAATTTCTGAGTTTCAAATGTCTGTTTCGGAGCAGAAATAGTTTTTTTTATTTTTTTTACAATTTTTGTGGCGTTATCAAAGGTCATAAGTAACCTTTTTCTTGTTGATATACTAAGCAACTCCTCCGTAATTAATTTTTCTTCGGTTTGTGCTTTTGCTCAAATGTATCCATATGGTAGACAAAGAATAGTAATTTCTGATTCGTCTATTTCTTTTTATTTTTTTTACTTGTGGCGGGCAAAGGTCGCGGCCCTCTCCTAGGTGTTGCTAAGATCTGGGTGCAACCTAAGTAGCACTAACGTTGACACGCGACCCGCGACACACCACACACGACACAACACACCAAAAACTTGTAAAGGACTTTAGTTTCCAAAAAAACAAAGAATGAAAGTGGAAGCACAAATCGATGAAGATGGCACCCTAGGCGAAGCCTGGAAGAGAGAGGATGGCCTGTCGCCGAGGTCACGCCGCACTACCATAAGTGAGCCTCTACCTTTGCGACCGACGCAACTAGCAAGCAAAGAGAGAGAGTATAAGAAAGACGATAAACAGTGTTTCTCAAGAGCAAAAGTGAGATATATAATTATAAGTGAGGGCAAGATTGGAAGGAAAAAAGTCATTAGACATCACAATAACATTTCGAAAATGCTGAAAGTGATCCCAACCTGCCTTGAACTTGCAGCTTTGCCAATGCTGGTTTTCACACAATGCTCTCCAAAAAAATTTATTAGATGCCCTAATTTTTCCTATGGGATTTTAGAGGCCCAAAGTCCCTCGAGTTGAACCAAATACACTTCTCTTTAGAAACGTTTGGAAACCAATCTAACCAAATATCCTAATTTGTGAAAGATCGATATGTTTAGCAACGTTGTTTGGTATATAAATTACACATCACACACAATTTTAAAACTTCTTGTGTGAAAACTTTAGGAATGATTACTTTAATGCCAAAATTTTATAAATGATCATTTTAGTGTGAAATCTTTTTAAAAGTGTCCATTTAAGTGACCTCAGTGAGCTACATCAGTTTTTTCATCAATCACTTAAATATTGCTTTATACAAATTGTGGCACATAAATGATCGTTTAAAAATTTTGACATCAAAGTGTGCATCTTACAATAATTATGGCACTAATGCCATCCTTATCCCTACCTGCAAAAACTTCAAATTTCAGGTCAACTTTATTTAGAAAATAGCAAGTACATACTTGAACCTTCCCCTGAATTTTCCGCTACACGAGCGAAATTTTCTGTCAAAATAAAAGTATGCATAATTTGATTTCCAAATTTTTTTGAAAAATGGCATGATTGCAATTGCAAATGTCCTCAATGTCCCTATGTATAGGTTTCTAGATCAGTCAAATTTCAAATGCCAAATAATAAAAAGTCATAATTAAAAGCCATGCCTGCTTTTTCCATATCTGCTAAAAAGATCGATTAGATATTTTGAAGTCTCTTGATAAAATGTTCCATTTCTTGGCTTGATGCTAATAAAAAGTTATATATGAATGATATATCTTCTATACATTAAAGGAAGCCAGGTTTTGCCTCACTTTTAGTAAGCTTCATTCCAAACTTGTCCTCAAGTAATATAAAGTTATAAAGTGAAAGAAAAGAATCTTTAAGTGTACACTTGGTTTCATGTCCGTTTCTCACTAATTTTCATCGAACACCACTAACTCATGAAAATCGGAGTCCCTTATCGGTTGGATGTGTGCAAATGAGGGTGCATAATGCCTAATTCTGCGGATCTTGCCGCTAACCTTCCTTTTTAGCGTGCCTTGGGCTTCTATACGCATTTCACCTTTAACCCTTAAGCCTGTGAATCGGCCTCGCCAATTCTATAGGATTTATTTCTAGTTTATCTTATAATTATTTAAAAAGAAAAAAGAAAAAAAGGCCTCTGCACAAGGGCTGAATCCCACACCGCTTAAGTATGCACAGGTAAAGTAAGATTTCATACACGTCTAGTTCCAAGAAGGGTGAAGCCGTCTGGGCCTCCGCTTTTTGGCGTGTCTTGAATTTTGTATGCATTACACTTAATGCACTTTACTTAAGCTTTTCGCCTACAAAAAACATTATCCAAAACCGAAGATTGTAACTCTCCACCTTCTGACACTCCACTGCTATTCTTCCATCATCCGCAGGTACATCTTTTTGCTTTGTCTTTCACAAGTTGCTGCAAACATCAATCTTTCATATTGCAAAATATCCACTTATTTAGTTGTTTTTTTTTATTGCATGACTTTTGTTAAATGCAATCAAGCAAGGCAATGGTTGGTCCCAAATCCCAACCTTTTGCCAAGTACTTAATTGATTGTTCACATTCATTGCCCCTTATGTTGTTGTACATACCTGATCTGTCCAAAATGAAATTTCGTTGAAGGAGTTATGAGGTCCAAATTTAGCCCGTTGAATCTGTAAAATCTGAAAAGTGTGTCCTTCCCATATGTGCTAACTTCAAACGGCTTGTATAGATTATCCTGATATCCAATTGAATTTTTGTTTTGACGGCTTGTATGGGCATGGAAGTTTCTACGTTCTAGGTAATTTCTAGAAATATTAAAAAAAAATCTATTTTTGGGAAATTTCAAACAATGATGGAAAAATAAGAGTTTTCGAAATATGGCTCTACTCTGTGACTGAAAATGTTATCTTTTTCATCATGGATGATAGAAAAATATTATACATTGAGTTTTGTATATTGTGACATTTTGCAGAATGACCGTATAAATGCGGAATTTTCAAAAAAAATATGAACTTTTTTGTCTATATAGATAGCATCTACTAGAAATTTACATTTTTTTTGGATGGACCCTATCTATTGTATTTATTTATGCTTCTCAACAGTTATTTACGGCTGTTGAATCTTTGTTCGAGTTTATGGACTGAAGTAATGCATTTAAGGACAATTTTCCAATTTTATCGTAATTGGGCTCTTTTTAGGTAATTTATGATTTGTGGAATTTAGATCATTAATGTGGCCGTCGGCCATGAAAAATTTATGGGTATTTTGGTAAATTGCTGCTTAGGAATGTTAAATATCACATTTGACTCTATTTATTTTGTGAAAGATGAATGATTTGAAAAATATTTAAAAATAATCATTTGTATCGCTTGAAATAATTAGAACATAAATAATATTTATGTCAAAATATATTCATGGATGATAAAAATATTTTTCAATTACTCATTTTTGTAAGCAATACGACAATTATTTTTATGAAAATATTTTGCAAATCATTTTATTTTCACGTAACAAACGCACCACTATGATTCCTTGGTGGTGCCGGAGATATTGCTTCATCAAATTATATGAATTCATGATAGCTAGAGTTCAGATAAATGGTGCTCTGCCTCTGCTAGGAATTTCTACAATATAGCATATTTGTAACCAATAACATATTTTTATGCATAAACATTGGATCAAACAAAGATGCTTTTGAGTGACTGATGAGTTAATAAATCTGGATCTAGTTGTTGGTTTATTCTGTCATTTGATCTTATTCTGAAGAACAGTCGCTTCCAATTTTGTTGTGATACCACTGTTTCCCAAAGGTTATGTCTGCGAGTCTATGTCCATTACCGAGATATTTATGTTGCTGCTGAAAATTATGTATACTCACTTGCATTGATGCGTCGGTGTATTATGCTTGGACGTTTGGGGAGTGCCTATACTTCTAATCACTAACAGAGGTAAAAGGATCACTTACTTCACAAGCAAGCTCATTCAGATTTAGTAATAATTGCTGAGAATAAACAGCAAGTTTTTCATTACTTTCGGGTCTAAAAATAATTTTTTGTCTTTAAATTTTTAAGAGAAAATCATAACTTAAAGTGATAAATACGCAAAAACCGGCCCCAAACTGGATTATACTAAGTAAAATGTTACTAACCACGTAGACAAGTTAGCTAGTAATTTATGGTAGGTTAAAAGTTACTCTTTTTAAAAAAAAAAAAAATTGAAACTTACAGGTCACTCTAAGAAAAAAAAAATTACAAGTCTCCATCTCGCATATAGATACATACTTGCTTTCTCAAAGTCAAAAGTGTACAAACCGGGAAGAAAATTAATTATGGTAAGAGGTTGCTTGGTAAATCAACATGAAAAAGTTACTTGGCACTTTTGAGGAGATATGCCGAAAGTTACTAAACGACTTTTGAGGGACTCAAATTCTCCGTGCCAATGATAACGCCTCTGGTGAAGAAGAACAGCTGATACACAGTTTCATTATTTCTTAAATCCTCAAGTACAACGAGTATTGAAACAACTCAACCTCACCATCTCATCAAGATGACGATGATGATGAGCTTTATTTATCTTACTCAAGTAACAGTAGGTTAAGCAAAAGACGCATTCCACCTGAAAGTTCTAGTTCAAGATCAGTTTGGTGATGCATTGTGCTTCGGAAGTTTGCACCAGCTCTGCTACGCCGAGATGCGCCATTAGAAGCCAAACATGGCTGATAAGCTCTCCTCCTCTGCTCAGGCTCTCGGAATGTTCGTAGCCTTTACTTTGGCAAGCCGCGTATATCAGAAACTTCGCCCAGACCTTGCCGATTAAGTCCCATTTACTGCTGAAGTCATTCGACTCGATGTCATTCAACTGGTACGCGAGATGGCATGCGTCGAACAACACCGACCTGCTTTTGCCACCGCGTATTTTTGTGGCGGGCAGCTGAGTTCCCACTTGGAGAAGAAGATGGCAGACTTCACATAGATCGCGCGACTCCGTTGACTTGTGCTCCTCTTTGCAGCTTTTAACACCGGTGTGACCATGTTTCTCTTTCTTGTTACGCGCCCACGTCTTGACAACCGATGAGTTGATGCTGGTTTCTTTCTTTGACAACACCGCTAGCTTGTCCTCGAAGAACTTCTGAGCGTCAACCGAAGTATCTTCGTATCGGAGCACCCCTGTCCCTGTTGGCAACATGGAAGGATGGAGAACTAAAAGATAGAGCATGTACCGAGAGACCAACTTGCTCATCTTGTAGTTTGTAATGTCTTCTGGTCCTTTTCCTTGCATCACGTCGTAGTCCTTGTAGTGGCAGAGCTCAGTGGCGATGTGCCAGATGAGGATGCTCTGGTCGAACTCCACACCGTCCACACTCCAGTTCAGGTCATCGTTGTTTGACTTCTTCAGTACTTCACTAGCCTCCAGCTTAACACCCGCCAACCCGCTCTTCCCTTCCAGATAACGGACCGTTTTTCTCATGTGACCGAAGGTCCAATCTTTGATGTTGCTCTTGAACTCTTTGTAATCAATGTAGAAGTTCTTGTTCAACTTCTCATCTAACTTGGCGAACCACGGATACTTGCTGAAGATCCTGTTTCTTTTCCTACTAGATAATTTCAAGAGGCTGAACTGGGCCACAGAATTCGACCATCTTGGGTTCGGCCATATCCGGAGAAAAGGCACGGCAGATGATATCACGGATCGCTCGGGTCTCTGAATCCGCCAGTGGTCGACCCAATCAGATGAAAATGCGAGCAGAACCGAGTAAATCTCTAAAAGTATAGCCGCACTTATCAGCAAGAAGGTGATATAGATGTCGACTTTGGGGTAATCCTTCCTATCCTGTAAGGAGAAGAATACCAACACGGCACACGGCACTGAGAGATTAATGACCCAACGAGTGATGCCCCAAGCACGGTTCAGCAACAGTGCCTTGGTGTAGAGCAGATCGTACATGAACCCGAGCTCGATCTCCACAATCCCAAAAGCTGTCACCGAGTTCATGGCATCGTTCATGAACATGCGCTTACTGGCCTCCAGGTCGCCAGAGTTGAGGATAAGGCCCACGAAGAGAAGCTTGAAGATCTTGAACAACTCATAGGCTTTGACCAGAGCCGTGGCTTTCTCTTCGTCCATGGCTTGACCGCTGTTCACTGAGAAGTCCTCCGGAGCCGGAACCTCGTGACCTCGTCCATGCTGACTCGGTAACCCTCCTCTTTCTTCAGACTATACTGCTCCATTATCCTGGGGTATATGGGACCAAAATCAGGAAGCGAAAGCATTGAATCTCGAAGTCGACCTTCGCTTGCCAGGTACAAACACAATGTCCTTTCTATATATTTGATGAACCCCACCAGGATCATGCCAGCTGCTAATATCGACAGCGTAGACCCCGACAAGGCCATGAAGTAGATGTAACAAGCTAGTCCTACCTGGACGCAAAGCCGCGCCAACTGCCTCAACCATAGCTCATTGTCCTCCAGGGCATACGCGGTGATCGTGTCAGGGCCACCCAAGTGGAGGAGAAGGAACGGCGCCCAGAAAGCAGTGATCTGGCTCTTCGGATCGATCGTGCCTTTCACTTCCTTGATGGTGGCCAGGCGGTTCGAGAGGACACCGAGCGCGAGGGTTGCAATGGAGTCGGCCGATAGGTACGTCGTCCAGACCACGACTTGGATCCAGTACTTGTAGATGGATTTCCTCCGGAGGCCCAGAGTTACGAGAGTTAATTGGAGGAACAAGCTGAGGAGGACGAGAAACCGCAGCTCCCACTCCTTCCACAGTTCTCGAGTGTTTTCGGGGAGCAGCAAAAATCCCATGGTTGCACTCGATGTTGGCACCAAAAGGCGCAACAATCGGGCACCCTCAGTCGATTTTAGGATTATAAAGGGAGAGGACAAAGTAAGGCAAACAACAATAGCCTTGAATTTACCTCTACAACATCCTCGAAACGGCCACTCTTTATAACCAATAACTTGATATTGGAATCAAATACAAAAGCACGCACTTACCCTGCATAACATTACAGGAATAAAAAAGCAGTACGCTTTTTGAAACACCAACAACACACTACTCGTGACACCACTTTTAGATACAAAATTGTCAAGCAATTCTATACATTTGCTTGAGGATGAAGTATAGCAACAAAATCATATTCCATTATTCGTACTGGCATGATTATAATCTGTTTTAATGGTGAAAATTAAAATATAGACTCAAAGTTAAAGTTTGGTTTCTCAATCACTTCTCAAGATTTTGAATCATGTGAACTTCATTCTAATCACTATGGTCTTTACTCTTTATCTGGGACACCCCACCAGCCCAACATGATCCTTGTGGAATATCAAAATCACCCATTCTAGTTGCTTTAATAAGTAAAGACACGCAAAGGCTGAAAAGAGATTGATAAATGCTTCTCCAAGTTGAAGCGATTCCGATGCAATGAGTTGATTGCTTCCATTCGGAGACAGCATATTATTGTCCTTCCGTATTAATTGCATTAAAACCTGGAATGAAGTCGTCGTTACGATAAAACAATGCATGAGAGCACACGTCTCACACCACATCGCCGTCAGCTGATGTGCTTCATGACCACCATAATCGCAACTTCTCGTCCATGTCTGACCTATTGGCATGTGGTGTGTGACACTTGCTTAACATTTTTCTCCCACGTGGTGTATGAGCTGAACGTTTTCATCCTCCACATACTGTCACGTGAAGGACACACAGCCGGTGCACCACCTATAGCTTAACTTAATTAAACCCTTAACATTGCACATCAAGGCCAAAAGCATGCGACTAAGAACCTATGAAAACCTCAAAGTCCAAAAATTCATAACCTCAATATAAGTTTTATTTTTCTCTAGAGCGGAATGGACATCATCAATGCCACAATTTTTATAGGCCGTCACTTAAGTGAATGTGGTGACTTAGTTTGTTGAAAATCTGGTGTGACTTGTTGAAGTCACTTAAAGGATTGCTTAAAAAATTTTAGCTCTGAAGTGATCATTCAATAAGTTTTGGCATTAAATTGATCATTCAAAAAATTGGTGCTCTAAAGTTTTAAAAATTAGAGTGGGCCAAAAGCAAAAATCACAAAGAAAATATTCTAACTTTGACACTATCTTTCTTTGTTTTAGACTCAAAAGCAAAAAACTCATTGAGCAAACATTCTCTTTAAATAGTTTCATCTAAAATTACATAGACCTATTTGTTTTCCTATACCTAACAAAAAAGATACTAAGTAAAATTTACCTCTGCAACATCCTCAAAACGGCTACTCTCTATAAGCAATAACTTGATATTGGAATCAAATGCAAAAGCACTTAGAAACCCCGCATAACATTACAGGAATGAAAAAGTAGTACACTTTTGAAACACCCACGACACACTACTCGAGACACCTTTTTTGGATGCATAATTGTCAAGCAATTCTTTGCATTTGCCCAAGGATGAAGTAAAGCAACAAAATCAGATTCCGGCATCCATACTAACTTGATTATAATGTGCTTTAATTTAGAAGATTGAAATATAGGCCTAAAGTTAAAGTTTGGTTTCTCAATCACTTCTCAAGATTTCGAATTCTGTGAACTTCATTCTAATCACCATGATCTTAACTCTTTGTCTGGCACGCCCCATCAGCCCAACATGATCCATGTGGAATATCAAAATCACCCATTTAGGTTGCTATAACGACAAGTAAAGACAGTCAAAAAGGCCAAAAAAGGGGATGAAGAACTTAGGGACAAGATTTTCACTTTTTAGTAGGTCTAGTCCTCGCACTAAATCAGCCATTACATCTTGCTATTGGTGTTGCCTTTTCAGCTCACAACATTTCTTATTGTATTATTCCTTATGGCAATAGGAGCATTTCATCTTTACCCTAATCCTACTCATCCTCTGACTTGATGCCTCTTCTTGCTGTATTCTCCGTCTCCTTTTTGGCTTTCATATTTGCTTCTTTAGTGGCAAAGGCAGAGGGTCTTCATGATTTGTTGGCTCCCAAAATTTGCTACTTCTAATCGGCTGCATCATGAATTAGTAAGAGTAAGGTATGAGTTTTTTTTATACCAATCATCTAGGTAATCATCTAGGTTTTCTTGCTTCATCTAAATAATACAAATGGCATGGGCATAAGGAATTCCATTTAGTTGCCAGGCTCGACATGACCACTTTCTTCTATCTAGGTCGACAACATACTTATCATGATTTTGAATTATCTCATATTCATTATATCCATTCCAAACTAGATGCAAAACCTACTAGTAGCAACGTTTGCATCCAATCCTTTCACAATCCTAGAATCATAGTCTCTAGTCCACTTTGTAGACTCATCTCTTTGTCTATGCAGTCTAGTCATGATAATAACTTGAATATCATCAAGCATGTTGATGCTTCGTTCACACCTAACCTCTAAAATTCTGCCATTGAAAGTTTCACTCAAATTGTTATTAATGATATCGCATTTGAACTCTTCGCTGAAAAAGGCTCGACACCAATGCTTAGCTTCTATCTAGAAGAGTGTATCAAAACCTTCATTTGTCAACTGCAACAATCCTTATTTAGCTAATCTAAAATTAGTCATGTTGGTACTTTTCGCTATTTGTTAGAACTACTTCTGCAACTTATCTCCTTTGACCAATTTGCGTATATGTGCATTGCGCACATTCTATGCTCAACATGTGGCATCAACTTAGCCAATATAGAAATACGTCCTTACAAAAATTCAAATCAATAAATACAAGTCGGAAAAAATATGCAAGTAATTAATATTAAAAGGAAATGAATTAATTAACAATGGTATTACCTTATGTTGGTCACTCATGAATGCCCATCCTCCCCATCAGTTATCTTAAGGTCGATCATTAAATTTTTGAGGAACCAAGATCAAGTATCATTGTTCTCTATTTTCACCACTACCCAAGCTATCGGAAACATTTGATTGTTGGCATCTCTCCCCATAGTAGCCAACAACTCCCTCTTGCATAAACCGTAAAAAGCATCCATCCAATCCTATAACTCTTCTATAACTAGTTAAGATGTGACGGCCCGAGCGGCGGTGCGCGAGGAGGAGGGATGGCTGTGCGTCCGCGCCTCAGTCCCCGGATGTGCACAAGGAAGGGATCCTCTCCCTCTTGTCCAACATCGTTTAGGGAGGGAGTCCAGGGCCAGTTTATAATGGCTTGGGCCCCTTAACTTGTGTGACGCGTTTTAAAGCCGTAAGGACTCAGTGTCCAAAGCGGACAATATCACACAGTGGGCCCGGGTCGTTACAAATGATATCAGAGCCGACTCCCGACGGCGTGTGGGACCACAGCAAGGACGCTGTTTTGCTAAGGGGGGAGAGTGTGACGGCCCAAGCGGCGGTGCGCGGGGAGGAGGGATGGCGGTGCGTCCACGCCTCAGTCCCCGAACGTGCGCAAGGAAGGGATCCTCTCCCTCTTGTCCCACATCGCTTAGGGAGGGAGTTCAGGGCTAGTTTATAATGGCTTGGGCCCCTTAACTTGTGTGACGCATTTTAAAGCCGTGAGGACTCAGTGTCCAAAGCAGACAATATCACACAGTGGGCCCGGGTCGTTACATAAGAAACCCTGTTTGCATGCATCAAAACAAACATAAAATCTATCAAAACTAGACTCAAGATCAGGGAGTGACATCTCCATAACCTCTACATATACCCTACTAGATGGGTTTTGAAGCATGCATTCGCCAGCATAATCTCATACCTATGCATATTCTTCCTTATACCGATCCATCAATATTTTCATCACCCTTAGCTTAACTCTCTTGCATTGATTCCTCGACACATTAACCTCTAATTGCTTCTTCACTAACAACTGAAACTGAGAACTCTTGATCTCAAGCATTGCTTTGATAGTATTAAAAAAATACTTCGATAACCACACACTTATTACCATTTTATTGTTACATATAATTGGACAAATATGCTCCTCCTAGAAGGACCTAATCTGGAATGACCCATTCCTACTCAGCGTGCCATAAAGCTTCTATGAACAATTGGGATATGAACACTTAGCTCTCACAAATTCCTTCGTATTTCTAATGAATTCAATGCTCCTCTGTTTAGCAATAGAGTTCTAGACAACAACTTCCTTTAATTGTTTGGCATCGTCAAATCTCATGTCCACAAATAAAACAAGTTTATCAACAGTAGGATCATAGTAAGGGCACTTACTTTTTCTTCCACGAGTAGGTTCTTCATCATCATTGCCAACCTCATTCTCCGAACCAGCAATTTCATCGTCGCGGCTTTCTTCATCTTCACTTCTATTACCTTCAGCTAGAGCTCCATCCCTATTCACTGGCTCAAGCCTCTTTCTTGAAGCTGCAAAAAAAAAATTTCTGAGAAATTCCCTTTGCTTTTGTCTTAATTGTGCGAGTTCATCATCATCTTCGTCACTTGGGAAACTTACTGAAGCCAAATATTCATCTTCCGATTCACTAGATAGAGCAACTTCCTATTCAAATTCAATGAAGTCTTTATCGCCCACATCTTCAGAGGAGATTTCAAGACATCTCCCTATTTGTTCATCTCCATCAATATAACTTCTCTCCCTCTCATTTTGCCCTTCATCTAACCTAAACTCATCCCCGACCTGATTACTTGATTGAGTAGGATCCCTCACTTCTCCTCTTCTGGTGATGGTCTACTCATCCCCATCCTCATCCTTATCATCATTCTCGCCATCCCCATCATCACTATTATACTCAACATATATCATAACTCCGTCACCATGAAGATAATGGTAAATAATATCCTTAATACCATTATCGTCATTAAAAAATCTCAAGTCATCATTCTATTCCTTTCCACAATAATAATGTAGTTTTTGCACTTTGTATCGTAAAAAAATACACCAAATCCCTCACAAAATCAATAGATAATGGCTTTTGAATATTGACATAGATAGTACCTTCATTTCCACCAATATATTCCCAATCCTCGGCGCCAATAACAAACTCTCCACCATAGCAAACAATGACGCATACCTAAATCTCATCCATGTCGATGTTGCACCCAAGAAAGAAAAAAAGTCATTAGTTTTTGGGACCACATGACAAAATCAACAACTTCACATGCAAATCCTTGTCATTTTGTCGAAAGAAATAAAGTTGACAAATATATTCAATTCGGTCCCTTTACAGAAATAAAGGAAGCCGAATTGAATAAACAAAATGAGGTCCCTACTGCCCATTTTTCAATTCAATCACATTCAATCCTCCACAAAAGTAGTCCAACTAATTAAACAAAGTAAAATCCCACCACTGTTTCCTTCTGAGTCAAGCCCCCATTTTTCCCCTTCATGCCATATTTTCTATTCAGTCCCCACAAAAGAAAGCGAACAACAAAACCCTAAATTTTTATATTCATTCCCCACAAAAGTGAGATCCCCACCACTTTCCCCGCCACTTTCCCCCTAAGCCAACCCCTCAATTTGCCCTCCGTGCCCTAATTTGTCCATCGGAACCCTAAATTTTTTACTCATTTGACCCACATAGAGAAACCTAAGTGAGCGAGAGTTTGGGACACAGCCAGCAAACGATAGTGAACGACGGCGCAACTACAGCGGTGGCCAAGCGATGACAGGCGAGCGAACGACGGTGGGTGAGCGAGCTATGGCCGGTGTCGAGCGAGAATCGTAGTTCGTATGCCGCCTGTACGAACCCTATTTTACTCCCTCTTCAACGATGCATTTTGGCCATAGCAATGCGGTATCATCTTGTAAGTGAGTCCACGTGGAATGGCATAAAACGATGTCGTTTCTTATGGAGAAAGGAAAACAGCGTCATTTTATGTCATTCCACATGAATAGTCTTCTTCAATTTTTGCCACATCAATTATTTTTTTTTAAATATAAAAGTCACATAATTATTTTGGCTGAAATTTCTCGCCGATGACACCAAAGTGATCGTTTTTCCTCCTATTTGAAACTTAAGTGATCCGACAAAAACTTTTGGCACCAAAGTGAGAGCTGTACATAACTTTTGGCACTTCTAGTGTATTTACCCCTGCTTCAGAAGTTTGCACCAGCTCCATCACGCCAAGATGAGCCATTAGAAGCCAGATATGGCTGATAAGCTCTCCTCCTCTGTCCAGGTTCTTGAAGTGTTTGTAGCCTTTGCTTTGGTAAGCCGCATGTATCAAAGACTTCGCCCAGACCTTGCCGATCAAGTACCATTTCCTACCGAAGTCTTTCGACTCAATTTCATTCAACTGGGATGCGAGATGGCACGCATCAAACAGCACCGACCTGCTTTTGCCACCGCGTATTTTTATGGCGGGCAGCTGAGTTCCCACTTGGAGCAGAAGATGGCAGGCTTCCCATAGATCACGCGATTCTGTTGACTTGCGCGCCTTGTTGCAGCTTTTCACTCCAGTGTGGCCATGTTTCTCTTTCTTGAATAAATTCTGCGCCCGTGTCTTGACAACTGATGAGCTGATGCTGGTTTCTTTCTTTGACGACACCACTAGCTATTCCTCCGAGAACTTATGAGCATCAACCGAAGTATCTTCATATCGGAGCAACCCTATCCCTGTTGGCAACATGGAAGGATGGAGTACTAAAAGATAAAGCATGTACCGAGAGACCAACTTACTCATCTTGTAGTCCTTGACGTGCTCTGGTCCTATTCCCTGACTCTGGTCGAGGTCCTTGTAGTGGCAGAGCTCAGTGGCGATGTGCCAGATGAGAATGCTATGGTCGAACTCCATCTTTCCCACTCCAGATAGGGTGATTGTTGTTTGACCTCATCAGCTCTTCACTTGCCTCCAGATCAAGACTGGTCAACCCGCTCTTCAATCTGCTGTTCCGTTCCAGATAATCGACTGTACCCCCTCATGTGATCGAAGGTCCAGTCTTAGATGTTACTCTTGAACTCTTTGTAATCGATGTAGGAATTCTTCTCCAACTTCTCATCTAACTTGGCGAGCCATGGATACTTGCTGAAGATCCTGTTTCTTTTCCTGATAGATAATTTCAAGAGGCTGAAGGGGCCACGTTGGGTTCCGGGAGATCTGGAGAAAAGCCACGGCAGTTGATATTGTGGATCCGCCAGGTCTCTGAAGACGCCAGTGGTCAACCCAGTCGGATGAAATTGCGAGAAGACCCGAGTAAATCTCTAAAAGGATGGCCGCACTTATCAGCAAGAAGGTGATATGGACGTCGACTTAGGGTAATCCTTCCTATCCTGTAAGGAATAGAATACCGACACGGCACACAGCACCGAGATATTGATGACCCAACGAATGATGCCCCAAGCAAGGTTCAGCAACAGTGCCTTGGTGTAGAGCAGATCATACATGAACCCGAGCTCAACCTCTACGATCCCAAAAGCCGCTGTCGAGTCCATGGCACTATTCATGAACATGCGCTTACTGGCCTCCAGGTCGCCAGAGTTGAGGATAAGGCCCACGAAGAGAAGCTTGAAGATCTTGAACAACTCATAGGCTTTGACCAGAGTCCTGTCCTTTTCTTTGTCGATCGCTTGACAGCTATTCACTGAGAGTTCCTCCGGAGCCTGAACCTCCGTGACCTCGTCAATGCCGACTCGGTAACCCTCCTCTTTCTTCAGAGTGTATCGCTCCATTATCCTGGGGTATATGGGACCGAAATCGGGAAGCGAAAGCATCAAATCTCGAAGTCGGCCTTCGCTTGCCAGGTGCAAGCACAGTGTCCTCTCTGCATATTTGATGAACCCCACCAGGATCACGCCAGTTGCTAAAATCGACAGTGCAGACCTTGACAAGACCATGAAGTAGATGTAACAAGCTAGTCCTACGTGGATGCAAAGCCGCGCCAACTGCCTCAACCATAGCTTATTGTCCCCCAGGGCATACGCGGTGATGGTGTCAGGCCCACCCAGGTGGAGGAGAAGGAACGGCGACCAAAAAGCAGTGATCTGGCTCTTCGGATCGATCGTCCCCCTCGTATCCTTGATGTTGGCCAGGCGATTTGATAGGACGTCGAGCGTGAGGGTTGCAATGGACTCGTCCAATAGGTACGTCGTCCAGACCACGACTCGGTTCTAGTACTTGTAGATGGATTTCCTCCGAAAGCCCTGAGTCACAAGGGTCAATTTGAGGAACAAGCTGAGGAGGACGAACAACCGCAGCCCCCAATCGTTCCACAGTTCTCGAGTGTTTTCAGGGAGTGGCGAAAATCTAATGGTTGAACTTGATGTCGGCACCAAAAGGCGCAACGTTCAGGCATCCTAGGTCGATCATAGGATTATAGAGGAAAGGACAAAAGTAAGGCACAACAGCATTAGCCTTGCATTTACCTCTGCAGCATCCTCAAAACGGCTACTCTTTATAACCAATAACTTGATATTGGAATCAAATACAAAAGCACTTGTTTACCCTACATAACATTTCAGGAATGAAAAAGCAGTACACCTTTTGAAACACCCAAGATGCACGACTCGCAAGATCACTTTTAGATGCATAATTATCAAGCAATTTTGTGCATTTGCCTGAGGATGAAGTAAAGTGACAAAATTAAATTCGAGCATTCATACTGGCACGATTACTATATGCTTTAATTGAGAAGATTGGAATATAATCCTAGAGTTAAAAGTTTGGTTCCTTAATCACTTATCAAGATTTCGAATTATGAGAACCTAATTATATTCATTGTGATCTTAACACTTTGTCTGCCATGCCCCCACCAGCCCAACATAATCCCTGTGGAATTTAAAATTCACCCATTAGAGACCCGCAAGAAGGCTAAAAACAGGATGATAAATGCTTACTCCATGTTAAATCAATTCCGATGCGTACAGTTGATTGCTTCAAGTCCCAAACAGCATATTATTGTCCTTGGATACTAACCTCCATAATAAATCCTAGAACGAAGTCGTCGCTACGATAAAACTATGCACAAAAGCGCAAGTGTCACACCACATCACCGTCAACTAATGTGCTTTATGACCATCATGATCGCGACTTATCGTCCATGTCTTGACATGTGGTGTACGACACCCGTTGAACATATTTCTCCAGGTTACGTGGTGTACGAGCTGAACATTTCCGTCCACATCCTGTCACGCGAAGGACACAAAGCTGGTGCACCACCTTTAGATTAACTTAATTAAACCCTTAACATTGCGCATCAAGGCTAGAAACATGCGACTAAGAACCTACGAAAACTTGAGAGTCCAAAATTCATACCTCAAAATAAGTTTTTATTTTTCCCTAGGGCGGAAAGGACGTCATCAATGCCATTAATTTTTATAATGCATCACTTCAATGTTAAAACTTTTCAAACAATTATTTTAAGTGCAACAATTTTTGAAAAATGATCATCTAAGTGAAAACGGTGACTTAATTTACCGAAAATCTAGCATGGCTTGTTGAAGTCACTTCAATGGTTGCTTTAAAAAAATTTGACACTAAAGTGATCATTCAAAAAATTGTGACATTGAATTGATCATTCATAGAATTGTTGCTCTAAAGTTTTAAAAATTAGAGCAAGCCAAAAAAAAAAAAAATCACAGAATATATTATAACTCTGACACGATTTTTCTTTCTTTTGTTAGGCTCAAAAGCAAAATCATTAGGCAAACGTTCCCTTAAGTTTCATCTAGAATCACATAGATCTATTTGTTTTCCTAACAAAAAGGATAAGTAAAATTTTCTTCACCTCCGGGAAGTATCTATTCTTAGATCGAACAACAAAGCTTCAAGCATTGCCAAAATGCATTATAGTGTGTTTGGTTCAGTTTTGCAAAATACCTTTGCATAGACACGAAGAACCTTAGGTTAAAAGGGTTTCACAAAATGCAAAACAATAATTGCCAAAAACTTGTAATGGACTCTATTTTTAAAATTAAAAACCAAAGAACGTTGACGAAGATGGCACCTCAAACGATGCCGGAAAAAGAGACGACAGCCCATTGTCAAGGCCGTGATCACAAGCGACGGCTATCAAGGTTGTGCTACCCCAGGTATACATTAATCTCTGTATCACGTCATAACACAAGCAAACTAAGGCTCTCACTCCACATACTATACGTTATATATTATGCAATATGTAAAAGACAAAGATAAAAGGAAGAAATTTCAAGGTAATGGTATAGAGTCTTGTGAAATTTAGCCCAACACAAATTAGAACCTATATGAATTCACTTTGGCAATTCATAGATATTTAACTTATAGAGATAAAGTACACGGTTATAAAACTTTCAAAAATTATAATCAAATCTTAAAATTTGTTGAGTTTATGCAATTAATTCCCCCCATTAACTCTATCAATTTAGCTAATGAATAATGCTGACATAATTCTTTTAATGTTTTCTTATAGAGAGAAGTACACCTTATGTTTGAGTACTAAAACTTCCAAAAGATGTAATTAAGTTATAAAATTTGTCAAATTTGTGTAATTAATTCCTTCCATTAACTCCATCAATTTGACTAATGAAAAAAATATATTATTTTTTAATTTTTCTCTATCCTAAGTGAACCAAAATTCTTTGACAAAATCAAACACGATAGGAATATAGTTTTCAAGCAAAACAAATCACAAAAAACTATAAAACAAAACAAAACAAAACAAAACAAAAGATCATATCTATCATAATATCAATAAATAATCAATAGCTGACCATTGAAATCATCAATGATAGGCACATATTGAGATCTTCCTTTCTAGATACTATGGCTTTCATCGTCATACCATACAAAGACAACAACATGGTGAACGACCACAAATTGAACGCCTCCAAGAAACTCCCAAATCTATATTTAAATCAGGAGAAAAAAAACTCCGCACAATCTTAATTGAGAGAGGAGAACTTCTTCAAGCAAATATATTCACCACAATAAGCAAAGAAAAGCAACAACAATGAACGAAAGAAGACATCAAGCCAAGCGAAAAAGGACTCCCAAATTAGATCAGGAGAGAAAAATCAAAGCCTAGAACCCCTATCCCCAAGCTCGGATGGATGGTTATTTATTAGAGGACATGAGCAATAACCGCAATCGATTGATTATTGCCATATCCAAATCGACCCATTAAGAGAATAATATAAGCCATTGATATTTTAATGTGGATTTTATATGTTATTAATCACGAATGGAATATCCATGAATTCGTTAAAAATAATTAAGTACAATTAATTTATTTGATATTCATAGAGAGAAGGGAAAAATAATTAATGAGAGGCAATGCGACACCACATCTCATGGCAATTTAGCATATAAAAGACTATCTGATACATTAAACCAGAGCAAAACTTCGACTACAAAATGCATCCGCAAATTCCCAGAATTATAATTGTAGAATACCCAAAACCGAGTCCAACGGAATACCAAATGAAGAAAAACAGGAATATCTCTTCAAGCACTCTTATCAGCCTTGGCAGCAGTTGCGGCGGCTTGTCCTCTGAGCCGATCA
Source organism: Eucalyptus sideroxylon x Eucalyptus melliodora (assembly GCA_016097485.1). Classification (NCBI taxonomy): domain Eukaryota; kingdom Viridiplantae; phylum Streptophyta; class Magnoliopsida; order Myrtales; family Myrtaceae; genus Eucalyptus; species Eucalyptus sideroxylon x Eucalyptus melliodora. Next base: position 32,917,057 of record CM027833.1, read on the forward strand.
GTCCTCCGAGCGGCGATGAGACTAACCTTCTGGCCAGGCGGAGCATCACGCCTGACTGTGCTCGTATGACCAATGTGTTGGTGGTTACCTCCTCCGTGAGGATGCTCAACTGGGTTCATGGCCACACCACGCAACTTGGGCCAGCAGTTCCTCTTCACTCTGAACTTGTGGTAAGCATTGCCAGCCTTGAGAAGGGGCTTCTCAGTTCTTCCTCCACCAGCAACCTGCCCGATCATTGCTCGGCAGCCAACTGGCACAATTTTCTTCGACCCAGATGGAAGCTTGATTCTGAAGTAACATAAGACATCAGTTCACTTTCACACAGCTCAAAATTGTAGCGCACTCAACTTGGCGCACTAGTGGGTATGTTGCAGTATAGCAAAATATGAACCAGCAAGAACATTGTAGTTTCGTTAGTTCTGTTGCCAATGTACTCAGCGGAGCAAGAGCACACTGGAATTCGTGTGCACAAATCATGTCAACCCAACTACACATTTCATAGAACCAGATCAGTTAACTTATCTTCGCATAATTGTGGGTCGTGAAATAGTCGCATAAGATATGATGAAGAACAGAAGTTTCAATCACAAATACGAGATAGAAACAACATCAGATCGGCATCAAGAAAGTCATATCAAAGCATTCAAGCGGTCTGATATCAAGAGCCCCTTCAGATAACTACAACAACAAATTAAGCAATTCGGGCATCCAAACCCTCCCCCATACGGGGATGTCGGACCTCCGTGATAAACACCATAGACGGCACCACGACACGCTGCACCAGAGCAGACAGTGAAGAACTCATATACTTTGGATAGATCGCCCCCTTCGTTTCCTTGATGGTGGCTAGGCGGCTCGAGACGACGCCGAGCGTGAGGGTTGCAATGGAGTCGGCCGATAGGTACTTCGTCCAGACCACGACGCGGATCCAGTACTTGTAGATGGATTTCCTCCGAAAGCCGAGTCACAACGGTCAATTGAATGAACAACCTGAGGAGACGAGCAACCGCAGCTCCCACTCCTTCCACAGTTCTCGAGTGTTTTGGGGGAGCAGCGAAAATCCCATGGTAAAAAAAGCAATATACTTCTGAAAACACCCACAACACACTATTCGCGACAATACTTTTGGATGCATAATTGCCAAGTAATTTTCTGCATTTGCCTGAGGATGAAGTAAAGTAACAAAATAAGATTCCGACATTTGTACTGACATGATTATAATATGCTTTAGTTGAGAAGATCGAAATATAGGCCTAGAATTAAATTCGGGTTTCTCAATCACTTCTCAAGATTTCGAATCCTGTTAACTTTATTATAATCGTTGTGATCTTAGCAATTTCTCTAGCATGCCCCACCAGCCCAACGTGATCCATGTGGAATATAAAAATAATCCATGTAGGTTGCTATAACAAGTAGAGACGCAAAATTGCCAAAAAAATGGTGCTAAATGCTCACTCCAAGTTGAAGCGATTCTGATGCATTGAATTGATTGCTTCAATTCTCAACCAGCATCTTATTGTCGTTGAATACTAATTTCCGTATGAAATCTTGGAATGAAGTGGTTGCTAAGATAAAAGAATGCATAAGAGCGCACGTCTCACATCACATCCCTATCAGCTGATGTGCTTTATGACCATGATGATCGCGACTTTCGTCCATGTCTGACCTATTGGCATGTGGTCTGCGGCACTCACTAAACATTTTTGTTGGGAATGACTGATCCCCGAAAACCGGATTCGACACCGAATCGAACCCTTAAATCAATGCGGAAGACGAGGCCCGGGAAAACACGTATCACCGATCGTAAAGCACACCACGGATTCGAGCGTACCTTGTTAGCCACAGATTAAACACCGATACCGAAGATCGAGGAAGAAATTCTGATCCAATGATGTCAATTCGACTTGAATAGGGAAACGGCGTCGCCTTAAGCGTTTGGGAGAAAAAGAGAGGGAAAGGAACGTACGTTGGAATTGTTATGCCAAGAGGTGTCTTCTCTCTCTCTCTCTCTCTCTCTCTCTCTCTCTCTCTCTCCTCCCTTTTATACCTTCCCCCTTCCACGGGCCCTATTCCCATGGGCCGGGCCTTTTTGGGCCCAACTTGAGCGGATGGGCCTTAAGCCCATCTCATAAATCCATCATCTCCCACTCGCACATGATGGTCCAAAACCAACATGGGCGGACAGGCCCAACTCAACCCCATCAGAGAAAAATCCATCATAGACTCTCACTTAACATGGTGGGCCGAACAGAATCCTCTTTTCCTCTCTTCAACATTCATACCGGTGAATAATCCGTGCGACCAGCATACTTTGAGAGCTCGTTGCCATACATCTGTTAGGAATATATAGCAGCTCATAATGGACATCACATCCTGAGTAGATTTAGTATGCAGTACCCTAGATCGATCGATCACATTTATATCTCTCTTGATCTCTTTCAAACAATGATATATATATATATATATTGTATTCACAATTATGATTATCACAAAGACAGTCATAATTGGTTAACCGGTGGATACAAAACTACAATGTGATTCTCCAAAATCGATCTTCATCTTTCCTTCAAACTCTCAATTTCAGTTCAGCTTGCTTTTCTAGAAATGTCCCATTAGATCGAATCACTCATGACCATTGGCAACATCCTAAGATAGCAAACATTAAATGGAAATCTTGAGAATAAGTAAGAGTCATGAGGGGACTAAGAAATTGAGGAACTCTCTTCCTCAAGAGTCTCACACGACATAAAAGTTGAGATCAAACTTTTGCCACTCTTATTGGTCGTCTCATGCATACGTAGTATGAAATACGTATTACGGTATTAACTCATTTCCCATGGAGCGTATGTCTACACCTTTCAATATCGTACAGATGATAGTTCAGACATACCCAATGTCTAACTTGAGTTCACGTATTTACTCATTCACAAAATTCATTAGAACTCACATCTGGCATCTTAGACAGATAAAGTAAAATATGTGGGGTATTTTACTTTCGGACATAGTAAGTATTATATCCTCATCCTAACACCTAGTTAAGGCGACATACGTGTTTTAAGCTTGAGCTCTCGATTATCACATAGATAATAAGCTTAAAAACAGTCTCATCTCTATTTATCACACAGTAAATAGAGGCGATTACCCGTGTGAGTGGGCTAATCTTATATCTGTCCGACATACTTCTCAACTTAAAGTAATGCACTAAGCATTACTATGCATAAAGATCAAACAAAGATTCATAGGCATTAATGATGAAAACACAAATTCATCAAATTGTTAACACTTAGGGAAAATACAATATTCAGTACATCAGTCTCTACGCAATCCTAGAGATTTCATATGGCCACAAAACACATCTCTAGGTATTGGCTTTGTCATAGGATCTGCTACCATTCCATGCATAGTATGTACTCTAAGTTCACATCTTTTCGTGCAACCATATCCTTGACAAGATTCTACTTGGTATCTATATGTTCGGTCTTGCCATGATATTTTGGATCTTTGGTGTACACTTTTGCTGCTTGGCTATCACAGTTAACCAACAATGAATCTGCAGCACTTCCAATAACACCTAAATGATCCAAAAAATCTCTTAAGCCAAACATCTTCTTATACTGCTGCTAATAATACCACGAACTTAACTTTTATCGTGGACAAGGCTATACACTTTTGTTTCTTACTGCTCCAACATATGGTGCCATTATTCGGTAAGAAAACAAATCCAGAGGTAGATTTCCTTTCATTTAAATTTCCTCCCCAATCAGTATTAGAATAGCCTTTGAGTTGCAGATCCTTTCCTTAATAACTCAACGTATAATCAACAGTCCCCTTTAGATACCTTAGTATTCTCTTAACGGCTTTCCAATGTGCTACTCACCATTCCAACTGCAAAACATATGTCAGGTCTTGTACACATCATAGCGTACATAAAGCTTCTAACAGCACTAGCATAAGGAACATGTTTCATTTGTTCCTTCTCTTATGGAGTCTCTGGACACAGTCTATGGCTCAATCCTTCACCTTTTGTAATAGGAGTGTCTATGGGTTTACAGTCTTGCATATGAAATCGTTCAAGAACATTATTTATATATGTTTCTTGCGAAAGAGACAACGATCTCTTCAAACGATCTCTTGAAATCTTAACTCCAAGAATGTATGCAGCCTCACCCATATCCTTCATTTCAAAGTTAGAAGACAACCATCTCTTGACAGTATTAACAAACTCCATATATTACTTCCGGCAATTAGTATATCATCAACATATAATGATATGATCACAAATTGATCATTGGATATTTTGATATATACACAATGATCATCATCTATCATTGTAAATCCATATGCCATTATGGCATTATGAAAACGTATATATCATTGTCTTGACGACTACTTAAGGCCATATATCGACCCCCAAAGTCGACATATCTTTTCTTCTTGGCCTTTCACTATGAAACTAGCAGGTTGTTCCATATATGTTCATTCCTCTAATTCTCCATTGAGGAAAGCAGTCTTTACATCCATTTGATGTAACTCAAGATCCATACTAGTCACTATTGCCAGAATAATGTGAATCAAGGTAAATCTCACTACAGGAGAAAATGTATTTTCATCATCAATTCATTCATGTTGATTATACCCATTCGCCACAAGGCGAGCCTTATGCCTTTCTATTGAGCCATCAGCCTTTCGCTTTATCTTAAGAACCCACTTGTTCCCAATAGCTCTACGTCCCTTTTGAAAGATCAACCAGTTCTCAGACTTGGTTTGACTTCATTGACTCAATTTTCTCTTTTATTGCATGAATCCATTTTTCCTTATTAGGGCAATTCATAGCCTTATTAATATTTCTTGGCTCATCCTCATCTTGTGGAGCAACCATAAAAGTTTCCCTTTCAATGTCAAAACATCGACGGGGAATACTTTGGCGACTTGTTCACCGTATGGGAGATTGTACACTTAGCACATCATTCCCCATCATGCTCCCACTTGGATTAGGTAATGATGATGTCGTCACATCAGGTGGTTACAATTGAGAATGAGTTGAATTCAATTCATCACATCTCATATTACTCCCACTTGGACAAATTCCACTAATATCATTATCTTAATCCAAGGTTTCAAATAGGGAGTTATTTTCCCTTATTTCGCCCATCTTAGGAAATTCATCCACTAAGGATGTGACATCCCGTGATTCAAATTCAGTTATACTCCCACTTTCCTGCTTACCTATGAACACATACCCTTTTGAGTGTTCGCAGTATCTCATGAAAATATTCTTATTTTCTTGGGACCCAATTTCCTAAACTTGTAAGAGGACTTATGAATATAGGCAGCACAACCCCATGGCTTAAGAAAACTTAAGTCCGGTTTTCAAACTGTCCATAACTCATATGAAGTGGAAATAACTGATTTGGAAGGCATCCGGTTAAGTATATTGGCAACAGTTAACAACGCATCACTCCAAAAAGTTATAGGTAAGTTAGCATGCGCCATCTTAGACCTAACCATTCCATTAGGGTTCTGTTTATTCTCTCTGCAGCACCATTTTGTTGAGGAGTATATGGAATAGACAACTATCTTTCTATTCCTTTTTCATCACATAATTTTCTGAACTTATCAGATAAATATTCTCAACCTCAATCGGATCTAAATAACTTTATTTTCTTGTCTAATTGATTTTCTGCCGGGTTCATAAACCTTCTGAAACAACTTATACTTCAGATTAATGAGAAATCAAATAGACATATCCGACTCGAGTATAATCATTTATAAAAAAAAAAAAAAAAAGTGATGAAATAAACAGCTCATTGCCTTCCTCTCACATTCATTGGACCACGTATTACGAGAATGGATTAAATGCAGAGGAAATTCAGCTCTTTTTCCTTTTCCAAATGGTTTCCTCGTCGTTTTCCCTTTTTAGGCAATGCTCACTTATGGACAAATCGACTTTTTCAATATTTCCCAACAAATTCTCTTTGGCTAGTCTATTCATATGTTGTTGGTCCATATGACCAAGTCTAGCATGCCACCATATTCACATCATTATCATATAAGGTAGAAGACGTGAAACAAGGGAATAACATATTAACATCATCACAGTCAACATTTAGTACAATAAAACCTTTCAGTAAGTGACCACAACCATAGTAGTTTGTATCTAAACACAAATCTACACCTTTATCATGGAAGTTCATACCAAAACCAAGCTTAACCAACGCTAGGACAGATACTAAATTTCGACGAATCTCCAGAGCATATATAACATCAAAGGTGCGTATACCACTCATGTTCAATTGGCCGGTGTCAATTTCTTTAACTTCAGCTCTGGAGTTATTTCCAATATAGATCCACTTAGTTCCAGTTGGTACCGTCAGAATTCCACGAAGGATCCTCTATCATTTGCTACATGGTCTGTTGCTCCTGAATCTACATTCCACAAAGGATTAGATTCAGCCTATAATGCAGAACTTGACACATAAGCAAAGTTCTCAAATGTACAAGAGGTGTATACCTTCTTTGACTCACGACAGTTGCGAGCATAGTGACCCTTCTTGTCACATTTGTAACACCTCACCTTTGACATTTTCTTCACTTGAGAACGTTTTCCTCTCTTGTGTTGGTTAACTCTTGATTTCTTGCAATAAGGACTTAATCATTTGCATTCCCACATATTGACTGAATCAATACGCTTGCGCTTAGAGCACAAAGCCCTTTCTGAGCTAGAACCAGCATTGAAAATATCTATTTCCGGCTCACATGCCATCAAGCGGTTCTCTACCAGCTCAAGGTGGGGCACAGCATCCTCAAGATCTTCCATAACATGGTCAAGAGCTTCTAGTGCTTCTTGCTTTTTCAGCACATATTGAATCTTCATATTCAATATTTCACAATTGTTGACGTTCATATCAGCAATTATATTCTTAGTTGCTGAACCATCGTTCTAAACACATCAGACATACATGCACGAATAATTAATGCCTATCATTTATGCATCCCTATTTGCATAGACCCATCATATTAATAAATAATTTCAAGTAAGGTTTCGGAATCAAAATGTCACTATGTTTCCAATCATCCTCCAAAAATCCTAACTTAAAACTATCATTAATATGATTGTCATATGCAAAATCAATTCTATGAAATTACAAAAACTTCTATTACTACCCACAGCTAATTACCCACAGCAACCAACAATAACAGAAAGCAAATAAAAATCTAATATCCAATAAAACAACAATGCTTTCACATGATACGACTAACATATCAGTTGTTACATCAACAACAATCAGGTAGTAAACATTACATAATTAATCAAAGAAATAAATAGGGAATGTCCCTTCTAATCTATCAGTCAAAACATCTGAGAAAACTGAAGGCACATTTACCAACCATGGAAAAACTTTTGGAGAGCATTCATGTCGCCACCAAGGCGCATTCACTCGGCGCCATGTTGCGCTCAATCTAAAGGTTGAAGTTTTGGCAAACTCAATCCTATAGTATTCTCTTACAAAAGCTTCCACCAGCCTCCTATAACCCGGGACCACGTTGACCTCTCATAGCCGATCCAACACTGCTTGCCATTCAGGTGGAAGAGTGTTCATCAAAGCCGGCACCTTCTCAAAATCCGGCATAAGATAACAATTCCATATGATTTCGTGTATCATCTGATTGACCCTGACCACATCTGATACTAAATCATCGTCATGCCACCGATAATCAGCTAACTCGTCATCAGCCTCTTAAGTCTTGCATTTCCTCGTCCGTTTCGGGATTGGTGTATCCTTGCATAACGCATCATAGTTCCTACAACAAATGCAGAACTAAAAAAATGAATCACTTATAATCCATAATAAATATAAGGAAAAATACATAATTTTCCAAAATTCATGCAACAAATGCAGAATAAAAAATTGATTACTTATAACCCACATAGGCATGACTGAAAAAGAAACACATTCCTTTTTTTTTTCTTTTTAGTCAACGATCAAAGTCAACGGTCAATTGGTCAACGGTCGGTCAACGGTCGTCGGTCAACGGTCAACGGGTCGGGTCAACGGGAGTGCGGGTCGGACCGGTCGCAACGGTCGAACCGGTCGGACCGGACAGGCCGGTCGAGCCGCTCGCGCGGACCGACCGCACGGGCCTCGCGCGTGCGGGGGATGACGTCACGCAGATGTCATCCAGCACGTGCGGGGCGCGTGCCTACGTTCGCGAGTCGGGTCGGGTCGCCGGTCAGGTCGGCTCGCCGGCCGGTGACCGCCCCGACAAAACGTCGTCGGCGATGACGTCATCGGTGACGTCATCCGAGCGGTTACCGACCGTTGGATGACGTCACGATGACGTCATCGAGTGACGTCAGCACGCGTCGGTCCGCGGATCGGCGCGTGCTGTTTCGCCGGTCGCCGGCGCACACGTGCCGGTTCGTCACCGGCGCGTCGCGTGTGGCACCCCTCGACGGCCCCCGATCCGCTGGAGTCACCACAGTTCGCTTACCTTTCATTTTCCTTATTAACAAGTCACTCTGATACCATTTTTAGTTGCAGCGGGTCCATACAACTTGGGGGTTTACATTTTTTTTTTTTTATCGATCGGTCCCTTGCGCAATTTATATGCGGAAGCACATCCAACAACTCCCTTCCCTATATTCAAAAAATGATGCACACCTACTAAATATTTATAAGTAAAAGCCGTACACCTTTTATTTACTTAAACCAGATGGACATTGTTCATCGGTACATCAAAATGCCGTAGTCTTCTATATTCGGCTACACTCCAAAAGATGACCGACATTTCCTCTAACAGTCATACACTTAAAGTCCATCGATCAGTGTCGGCGTCCAAAGGTTCCCTCCTTTGCTATCCTTCTCCCCGCGGTCATATCCAACCGCTCAAACCATCTACTAATCTGAAATGTTGGTCCCCAAAAGGGGTGAGTACAACCACTCAGCAGATAAAGGAATCCAATAACCACTCAATGCATCATACAAATCATGCATGCATTTGTCACGGGCCGATCGATCAACTCTCGATCAACTCTCGATTCACCCGTGCGGCCTTAAGGTTTCACCCCTTAAGCAGCCTTTCACACTCGACTCACAACGAACTTCTAGAGAGAGAAATACTTGATGAGAGAGAAGCTCTGGATTTTCATATATGTTGTGAATGAGAATACAATGAGGGAGGACACCCCTTTATATACAAGTATAAGGCAAACCCTAACCGTAGATCTCCCTTAGATCTAACGGTGGAGATTGCACCTCCCCATCTACCAACCACTTGCATTCATAGCCAACTACCAGCTATAACTACCATCTACTCGCATTTATAACGTATGCGTACAAAATACGGTATTCGCCCGCCCCTAGGAGAATACTATACATCTCGGGACCATAAGTCGAGGGTCATCACGTGTCACGCCCGTGCCATGGAAACCTCTTGGACATGCTAACTTTCGGGCCGTGACACATTGCAGGCATCACTTACCTTGAAGCCATGCGCATACTATCATGCATCATCACATCAATTTATAACACATACATATGTATCATCATCGTATCACACATGTCATCATCATCATGACATCATTACATTACACGTGTCATCATCATCATGGCATCATCACATTACACATGTCATATCATATATCATCATCATTATCATCACCATGCATATCATCATGCATATCATCATCATCATATGTCATCATCATAATCATCATCATGGCATCATTATATCATACATGTCATTCTTATCATGACATCATCACATCGCTTATTATCATCATCATCATGCATATCATCATGCATATCATGCCATGGGTGATCATCATATCACATCACATATCATCACCATCATCATGCATATCATCATGCATATCATGCCATGGGTGATCATCATATCACATCACATATCATCACCATCATCATGCATATCATCATGCATATCATGCCATGGGTGATCATCATATCACATCACATATCATCACCATCATCATGCATATCATCATGCATATCATGCCATGGGTGATCATCATATCACATCACATATCATCATCTCCATCATCATGCATATCATCATGCATATCATCTTTATCTTTAAATTTGATCACCACATCACCCTTCCTCGATTCATCAATTTTATCTCATATTTTACACTCGCATCTCATGCGAGAAAAACCTCCGGGCATGTATCCAAGATACAACCGGGCATCCGGCCCCCCCCACATTCCGGGCATCTCGCATCTCATCTAGCATCACGAGGAACCTCCGGGCATGTATCCGCGATACAACCAGACTTCCGGCCTTTACCCTTCTAGCCGGGCATCCCGCACCCCAATCCTGGTGTCGCGAGGCATCTCCGGCATGTATCCAAGATACAACCGGACTTCCGGCCCCCACATTCCGGGCATCCCGAAACTCCCGTGGAATCTCTCGGAATTACGCCACCAGGCCACCAGACAACATCCTCCACCACAACCTCTTTCTCATCCACATTTATCCTTTTATCTCAATTTAACATGGCAATTGGCATGGCATCAAACAAATCACACTTGCATTTCAATTCACATGTCTTACACATGCCAAAGCTTAATCACATAAGCATTTCAATTCACATGTCATGCACATGTCATAGCTTAATCACATAAGCATTTCAACTTAATGCATGTACAAAGGCCTCATCACACAAGTGCCACACAAATGGAATTGAATCCATGGCCAAATAAAAATCTATTTTATTTTATTATTTCATTATTTTATTATTATTTTATTATTATTTTATTATTTTATTATATTATTTTATTTATTTATTTTCATAAATAAATATTTAATATTTATGATTTTCCCAAAATCATAATATTCAATAATCATTTATAGGATCACAATTTTATATAAAATTCGTGGCCAAATTGTATTTTTCGCAATTTCACAATTTCCTCCAAAAACATCCTAAATTTCTCGGATTTAAACCCACCGCACAGTTTCCGAATAAATTCAATTAAAATATCCATTCGGTCTCCAAAAATTACGAAACTTTATAGGGTGATAGCCAACACATTTTAGTACCTTTTTTATTCAGAAATTTAAGCCAAATTATTTTTAGATTAATTTCCATAGCCCTACGAAGCTTCTGGAACTACTACCGTTTCGTCCAGAACACACTTCTCCGTATTTCTTAGATTTCACCCATCAAATATCTTTCGTTCCTTTTGAAATTTAAGTATGTTATGTAACAATGTGTCCTTTACAATTTTCATGAAGGGATCTAGGTCAAATACCCAGATTATGGTCACCATTTTAACCCATGAAGTCTCGGGTGTCTCGGTACACCTCACCAGAATCAACCATCTCCAAGATCTAACAAATTCACCAAGTTATACTTGTTCTTTTGGCCTCATATTCGAGTATGTTGTAGCTTAAGGTGTTTCCTACAACTTTCAAGAAGACAACAAAGTGAGATCTCCAACAGAAATCAACATGCAACCAAGAAATCAACAAAAGGTCAGTGAAGATTTCGCAGATCTGAGGTCTCCGTATAACAGAGCTTTTGACCCCACATATCACCATCGTTTTCCATGAAATTCGAGTATGTCATACAACAAGATGTTAGCTTCAACTTTCATGAAGACACCGAAGCCAAAATCGCACTCCAAGTACACATGCAAGCTCGACTAAGATACTGACTACCACAAACCGAACGAAAACAGTCACATAGCTTGAACACATCCAACCCTTACCTCGGTTTTTCGCCCAAATCACGCCTATAATCTAACATGCAAACACCACAGCAAGCATGCAAAGGAAGTTATGGACTCCACTTGCCTTAAAGATGAGCTAGCAACGACGAACGGCGACGGGATACGGCGAACGAACGGCACTCCCCTCCGGCTCCGCCTCCTTCCCTCTCGGCTTCTCTCCCTTTCTCTCAAACTCTCTCTCTTTCTCACCCTCTCTTTGGACGAAATGGAGCAAGTAGCCGGCCATTTCTCTCTCCTAACTCCTTTTATATCCCCTTAATCTCATGATTACTTGCCTCTCAAAGGGACCAATGCATGAGGACTTGTCTTGCCATTTGTCATCTCTATTTTTGAAATTTGATTTGGGTTAATGGGCTTGGGCTTAGGCCCAACCGGCCATTCCCCTTTGGGCTGGTCGAAAATCCTTCTTGGGCCCTAATGGGCCGACAAGCTTGGCCCACCAAGCTCTAGGCCAATGGGTCCAAGGCCCATTTCAAAAATAACCCTCTTTTTTTTTTTTTTTATTTTTTTATTCCTTTCTACAAATATTTCCAAATTCAAATTTCATCTTGGCCAAAGTCTTGGGATATTTTTATTCATTGAAATTTAATTTATAAAGTACATGGCCAAGCATAAATTATTAATTTATCCTATAGTCCTAAATTCAAAATTCATAAACACAAGCACAATAACACCTAGCCTTAAGAAAACTAATGGCTAGCACATAGACCATAGGTAATTTCATTACCTAATTATAGACTTTAATTCCCTCTAGAGGATGACTTGAATTTTGGGATGCCACATCGCGCCCACGCGCAACGGCTTCTGGCCGCACGTGTGAGCGCGTGCGGCGTCGTACGGCAGCGTGCGACATGTCGCCGGACTTGTCTCGACGTCGCCTTTCTCCCCATGTGTTTAGAAAACGATTTCAACTTACGAAAACTCAGAAAAATGGCCGAACAACACTCGGGTGTCGGGATTTCTCGCCCCGATCCGTACGGCTGAAAAGCTTTTGCAAAAAATCAATCAAAAAACATCATTTTGATTGGGAAAACGTGAACTAGGCTCGATACCAATGTTTGGAATGACTGATCCCCAAAAATCGGATTTGACACCGAATCGAACCCCTAAATCAATGCGGAAGACATGGCCGGGAAAACACGTATCACCGATCGTGAAGCACACCACGGATTCGAGCGTACCTTGTTAGCCACAGATTAAACACCAATGCCGAAGAACGAGGAAGAAATTCTGATCCGATGATGCCAATTCGACTTGAATAGGGAAACGGCGTCGCCTTGAGCGTTTGAGAGAAAAAGAGAGGGAAAAAGAACGTACGTTGATTTTCTGTCCAAGAGGTGCCATCTCTCTCTCTCTCCTCCCTTTTATACCTTCCCCTTTCCACGGGCCCTATTCCCGTGGGCCGGGCCTTTTTGGGCCCAACTTGAGCGGATGGGCCTTAAGCCCATCTCATAAATCCATCAATTTTTCTTATGAGCTGAACATTTTTCGTCCTTCATGAACTGTCATGCGAAGAACCTAGCCGGTGTACCACCTTTAGGTCACCTTAATTAAACCCTTAACATTGCACATAAAGGCTAGAAACTTGCGACTAAGAACCTACGAAATCCTCGAAGTCCAAATATTCATAACCTCAAAATAAGTTTTATTTTTCCCTAGAGCGAAAATGACGTCATCAATACCACAATTTTTATAACAACTTAGTGTTAAAACTTTTCGAACAATCATTTTAAGTGCCACAATTTTTGAAAAATGATCATCTAAGTGAATACGATAACTTAGCTTGCAGAAAATTTGGCGTGGCTCATTGAAGTCACTTAAATGGTTGCTTTAAAAGGTTTTGGCGCTAAAGGTATAAGTTTTGGCATTAAATTGATCATTTATAACATTGTTGCTGTAAAACAAAAGCCAAAATCACAAAGGAAACATTCTAACTTTGACACTATTTTGCTTTTGAGTATTTTTCTTTGTTTTGTTAGACTTAAGGGCAAAATCATTGAGCAAACATTCTTTTAAAATAGTTTCATTTAAAATACCATAGATCTATTTGTTTTCTTAACAAAAAGGATAGTAAATAAAATTTTCTTCCCTCTGGTAAGTTCGTATTTATTTCTTCTCTGACCTTGCTCTATTCTTAGATTGAACAACAAAGCTTCAAGCATTGCGGATATGGATTACGAGGCGTTTGGTTCAGCTTTACGAAATACCTTTGCATAGACGCAAAAAACCTTAGATTAAAGGGGTTTCACAGAACGCAAAAAATATTTGTCAAAAACTTGTAAAGGACTTTAGTTTCAGAGAGAGAGAGAGAGAGAGAATGAAAGTGGAGGCACAAATCGACGAAGATGGCACCTCAAGCGAAGCCTGAAGGAGAGACGACGCCCCCTCGCTAAGGTCACGCCGCACTACCCCAAGTGAGCCTCTTCCTTTGTGACCGGCGCAACTAGCGAGCAAAGAGAGAGTGTCTAAGAAAGACGATAAACAATGTTTCTGGAGGGCAGAAGTGACATACACGATTATAAGTGAGGGCAAGATTGGAAGGAAAAAAAGTCATTAGACACCATAATAACATTCTGAAAATGCTAAAAGTGATCCCCACCTACGTTAAACTTTCAGATTTGCCAATGCTGGCTTTCACACAATGTTCTCCAAAAAAAAATTTATTAGATGCCCTACCTTTTCCTAAGGGATTTTAGAGATCTAAAGTCCCTTGAGCTGAACCAAACGCATTTCTCTTTGACCAACTGCGAGGATCAATATTAAGCTACTTTTGGAAACCAATCTAATCAAATATCTTAATGATTACTTTAGTGCCAAAATTTTATAAATGATCATTTTAGTGTCAAATTTTTTTTAAAAGTGTCCATTTAAGTGACCTCAGTGAGCTGCATCCATTTTTTCATCTATTGCTTTATAAAAACAGTGGCACATATTTCACCACAAAAAAAAAAAAAAAAAGTGTCACATAAATGATTGTTTAGAAAATTTTGGCACCAAAGTATGCACCTTAAAAAATTTTGGCACTAATGTCATCCTTATCCCTACCTGCTAAAACTTCAAAATTTAGGTCAACTTTATTTAGAAAATAGCAACTGCATACTTGAACCATCCCCTGAATTTTCTGTTATTCGAGCAAAAATTTCTGTCAAAATAAAAGTATTCATCACTTGATTTCCAAAAAATTATGAAAAATGGCATGATTGCAATTGCAAATGTCCTCGATGTCCCTATGTGTAGGTTTCTACATCAGTCAAATTTCAAATGTCAAATAATAAGAAGTCAGAAATAAAAGCCATGCCTCCTTTTTCCATATATGCTAAAAAGATCGATTAAATATTTTGAAGCCTCTAGATAAAATGTTCCGTTTCTTGGCTTGATGCTAATAATAAGTTATATGTGAATGATAATATCTTCTATACATCAAAGGAAGCCAGGTTTTGCCCTACTTTTACTGAGCTTTATTCCAAACTTGTCCTCAAGTAAATTAAAGTTCTGAAGCAAAAGAAAAGAATATCTAAGTATACGCTCGGTTTCATATCCCTTTCTCATTAATTTTCATCTCACACTCCAACTCATGAATATCGGAATCCCTTTGTCCGTTGGATGTGTACAAATGAGGGTGCATATATGCCTAATTCTGCAGAATGTGAAGCCATCTAGACCTCCCTTTTTAGCGTGCCTTGGGCTTCTATATGCATTTCACCTTTATCCCTTAAGCCTGTGAGTCGGTCTCGCTAATTCTATAGGATTTATTTCTAGTTTATTCTTATTTTAAAAAATTAAGGCCTCTGCAAAAGGCCTGAATCCCACGCCGCTTAGGAATACACAAGTAATATTTCATACACGTCTGGTTCCAAGAAAGGTGAAGCCGTCTGGGCCTCCTTTTTTCTTGGCACGTCTTGAATTTCTGTATGCATTATATTTAATGCGCTTTACCTAAACTTTTCACCGACAAAAAACATTATCCAAAACCGAAAATTGTAACCCTCCACCTTCTGACACTCCAGTGCTCTTCTTCCATCATCTGCAGGTTCATCTTTTTGCTTTGTCTTTCACAAGTTGCTGCAAACATCAATCTTTCATATTGCAATATATCCACTAATTTAGTTGTTTTTATTTATTGCATGAGTTTTGTTAAATGCAACTAAGCAAGGCAATGGTTAGTCCCAAATCCCAACCTTTTGTCAACTACTCCATTGATTGTTCTTATTCATTACCACTTATGTTGTTGTACACACCTGATCTGTCCAAAGTGGAATTCCGGCGAGGGAGTTATGAGGTCCGAAGTTAGCCCGTTGAATCTGTAAAATTTGAAAAGTGTGTCCTTCACAGATGTGCTAACTTCAAAATTTCAAATGGCTTGTATAGCTTATCCTGATAACCGATCGAATTTTTGGTTTGACGGCTTTTATGGGCATGGAAGTTTCTACGTCCTGGGTACTTTCAAGAAATTTTCATAATTTTTGCTATTTTTGGAAATTTCAAACAATGATTCAAAAATAAGAGTATTTGAAATTTCAAACACTTTTATGGGCTTGAAAATGTTATCTTTTTCATTATAGATGATGGAAAAATATTATCCATTGAATTTCGTATATCGTGATATTTCGGGGAGTAACGGTATAAATGTGGAAGTTTCAAAAAAAAATATATGAACTTTTTTGTCTATATAAATTGTAATTACTAGAAATTTACATTATTTTTCTTAGATGAACCTTATCCATTGTTTTTATTTATGCTTCTCAAGAGTTATTTATGGCATTTGAATCTTTGTTCGAGTTTGTGGACTGAAGTAATGCATTTAAGGACAGTCTCCCAATTTTATTGTAATTGGGCTCTTTTTAGGTAATTTACGATTTGTCCCCATCGGCCTAGAAAATTTTATGGGTATTTTGGTAATTTTCTGCTTAGGAATATTAAATATCACACTTGACTCTATTTGTTTTGCGGAAGATGAATAATTTAGAAATTATTTAAAAATAATTGTTTGTATCACTTAAAATAATTAGAAGATGGATACTACTTTAATTATTCGAAAAAAAAAATTATGTCAAAACATATTCATAGATTATAAAAATATTTTTCAAATTTTTTTTTTTTTTACCAAGGGAACCTCCGTGCACCATCTTCGCTTGGAGTAAAGCTTGGAGGGAGTAAAGTCACCACCACCCTTGCTACCCGAATAAGTCGTTGGTTCATTTCCAACAAGGCAAACGACACAGGGATTCAAACTCCGGACCTCTCACAAAAGGAACCAGCGCCCAACCACTATGCCGCCACCACGGGTGGTTATCTTTTTTTCTTTCTTTTTTTTTCTTTTTTTTCTTTCAATTATTTTTGTAAGCAATACAACAATTATTTTTATGAAAATATTTTTCAATTATTTTTGTAAGCAATACGACAGTTATTTTTATGAAAATATTTTCCGAATCATTTTTTTCCACATAACAAACACACCACTATGATTCCTTGGTGGTGCTGGAGATACTCCTTCATGAAATTATATGAATTCATGATAGCTAGAGTTCATATAAGTGGTGCTCTGCCTCTGCCAGGAATTTCTACTACAGCATATTTGTGACCGTAACATATTTTTATGCATAAACATTGGATCAAACAGAGATGCTTTTGAGTGACTGAAAAGTTAATAAATCTGGATTTAGTTGTTGGTTTATCCTATCATTTGATCTTATTTTGAAGAACAGTCGCTTGCAATTTGTTGTGATACCACTGTTTTCCCAAAGGTTACGTCTGCGAGTCTATGCCCATTACCGAGATATTTATATTGCTGCTGAAAATTATGTATACTCAGTTGTATTGACGCGTCGGTGTATGCCTATACTTCTAATCACTAACAGAGGTAAAGGATCACTTACTTCACAAGCGAGCTCTTTCAGATTCAGTAAAAATTGCTGAGAATAAACAGCGAGCTTTTCATTATTTTTCGGATCTTAAGATAATTTTTTTGTTTTTAATTTTTTACGAGAAAATCATAACTTAAAGTGATTAACAGGCAAAAACCCGCCCCAAACTGGATTTTACTAAGTAAAATGTTATTAGCCACGTAAACAAGCTAGCTAGTAATTTATGGTAGGTTAGAAGTCACTCTTTTTTTTTTTAATTGAAACTTACAAATCACTCTAAAATAAAATAAAAAAATTACAAGTCTCGGTCTCGCATATAGATACATACTCGCTTTCTTAAAGTCAAAAGTGTACCAACCGGGAAGAAAAATTGTTATGTTAAGGGGTAGCTAAGTGAATCAACATGAAAAAGTTACTTCACACTCATTGAGGAGATATGCCGGAAGTTACTAAATGACTTTCGAGGGACTCGAATTCTCCGTGCCAATGATAATGCCTCTGGTGAAGAAGAACAGCTGATACACAGTTTAATTATTTCCTGAATCCTCAAGTACAACAAGTATTGAAACAACTCAACCTCACCATCTCATCAAGATGATGATGATGAGCTTTATTTATCTTACTCAAGTAACAGTAGGTTAAGCAAAAGACGCATCCCCCTGAAAGTTCTAGTTCAAGATCAGTTTGGTAACGCATTGTCCTTCGGAAGTTTGCACCAGCTCCGCTACACCGAGATGCGCCATTAGAAGCCAAACATGGCTGATAAGCTCTCCTCCATTGGTCAGGCTCTTACAGTGTTCGTAGCCTTTGCTTTTGCAAGCCGCGTATATCAGAAACTTCGCCCAGATCTTGCCGATCACGTACCATTTCCTACGGAAGTCTTCCGACTCGATTTTATTCAACTCGGATGCAAGATAGCACGCGTCAAACAGCACCGACCTGCTTTTGCCACCGCGTATTTTCACGGCGGGCAGCTGAGTTCCCACTTGGAGCAGAAGATGGCAGAGTTCGCATACGTCGCGCGACTCTGTTGACTTGTGCGCCTTGTTGCAGCTTTTAACGCCGGTGTGGCGATGTTTCTCTTTCTTGAATAAATTATGCGCCCACGTCTTGACAACCGATGAGTTGATGCTGGTTTCTTTCTTTGACAACACCGCTAGCTTGTCCTCGAAGAACTTCCGAGCGTCGACCGAAGTATCTTCATTTCGGAGCAACCCTGTCCCTGTTGGCAACATGGAAGGATGGAAAACTAAAAGATAGAGCATGTATTGAGAGACCAACTTGCTCATCTTGTAGTCTCTGACGTCTTCCGGTCCTTTTCCTTGCCTCACGTCGCGGTCCTTGTAGTGGCAGAGCTCAGTGGCGATGTGCCAGATGAGGATGCTCTGGTCGAACTCCATACCGTCCACACTCCAGTTCAGGTGAGCGTTGTTTGACTTCTTCAGTACTTCACTAGCCTCCAGCTTAAGACCCACCAACCCGCTCTTCCCTTCCGGATAACCGACCGTTTTTCTCATGTGACCGAAGGTCCATTCTTTGATGTTGCTCTCGAACTCTTTGTAATCAATGTAGAAGTTCTTCTCCAACTTCTCATCTAACTTGGCGAGCCTCGGATACTTGCTGAAGATCCTGTTTCTTTTCCCGACAGATAATTTCAAGAGGCTGAACTGGGCCACGGACTTCGACCATCTGGGGGTCCGGCAGATCTGGAGAAAAGCCACGGCAGATGATATTGCGGATCCGCCAGATCTCTGAAGACGCCAGTGTTCGAACCAATCGGATGAAATTGCGAGAAGAACTGAGTAAATCTCTAAAAGTACAGCCGCACCTATCAGCAAGAAGGTGATATAGACGTCGACTTTGGGGTAATCCTTCCTATCCTGTAAAGAGAAGAATACCAACACGCCACACAGCACCGAGAGATTAATGACCCAACGAATGATGCCCCAAGCACGGGTCAGCAACAGTGCCTTTGTGAAGAGCAGATCGTACATGAAACCGAGCTCGATCTCTACTATGCTAAAAGCTGTTGCCGAGTCCATGGTCGCCGAGTCCATGAACATGCGCTTACTGGCCTCCAGGTCGCCAGAGTTGAGGATGAGGCCCACGAAGAGAGGCTTGAAGATCTTGAACAACTCATACGCTTTGACCAGACACTTTCCTTCGCCCGTGGTTTGACCGCTATTCACTGAGAGGTACTCTGGAGCCCGGACCTCCATGACTTCGTCCATGCTGACTCGGTAACCCTCCTCTTTCTTCAGACTATACTGCTGTACTATCCTGGGGTATATGGGACCGAAATCAGGAGGTGAAAGCATCGAATCTCGAAGTTGACCTTCGCTTGCGCAGTACAAACACAATGTCCTCTCTACATACTTGATGAACCCCACCAGGATCATGCCAGCTGCTAACGTTGAGAGCGGAGACCCTGAGAAGGCCACGAAGTAGGTGTAACAAGCTAGTCCGACATGGACGCAAAGCCGCGCCAACTGCCTCAACCACAGCTCGATGTCTTTCAGGGCATACGCGGTGATCGTGTCAGACCCACCCAAGTGGAGGAGAAGGAACGGCACCCAGTAAGCAGCGATCTGGCTCTTCGGATCAATCGTGCCCTTCGTTTCCTTGATGGTGGCCAGGCGGTTCAAGAGGACGCCGAGCGTGAGGGTTGCGATGAGGTCAGCCAATGGGTACGCGGTCCAGACCACGACTCGGATCCAGCACTTGTAGCTGGATTTCCTCCGAAAGCCCTGAGTCACAAGTATCAATTGGAGGAACAAGCTGAGGAGGACGAAGAACCGCAGCTCCCACTCCTTGCACAGTTCTTGAGTGTTTTCGGGGAACAGCGAAAATCCCATGGTTGAACTTTAATGTCGGCACCAAAAGGCGCAATGATCGGGCACCCTCGGTCAATCTTAGGATTATAGAGGGAGAGGACAAAGTAAGGCAAAACAGCACTAGCCTTGCATTTACCTCTGCAGCATCCTCAAAACAGCTACTCTTTATAACCAATAACTTGATATTGGAATCAAATACAAAAGCACTTGTTTACCCTGCATAACATTTCAGGAATGAAAAAGTAGTACGACTTTTGAAACACTCACAACACAACTCGCAACATAACTTTTAGATGCATAATTATCAAGTAATTCTTTACGTTTGTCCGAAGATAAAGTAAAGCGACAAAATTAGATTCTAATATTCGTACTGGCATGATTACTACATGCTTTAATTGAGAAGATTGAAATATATGCCTAGAGTTAAAATTTGGTTCCTTGATCACTTGTCAAGATTTCAAATCATGCGAACTTAATTATAATCATTGTGATCTTAACACTTTGTCTGGCACGCCCTCACCAGCCCAACATAATCCTTGTGGAATATAAAAATCACCCATTTGGGTTGCTATAACAAGAAGTAAAGACATGCGAAAAGGCCAAAAAGAGGATGATAAATGATTACTCCAAATTGCAGGGATTCCGATGCATTGAATTGATTGCTTCAATCCCCAGACAGCATATTAGGGGTGCATGAAAGTTGCCTATTTCTGTTCCAGAAACAATTTTTCTATTCAAGACCTGTTTTTAGAATAGAAATCTGTTTGATAAACTTATTCCGTTTTTCTATTTCTGAAATAGATTTCTATTCCATAAATAGGTTTGGAATATAAATCAGAAGTAGAAATTTTCTACTTCTTTATTTCTGAAACAGAAATGAGAAATAAAAAATTTTCTTATCATTCGTCAATCGGTCCTTCATTCGTTGCCGCCGACCACCATCCATTGATCGCGCCCGCTCGGGCCGCGCTCATCGGTCGCTGTGCTCCGCCCGCCGCCCGCCGCCCACCGCCGCTCTTCGCCCACCACCCCGCGTCCATCACCGCTATCCACCAATTCACCGTCTAAAAGAAAAAAATTTTGTATTATTATCAAATGAATTTTCTTTTTAGAGTAAAAATTTTGTATCGTTATCAAACAATTATTTTTACTTAGAAACTCTTCTAGAAATAGAAATATATTCTAGAAATTATTTATAGAATAGAATGATTGTCGTGCGCGATCTTATTGTCCTTGGATACTATTCTCCATATTAAATTATGAAATGAAGTCGTCGCTACGATAAAACAATGCACAAGAGTGCATGGCTCACACCACATCGCCGTCAATTGATGCGCTTTATGGCCATCATGATCACGACTTATCGTCCATGTCTGACCTATTAGCATGTGGTGTGGGACATCCGCTGAACATTTTCGTTCACATCTTGTCACGCGAAGGACACATAGCCAGTGCACCACCTTTAACTTAATTAAACCCTTAACATTGTGCATCAAGGCTAGAAACATGCGACTAAGAACCTATGAAAGCCTCAAAGTCCAAAAATTCATAACCTCAAAATAATTTTTTATTTTTTCCTAGGGCTGAAAGGACGTCATCAATGCCATAATTTTTTATAAGAAGTCACTTTAGTGTCAAAACTTTTCAAATAATTATTTTAAGTGCAACAACTTTTGAAATATGATCATCCAAGTGAATACGATGACTTAGTCTGCCGAAAATCTAGCATGGCTTGTTGAAGTCAGTTAAATGGTTGCTTTAAAAAGTTTTAACACTAAAGTAATCAGTCAAAAAGTTTTGGCACTAAAGTAATCATTCATAAAATTGTTGCTCTAAAGTTTTAAAAATTAGAGGAAGTCAAAAACAAAAATCACAAAGAAAATATTCTAACTTTGACACGATTTTTCTTTTTTTCTTTCTTTTGTTAGACTCAAAAGCAAAATCATTAGGCAAACATTCCCTTAAGTTTCATCGAAAATCACATAGATCTATTTGTTTTCCTAATAAAAAGGATAAGTAAGTGAAATTTTCTTCACCTTTGGGAAGTTCGTATTTATTTCTTCCTCTATTCTTAGATCGAACAACAAAGCTTCAAGTATTGCAAAAATGTATTACGGTGCGTTTGGTTCAGTTTTGCAAAATACCTTTACATAGACACAAAGAACCTTAAGTTAAAAGGGTTTCACAAAATGCAAAACACTATTTGCTAAAAACTTGTAATGGACTCTAGTTTTAAACTAAAAAAGCAAAGAATGAAAGTGGAAGCACATATTGATGTAGATGGCACCTCGGGCGAAGCCTGAAAGAGAGACGACAGCCCGTTGCGGAGGTTACGCGATGACAAGCGACCACTGTCAAGGTCGTGCTACCCCACGTATATATTAATCTCCGTATTACTTCATAACACAAGCAAACGAAGCCACTCGCCCCACATACTATACGTTATATATTATGCAATATGTAAAGGACAAAGATAAAAGGAAGAAAGTTCAAGGTAATGGTATACACTCTTGTGAAATTTAGCCCAACACAAATCAGAACCTAAATGAATTCACTTTGGCAATTCTACATATATATTACCTTATAGAGATAAGTACACCCTGTGTTTGAGTCCTAAAACTTCCAAAATGTGTAATCAAGTCCTTAAATTTGTCGAGTTTGGGTAATTAATTCCTCCCATTAACTCCATTGGTTTGATTAATGAAAAATGCTAACGAATAATTTTTTTAATGTTTTCTTATAAAGATAAGTACACCCTGTGTTTGAGTCCTAAAATTTCCAAAATATGTAATCAAGTCTTGAAATTTATCAAGTTTGTGCAATTAATTTCTCTCGTTAACTCCATGGGTTTGACTAATAGAAAATGCTGACGAATAATTTTTTTAATGATTTCTTATGAAGATAAGTACACCCTATATTTGAGTCCTAAAACTTTCAAAATATGTAATCAAGTCTTGAAATTTGTCAAGTTTGTGCAATTAATTCCTCTCGTTAACTCCATAGGTTTGGCTAATGAAAAATACTGACGAATTATTTTTTTTTTTTTATGTTTTCTCTCTCCTAAGTGAACTAAAATTCTTTGACAAAATCAAACATGATAGGAATATAAAAAGTTTCCAAGCAAAACAAATCACAAAAAACTATAAAACAAAACAAAACTCGAAAAATAAAAGATCAGATCTGTCATAATATCAAAAAAAATCAACAGCCAACCACCGCATCCAAGGAACTCCCAAATCTATATTTAAATTGGGAAAAAAAAAAAAAAAAAAAAAACTCCACTGGATCTAAATCGGTCTTCAAGCAAATATATTCACCACAACAAGCAAAGAAAAGTAATAACAACGGACGAAAGAAGACATTAAACCAAGCGAAAAACGACTCCCAAATTAGATCAGGAGAGAAAAATCAAAGCCTACAACCCCTATCCCCAAGCTCGGGTGGATGGTTGTCTACTGGAGGACGTGAGCAATTACTGCAAATAATCGATTATTGTCATATCCAGATCGACCCATTAAGTGAATAATATAAGTCATGGATATTTTGACGTGGATTTAATATAAGTTATTAATCACGAATGGAATATCCATGATTTCGTTAAAAAGTATTAAGTATAATTAATTTATTTGATATTCATAGAGAGAAGGGAAAAATAATTAATGAGAGGCAATGCGACACCACATCTCATGGCAATTTAGCATATAAAAGACTTATCTGATACATTAAACCAGAGCAAAACTTCAACTACAAAATGCATCCGCAAATTCCCAGAATTATAATTGTAGAATACCCAAAACCGAGTCCAACGGAATACCAAATGAAGAAAAACAGGAATATCTCTTCAAGCCTTATCAGCCTTGGAAGCAGTTGCGGCGGCTTGTCCTCTGAGCCGACCAGTCCTCCGGGCGGCGATGAGACCAACCTTCTGGCCAGGTGGCGCGTCACGCCTGACTGTGCTCGCGTGACCAATGTGTTGGTGATTACCTCCTCCGTGAGGATGCTCAACTGGGTTCATGGCCACACCACGCACCTTGGGCCAGCAGTTCCTCTTCACTCTGAACTTGTGGTAAGCATTGCCAGCCTTAAGAAGGGGCTTCTCAGTTCTTCCTCCACCAGCAACCTGCCCAATCATTGCTCGGCAGCCACTTGGCACAATTTTCTTCGACCCGGATGGAAGCTTGATTCTGAAGTAACATAAGACATCAGTTCACTTTCACACAGCTCAAAATTGTAGCAAACTCAGTTTGGCGAACTAGTGGATATGTTGCAGTATAACAAAACATGAACCAGCAAGAACATTGTAGTTTCGTTAGTTCTGTAGCCAATGTACTCAGCGGAGCAAGAGCACACCGGATTTCATGTGCACAAATCATGTCAACCCAACTTCACATTTCAGATAACCAGATCAATTAACTTATCTTCACATAATTGTGGGTCGTGAAAGACGTGTAAACAAAATGAGCCACAATAGCTGCATAACCGGACCAACCAGCAGATATGATGAAGAACAGAAGTTTCAGTCACAAATACAAGATAGAAACAGCATCAGATAGGCATCAAGAAAGTCATATCAAAGCATTCGAGCGACCTGATATCAAGAGCCCCTTTAGATAACTACTACAACAAATTAAGCAATTCGGAAATCTAATCCCTATCCCATATGGGGCTGTCGGACCTCTGTGATAAACACCATAGACGGCACCACGACACGCTGCACCAGAGCAGACAGTGAAGAACTAAGCAAGGGCAAACCAAGCCGAAAACGCCGAAATCATGGCTGAAACTCGAAATCCACCAAAATGGCCAGAACCCAGCAAGTAAACTCAGACAAATATGCACACCACAACATCAAAATGAGCAGACCGACAGCGGGCAAAGCTAATTGCAACCAACAAGGAAATACCTGGAGGTGTCGTTATCAGGGTTGTGGCTGATCACGATCGCGTAGTCCCCGGAGGCCCTGGCGAAGACCCCGCGGTCCCCGACGTGGTGCTCGACGTTGCACACGACGGCACCCTCGGGGATGGAGCGGAGGGGCAGGACGTTGCCGACGACGAGGGTGGCCTTCTTGCCGCAGTAGACGAACTGGCCGGTGTACATGCCCTCGGCGGCGACGAAGAGCTCCTTCTGCTTCTTGTAGCGGAAGGGGTGGCGGAAGGCGACGCGGGCGAGCGGGGCGCCGCGGCCCGGGTCGTGCACGATCTCGGTGACCACGCCCTTGAGGTACCCGTTGCGCTCCCCGAAGTCGAGGCTCCGGAACCTGGCCGGCCCCTTCCGGTGGTGGGTGTGGGACTTGAAGACGGAGCCCGCACCCTTACGCTGCGCCCGGATCACGCGACCCATCTCGCCGTCGTCGGGATTTCGGAGCTCTGATGGGGGGGGGTGCGCGAGAGGCTGTGGAATGGAGGGGCGAAGAAAGTTGCAGGCTGGTTTATATAGTAGGGTTCCCGAGGGGAGCTAGGGTTTCCTGAGAATGGCAGCGACGTCGTTTTTGCGCTCCCTTTCTCGGGCCTTTAGGCTTTTGGGCTTTTGTGGAGGCCTGAGTTGCTGCTTTTAGGGCCCGATCTTGAGTTCCTGCTCGACCGCTCGGGCCTAAAACATTTCCGGGGCTTTGGGCCGAAGCCGGCCCGTTAAAAGTTAAACCCCCCGTTTCAGAATCTCATTTTCGTCTTTAGTCCTCATGCAATCCAAGGTAGGACGCAAGGAACTGGGATCATGATCATCTCCTAATTCTTGAGCTGTCTTGTTAACACCACCACCTGAAACTAATACATCTGTAACAAATTTATACCACTTATTTTTTTACCACCAAAAATCCCAAATTTGAACACCTTCAATAAATTTACCCTCCATTAATTTTCGTTTCATTTTACCATCAAATTTGAATTAGATGACACATGGAGTTTAAGGTTTTATCCTTTGTCTACTATATAATATTTTTGTGGCATTAATCCAATTTATGGAAACTAGCAGTTTAAATTTATCACAAACACACCAATTTGAGGCTATGTATTAATTTGAGGTAAATTTATCATAAATGTATCAATTTAAGGTTTTTGGTAGTATTAACCCTAAGATAAAAATTACTTGAGTGCATAAGCGGTGATAATCCTGGTAATCATAATCGTGTCTATTTACCTCGGAAATTTGACAGCCCACGCTGCCATAATTAGCCGAAGCAAAGCCGAGCCAAAATGTGAAAATTGGCATTTCCATGTCGGGTGTTGGTATGATTTAGTTCCCTATGTAAGATGTTACTTTCGTAGCTTTTCTCTTCTTCTTTTTTAACAATCAAATCGTCTAACTTGCCTGACTTATGCAATCAAATAATTTCATCACTCGTACTATTAGCAGATTTGACTGAGACATTCCACTTTCCAAGCTGAAACGAAGATAGAGATGCAGAGACCCCTCATATACTTTATCCAACTAAATATTGTTATGTTTCGGACTGGGAGTTTAGGGTGTCACTGCTGGAAAGACCGATAAAACGCCGAGTGGCCGCGCTCACCAATGCTCTCCGCCAATACAGCAGAACTTTCTTAAGAGCAAACAAGCATAATCTCAGTCCTGATGGTAAGTAATTAGGGGTGAGTAGCGGTTTAGGGTTGACCCTGGACCGATCACGGACCGGCGCCCACCACCGTTCAGTCCGGTCCAAGGAGGACCGGATCGGTCCAGTTGGTCACGAAATTCTAGAATCAACATGTTTGTGCGGGTTGGTGCGAGAATTTTGGGTTGGTCAACTTATTTACCAACTTGAACCAACCATGTATATTATTATATTATATTATTTATAATTCTTTTATATATTCAAACTTAAGTAAAATTTCTGTTATATTATATTATATTATTTATAATTCTTTTATATATTCAAATTTAAGTAAAATGTCTATTCAAAGAAAAAAAAAAACCCAAGTAAAATGATGTTAAAGCGTTGACTCATCACACGATCGCGATCCCAGACGGCATCCAATTCCAAAAGGCATGAAGTTTAGGCCGTAAAGGTTTTCACGGCCTCTTCCTCCTCCACGTCCAGTGCGTTCTTCCTTGTGAGGACCAAGGACTCCTCACGAAGTAAGAGACTCGCGACATCCAAAATGGTGCGAAGTTTACGCCGTAAATCTCCTCACGGCTTCCTTCCCCAAAGTACATTATCTTCCATTCTGTCTTCTTTGTCCTTCAATTTGCCAAAATCAAAAGTAGCAACATCCCACTCGCCGCATTGTGGACCCTATCTTGTCTCATATCTCGATGAGTGTTAGCAGTACGAAATTTTTATTATTGTGTCATCTTAAATTTTACGAATATGTATTGGTATTTATAGTTTAATTGCACAATAGCATTATGGATGGATGTGTAATTTGAATTTGTAGGTTTGTTTTTTAGGGAGTATAAAAAACAAGAGAAAAAAAATTATCGATCGGTCGGGTTGACTAATAATATCGAATGCAACCAAGAAAAGATATATTCTAGTGACTAACAAATAAAGCTTACAAGTTAATAATAATAAATGGGACAAAAAAGAAGCTGCCTTGATAATTTTAATAAGGGTGAAGTCGGCCCCATTTGGTAAGCCTACTAAAACTTCTCTGAACTTGGAATAGTCGGAGAAGGGGTGAAGAGAGTCCCAAAGAAGGGTAGGTTTTGGGTAAATTGTGAATCCATAAAACATCCATATTTTTGGGGTTTTGCCATTCTAAACAGATATATATCCATCTCATTTTTCTGAACAAAGTCAGCTCATCTAATGGCCCGCCCTTCATACGTGGGTTAAGTTTGACAAGTCTAAGGTAGCTTAAACTAGACAGCAAAGTGCAAGACGATACTCTTATACCATTTTATCGATCTGTTAATATTCAAGGAACCTTCTCATCATCTCCGATAAATGGCTAAGACCCCAATTCAATATACAATGCCACATGAGACAGCAAGCCCTACTGCAATACACAATTTGCAGGTCTATAAAAAATTCGTCATATCATTGCGTTAATTTTTTCTCTTTCATGATAAATCCTTTTATGAATGTACAACTTCAACAGGAGGATATATAAAAGCTCGGAACGTCAATTAATTTTGCATGAGTCCCATTCTTTCCCAATGCGCATTAACCGATGCAAGTTCTTTTGGATCTTATAAGTAATTGCATCCTATAGTCAACCTGCGCAGAAGACTAATCCTGTACACTTCCATAGAAAAAAACAACTACCAACTAAAAGCGCATCCCCAAGCTCCAGAATTTATGAGACACAGATCAGGGCAATGGAAACGCAAATTACAAACATCTATACATATATCCCTTTAAGCCCTTTTATCAGGTCTTAGCAGCCAGCTGCAGCATCTTCTCCGCTATGCACAATTTGTCCTCCCAGAAGCGCTGAGAACGACCTTGTGGCTGGAGGTGGAGCCTCGTGCCTGACTGGTGCTTCTTGTGACCACTGTGCTGGCCACTACCTCGCCCGTGAGGTTTGCTCGACTGGGTCCATGATACCATGTACCTTACACCATGAGTTCCCCTTCACCCTGAACTTGTGGAGGTGCGCACGCCAGCTCAGGAAGGAGCTTCTCGGTTCTTTCTCCACCTGCGACTTGCCCGTTAGTAGCACCTGATGGAAGCTCGACTGTGAGGTAAAATGGAAATCACACACAGATCTTATACGTAGCAAATACAAGTTATCACACTACTGTTATGCTGCGGAAGGAACAGCCAGATCTCAACCGACAAGAACTATGATCTTGCCAGTCTCATTTCTCATGTTTTCGATGGAGAAAGACTTAAGCGAGATTTTCTAAGTACAAATAATGTCAAATCAATTTCAATTTAGAAGAATCAAAAGAAAAAAGTCAACCTCAAGACATCCACATGATATGGTTTACAGAAACCATGAATTGATTAAGATAAAACAGTCACAAGATCGGTGGATATGATTAAGCACAGAAGTAATAATCACACCTACAAGATAAAAAGACCATAGAGTCTGCGTCACTCATCAAGATCAATCATAGGATCTGCATCACTTGTCAAGATGCAGAGAGCAATGACCAAGGAAATTCCTATTGCATCCTTCACATAAGCCTGATAATAAAAATTACCATCCAGTACCTCCAGATAATTTCCACAACATATTAAGCTATTTAGTGATTAGTGCCTAATGCACAAAGGGATCTCATAGTGCCACAAATATTTGATACGGCACCTCAACAAAGAGCACACAATTAGTCAACCGAAAGCATCACAGGGGCACTACGTCCACTAACTTCGAAGTAGTGGCCATGGCAGTCTATAGACTTTCCAGGAAATGGTTGCTTCTGCGAAAGCTACACATGATTCAACAAGAGGACAGCCAAATCTGAGGTGGCACAATCACAAACATCTCTAATAGCCAGGACCTTGCAAGCAAATTAAAACACACAACATTAAAACATTCCAGAACATTACCTCTGCAATTTGTCAATTTTGGTCAGATCAAGAAGTCCTGCATGTCAAACAGGTTTTGGTTTAGGAGGTCTTCCAAGACGCCGCTTCTGTGCATGCCCGGAAGAAGGCAGGTTTCCTTCACTTCTAGTATCACCAGCTTTCCGTTTGCGAGGTCTTTCGTGGACTGGACCACACGATTGTTGATGACGCTGATCTAAAGGAGAGGTCCTGACAACTCCATCTTCATCTGGTCTTAATTTAGGAGGTCTCCCAAGACGTTTAATCTCCAATTGTCCCTGCTGCTTGGTTTGAGGAGGCCTCCCACGGCGTTTAAGCTGTGGTTGTCCCTGTTGCACAATCTGTGGTTGCAAAACAGCATTGACAGCAATCTCATGATTTAATGGCAACAAATCTGCAGGTACTCTATCTAAGCCAAGATCGCCTTGAATGGGCCCTGACTCTCGAGGACGCAATTTGTTCTTGTACAATTGCTGTTGCGACATTTGCAGTTTAGTGTGCCTCCCAATTTTCCAATGCTGTGGGTTGGTGCGGAATGTCCACTACCTTGTGCAGAATCTCCAAATTCATTTCGGACACTGGCCGATTTGATCCCGATTCTTCAATTTGAAGCTTTGGCTCATCTAGCTGCAAGCCGTTCCCAATGCACTTAAGCTCACATGTCTGCTCATGTTGATGCTGCAGGAGTAACATTTTAGCTGTTGTAGCCATCTTTTCAGATTGGAGGGGCTTCTGCTGCAAAGGCCTTTTCCTCTTCTGCTGCTCTGGCTGCAAGGACTTCGGCAAAAATGTGGAAGGAGCAACTGCTTTATGGTCAAATAAGTCTAGGCCATAGCACCTGATCGGGCTGCTTTTCGTGTTTGCTTCGTTCTCTTGCTCATTAATTAAAGGGAGTGCAGATGCTTCAGAAGGAGGAAGCTTACAATCCCGAGGAAGAAATTTTTCCCATTGCAGTTCATTCTGCACCTGCTCATGATGCACTGCTGCAGGCAGTCCAACCGCAGATGCAGATACAGAACTTGTTTGGGATTTAGAGAATTTATCCCATTCAGGACTCAGTTGCTTGCTCTGTGGTTGTATTGACTCCATCCTAAAGGCAGAAGCGCCATTTCCTTTGACATTCAAGAAGCCTTGTCCCCAAGGCTGGGTTTTTGCTTGCTGCTGTTGTCTGAGATTCTGCACTTGAGTCTGACACGGAGGCATCATGTTGGCTGCTTCTAGCACCACAGCATGGCCTTGAACAGAAAGTTCTTGCTGCCTCTCCCCATCAAGCTGCAGTGGATACGTGAAACAGAGAATTAGTTCAACTCAAAATCATGTGAACCTTATTCTTGACAACTGATTTTCACTCTTCCCGCATTTCCATTCACTTTATTAGCTGCAGGAAGCATGACATGAATGTGAATCTGCTTGCCTGAAGAACTTAGGGACAAGATTGTCATAGTTTTACCTGGCATGAAGTTTGGCTTCTCTCATCATGCTCCAAATCCACAGGTCCATGTGGCAAAGCAGGTGCTTCTTTGAATGGCAATCTAACCTGTGAAGTTTTTCTTTCATATGAGGGTTCTAATAATTGTGCTTGCTCATAGACCCGTGCATCCTCTTGTGCATAAATGGCAGCATCTACCTGAGACTTAGGTGGCTTCTGCTGACTAAAAATTTCACCATGATATTTAGGAGCAGAAACTTCAGTTTCTTCGACCTTCTTAAACTTCCCTAAATCCACAAGTGGCACATCAAAAGAGGCACCAGTAGTTATTGATCCTGATCCAGCGGACACGTCCACAGTAAGATTAGTTATTAATGCCTCTGGTTCAACTTCCAGTGATCTGTAAACAGCCAAATCATGAGTTGCTTCTCAAGAAGCTGATTAAAATTTGGTAGCACACTTGGAAGTACTAAGAAAAAATAGTAACACATACCTGGGTAAGTCATGGTCAGAAAGCTTTGGTTGCGTCTCCCCCAGAGATACATTGTGCAATACTGCTGCTTCAACTTCTGGGGGCCTCTTGGAACTAGAAAGCTCCACTTGTTTCTTCACATTGAATATAGGTACCTTCAGCTGAGTATGAATGCCTTCTTGCTGGCACATCTGTCTGGAAATTTCTATTTCTCCAATGTCACTTGTCGACATTTGCCCCTCCAGAGGTTCACAATCCTTGCCTTCCACCACCAGATTTTGCCGAGGCACATGGGTTGCTGACTCCAATGCTTTCCAAGATTCAAAAATTGCCATGAGCCGACCCTCAATCTCTTTGTTCCGCTTTAGCAGTTCTATACACTTCTCCTGATTATTAGTGAAACAAAGATGCAATTATGACAGCAGAGTTTACACAAAGGGATCAAAGGAAAACACGCAAAATTTCATCACATTAGTAAAGATCAGAATGCATATTTACCTTAGATATATGTGATGGACCTACGTCCTCAAAAGTAGGAGTACGAGGAAGTGGATCAGGTCTGACCATGATAGAGAGAATCTCTCCTTGTTTGTCATGTAGCTGCTTCTGCACTGTGCTATATTTTCAGGGGGGAAAAAATCAGTCATTGGATTATCATCAGGCCCTTATACGGTGACAGGATGGAAGTTTGCAATGTATAAATGTTACCAAAATTTTTTCCTAAATGTCCGCACATTGTTATAATAAAGATTGTAATATATTCCAACAAAATAGACAAAAAGGTAATCTTAAACTTCCGCAGTTCGATTGTTCGAATAACTATGCTCAATCAATCGAACTTTGCTAGTTGTGATTTATATCAACCAATTAATTAATTAGTTTGCTACTATACTTTCATCAGTTGCTCTCCTTTTAGCACCCACATGCTCATCAATCTATGAGAAACGAGAATGGAAGGAAGAGATAAAGGGAAAGAGCATACCAAACATCAGTACTTCTGTTCCTCGATTCAATTAATCTTTCTTGCACAGCAACATGTTCGTCAGCCAATTCAATTTGTTGCCTCGGGTGATTAGTTAGCTCTTCCATCCCTGCTATTTCTTTTTCCAACGTCTGGAGTTGTACGCCAAGAGCCTCACAATGTTGATCCTGTAGGTCGTGCTCCTTGACGACTTCAACTCGCCATTCATTTCTTTTATATTGTTCAACTAATTTTCCATCAAGGTCTTCTCCTAAATGTTCTTCTTCCATGGCTTCATTATCCTGGGTTTGATGTTGTGGATTCTCCTCCACAACAACCACATCAATTTGTTCTTGACCTTCATCCTCGTGAACAATTGATTGACTATTATTTTTGTCATGCTGCTCCTGCAATTGAGCTTGATTTTCGGTTACTTCATCCTGCTCTGGGGGTCTAGATTCTTCAATTACTTCATGCTGTTGAGGATGTTTCTCTTTCAGCTGAACTGCTCTAGATTGTTGGCACTCTTGTTTTTTTCCTTCAATTGCTTGAATGACTCCCTCTTGTGCTTTCTCCGAGACTTCGATTTTTTCGTATTCCTGCATGTGTGCTTCATGTAGTATTTCATTCGCTTCAACTCCTATTCTTCCTTCTTTCATCACATCCAGCTCCTGTAGTCTATTTAGCTCAACTTGCTGATGCTCAAATTGATCTATGCCCTCAGCCCCCCTAAATGACTGGCGAGCTTTTTCTGGCGGGTTGGTAACTTGAATCACTAAAGCTTGCTGCTTACTTCTATCCCCTACTCCAACATTCTCTTTCTCAGGGAATGCATCTTTCTTTTTGTGTAACTTTTCTCTCTCACTCCTTAGCTGGCCACCTCTCTCACTTTTATCCCTCCGACCACGTACCGAGAAATTGTTGTCACCAAATGGTAAAGTGTAACGGTTCACAGGAGCAGAAATAATTTCCCCACATTCACTGAGCTTCATCAGGTGATGACTCAACAAGCTGGCATGTCCCCATGGCAAATCCTGATATTCTGCCTTAATGAACTTAGATATCGATTCCTCACTAGATCCCCCTTCCTCATTTAGTTCCTGAATTGCCCCGCGAATCATCTAGACAAAATGCACTTGCAAATCAGCTTCTTGTAAAACACAAGTTTACCAAAAATATGCAGGAAAACCCCAAGAAAGCAGATCGCTGCAAGGATTGTGCATGGAAGAGCATTAGATGAGATTAAAAAAGGTAAAATACCAAGGCATAGGTAGGGTGATTGGGAGTCTGGAATGTTGGGAATAGCTTGCTGAGTCGCTCCTCGATGCTATTTCGGGAATGGGATGCATGCATTCCATTGGTAGGGCCCAACTTGGCAAGGTTTGCCAGAACCACGTCAGCAAGCTTTCTAATCCTCTCCTGCTCATGGTAATGCAATGAAACATGTTAAATTCCCTAAATGGAAACACGTGCATGAATTTAAAGGAAAAAATGGAGAATCTTCAACGTGCAAAACTCTTAGAAGCTGCTTGCAATTTATAAAATCCCGGAATATTTACTTAAGTTTCCTTTATCTCCTCACTAATTGGAGAAGTTATCCAGGAGCACGAATTGACTTATACAAACTGCCCGCCCCTCTCTTTCATAAAAAATTGGATTATCATTCTCATAAATTCCCCTTCATGGGGCATACACAATTCAACACAAGAAGACAACTTTGCCACAAAGTTGGAGCTCGAGACAACGGACATTATTCAGGTCATCGATCTATAGATTCTTAACCATCCTTTAAAGAATGCATGCATTAGCATTACACAAAAGGAGCAAAACACTGCGAATGGTTTCTAAAATCTCGGACTCAACTAACATACAGTCCTCAAACAAACTGACGCACGTGAATTAGGAAAAGCAAGACCAGAGAAATCATGAAACAAATATTGGGTGGTCTTGGGTCTTTCTCACCTCTCAAAGGGTCCCTTACACTTGACCACCAAGCCCTTCCACAACCAAGTCCCAACAATCTCCCCCAAAAATCGGGCCCCGTACCTCCCCTTGGGGGCCGTGTGATTGTTGGGGATTTAATAGCAATGTCGAATGATTTTGGACCTTTCTTATCAAAATCTAGTTTCAAAAGAGGAAACTTTCCTCGCAAACTGACCACCAACTCCTAATCCCAGCAACAAAAACTAGTATCTCAACATTACCCGAACGAACAAATTCTTCTCCTAAACTGGACGATCCGCGACACGGTATCAAACTGAGAGAGAAGAAAAGAGATCCACGAATGCATCCTCCGACCAGGGGTGAGGCTACCTGAGACGAGGGGGAGAGCTCAGCGGTCAGCGGAAGAGCCGGCATGGAGGACGGTGGCGGTCGGGCGGTGGTGGCGGCACCCATTTAGGGTTCTGCGCCGGGGAAGGCGCCGCTTCAATGCGCGGCGACGACGCCACCCACCTCGTCGGATGTAAGACTCGGTGAGCGAAACGAAGAAGACGAAGTGACGGCTGGCTTATATAGGTTTCTGAGGCGGCAGCGACGTCGTTTTGTTCGTGCTTTTTTTTTTTTTTTTTTTCGGGGTTGCCTTTGGGCTTCTTTTAGGCCCGATCGTGACTCTGCTCGACCATTCGGGCCTAATATTTTCCCTAAATTTGGGCCGACGCTGGCCCGTTGAAATTCAACGCCCTTGTTTCAGAAGCCGAGGGCGCGAATTATAACTACTTTATTCCAAAAATCTATTTCTGAATCAATAGAATAAAAATACGCATTTGATCGTAACACTAAATTTATGTTCCGGAAATAGAAATTTATTTGACAGCAACACAAAATTTCTACCTCTCAAGTGAGCCACAATAGGTGGGCAATCAATTAATTGCAAAAGCAAGTAATGAAAAGAGTTTTTTTTTTTTAATTTCTCATTTTGTTTCAGAATAAAAAAGTAAAAATATTTACTTCTCTTTTTTGCTCCAAACTTATTTATGGATCAAGACATTATTCTAGAAATAAAAATAAAAAAAATTATGTTATCAAATTGATTTATGTTCTAAACCTATACTGAAAATAGATAAATAAAATATAAAATAATTATCATGTGCGTCCTAAATTTATGTTTTCAATCCTAAATTTATGTTTTCAATCCTTAATGCAATTTCAAGGTAGGATACAAGAACTAGAAGTATCATAATCATCTCTTCTTATTTTTCAGTTGCCCTTCAACTTTTGAGCTAGACACAACTTCAATTAGAAGAATGTTAAAAAAAGTCACATTTGATTCTTGTCATTGGAGTAAGAGGGTATGACCAATAATGATTGCAATCGGTTCACACGACTACTCTTCTTTTTTTTCTTTTTTCTTTTGACAATCAACTCATCCAACTTGCTTGATTCATACGGTCAAGCAAATTCCTCACTCGACTTCAAGATTCCACTTTCTAAGCTAAAACAGTGAAGAGATACAGACACCCCTCCATTGAAAAAAAAAAAACTATGTATGGACTGTGCCTTTGTGGTGCCACTGCCAAATATCGATACAGTGCCGATCGAGGTGCCCACGGACGCTCTCCCCCGATGTAGCATCACAACTTAAAAGGCGAAAAAGTATAACTCAGTGCGGATGGTAAATAGCAGAGCTAGCTAACATGTCAAAGACAAAGCAAAATTCCCAACCAAAAGCGCTTCCCCAAGCTCCAGACTTTATAAGACAAATCAGGACAATGGAAAAGGCAAATTACACACATCTGTACATATATCCCTTCAAGCCCTCTCAGCAGGCCTTAGCAGCCAGCTTCGGCATCTTGTCCTCTATGCCCATGTAGTCCTCCTAGAAGCATTGAGATCAACCTTCTGGCCGGAGGTGAAGCCTCATGCCTGACAAGTGCTTTTTGTGCCGCTACGACACCATGCACCTCACGCAGGGAGTTCCCCTTCACCCTGAACTTGTGGAGGTGCACAGGCCAGCTCAGGAAGGGGCTTCTCGATTCTTTCTCCACCCGCAACCTGCCCGTTCGTAGCACCAGACAAAAGCTCGGATCTGAAGCAACATGAAAATCACGTCACTTTCACAAATCTAATTCATAGCATATTAAGTTGTCACACTAGTGTGTATGCCGAGGAAGGAACGGCCAAATCTCAACTGACAAGAAATTATGATCTTGCCAGTCCCATTGCTCATGTTTTTGGTGGAGAAAGACTATGCGAGATTTTCTAAGCACAAATCATGTGGAATCAATTGCAATTTCAGAGTTAAAAGAAATAAGTTGACCTCAAAACATCCACAATATATGGTTTACAGAATCTATTAATTGATTAAGATAAAACGGTCTCAAGATCGGTGCATATGATCAAAAACAGAAGTTATCAATCATAATTGCATGACAAAAAAACAATAGAATCGGCATTGCTCATCAAGATTCGATCATAGGATCTGCATTGCTTGTCCATATGCAGGGAGCGATGACAAAGGAAATTCCTATTGTATCCTTCATATAAGCCTGATAAAAAAAAAAAAATTACCATCCAATACCCTCAGATAATTTCAACAGATATTAAGCTTCTTTCGGGTTGTAATAAATTAAGCTATTTGCTGTAGTGGCCATCACAGTCAATACAATTTTCCAAACATGGTTGTTTATGCGAAAGCTACATGTGATTCAACAAGAGGACAGCCAAATCTGAGATGGCCAGCTACTCAAAACCGCAACCACAAGCATCTAAAATAGCCAGGACCAAGCAAGCAAATTAGAATACACAACACTAATAAAACCTACCAGGACACTACCTCTGCGATTTATCAATTACTGTCAGATGAACAGGTCCTGCAGGTAAAACAGGTTTTGGTTTAGGAGGTCTTCCAAGATGCTGCTTCTGTGCATGCTCAGAAGAAGGCAGGGTTCCTTCATTTGTAGCATCACTGGCTTTTCGTTTACGAGGTCTCCCTCGGACTGGACCACACGATTGTTGATGATGCTGATCTAAAGGAGGGGTCCTGACAACTCCATCTTCATCAGGTCTTAATTTAGGAGGTCTCTCGAGATGTTTAATCTCCGGTTGTCCCTGCTGCTTGGGTTGAGGAGTCCTCCCATGGCGTTTAAGCTGTGGTTGCCCCTGTTGCACAATCTGTGGTTGCACAACAGCACTGACAGTAGTGTCATGATTTAATGGCAACAAATCTGCAGGTACTCTATCCAAGCTAGGATCACCTTGAGAGGGCCCTGACACTCGACGGCGCAATTTGTGCTTGTACAACAATGATTGCTGTCGCAACATTTGCCGTTTAGCGTACCTCCTAGTTATCCGATGCTGTGGTTGCTGTGGAATGTCCACTGCCTTATGCAGAATCTGCAAATTCATTTTGGACACCTGGTGATTTGATTCCGGTTCTTCAATTTGAAGCTTTGGCTCACCTTGCTGCAAGTGGTTCCCATTGCTCTTAAGCTCACATGGCTGCTCATGTTGATGCCGAAGGAGTAACATTTTAGCCGCTGTAGCCATCTTTTCAGCTTGGAGGGGCTTCTGCTGCAAAAGCCTTTCTCTCTTCTGCTGCTCTGGCTGCGGGGACTTCGGCAAAAATGTAAAAGGAGCAACTGCTTCACGATCAAATAACTCTAGGCTATAGCACCTGATTGGCCTGCTATTCTTGTTTGCGTTGTTCTCTCGCTCATTAATTAAAGGGAGTGCAGATTCTTTGGAAGGAGGAAGCTTCCAATCCTGAGGAAGTAACTTTTCATGTCGCAGTTCATTCTGCACCTGGTCATGATGCACTGCTGCAGGCAGTCCAACTACAAATGTGGATACAGGACTTGTTTGGGATTCAGAAAATTTATGCTGCTCAGGACTCAGTTGCTTGCTCTGGGGTGATATTGATTCCACCCTAAAGGCAGAAGCACCATTTCCTTTGACATTCAAGAAGCCTTGTCCCCAAGGCTGGGTTTTCGCTCGCTGCTGTTGTCCAAGATTCTGCACTTGAGTCAAACATGGAGGCATAAAGTTGGCTGCTTCTAGCACCACCGCATGGCCTTGAACAGAAAGTTCTTGCTGCCCCTCCCCATTGAGCTGCAACTGATACATGAAACAGAGAATTAGTTCATCTCAAAATCACGTCAACCTTATTCTTGACGACTGATTTTCACACTTCCTGCATTTCTATTCACTTTATTAGCTGCAGGGACACGACATGAATGTGAATTTGCCTGCCTGAAGAACTTAGGAATGGTATTTTCATAGTTTTACCTGGTGTGGCATTTGGCTTCTCTCACCATGCTCCAAATCCACAGGTCCATGTGGCAAAGCAGGTTCTTCCTTGAATGGCGATCTAACCTGTGAAGTTTTTCCTTCAAATGAAGGTTCTAATAATTGTGCTTGTGCATAAGACTGCGCATCCTCTTGTGCATCCAACTGAGACTCAGGTGGCTTCTGCTTACTAAAACTTTCAGCATGATATTTAGGAGCACAAATTTCGGTTTCTTGGACCTTCTTAAACTTCCCTAAATCCACAGGTGGCACATCAAAAGGTGCACCAGTAGTTACTGATCCTGATCCAGTGGACTTGTTCGCGGTATGATTAGTTGCTAGTGCCTCTGATTCAAATTCCAGTGATCTGAAAACAGCCAAATCATGTGGTTGCTTCTCAAGGAGCTGCTTGAAATCTGGTAGCACACTTGGAAGTACTAAAAAAAGTTAGTTACACAGAGTAGTTACACATACCTGGGTAAGTCATGGTCAGAAAGCTTTGGTTGCTTCTCCCTCAGAGATTGATTGTGCAATACTACTGCTTCAACCTCTGGGGGCCTCTTGGAAATAGAAAGCTCCACTTGTTTCTTCACATTAAATATCGGTGCCTTCACTTGAGTATGAATCTCTTCTTGCCAGCACATCTCTGTGGAAATTTCTTTTTCTCCAATGTCAGTTGTCAACTTTTGCCCCTCTACAGCTTCATGATCCTTGCGTTGCACCAACAGATTCTGCCGAGGCGTGTGGGTTGATGACCCCATCGCATTCCAAGATTCCAAAATTGCCATGAGCCGACCCTCAATCTCTTTGTTCCGCTTAAGCAGTTCTATACACTTCTCCTGATTATAAGTGAAGCAAAGATGAAATTATACCAGCAGAGTTCACGCAGAGGGATCAAAGGAAAACAAGCAAAATTTCATCACATGTGCAAATTTACCTTAGAAATTTGTGATGGACCTGCTTCCGCAAAAGTAGGAGTACGAAGCAGATCCGGTCTGACCACAATAGAGGGAATCTCCGCTTGTTTCTCATGTGACTGCTCCTGCACCACGCTATTTTATCAGGGGAAAAGAAATCAGTAATTGGATTATCATCAGACCATCATACAATAATGGGATGGAAGTCTACAGAGCCTAAATGTTAACAAAAAAATTTCTAAATGTCCGCACATTGTTAAGATGAAGATTGTAATACATCCCAACATAATAGACGAAAAAGGTAATCTTAAACTTCCGCAGTACGAATGTTGGACTAACTGTGCTCAATCAATCAAAATTTGCTAGTTGTGATTTATATCAACCAGTATACTTCATCATCTGTTCTCTTTTTAGCACCCAAGTGCTTGCAATCTGCGAGAAATGAGAACAGAAGGAGGGAAAAAGGGAAAAGAGCATACCAAACATCATTACTTCTGTTCCTTGATTCAATTAATGTTTCTGGTGCGACAACATCTTCGTCAGCCAATCCAATTTGTTGCCTCGGGTGATTGGTTAGCTCTTCCATCCCTGATATTTCTTCTTCCAACATATGGAGTTGTACGCCAAGAATCTCACACCTTTGGTCTTGTAGGTCATGCTCCTTGATGACTTCAACTTTATCCTGTTCAACTAATTTCCCATCAAGGTCTTCTCCTGCATATTCTTCTTCCATGGCTTCATTATCCTGGGTTTGATGTCGTGGATGCTGCTCCACAACAACCACAATTTGTTTTTGAACTTCATCCTTGTGAACAATCGATTGACTATGATCTTTGTCATGTTCATCCTTGTGAACAATCGATTGACTATGATCTTTGTCATGTTCATCCTTGTGAACAATTGATTGACTGTGATCTTTGTCATGCTGCACACGCAACTGAGCTTGATTTTCAATTACTTCGTTTTCCTGCTCTGCAGGTCTAGATTCTTCAATTATTTTACACTGTTGAGGACGTTCCTCTTTCAGCTGAACTGCTTTGGATTGTTGGCACTCTCGTTTTTCTTCTTCAATTGCTTGAAAGATTCCCTCTCCTGCCTTCTCCAAGACCTCAATTCTTTTGCATTCCTGCATACGTGCTTCATGTAGAACTTCATTTGCTTCAACCCCTATTCTATCTTTATTCATCACATCCAACTCCTGTAGTCTATTTGGCTGAACTTGCTGATGCTGTGATTGATCTGTGCCCTCAGTCTTCCTTAGTGACGGAAGAGCTTTCTTCGGTGGATTGGTAACTTGAATCACTAAACCTTGCTGCTTACTTCTATCCCCAACTCCAAGATTCTCATTCTCAGACAATGAATCTTTCCTTTTGTGTAACTTTTCTTCCTCTCTCCTTAGCCGGCTGCCTCTCTTACTTTTATCCCTCCGACCAGGTTTGAACAAATTGTTGTCACCAAATGGTAAAATGTAACGGTTCGCCGATGCAGAAACAATCTCCCCACATTCAATGAGCTTCTTTAGATGATGGCTCAACAAGCTGGTATGTCCCCATGGCAAATCCTGATATTCTGCCTTAATGAACTTAGATATTAATTCCTCACTAGATCCCCCTTCCTCATTTAGTTCCTGAATTGCCCTGCGAATCATCTAGACAAAATGCTCGTGCAAATCAGACGCACAACAACTTGTAAAATGCAGATTTACCAAAAATATGCAAGAAAACCCTATGAAAGCAGGATGCTCCAAATTTGGGGGGATTGGACTTGGAAGAGCAGTAAATGAGAAGAAAAGAAAAGAGAAGGCAAATACCAAGGCATAGGTAGGGTGATCGGGAGTGGGGAACGATGGGAATAGCTTGCTGAGTCGCTTCTCGATGCTGTTTCGGGAATGGGATGCAGGCGTTCCATTGGTAGGGCCCAACTTGGCGAGGTTCGCCAGAACCATGTCAGCAAGTTTTCCGATCCTCTTCTGCTTATGTTAATGCAATGAAACACATTAAGTTCCCTAGCAAACTCATGCATAAATTTGAAGCGAACCAAAAAAAAAAAAAAAAACCTTCAAAGGTGTGCAACTCCTAGAAGGAGCCTGCCATTAAAAAAAAATCAGAGAAGACTTAATTCGTTTCGTGAAAAATGAATGGTTCGGAAAATATTTTCCTAAGAATAATAAATTGCATCGCTTGAAATAATTAGTCAATAAAAAATATTTTCATTATCAATAACAATTCATGTTTATATATTTTCGTGTACGATGTTATTCATTTATTCATCTTTTTGCAAGCGATATAAACAATCATTTTTATCCAAATCATTCATTTTCCATGAAACAAAGT
Source organism: Eucalyptus sideroxylon x Eucalyptus melliodora (assembly GCA_016097485.1). Taxonomy (NCBI): domain Eukaryota; kingdom Viridiplantae; phylum Streptophyta; class Magnoliopsida; order Myrtales; family Myrtaceae; genus Eucalyptus; species Eucalyptus sideroxylon x Eucalyptus melliodora. Next base: position 32,959,283 of record CM027833.1, read on the forward strand.
TTCCTTTATCTCCTTGCCAACTGGAGAAGTAATTTGGGCGGCACGTATCTCCCCGCCTCTATCTTAATTATAAAAACGGATTGTCATCCTCAAAAGTTCTTGGGGCGCATGCGATCCCACACACAAAAAAGACCCAACTTTGCCACGAAATTGGAGCTCCGGACGATCGATACTGACACTGTTCAGGTCATCGATCCATAGATTCTTAACCATCCCCTCAAACGATGCATGCATTACCATTACTACACAGACGGAGCAAAACCCAGCGAAGGGATTTCGAAATCTTTGGACTCGACCAGTTAGCACGCAGTCCCCAGACAAACCTAAGCGCAGACCAGGAAAAGCAAAGACCGGCGAGATCGCGGGACGAAAGACTAGTAGTAACCCCAACATCGCCACGATCACGTATCAAAAATGAGCAGAGAGAGAAGAGAAGAAATCGCCGATCGCATCCTCCGACCAGGAGGCGGCCGGCGAGCAGAGCGGGTTACCTGGGACGAGGGGGTGAGCTGGACGGAGTCGGCCGGCGGCGGGAGGGAATCCGCGGCGGAGGACGGCGGCGGTTGGGCGGCGGAGGCGCCCATGGCTTCGGGGGAGTGATTCTAGGGCTGCGGGACGTGAGGCCGGGCGGAAGAGCATTTTATACCGTTGGGCAGTTCGGAGTGGGAGAGCTGCGACTAACCGCCGCTTCGAAGTGCGCCAAAAAAATTATATTATTTTAAGTTCGGCCACCATTATAAATTAATTTTTTTAAAAATGAGTCTTGAAAGATATATTGTGATTTTTTAATATGGTGACTAGAGATGATCAACGGTCGGGCGGTCCACGGGCATGCTCCACCCGAGCCCGCCCTATCGTACTAAATACAGTTGGAATAATTACATTACTAATCACACTTGGTTTCGTGTATTCTGCATCGCCAACTACCTTTAAAAAGTCGCATTCATCTAGCCCTAACCTTGCCATATATTTATTGTAAGGGATTATAAATTATGGATTTATATGAAGTGTTTTAGATAAAGAAAATAATAGAAGACGAGCTCATAAGTTTTAATTTATATATTTATTCTTCTATAGCTAGTCAATTTGACACGACAAATTGATATTTTTTCCGAGTTATGTTTTGTAATAGATAAAAATATGTTTAAATCTGAATTTATAGATGGAAAATCTTAAATCAATCAATCATTTTCTAGAATGAAGAAAATCTCCTACTCATCAAAAGCCGGGGCGCCTCCGTCGACATCCTAGATGGATGGAGACATGCCAAAAATATGGGATCCATCACATATGTCCAATTCGATAGATGTCTTACTTAGTATTGTCTACATTCGATGGTTAACACAAACATATGAAAATTCCCAGCATTGATAACATAAAAGATAAATAAACACATATAAAAGTACGTTTGCCAATATGTTTGATTTTAATATATGTCAATTAAATTTATGCAATTGACTGATTGTCGAATAATAAATTAGTAATTAGGAATTTATCTCTTAGATGATTTCTTTTCTGAAAATATCTCAACAAGTGGATTGTGGAAAAATTATTTTCGTTTTCATTGTTAAACAAATTAGCTTCAAATGATATGAGATTTATCTAAAATAAGTACATCTCAAAAGAAGGAGGTAAAACTAAGTAAATGTAAGCGTGCACGTTCCAAATTTGGTACAATTTCTTTTCTTTAATAATTTTTCTGGTCGGATTATTCTTTTATTGTAATGTTCAAATTTAGCGAATGTTAAGCGGAGTTCGTTCAAGTAATAAATAATTCACCCTTCAAGTTGTTCTAATTAAATTATAAATTAAATGGTAAATAACTTAGTTAACAGAAGTTATGCTTCAAATTGTGAGGATCATTATATATTTCTGCTTTTTTACTCGATTTGAAATTAAATGGTTAAGTTACATATAAAAAGGTGCTTTATCGTGTAGATAGGATATTGAGCATGTGAAAATCAAAGGTGACAATTTTTTTTAAATACAAAATTTGGCACCCGTGCGAAGCGGACGCCGGCGTGAACATGAAGTGCATCGTTCTTCAATCGAGTATGATGACATGATGCTTTGCAGTTCGCACCGCCTCGATCCGACACGACACTGCAACCCGAATTCAACGCGAGAACATGAATCACCAAGAACAAAATGCCTGATCAAAACAATAGTGCGCCGAAGAAATTTCGCTGTCCCTTAAGCCATTGCGAGATGAAGATGGTAAAAGGCGCTGACACGATACGCTAATACCAGATGTCGTGTGTTCTTTCTAGACGTTCAGAGTCCGAGGAAGAGTATCAGTGTCCTTTCTTAAGGGTGACAAGAAAGAGCATTCCCCCCACCTGGATTCATCTTCTAAACTTCGATTCAATGTCGAACAAAAGATCACGAAAACAACCCACCACTCTACTTGGATCTCCCTTGCAGAAGCTCTAAGTCGGAGACTGCCGGATTCCTAAAAAAGTTTCGGCACAAATCAAAATGCTTGTGGAAATTGAACCCTGTATTATAAGCAGAACATTCATGAGAGAATTAAACAAGTCGACTCATAATCACGTTGTGCACCCAATGGATTGCCTTTTCGGACGAACACTTTCTCGGCTCATTCCACCAACAATACAATGACCAGTCTCCAAGTCTCTCAAGGGAAAATTTTCTGGTCTTCACAATTTTACAATCTACATAAATCAATGAAGAGTTCATACAATCGATCCCGCTGGTTTTGTTTGCTGCTGCATGTGACGGGGTATGCACGTTACAAAGAAACTCACCCAAGAATATGAACAGTGACTGGCGATGATAAGACTGCAGGCCTAAATATTCAACGAACTGAGAGCCATGACCTTGCATTGTTCATTCAAGGCCATCAATTGTGCTTCCTTCTTATCGAGAAGCATAGTCAACCTCACATTATCTTCCATGAGTTTCTTCACCTCCACCTCTTTTTGCATTTTCTCGCTCTCCAACTGGGTTGTTTTAGCCATTAGCCTGCTCCCATCCAAAATTTTGCTCAACTCCAGCAAAAAGATCACATGGCAGAAAGAAGTTTGCAGCAAAGACAAAATATGAAGCAAATATAAGGAAACACGAGTTGTGAAGATAGACCACATCGACATTCAAAAGCATGAGATAATACTCGAACAAACTTGGTGAAAATGCATTTGAGCAGCCCTGACTTATGACGCGTGATGAACTATCCCGTAGCTTTAAATATAACTATCACGCATTGTCATAATGTTACCCCTAGTAAATGAAGACGAAGAAGAGAAACCATTTCAAAGTGACCCATAGAGGAAGAACAGGGCTGCTAAGCATGACAAGATGAATGAAAACCCAAACCACACTGTAAGGCAAATTAGATAAGTAGTAGCCAAGAACATCAGTGTATTACCGTTCAAAAAGCTTCTCCATTGTCTGAAATTGCTTTTCTGATGAGAGAAGAGTTTCTCGCACTGTAATAAGGCTGCTAACATATGATTTCAGAGACTCAAAATCACGCTTTACACGACTAAGCTCCACTTCATTTTCCTCAGCTCTTAGCCTCTGTCTAGATGTCTCCTCCACCAAATCCTCAACCCTTTGTCGCATCTCATTTAAAATACTGTTCGTACCCACAGCAAACCTCTCCATTTCTTCTAACTTTAAGGACATGCTCTCAATTTGAGCAGCCTTCCTCTTGATCTCTAATTGACCAAAAGTAACCTTCTCCTTTTCTATTGCAATTTCAGATTCAGCCAAAAGAACCCTCTTAACAAGAGATTCCATTAAATCAGTCACGATCTGCACCGACTTGAGTAATTCATCAATATAGGCCATATCCTTTTCATTGAAGCAATCTTGCTGCTTAGCAGTTCCACTCAACGAATCTTGTCCATCTGAACCGACAATTAAAGAAAGATCAACATCCCTAGACATGCTAGGCAATGGACTATCACTTCTATCAACAAATGCTACACCTTCCATGTGTTTGACACCATATGATTCACGCAAGTACGGTTCAGCCATGACCATAGCCTTTGATTTTAAGTAGGTCAACAATTTTGCTATACTTTTCACCCTTTCCCATAGAACCTCTAGTTCCTTCCTTTCATCTTCGTCTGACACATGTAAACAAGCTTTTACGGCCTGAAGCTTGACTTGCAAAGCATCCACTCGTGTTTCCATCTGCGCCATCTCCTGCTTCCACAGTTCAGGTGTTTGGCTTAGCTGGGTCTTCAGAGATTGCAAATCAAGACCTTCCCCAGCGGCCATCTCGACTTCAGGGACTTAAAGAGCAAGCAAAACCAGAAGTCTCAGGGTCTATATGCTAGAAACCATCTTGTGATCAGAAGAGATAAAATGGAGGTAACTACACAAATCACTTCCATGAGAAGCATACACGAAGGAAAGAAATTACACATCTATCTCCTAGTAACATCATCTCTATACAAAATGAATTGGCATAGGAAATCAAAGATAAAAGATCCACAACCGTGATGTGCAAAAGACCAGCTGACAGAATCAAGCACCATGGCACAGATGTTACTGGACTTCAATATCAGTGCTAGCTTCTCAGTTAACACCTATTAAAACTTCAAGCACATATATTTCCTATCCGAAAGGAAAGTATTTTACATACAAATCTACCTAACAAAGAAAAATCTAACCTCAATCAGCTAGAAGATTCAACAAACAGAAAAGCCTGGAATTGTAAAATTTTCCAGGTTCTGTGCATTCTAAGGTCACCAGGGATAAAGGCTATAAAATCGAACCTTAGGACAGTTCAAAGTTAAAAGTACTATAAAACTACAAGATTAACAAATTGATTTAAAAAATCAAGATATCTGACAAGATATCAGAATTACATTGTAAAGTGTGTAAGAACAATGACAAGATTGACCATTTTATAACATTCATCAACTCTCATAATAAGAAGTGTAGGAGCAGCTAAAGAGCAATAAACATACAAGTCAACTCGCATAATCTAGGGAGTTCAACATATATAGCAGCACAAGAACATGAGATTGCCTGCAAAATATCCGGTCCAAAATAACGTGAAGTTGACTATTTCGTAGGTGTAAAGACACATTTAACGAAAATAATAGATGAAAAAATTTCTCAGATGTGTCAAATGCGGATTGAAAACAAATATTAAGTGACCATTCCTTACAGGCTCACATTGAACCACCACATATCAGCTACCAAGCTGTAGAAACTATACAAAGAATATACCTCTAAATCAGATAGCGCCTGTTTTTAGCCAATGTCACAACTGAATGATGAAACAACTTAAAACCAGCAGAAAAAAGAAAAGGGGAAGAACAAAGATTGAAGTAAGCTAAATCTATCATATATGGGCAAAGCAACTCCACTTGACAATTGTGACGGCGTACATCGCCCCCGAAAATGAACATCTTATGGCTGACTGGACAAGGATATACTACAAACTGCAAGAATTCTCATACTACACACACTTCCACTGCACTGCTAAAGCTGGCGAATCAACCAAAACAAGCTAGAAATCACACAGACCATCCACAGCACAAAATGAAAGTTCGACTTCAAGCTCAAGACTCCAACTCAGCACACAGCCACACATTCCGCGAGACACAACAACCAATTCAACAAACGGGCATCCAAGCAAATTGCAGATCGTACCCAGAAACCCCCTAATTACCCACAAACCGCAGCACCATTCACTGTCGATGAGCTCCCACGCGGCGATCACTATTCACTGACCCGACAAGGCAAAGAGAAAACCTCCTCGGACTTCCCAAACCCTAGATACCGCCGATCACGACGGAAGCGCAATCAAAATCGAAACTTTGGGGCGACCCACGAAACCACGCGGAACCCAATGACCCCACGGTGATCGAGAAACGATCCCAGAGCTTACCAAGAGAGAATGGCCAATTCGGCAGAAGAAAAGAGAACCCCTTTCACTGCGATCGACGAGAGACGCAGCGAGAGAAGTGGTAAAGTTCGACGCTTTGGAGACGACGATGCGCTTTGCGACGGGGCCCCGGTGATGATTGCGCGTTCGGAATTGTATAATCGAAAGGTGAGCAATAGGGGATGAAGTTGGTGCAGCAGTTCCTTCCTCTTCTCCTTCTCCTCCTCCTCCCTTTTTTATCCTTTTTGCTTCTTCTGAAAAATTTTGGGGGTTAATAATTGTGCATTAGCCCCTCGGCTTTGGTGTTAATCTTATTCCGTCCTTTCAAAAAAGTTTTTCTTTCTGTTCGCCCCGCTTCCCTCCTACTGCAGAAATTAAAAGCAAGAGTAATCCAGTTGGGTGGTCCGGTTGAGTTTATTACGTCATGTTTACAATGAGATGGTATTTAGATTAAAAAAGAATGGAAAAATTTCAAATAGAGGCCCAACGTGCCAATCATCTTCTTTAATAAGGGCTTAAAATGAATATTTCTTTAAATAAAAGTATAAAATGACCATATAAGTTTCAAATAAAGTCTTGAAACAGTTACGACTGTTTTAATTAAGGGTCTAGCTTTGTCGATCAATAAAAAATGACTGATTATGAATATTTTCGTCCAAACACAATTTATATTAAATTATATTTAAAAACTAAAAATAAAATTATTATAAAGAAAAACAAAAAGTGAAAATACCCATCATTGGTGGGTCAATAACAAGGGCCTATTAACCGTCGCCTCTAGTCGATGAGGGTCGTCGGCCCTTGCCTAGGTGCCGACAATGGAGTGATAGCCACAAGCAGGAGGGAGCCCTCCTTGCCATGTGTGTTCTTTTTTTTAAATTTTTTTTTTTGGAAAGAAAAATAGAACAAATAAAGAAACAAAGAAAAATTTTAAAAGATAAAATTACCCTTACTAAATAGTGATTTTATGCCCTTTTTTTTTACGATTGATGTGGCCAATTGAGGCATTTCTTTGAGAAATGATAGCAGTTCGAGCATTTATTTGAAATAATGTCAATTTTAGGTTTTTATTACTAAAAATGAGGATATGTTAAGCCCTTATCTAGAATTTTCCCAAAAATAAGTGAATGCCAATTGCCGACTTAAGGGTTAGTGTTGACTTTAAATCGATGACGAATTGGATTGATTTTTGCTTCTTACTTTTATTTAGTTTAAATTCGGTAGCTTATGAACCTTAATTGCATTGTTTAATTTAAAACTTGTGAAATGTTTACTCCATATAGTTAATGACATTATATTCGTATATTATTTTTTAACATTTTTTATTTTTAGAAAATATTTTTTGATACCTCTATTGTTAAAAATCTAAATATATCAATCTCGATATATTAATAAATTTTGGAGTATTTCGAGTTAAAAAAAAAAAAAAGACAAAGCTCGTCCACCAAAAAAATTTATATTAAGCAAAAATTGAAAAAAAAAAATATATATAGACACACTCGAAGTCAATCGGGACCTTAACTTAATGAACTGGGGGGCATATTTTAATTACATGCTGAAGCCAGCTCATGACGTTTATTCATTTTCCGAGAATATGGAAACTATTTAATTGCGCCTGCGTGATGATCTCAAATGCGCTTGGAGAAATATATATTTTTTTCACGGGTTACTTTTTTCTTTGCTTAACAAAAGTCAACATAAACATCCAAAAGATTTTATTTTTGGGAAATATGCATGGACCTTTTTTTTATCCAAGACTTTGAAAGTTTTGAAAATTCTTACTGTCGGAGCATACAATATATATAGGTTATACAGAGATTGAAATGATAAAAAGCTCATATCAAGAACAACCGAGCAATAAGTTGATATTCTTTTCTAACCATTCCCATCAATAAAAGCATCTTCCTAAGAAAAGCAAAAGATTATTTCTAAATAAAAATAAACTAAAAATAATTAAGATGCGTACCATATGATGAAAAGTAGATTAATATGGAAACGAGGAAAAATAATTAAAAAAAAAGGATTGTGAAAAATCTATTAAACCCATAATAATAATTAATTTGCTTGTGATTAAGTAGAACAAAAGGGCAAGAAAAGAATCTGCAAAATCGAGCCGAGACTGTAGAAATAGTGAAAGCCATTTCGTGCCGACAGGTCCGTCGGCGGTCGCGTCCTCCGTCTCGTCTTCTCCCGGAAGACCCTAGAGAAAGAAAGTAGCATCGCATCCCCGAATTCCTGCACCAAATCAGCCGATCGTACACGCTCTCTCTCTCTCTACACGCCGCCGAGGGAGCCGCCGCCGCCGCCGCCGCCGCCGCGCGACGCCGCGATGGGAGAGGGAAGGGAGGGCGATTGGGAGTGCGGCGGCTGCAACAACCGGAACTACGCCTTCCGCTCATTTTGCAACCGCTGCAAGCAGCCCCGCCTCCTGGTCGACACCAAGACCCCCGCCGATTCCAAGTGGCTGCCCCGCATCGGCGACTGGATCTGCACCGGTCAGTCTCGATCTCGTCTCGTGTCTCTCTCGCGTTGCTCGATGCTTCTTTTTTCTCCTTCGTCTGGTCGATCCCGTTGGGAATCGGGGGAGCGCGGTTATGCGTCTCGAGTGTTGGCGGCGGGGTTTTCTGGATTGGTCTCGGGGGGTTGGTTGATGGTAGCGAGACTTAGCTGAGGTTTTGGTGTTTTCTCGGCCCTTCTTGAGACTTCGTGAGAATTGCGAGTTTTGCTTTAGCGATGAATAGGAGAAGGAATCGCTGGACTCTGGCGCTGGCAATCTGTGAGTAACTCATGGGAGATTGATGTAGTAATTATATGGAGTTAGCACAGCTTTGCTGTTTTCGTTTTCTCGCGAAGTTGGCCGCTGTCTTGTCAATCTCAATGGCTAGGCATTGGGAGGAGGTTTAGCATGGTTTGAGAAGCATATCCATGAACTTGACGTTAGCTAATTGTGTGGTGCCGCCCAAAAAATCTAAAGGGTTCAGAGTGCTGTGTTTTACTGCTACAGCCCGTCTTGTCGACCGAGCAATCTACCCAGTTAATATGGAGGAGAGTTAGTTTACATGAATAGGTCCTGAATTTTAGTGTTCAATTTGTTGCTGAAAGCTTGACCCCAAACTTAAATGTTACTCGTCACTTCAATGTAAAGGATCTGCTTTAGATGTCTTGGATGGTATTAGAGTTTTATGCAGATAGTTCTTTGTATGCAATTAGGCTGAGTCGGCACAGTGCATGGTGTTTTCGTGTTTAAACCCTGGTTCACGATATTGTGTGGCTTTTCTTGTTTGTAACTATATGAAGCTGATAATTGTTTGAATGTATTTATTATTGCCAATTCATGTATGAAATTTAATATTCCCTCATTTGAAGTCAACTTTGTGAGCTTGCTCTCATTTAGGTTGAGTTTTTTGCATTGTTTTGTGTGTGTTGTGGTATGGGATGGACTGGTTGGTGTGCGTTTACTTGGCTTCCTTTGGTTCTCCCTGGCTGCATTCTGGGTTGGGTTTGCATGGGAATGGATCGATAGGTTGCACTAACAACAATTATGCATCAAGAGAAAAGTGCAAAAAGTGCGGGCAACCGAAGGAGGTAGCAGCAATGCCAGCAATTGCCATGCCTGGGGCTTCACTCCCAACTTATTCAAATTATTTTGCCAGGTCCCGAGGCGGACTGGAACAAAATATGAATCTTGGACTTGGATTAATGGGCAGTGGTGCTCTCAAGCAATCACTTCCATTGAATTCCTCCTGGTCTTTCGGGGAGGCCGATAACTATGGAATTCAGGCTTCTGTCTGGTCCTTGGGTGCAAACTCCAATCCCGGACATCCATTTGCAAATCCTATCACTCAGTATCCTTCAGTTCCAAAAGGATGGCGCAATGGTGATTGGATATGCCAATGTGGCTTTCACAATTATTCATCTCGTTCGCAGGTATGGTTATACCATGTATATATTTCCTGAATGTAACCATTTCTTCTGATTTTGACTGAAGGAAGTTTCCTTTTGGGGACAAGTCTGATTTGATCTCAATTTTCTTTGCAGTGTAAAAAGTGCAATGCTTCTATGACGCCAGGTACCTTACATTTTGGTTGGCTTCTTCTCGCCCTAATTGTTTTGCTCCTTGTGATTTGCAATGCTCTGAATTACTCTGTCATTTAGCTACTAATTTTATCAAGTACACATAGAGGTTACCCTTTGGGTGAATTTCATTTTTAATTTCCATGCATGGTTTTCTTTTTACCCCTATAAGCAGTAGTGTTATGTCTCAAATCTTCATCATTTTCTTTTCCACGTCTGATATAATCCTGCCCTTTGCTTGGTTTTTATTAAAAGCCCTTGGAATGAAGCGATTAGCATCTGAAGATCTTGTCCATGGGTGGGATAACAAGAGATTGAATGCAGGAACTGTGAGTTTTTTTTTTAATAGTAGTCATTTCACAAATATCATTTGTTGTATATTCTGATTTTTATTCTTATATAACTTCTGTGAAAAATCAGACAACCGGGCTTCAGCAATCATATCCAGCATTTGATCAAATGGTTGGAACCAGTTCTGAACCTAGAACTGGAGCATATTCATCTTTTGGAAGTTCAGTTGCGGCTTCAAATATACAAGTTCAGATTCCACATCAAGCTGCAACACCTGCTCTTCTTGGAAAGGGGTAGGTTTTTGCTGAGATTGTTACTGTTGCAGTTTATGCAAATATGTCCATCGAAGATTGTGCTTTTCATTGTGCTAACCTTTCAAAGTATATGGGTAAATGTGACAATGCCATAGGAAATACTTACCCAAGATGTCTTTTTGACTGTGTACTCAGCAGAGCAAAACAATGGCGACAGGGTGATTGGATGTGCACAAATTGCAATAATCATAATTATGCATCTCGAGCAGAGTGCAATAGGTTAGTTTCTAATTCAGTCTGAATATTTTGTGGTTGGTATGTATTGTACATCTTTCACATGTTTCTGGGTTTTCGTTGCAAGTTACCATGTTAGCAACGTCTGCTTGCACACAAGTCATTCTGTTTTTTTAATCCTATTTAACCATGCATGTCATCCTTTTCTTTTCATTCTAGTATCGCCTAAACATGTCTGGAAGCCTGCTTCCTCTTCTCAATCTGTATACTTTGATAGGATAAAAGCATGTCAATCTGCAACAATAAATGATAATCTGTGTAAGGGCAAGTGCATAGTTAATACTTCTTTTGGCTAACCAACTTTATGGTATATTTGCAACCGAATGTTTGTAACTATTAATTCTTGCTTCCGAAACTCAAACAGAAACAAGGCATTGGACACAGATTTCACATCAAAGATTTACTAAAAGCACAATTACTTAGTGAATGTGTCTCAAGTTTCATATTTGAGTCCAAGAGAATTTTCAGTGGGCTCGTTCCTTCAGTTGAGTCTTTATGTAATGAACTGGATATTTGCTATGTTGCCAAGTTCAGAGAAATATACAATGGCAGTTTGTGTAGTTTATTGATAAAGGTCGATTGTATAATCTGTATCAATTGTAAGTTTGTAACTTGTAAATATGTTATATGCAAATTGTTGTATTCTTTCTTTTGTAGACAAGGTAGAAGCTGCTACATTGTTTCCCAAAATTATATGTTCCCCCGCCCTCAATGTCAATCCTAGGTCCGCCACCATGTTCAAGGACCCACATTTACAAGCTTTTGTAAGCTGAATCAAAGTAATGGACCCACATTTTTTTGTTAAATGCTTCCTCTCCCAGGGGAGGGATCAAGAGTGCTGTGGAATTTTAAAAACTGAAATTTTAATGTTAACATGCTACTTATTGAAAATGTTGATATGCTGATTTGCTGTTGCTGTATGAGATTTGCTGATTGGTAAGATTGAACTGCTTTAACTTCTCTTTTTTAGCTTTTATTCTATTTGTTCTGGCTAGATGGTCAAGTCTGCAAAAGGCCAGTGTATCTGATCAGGCTTGACCTAGACAGATGGTTTTCTTTCTTTCTTTCTTTCTTTCTAGCTTTCTTTGTTTCCCTTTTGGTTTTCTCGATCTTTGCTTCTGGGGAATGATATAGTGGTGCAATGACTACCGTTTCTTTCTTGGACCAGCTCACTCTTGTCTTTAAAAGTTCATTTTTTAATTTTTTTTCGTAATGGTCATTGGCTGACCATCGGAAGGCTTTGTCTCTCCAGGTGTAAGACGCAAAGAACTGCACTTTCCCAACCCGTCAATGCTGTTTAATCGCAGATTCGGCGAGGCTCCCAGACCATAGGAGATTTTGTATTCGGCAATTGAGGTTCTTTGCAATTTTTCTCTCTGTACCATGCCAAAAACAGAAGCAAAAGCTCGAGACAAACTTGCTTTATCTTTTCTTTTCTAGTTTGCTCGTCATGGAATTTAGCTGGATATTTGATGGATTCCGTTTGGACAGACAGCACGGGTGTAATGCTATTTGGTTGAGGGCCACTTTGGCGCGCCTTATTAGTCTTTTGTCAGGGTCTTTGTTTTTGGTCTCAAAAGATGATTCATGAATTACAGAATACAGATGGTCTCATGTTATTCTGTCTCCTTTCGCTGATGTTTTACGAATGTCCGTTTTCCAGCAATGTGCTGAAGGCAGCCTTGGAAGTCATTTAACCTTAGTGACATGCCGATCTTTGCCGTCCTTGGTGCTGAGTTGAAGGTATCACATACTAATGAACACTCTGCTTTAGAGACATGTGCATGGTTATACATGGATGCGCATCTCGTGCTCTTATGAGATGTTGTATTGTTTGCACTCCCACCGTGGCTTTTCTTCCTCTCGTACTGACATCGATCTGCTAACCGTAATAATTCAAACCCGTAACGTAGACATCCTTTCTGCTACCTTTCAATCGCCTGTTCCGCTGCCGATGCAAAAGTAACAGGTACGCTCATTGCCTAAATTCAGCAGCTATGGTGCTCATGGAGCTGCTGGGTAGGCGGGAACGTGACCGGGAATCCATCAGCTAATCTACATTTTTGTTGTCCAACGCCGGGAGAGTATCGCACGGCGAGACTAAGCAATGGATGCACTTTTTATAGGAATCGATCCTTATGAGATATAGCCTTTCGCTTTTCATTAATTAATTCATTTTCCGAAGATTGTGGAAAACATAATTCGACTTTATAAAGTGCAAGATGCTCGACCTTATGCGGGGACATTTGAATGGCATTTTACACTTCGAAAGCAATTTCAACTTTTAAGGATGCTGTCACTTTAAAAGGTTCTTTTTCTTTATAGAAAGAAACACCAGGGTCCGTTATCATCAAATTAAGATAATTCTGATTAAAATTGCCCAATTGATTTTCCATTTTTGGACCTGGCTTCTCCTGTCTTACTCTTTTCTGATTCACTTCCCTCGACTTCTTCCAATTCTAACCACCCTTTCCTCACCTAACTCATTCCTTTAATGAACACCAAGTTAGCCGAGCGATACTCATGCATACCGAATTACCAATAATGAACATTACATGCATAATATATCGTGTATGAGTTATAGGAAAAATCACACTAATGACTCAATATTTTATATATATTCCGATTGAGATCTTAACTTGTGGGACTTCACCGATGAAATAAAATTATTTTGATATTATTTGTTAACTCCTTTGCTGCACAATTGTGTACATTAAAGCATATGTGGAATCGATTGGATTTTTTTCTCACGTTTTGTGATTAAGATAAAATTACACAACATAGCCAAGAGAACTTTAAGAAGATGAAATATTCAAATTTCGCTCCTTTTTTCTCCAACTCGAGGCCTCAATTTTGATTCCAAAAAATTGTCCATCTAGGGAAGGAAAATCTCATGTGAAGTCGAGTGCTGACAGAATGAGGAAACTGAAGGACGGACTTGTAAAATATTTAGCCGCTAGGGTCTATTTCGGAACCCAACCTAAATCTCAGGGATCTTTCTCGGAATATTCTCGCCGGATTTCTCTTTCCTATTCTTCTTTTCTTTTTCTTTTCTCTTTTTTTTTTTTTTGGTCGAAATTTCCCTTTCCCATTCGAGATATTAGAAAGAGCAATAAATCCATGAACAACAAATTTAAGAGGAAATAAAAAAAATCCCGTTTTTCTTCGTCCGCAAGCTCCTCTCTCTCTCTCGCTCGCGGGCTTCCGACGCACCACCAACCTCCTCCGGCAACCACCGCAATCGTGAGCGCGCGTGCGCGATCCGCACCTCCGGCCTCCGCCATGGGCGACGGCGTCCCCGCCGGCTCCGGCTCCGGCTCCGGCTCGGACGATCCGTTCCTCCGCAAGTACCAGCGGTCCGAACTCCGGATCGCGTCGGAGTTCCTCACGACCTGGCTCCCGTTCCTCTCCAGAGATCTCTGCCCCGGCTGCACCGACAGCCTCGCCGATCGCATCCGCTCTCTCGACTCAGGTGGCCTTTCCCCCATCTTCGTCGCTCTCGCCGCGCGCGCGTTCTTCGCTTAAAATTCTGATGAAATTTTCTTTAATTAGCTGCGAGGTTGAATTCTTTAGTTTCGCTTCATTCCGAGCGGATTTTTCAGTTACGGTTTACTTCGTGTTCACTTTGAATTTGCAAAGTTAGTTTTTTTTTTTTTTTTTTTTTTTTTTTTTTTTTTTGGTGGAATGTTTATGTTTCCATGTAGTCGTCGGTTGAGTTGGTGTTTGATGTTCTTCTGATGAGTGTGATTTGTACTGTAGAAGTTGATGGAGATGCGGAACTCGCGAAACCGGAGGAGAATGTGGATCCGTTGTCTCCGGATGTCAAGGGAGAGCAGGGGATGGATGAGAACGGCATCGACAACCGGAATTTAGGAGAGAGTGGGGACGATGAGGGCGAGACGAATTCGTTGGGGAGTTGGAAGGATGGGGCGCAGGGGTGCTTCGAGGGCACTCCGGAAGCCTCCACTAGTAGCTTGGCTCAGGAGTCTCCTTCCGTCAGGACTTCAAGTTCGCACATGTCTTGGGCGGACATGGCTCAGGAAGATGAGCTTGAAGAGGAAGATGACCAGGAATCCAACAAACGCTTGGCTGATACGAACGGGTTAACTGAAGAGTCGAGGGTGTCCGCCGTTTCAGAGAAGCCGAAATTGCCCAGGGAGCAAAGGGAGTACATACGGTTTATGAATGTGAAGAGAAAGAAGGATTTTATATGTCTAGAGAGGGTTGACGGGAAGCTCATGAATATTCTACAGGGAATTGAGCTCCACACTGGTGTTTTCAGTGCTGCAGAGCAGAAGAGAATAGTTGACTATGTGTATCAGCTTAAGGGCATGGGCAAAAGGGGAGAATTGAAAGGTCAGTTTCCCCTTTTATCAAACTGTGCTTAATTTTATTATTTTGAGCTCTGACACAATTTGCTTTTGTGTTGAGCTGTGTGGTTGGTTATAGTTGATTGAGTTGACTCTGAACTCCGACACAGTTGTTTGCTTTTATCCCACTGCTTAATTTTCTAGCTTACCCATTGGCTTGAGCTTCACTTGAATAAATAAAATGCAGTGTTTTGTTGACATCCTGGACTAGGTAACGATCTACTAAATCAAAACATTGTGAAGCACATATTCAAGATAGAGACTGACAGGGTTATCTCGGTAAGTCTGGATTATAATAAAAAGACAATTTGAGAAAAGAGGACCTTTTCCAATGACAGATGCAAGATATGAAGTCAACATAGCTACAGACTTGCTTCGAGTAGAAAGCTAGGGAGCAAATTAGTGAACTGCATTTTTCTCATTAATTACTGCTATAAAGTTGAAATGTTGGCTTACTCAGTACATTCTTTTAGCCAATGTTTCAATTAAGCAGTTCTATGTGTCTTGTCTGCTTGCTAGTTTGGCTGTGGACCTCCCTCACACTGGGTGCTGTAAACAATGTGATATGAGCAGGCTTTTATGGCAGGTCATCATGTCAAGAGAAAACATGCATAGAAAAACTCATGAATAAGTAAATTTAGCAAAGATCTTTGATATATGGATGCTTGATTGCCATAGAAGTTACAGTAATAGATATGAGAAAAGGTGCAAAATATTATATGGCGAGCTTTAATTTGTAGGAAGACACTGTTGCTGTTGATGTTTATTATATGTTCTGGAGTCCCGCAAATGATGTCTTTGATTTTATCTGCACCTATAAAAATGCTTGCCACAGGTTTGTGATCTGTTTATTATCTTTGCATAACAAAAAAAATTTGTGCAAGATTATCTTGTTTGCAGGAGTCGGGAGGTAGTACTCAACAGACTGTCTTGTTATTGTTTGAAGATTTGTCTTGTAACAGTTTATGAGCGGAGGAACTAGACAGAGATCATCATGACTTTTGTTTTGTCTCTTGTATGTCCTTTGCCAGATTTTGTTACTCTCCCTTTGCTGTTCTTGTGTTTGCACTTAAAGGAACGAGAGTATTCTATATACCATGTTTTAGCTGTTGCATACCCTGAGAATAGTTTATAAAGTTCTCTTCAGATCTAGCTGTGGAACTTGCCCTTGCCTTGACCTTCTAATATGAGGCAAAGTTTTATGCTTGGCTCTTGAAGGTAGTGAAATATGACACCTTCTCATGATTCTTGGTCAAGATTTATTTGATCCTTTTCTCCTGGGAGGTCTTTCAAGGGCTTCACTGTTATGTTGATTTGGCATTTTGTCAACTGGTGTATTTGATCACTAGACGAGGATCAAATTCTGTGATACAATTAACTATATGTTAAACACATTAAATGCACTTTTATTTTATTTTAATTTAATTTTTGCTTTTGCTACTTTATTTTCATTATCTCTTGTTTTCTGTCAACCTTCTTCATGCTCTCGAGCATGCATTGCAATTGCATTGGCTTGGTTTCAACTGTCCATTCCTATCCTAAGTGTAATTTATTGCCATTTACTTGTAAACCGGACTTTGCATGAAATCTTGCACCAAATTGCATACTGTGTTCCTATGTGCAATGTGAAGTTGTTTCAATTGGTTTTTTTCAAGATAGAATATCATCATGAGCCAATGATCATGGCATTCTTCTAGGAGAGACTTGCAATCGACAAACTCCGGAAATCAGAATTGAACCATAAATTGAGAGTGAGATAATGGTCTTCAGATGCTGATTATCAAATACCAGCGCATCACGTTCACATTGGCTTAAATGGGGTTCAGGGACCCTTCTCGTTATCATCCTTATTGTATTGGTCTAGAAGTTGTGATCTTGATAATATTTTATGGGATGAATTTATTAGTTGGTCAAGTCATTTCCAATAGGTTGGTGCTTTGGTTCTAAAATCAGGGAAGTCCAACGCCTCAACATGAAGAGTAATCTGAATAATTGTTTTAATGTGAGGAACTACAAAACTTTATGCTGGCCACAAGCACTAAATGTGATTCACTGATCTGACAAGTATCTTCATGTCATTGAAATTTTTTCATTTGATATACCTTTTCTACTACAGTTGCTGACTTCTGATATATGGGGACTTGGACAAGTTCATACCACCTGTTTGAGTGAATTATGAACTTCTGAATTGTACTGCTGATGTACCCTTGCTAAAATCAGCTATTTATTGTATGACTCTTCTGCAAACAACCTATGATTCATTCTCAATGGTGATAGACCTAAGGTTGTAAAGGATCAGGATCCTACTTAGGATTAATGGGATACCTGAAGGATTTGATCATAAAATTGGATTGAGGATTTTAATGTCTAAAATTTGAACAACACAAAAATTTTGAATAGCTGTACAGAATTTACTAATTATGAAAATTGTGTTACATTGGAACTTAAACAGGTGTGCTATAAAGCTCATGCCTTCTTTAAACTAGATTTACAGGAAAAGTCAATGTTTCTATAACCTGAACATCTAATTAGGGAGATTGCAATGTTAGGATTTATTGAAATTGGATTGGTTGACCATATAAGATAGTATCAGTCTGTGATTTTTGTTCACTTAGGATTGAGACCATATAAAGATCCCAACATATTAATATCCTGTTAAGACCCAGATTGTTTCTTAAGTTTTGAATGCTAGGATCTTAATATCATGGTTAAACCAATTGCCAGATTTTATTAGATCCATTTTCATCCTTCACTTAGGGCCCTGAAGTGTTTTTGCCTTGACAAAGCACATTGGATTGCCATATATAACATGTAAATACTAGTATAGGAAACATTTTGAAAGCACGGTCGGTTGTCTGTGTTGACAATGAAGTACCAAATAAGAGTTGCAGATTCTTTCCGCCAATTAGGCCAATATCTCTCTGCATGATCATAGATCAGCTAAAAGATCATTGTGTCCATTCATTCTGTTTAGTATAAAATTGATTCTGCTTTCAGTTTCACTTCTGACTAATGGCCTTGACCAAATGGTACTTTGATGAGTTGCATATTTGGTAATGGAAACTTTTGAAATTTTCCTTTTCATTCCTTTCTAGATATTCCCTATTTCCTTTTCCGGCTCCATTATTTATGTCAAGACTGATTTCACTCATTGGCATGACTGATCGTCTCTTTTATTGTCCTTTTTCAGAGCGGACATACACAGCACCACAAAAATGGATGAGGGGAAAGGGACGCATAACTATTCAATTTGGTTGCTGTTACAATTATGCAACGGCAAGTTTTTAAGGAAATAGATAAACGATTTACTTTCTTTCAAAGAAATTTCCAGTGTAGCTATGTGATTTATTGGTCTCATGATTGATTAATATGGAAAGGCCTAATTATCTGATATTTACTCATTGCAGGATAGAAATGGAAATCCACCGGGAATTCTTCAGAATGAAATGGTTGATCCATTGCCTCACCTCTTTAAGGTTATTATAAGAAGATTGATTAGGTGGCACGTATTACCTCCAACGTGCATACCTGATAGTTGCATCGTCAATATTTATGAAGAAGGGGACTGCATACCTCCACACATAGACAACCACGATTTTGTTCGGCCATTCTGTACTGTATCATTTCTTAGCGAGTGTGACATTGTTTTTGGATCAAAGCTGAAGGTAATTGCTGCTGGTGAGTTTGATGGGCCTTATAAGGTTCCTCTTCCAGTAGGGTAAGTATAAAGAACCTTATCTGTTCTATGCGATTGCAGTTACATTCTAAATTATATGCTCCACACTACCTGCCAAGCAGTTTGTTTAGAGTATTTTTTGTTGTTCTCTGGAATCTTAAAATCTATCTTGTCCTCCAGATCTGTTCTTGTTCTAAATGGAAATGGGGCTGATGTGGCAAAGCATTGTGTTCCTGCAGTCCCTACAAGGAGGTATAAGGATTCTGTTTTTATCTGCTTGTGATTTATTGGCTTGATTGTTTTAGCCCTTTTATTTCCTTCTTTCCAGGATATCCATCACATTTAGGAGAATGGATGAATCTAAAAGGCCCAAAGATTATGTTCCAGAACCTGATTTGCAGGGAATTCAGCCATTGCAGTATGAAGCGGAAAGATCTAAGAGGTCAAATTCGTATGAAACAGACCGACATTCAAGAAGGTATCTTCCTAGAAGAGAGGCTTACAATGGTTCAAGGGGATACACAGAGAGAAATGATCCACGTTCAGAGCCTCACTATTCACTTCAAATTCATCGAGGGCCTTCGAGTAGACGAAGGGTCAGGGTAAATGTGGACAGCTAGTGGCTGCATCTTTGTTAATGCCCTGTTGATTGCCAATTGAGTTAATACAGTTCAAAAGGAATGATCCACTTGGACCATCATCATTTATATTTATACCTCCAGATCTGGTTGACGTGTGGTTGTTTTGTGGCCTTTCTACCTGGTAAAGTCGCTTTTAAGTTCCCATTTTCAGTATCTGAGGATCTAATGAACACCATCATGTCTCTTTTGCTGTGGTGGTACATAACTTGGAGATTCTTTAGATGGAGATCAAAATGCGGCAAAACATCTGGTTATAAATACATTTGTATATCAGATTGAGTGTGCACATATGTGAGCTGGAATTTTCTGCAGTCATGGACGGCCTGGGTCGACATCAGTATGTATCAGAGTTAGGGGAGCTTTTTCAACTCGGTACAGCATTTAGCTTGCTATAGGGTTGCATAAGATTCGTGGAAGCTATGTATTCATTGTAAACGTGTAAAGATTTGGTTAAGGATTGTAGGGGCTATGATATGATTTTATTTTGAAGTTTTTCCTGCCTTTTTTGTCATATAAGGGAGTGTTTAGTGATGGGTGTATTCGATCGGCCATACTTTGTCTGATGGGTCTCAGACCAAACAGAGAGTTGATATGTGAACTTGTGTTCTGCTCCTGATGCTCTGTTAAGGTTGTGCATTTTGACATGGAGAGACGTGGCTTGATGAACTTAATGGAAGCATAGCTCTAACTTTAGTCTTTACATTTAATTTGACGGTGATGATGTTTGGATTTGGGACTGATCTAAGAAACTGCTGCGAGAAAGACCCGATGTGACAATTTTACCAGATACATGCTAGCCGTTAAAAGATTGTCGCTATAACAAATCTTTTAGATATTATTGGAGGCTAGAGATCGGACCCTGCTTTCATGTAGCACGTATCCTTGTTAGCCTTATCCCGGCGTTAGACAGCATGTTGAGGTGTGGATATTGCCTGATGGTTCTCTTGGGTTTCAAACTCCTGAAGATTTGCTTTTGTATAATTTATCCAGATTATTTGTGGATATAACTGCACTATTACTAGCATCTATTGTTTGGGTGCTTTTTTTTTAATGCGCAACTGTGTTGTTCGACCTGAACTGGATGAAAGGGGTGAAATGGAAAAAATTGGGTTATCTTGTATTATTGCTTATACTTGCAGTATGGTCCTGGCACACTGTTAAATGAGTAATGAATTTCACCTCCGATTCGTAGCATATACCAAACTAGAGAGGGGAAAAGAAGGAAATTAGGGTATATCATATGATTGAGCTGTTTCTCTTAGTTTATCTTCCAAATTTCAACTTTACATACGACCGACTTCCTCTCCCTTAGAAAATAGTATCTTCAAGTTCCTTTCCGAAAGGCTGCTCATTCAGGTCCACTTTAATCTCTGCAATTCGTGATCAAACGATCCCCAGTAAAGACATCACGAGCAGAGTACATGTGCCTCCACAGCCGATCTTGCTCTGCAGTTGATTCTTGACAGAGACAGACATGCTTTAACGAGTGTTGAAACATGCTGACCCACTCGTAGAGTTTCCCACATCCACATCTGCTTAAGAAACAAGCTCTTCTTTCCCGTGGTCCCCTTTGACACTTAGTCGATAAGGTGCATTCAATGGGGTTTGGCACAGAGGTTTTAAGAACCTAGTGAAAAGAGTTTTTGCTTGCTGCTGGCTGGTTAGGGGTGTGGGCCAGACAAAGTACGTTCACATATTCTTTCCTCTCCTCTAATATTAAACCTAGCCTTTGTTCAAAAAAAAAATATTAAACCTAGCCGATGCTAAAGCCACAGTGCCAAGACAAGATGGTCCACATACTAGGAAATCACCCCCCTCCCCTAAGCAAGTACAATGTGAAGTGAAGAGAAAACACTTCCCATGAAAAAAAGTGATTCTTCCATAGCTTCAGAATCTTCAAAAGAGGGTTTGGTACGTGGGAGTGTGTCCATTTCGAGTAAGTTTCTCTCTCTCTCTGCCCACTTTGTAATGATGAAAAATCTGCATTGATTGGGGCATTGAAATCATGTACACTACATATGCATCAGAGAAGTCTTTCAAGACCCATATCAAAAGAAGGGGGAAAAGGTGGTGGCCCCCCTGGCCTTTGCTTCCTAGAGTGAGCAAAAGGGAGCGAAGAGGCTAAAAAGGCAAAACCCAGAAATCTTCAGTAGCAGTCTAGAGAGAGAGAGGGAGGGAGGGAGGGAGATATGGAATGATTCTTGATGTGTCCATGGAGATATGGAGAAAAAAATAGCTTCAAGAAGATGATTACGGGAAAGAAAAGATGGTGGTGGTGGGGTCTGCACGCTAGCCCTTTCTTCCTCTCCCTCCCTCCCTCCCTCTCTCTCTCTCTCTCTCTCTCACAGAGAATGACAGACATAGCTTCACACTGGCAAATCAGAGAGTGATCAAAGATGAAATAGGACTAGGGCTGATGGAACCAGAGACATATCATTCCTGATTCTATGGATGAAAATTCTAGTGGCACATACAGAAATAAATCCTCACGAGTAACTTATTTGTTACCCTAGTCATGTAGACCGATGACACTTAAATGAATTTTTACCTCGTTGTTAAGGGACTTAATGAAAGATTACGCCACCGTCGATTTTTCATAATGATTGGATACACATTGTCTAACAGATCGATGTTTCTAAAAAGGATTGTGATAACAATTAATCCATTTATGATGGCTGTAATTAGTAATAACCACAATTGATCCAAAGGAATCGTGAAAGAATATGCACAAATAATCCCTCATTAGTCAGAGAGAGAGAGTGCGTGGGTAAATGCATGATAAGGAAAGGCAAATCTCATGATGGCAGTGTCAAGATCAACCAAAGAACGCAATCTGCAAAAGTGTTTCTTGGCGAGGGAGAGAGGAGCAGTCAGAATTGTCGAAAAATGGAATTTAGACTGCTGCAGGTTGAAATCAAGGAAGAGACTGAAAATTCTATGGGCCCGAAACCCAACACAGAAGGGGATTAAACCCTTTTCTCTTTCCCGGACGACCTCATGATACTTGAAGACAATATATAAGAAAAGATAATGTTACTTAGCTTTTTAGACCCAGACTCGTAGGAGCAGTGTCTTATTTGCATCCCATTGATTGATGAATCTATTGCTTCACTCGCCTCGTTCGAATTTATGTAAACTAAGATGTGAATATCTCCTGGAAACAAGACGCCAAGTACCGTTTTTCATCTTGCCCTTATGAACAGTGAGCGCAAGGAGTGATGGAAATGAGCCACACCCTGTGGAAGTCCGGCACGACTTTTGCAAAGAAAAGTGAAATTCATGTGGCGCAAGGTCATCTAATAGCAGCCTCCTGTCATAGACCAAGAAGAGTTTGCATCTACTCCGCACTGGAGACGTAACGCATCTTGTCTTGCTTTCTATCATACGTCTGTTCCAGATGCAAATGGATGTGTTCTTGCAGGCCTTAGACCACTGCTAAATGACTTGCAAGACTTAATACTTCAGATGAACACCTTTTTACATGGAAAAAACCATGTAGGCCGTACATGTACATATATGCTGTAAAGAAGGATTGTTTGCACCGTCAGGTATATTACCTAGGACAATATGATACAAGCACCGCCTTTCATATTCCTTTTATAAATAATTTATTTTCTGTTATTGATAGTTTTTCCTTTCGTTCGCTGGCCTATCTTGTCACCGGTCCCTGACAGAGAAATGGTTACTCTAACCGCAAGTTCTTGACAAAGAGAAGGGGAGGGAGGCAAGTTGCATGTCCTCGGAACGTTTAGTTGGTGCGACTTGATTTGGCTCGTTGCTTCTTTTTAATAATAAACCCAGCATTGTCTTTTTGAACCGCATAACTTACTAACGCACCGAGGATCAAAGCACTTGACGCAGGCATCCTACATATGGTTTTTGGCTAAAGAATTGGGTTGCTGATTAAACTATTTGGGTCCCCACGTTTTCCAAAATGGTATATGTAGCGATTCCAACGATCCATTTGCATCCATAATATCCGAGGACAGCTGAAAGCTAAAGTGGCCATGGATTTGCTTCAGTTTCATCAGCATTCGCGGATGAAATATGAACCTGGCCTTTTCTAAAGAAGAGCGGGCTGACAACAAGATTTGAAGGAAAACTCCTTAGTGTTCAAAGCCTTCTGATCATCATCACTACATATCGGAGAGATCATGCAGAAGAAGGTTCACAGAGCTTATATTGTAACATAGCCATGCTGAAGTACCAAGATTTTTATCAGAAAATTCCTGGTAGGGACGAAATATTTCCACAACAGGGACTATTCCATCAACTATGTGATAAAGTGGATGGTATGGCTTGGTAGAATTAACTTCCATGTAGGGGATGGAAATGCAAGATATGGACACCCTATCTTCCATGTGCTTTTGGGTTTTAGTAATTGCACAACTCTTCCATTTGGAAAAGAGATGAAGACAGTTGTATTTTCTATTATTTCCCACGCAACGATATATAAGATTTAAGTTCATAGTCAAATTAGTACAAAAACGCAAAACGATTGGCAACATGGCAATCCAACGGAAACTTATAATGGTCCTCTATTGCTCGAAAAACATCATTATGCTAGAGTCTCAAATCATGCGATTTTAGTGGGCCTATTTGATTATTTTGCTATTACTTTTCCGTTTTCCTTGCGAATAATTTGCATATTTTGAAACTAGATTGATGATTCTCTGTCCGCTTAGTACCTATATACACACTACCGAAATTGAATGGTGAAGTTCCTTTAGAGAGATGGAGGTCAGAGGTCTAACTAAAGAAAGGTGAAGAGAGGTGAATAGCATAAAACCCTAGCGAGTAAGGGAAGATCATTTTGCAGGAATGACCAACCAAGTAAAAGAGCTATAGGCACAATCTCCTCATCTTTGCTCCAAAAGTCCCCAATTTACAGTTCTGCCCTTGAGGAGAGTGGGGCCATAGTATAGCGTAAGTACAAGAATATCTTTCTGGTTTCTGGCTCTTTTTGGTACCGTGGTGAAAAAATAGGGGACGAACGATCACCACGACGTGTGAATTTGATCTGATCCCATTTGCAAGAAAGAACCTTTCCCAAACTCTATAAAGCTTTCTCTCTCTCTCTCTCTAAGGAGAGAAAACCCACCAAATCATTGCAAAGTGGCCATTCATTCATTCATTCAGCCAAAAGACCCTCTTGTTCATCCTTCTCTTCCTTACCCCCCCGTATTTATCCCTTTCCATACCTAAAGTCTCTCTCTTTCTCTCTGATCTGTTTGTGTGTCTGTGACTGTGAAAGGACTTGAGTGACTAGGGACGACTGAGATATATACCTCGTCACGCCTTTCGATCCAAGTAATCCCCCCACGATACCCTCCCTTTCTATCCCCTCTTTTGTCCCTTCCCTTTCATGAAAATCTCTCTCTCTGAGATCTCTGTCAACTTCAGTCCTTCTCTCCCAGATATCTCTCTGATATCCTCTGTCTCTTCTCTCTCCATGTGCTTGCTTCGCTCTCCATTATAAGTTATAACCCACCCCATCTCCCCACTCTCTTCATGTACTCCCTCACCTACCCACCACACATCCTCCCTCCCTCTCTCTCCCCCTCCTCTTTCTCTCATGGAACCCCAACAACAGCAGCAGCAACAGCATCAAAACCAAGAGGACATGAACTGCAGCAACAACAACGGTGGGAAAGGTGGAGGCACGAGCAGTAGCAGCAGTTACGCTTGCAGGCAAAGCAGTACGAGGTGGACGCCGACGACGGACCAGATAAGGATCCTCAAGGACCTCTACTACAACTACGGCGTGCGGTCCCCCACCGCCGACCAGATCCAGAGGATCTCCGCCCGCCTCCGCCAGTACGGCAAGATCGAGGGCAAGAACGTGTTCTACTGGTTCCAGAACCACAAGGCCCGCGAGCGCCAGAAGAAGCGCTTCTTCTCCCCCGACCCAAATTCTAACGTAAATGGCACTGCCGCTCCTCCACCTACGGCCTCCGCGGTCAACCCCCAGACGAGAGGCGGAGGGCGCGGAAGTGGCGGTTGGAGCGGCAAACTACCTCCTCCTGAAGAGCCCTTTGTGCTCCACAACAAATTCTCTAACCTCACTCCTCCTGGTACGCGTGTACCTTTCCTCATCACTGATCCCCAACTCTTTCATTTTCTTAGATTAAAGTTCGGTCTTTTATGGAGACTTTGTAGTTTATGAGTATTCACGTAGTGGGTATGCAACTCGTAGTGGGTATGCAACTATGCATGGCTTCTTCTGTTTAGGTGTCCTACTATTTCTTGTACTGGTGCGGCTTGTGGCGCGCTACTTATTGTTGTCATGATGCTGATGATTTGTTTTGCTGGATCTTTGTCGTTCTACCAGTCCTGTAATTCATTTTTCCACTTTCACATCGTTAATGGGTTCTGAACTTTGAATACTTTCTCAGGGCTTTGTTCTTCTTCAGCTGCTGCTGCTGGTGTAATGGCTGTTGGGCAGATGGGTGGCTACGGATACGGTTCTGTGACAATGGAGAAGAACTTTAGGGTAAGTAAAGAAGCGTTGTTTAATTGGTACGGAGCGACATCTATTCTTATGGAAGGTATAAATCAAACCTATCTTTGCATGAAGTAGAATCTACACACGAGCTGTTGATTTGTCCTTAAAACTGGCCTATGCCAAGATAAAGTGTGATTGAACTTGTTTAAGAAGAACTTTTAGCAGAATTAGAATTGTAGAACAGATAATATAATACAGAAATGATTAGTGTTCATGTTCCCTCCAATTTGATTTCCAAGTAAGAATCGATGTGCTAATAGTAGACAGTGTCTGAGCAATGCCAACTTTCTCATTTCTTCTTCCCCATTCCAAGCAGGATTGCTCTATATCGGCCGGCAGCGGGGGAGGGTACCTCGGCCCAAACCTTGGTTGGATCGCGGTGGAGCCATACGCTTCGCCACCATGCGCTGCTCTCTTAGAAAGGAAGAGCCACCCTTATCTCGAAAACCAACAGGAGGAAGAAGAGGAAGAAGGAGGAGGAGGAGGAGACGAAGAAGATGAAGAAGCTCCGGAGATTGAAACCCTACCGCTGTTCCCGATGCACGGTGACGACCACTTGAACATCGACGATGCCTTGCGCAACATCAAGCCAAACTCGGATCATTACCATCATCACATCCGCCGCCAGGGCTACTCCTACTGGTACGACGACGTCGTCATGAGCACTTCTCGCACTTCCCTCGAGCTTAGCCTCAACTCCTACACCGGCCGATCGCCCGGCCCCATTTAAACAAACCGGACAAAAGAAAACAAAAAAAGGGAGACTGTGGATTCTCTTTCCTTTTTCTTGTGATTTTCATAACCCTAATGCTTATGTTATAGCTATAGATGTAGCTGCTGGTATATGAAACGTGATCATTCGCCACCTAGGTTAATTATAACTATTGCTGCGCCGCTCCTCCTCCTCCTCTTCTTCTTCCTCTCATCAGATGTAGCTGCTGGTATCTGAAACGTGATCATTCGCCACCTAGGTTAATTATAACTATTGCTGCGCCGCTCTTCTTCTTCTTCTTCTTCTTCTCCCTCTCTCCTTTGTTTCTGGTTGGGAAGGTTTGTCGGCTCGACATTTGTCACGAAAAGAACTTAATGGTAGTGATTATGTTGCTTTCAGTGCTGTCCTTTTTCGGGCGGACACTCCATAATCATCGGATTAGCACAGAATCTAATAATGGCAACGTTAACACATGAGAGAGTTCGTATGTGTCGGAAAACGAGAGCTAATGACCTAATACCTACAGCTAGTTTGTCAATTTTCCTTTACAAACTTAGCTCCAAAGCAACAAGTTGATTTAAATAATACTAATAATAAAGTAAGGAACTAACTTGATCGTCTCCAAATGACACACATTCAGTGAATAAGTTAGAAAAGCGCCACGAAATGTGACTATAGACTTTGATAAACTAGGGGCAAAATTGCAAAGAGCCGGAAAAGAAAAACCCTTGTAAAGTTGGGTATAAACGTGACCGTATGCTTTTGACAAGAGTTGAATGGCTGATTACTTGATAATTATCCCGATTTAATGGAAATTAGTTTGTACTTTATATGGAGTCACACTAATTGTGGATGCCATTTCTTTTTTATCTTGCGAAATTATTAACATTAGTACAAGCTGATATCTGTAGTTTAGGTCATTGAGTTCTGCTTTCAATTATTTTCCAAAATGTTATAGACTGATCTTCCTTTTTTGGATTAATTTGGTTTGCTAAGTTCCCTAGAAACGAAGTCATTACGTTGCGAACCATCATGAAGGAAAGAGCAGCAATTTGGCCTTTATACAGAATGAAATATATCATCATCGATGGAATCTGATTTTATACCCCAAAAGACTTGTCTTGTTTGGTAGGTATTACTCGCTCCTTATGCTCTAATTTTTCTTAGGTAGGTATGAGTGCCGTGAGAAAATTCCAAATCAAACGTGGCCTGTTGATTTGTTTAACCGGTTTCATTGGAAAAATTAAAATTGCAAAATCATAGTAAGGGAGATTCCTTACAAAAGAAGAAAAACCAACGGAATGAAACATGTAATTTTAAAGCATATTAAATACCCAAACATAGATGACCACAAGTAGAAAGTTATTATCACTCGCAGTACTAGTCTGTTGATTTCATTGGAAAGATCTAATAAATTTTAAAGATTTAAAGAACACTTCAAATATTGACTTTGAGACTAATGACAAAATCGTTGTGTGCTAATTTGGCTTCCTCATTCATTTCCCTCAAGTCAAAGGTGCTGGACAATGACTCTCCGGTGATTGAAAACCAAGACCGGTGATGTCGAGAATACATAATAACAGATGAGATACAGAAAAGATCAAAGTATGAATAATGAATTAGCAAAAGAAAAAATTACTCCTTTGATTCGAATCTCATAAATGAAGATGTGCAAAGAACCTAAAAAAATTATAAACATGGCTAAAGTTTAGGAAAAGAAAAATCAAATCGTAGTCCATATGTGTTAACCGATTACAAATCCTAAAATAATAAAATTTATACTAGATATCCACTTTTCTACCTTTTTTTTTCCAGTTCTTAATCTTTTTGTTTTTATTTTGGAGCAATATCCACCATTTTTTTTTTTGACTGTAGAACAATATCCAATATTTGAAAATTTGCAGCTGAACCCTTCATACATTACCTATATTTTTGTTCTATTAGATTTGTCTTTTAAATAATCCCTCTATTTTTCTAATCTAGTTCCCAACAATAAACCCATTCTTTTCACTTTATAGTTTACCGGTTGCTCATCTAACATCATCTAAGAGTTGCGGTCGGAAGTTCAGAGTTTCAATTTGAGCATAACAAGAAAAATATTGGGCAAAACAATGCTGTTACGCTAGCTGCTCCCTTGTTCTTATTCTTATTTTGTCAATTCCTTTCATTGAGGGAAATTCTTAACATAAATCCGTGGCGGAATATTAACGAGTGTCTTGAGAATACTTACTATTCTTTTTTTTATAATCTAGGGTATTAGCAATTTAACACGAAGGCCAAGCTACTAATTATTGAGTCTATGGAACACCTCACGAGCCCCATAAGCCAAATAAGTCATAACTTAAAAAGTCAAGTGCCTTAAAACGTAAAATAATCTAGTTTTTCAATCACAAATAGCACATGACAATAGAAGTCAGTGCCTTAAAATTGTGTGATTTTCTTGATTAGGCACTTACGAAACGCTCCAGCTAAGGCATAACTTGGTTATGCTATTTAAAAGTATTAAAAATTGAGTAATTACGGACTCTTCCAACTTAACCTGCATTCTCCTAATGTACGTACCTATTTATGTGATACACTTGGTCAATTTCTCCTAAATTTTAAAGTTTGATTGCACTTTTAAAATCAATTTGAGATTTTCCAATGCACTTAGAAAAAAAATGAGTAATTCCAGACTCCTCCAACTTAAGCTGCATTCTCCTAATATAAATAGCCATTTACGTGATGTACCTGATCAAATAATCGGGGCGGTGTGCCTCGTTCTTGAATGCAAAACAAGGTTAATCGGACTTTGCCACTTGTGTGCAGATTTAGACTGGGACAAGACAATTGTGAACAATATTGTACGTGTCCAAACTCATCGTGCGGCATATGCGCGTGCGAAATCATTCACGCGCCTATGTGAATGGACCACAAATTCATTGCACATTTCGAACCATATGCTTCTCTCCGATTACAAAAGTAATGCATCGCAATGTCTTAAAAAAGGACACCCATCTAAGCCCATGGAGTGCTGAACTTGCCTTGCCCTTCGCATCGTTTTCACTGCCCCGCGTTGGTCCAAATTCTAAGTGCTGAACCTCAGAACGCTTCTGCAATCTTTCACGTGGAAAGATTCGTCCTACGCGTGCTCGAACAGAGATCGTTTGCCCTAGACGTGTTGGGCTCTTCAAGAATTGAGACACATGGGAACGGTACGAGACATTGGCGAGCGAAGCCTGAGATGCGAACAGACATTCAACAAACACTGAAAGTCTCACTTCGTCTTCTTCTTCTCGTTCTTTCCATTTTCCTTCGTTCTTTACTTTTCTTCTCTCTGTAGGAAAAGAAAGGAGGAGGAG
This sequence comes from Eucalyptus sideroxylon x Eucalyptus melliodora, assembly GCA_016097485.1. NCBI lineage: Eukaryota > Viridiplantae > Streptophyta > Magnoliopsida > Myrtales > Myrtaceae > Eucalyptus > Eucalyptus sideroxylon x Eucalyptus melliodora. The sequence goes on from CM027833.1 coordinate 32,989,310, forward strand.
AAGGAGCCAGTTTCTCTCGGTCGTGAAGGTCGACGTCAGCAAGATTTTGCAAGGGATGCTTTCCTTCCTTCAATTAGCTTGGACAGTTTTTTGATTGCTGATCGCACACCCACGACGACCCTCATTGTCTTTTTTACAGAGAGAGAGAGAGAGAGGTAGGTTTGGTGGATCCAAGAAGATCTGGGATGACTTTTGGGGGATTCAAGGACGTAATGACCCTTTGGAGTAACAAGATGAGGCAAGACATTGCATCATCGTCTGTGCCTTGTTTCGTGAAAGGTTCTTGCCATGCTATCAACTGCAAACTCCTCCCCATCTCCTCAATTTCACCCTTTTCTTCTCTAGGGAAGATACTTAAAATGCCATCTGTGTTGTACATTAGTGTTTAACGAGACATATCATCCAGTTGCATCTCTATGATCCTCTGGAAAATTGAAATAATCGTATCTAGTTATAGGGACTAATCTATTCTTTGTTTCCAAGAAAACCGATTTTTTTCTCTATTGTGGTAGGTTTTCGAAAGAACTGGTGTAGATAAAGCTGTTGGTAAAAAAAAGTTAATGGTTACATGATTTTCCCCAAACAAGTTGGTAACTAGAGACACTTTCATGAAATTAAACTATCTTATTTTGACAATTTACCAAAGGACCGACTCCTTTTTCCTACTTTTATCTACTTTTATTTGTCTTTTCGTACCAACCCCTTATATATAGCAACTCTTGAATGAATTTACCAATCATTATTTGAGTGATTTACCGACTTTTTTTTCTATTGAATTATCAACTATTAATTTTTTTAACCAACTCATTGTACTTACTGACTATTTGTAGAAATCACAAACATAAACCGGAGTGATTACCAAGTTTTATCCGACAAACTTTATATTGCCGATTTTCATAGGAGTTAATCATTGACATTGATCTGATTTTTTTAAATTACCAGCTTCTCTTATATATAACAAACAAACTTCTTTTATCCTTCACGAACTTTTATTTACCTTTCTTATTAGCGTCTTAAGTTGACAACTATAGTATGAAATTATCAACCATTATTTGAGTGCATCATCACTTTTATCCAATTAAATTAAAGTTAACAAGAAATGTTACCAACATTTATTTGTTTTCCAATTTACCAACTTTCAATTGTATTATCACTTTCATCGCATTATTTCCCAACTATTAAATTTACTAAATCTTTTTAGAATTACCAATCTTAATTAGAGTGACTACCAACTTTTCTTTGATTAAGTTACCATTAAGGGTAAGCAATTCTAAGTTTCGTATAGATTTCACTTGGAACCTACCTGTTGGAACATGTTCATCATTTTTTGGAACCTAAAACCTACCCTACATATTCTAGAATCTAAAAACCATCCTGTCACAAGTTCCAAGGTTTGCCTAGATTCCACTTATATTATTAATTAAATAATTGTAGTAAATTAAAGCTTTTAATGATCACCACTCATTACTATATTTCAGTGAAAAACACAGAGAATATGAACATTAATAAAGTAAAAGTTTCGGTCATAAAATGGAAGTTCAGACTAGTGCTTTTAGATTATGCACTCACCATTCGAATTATTTAGCGATGGTTACTTCTTCTTCTTCTTCTTCTTCTTCTTCTTCGTCTTCTTATTTTCTTTTGTTAATATCAACTTCCCTTATCTCTAATAAAAGTGCTTATCATACTATTCACCAACATTCGTTTATCTTTCTCATAGATGGCATAAATTTACTGGCTATATCATGAAATTATCAACTTTCATTTGTGTAATTTACAAACTTTTTATTCGATTACATACCAATCTATTTCAAGTCATCAATTCTCATTTGAGTTGGTTATAAACATTTTATTTGTGATTCTTGAAATTTACTTACTTTTTGTTCAGTTAATGCATATATTTGTCTCGCTTACTAACTTTATAAATATACTATTTATCTATTTATTTATTTTTTACACAGATTACCCAGCTCGAAGGTGGGGATTTTTTGGGATATTCTACTCTTTATCTTTTTTGTCAGGTCGTAAGTTTCAAAAAGAAACGGCGCACAAATGATTAATCTGAGAGATAAAAGCAGGGATGTGATGAAAACCAAGAGGATGTCCTGGGGAGAGTATCTTTTGCTTGTTTATAATCTCGAAGCCAGAAAGAAGGGAATGCAACATCAGCATCTTTTCCTTTCTGACCTCTGAATTTCCTGATCTCCTGCGCATCTTGGCCCTATAACTAAAAGGGACCACCCCCCCCCCCCCCCCCCCCCCCCCCCCCCCCCCCAAAAGAGAAAATTGACTACAAAAAAAAAAAGGATAGAGAGAGAGACGAAGGAAATAGAGTCGCACGGAGCAATTTGCTAATGATCATATAGATGATCACGACATCCTCTAATGACTCTATTATATGATCAAACGACGATGCGAAGGGTTAGCCGACACAGAAATTGTACAGTGAAATTTGCAACAATACATCCCTCTATATGCCATAGAGCAAACACAGCATCGCCTCTTTTCGATAATACCTTAGCTGGTGAGGACAGCGTATTCCCGAAATCACGGCCAGAATCCGGATTCGAGACAAGCCCTCCTACTATGGGATCAATATCCCAGATGGGTCGATGAATTTTCGATCTGGTTTTTTCACCATCCCGCACCGATTTCTCAAGTTTTCGACTCGATCTTCTAGAAGAGGCCTAGTCAAATTGGGCTTTTTGGCATCTTACGGGCTCGAGCACGGGCCGGCTCGGAATCGGAAGGCGCAACGCGCGGTGGCGTTGGTAGAGGAGCAAACGGGGGTGGGGGTTGGTTGGGTGGGGGGTTGCGGGTGGTGAACCGGTAGGTGAGCCGCCGGCACGTGATCCGAAGACGTTTTGATTTTTCGTACGCGTGTCCTGGTATCTGTTTCTCGGCTCCCTTTTGCTTCTTTCGGGGAAAACCTTCTTTAAAAAAGCGACCGTTCTCCGTCCTCGCTCGCTCGCTCTCCACGTAATCCCCATTTTTCAATCGATTCCTTCTGCGCTTTTCCGCCCTGCACAGCCCGCCGTTTCGCGCCCCATGTATTTTAGCGAGTAGTAGTGCCTGACCTACCACTTAATGGATTGATCAACTTTGCTAAAAAAAAAAAAAAAAAAAAAAAAAAAAAAGATTGATCAACGGCCAAATAATAAAAAATATCTTAAATCTTTTAATAATTTATCAATATAGTCTATTCAGCTAATTTTTGCTTTCATGACACAATATCGACCGTCATATATGATATAGTCAAGTATTGATGTGAATAATTTTTTTAATTTTTTTTTTTATTATTATTATTATTATTATTATTATTTTCTTTTCTTTATTCTTTTCTTTTTTTTTCCCAACCGTGAATCAGCGAGTTCATTGGCCAGCCCTTGCTGGCCATAGGCAAGATCAGGGCACGAAAAAGGTGTTAGGCCCTTGCATGCATCTAGAAGGAGGCTATGACCCATGCCTATACCAATGGTCAACTAGAGTTGTTAAACAAAAAAAATGACAATAAAAAATTCAAAAAAAATTCAAAAAATGTAAAATTTATCCATCTCGGTGCTAATCGTGCCATGTAATATGATTGGTATTTATATCAACAATTTTTGATAAAAAAAAATGACTGGATGAATTATCATCAAAAGATTTGAAACTCAATTTGTATAATTAATAGTTTTATGACTCAATTAACATAAGCTTAATAAATTAAAAACTTTTTTAGCACTTTTCCTGATGATCAACAGACCTTCTAGAAACAGTCCATATCAGGAAACAGTCCATATCGGAATGCTATGCAGAAGGTAGTAACCCTCCTAAGATGCCATCGAGTTCTTTAAAATCAAGCTGAATAAGATCGGCTGCAGGAATTCCACCTCGATACAAACGGCGCATGACATTTCTCTTGCACGCGTGATCTACAGTTAGGGACTTCCAAAGGTTCTTCCTAGGATCCGCATATTCGTGTCGATGTCTTCCTCTACCGCCACTGCTCTCTTCCTACATATGGCGGTAAGGTAACTCTTCAACGTCGAAAGTCGACGGCTGGGGTCGGACGAAGAATCGCAGCCCATTCCCGAATTGTCGGACTTGGCACTCTTCTAAACCGAGAGGCTAATCTGATATCTATCGGGTTGCCTCGTTAAGGATGCCAAATTCAGCTCATCTTCACTCACGGTTCTTTCGACCCGGAAAGGGTCCTTAATCTTTGGTCACATATATGCGGAAGAGAAATGCTATCCACACTCGGATTAGTACGAAATTAGGGCGGGGCGCGACATGGTTGGTTCTTCTCGATTAAATCCACGTAATTGGCGATCTTTTGCTGAAATCCTGCGGTTGGTTGGGCTTGAGCTAGAGATGATTGGATGGACGATGTGATGTGGGTCCAGACGCTACGATTAGAATATCATTAGACGGCCCGTTTGAAGGGAAGATGAATTGCTGAAATCGTGCGCTCTTTTGCTGCACCGCTCGGACATTCGCTTCCCAGTACACGTGCTTTGCCTATCCGACTCTCTGTCTCGTGAAGTCACCACGAGACCAATTTCTTAGGATTGTTTCTTGGATTGCTCCGAACTCGGGAAAAGTACCAAAAAGAAAGTTACAAATTTATTGTTTTGTATCAATTTAATCATAAAATTTTCATTTCTACTAGTTAAATCTCAAACATTTTGATGATTTAATAATATAGTCCGTCTGACCAATTTTGACTGAAAACCATTGTTATGAATGCCGATAATCCTACGTGATATAACTAGCGCTAATGAGGATAACTATAAACCAGCAAAGGTTACAAGTCCTCGCCTAGGTTCAAGAGAGGGCCATGACCCTCACCTAATCTGGGGAAGGGTCGTGAGCCCCTTGCCTATGGCCAACAAGGGTTGTGACGCCCTCGCCTAAACTAGGCGAGGGCGCCGGTCCTCACTTGTGGCTAGAGATAGTCACTTAGCTGACCTTGAATTGTAAAAAATAAATAAAGAAATAAAAAAGAGAAAATAAAATAAAAATAATTAAAAGCTTGTGAAATTTATTCATATTAGTGGTGATCGTGTCATATAGAATAGTTGCGTCCATATCAGCGATTTTCGGCCAAAATTGACTAGTGAATTATATTAACAAATTGTCAAAAAGATTTAAAACTCGGTATAATTGAAAGATTTAAAATCAATTAGGACAATTAAAACTTTTTTTTGTTTATAATTGGCAATGACTTTTTTTTTCCCCTGCAAACAATATGATGGATTTTGGGTAGACTGTAGCTTTTGTTATGTGGCCATGCATATTAGAACAGCTACTTTATTTTTAATGTGATATATTAAAAATACGGAAGATCCGTTACCCTACCTTAGAGTCCCCAACCCGTCAATAATTTCCAACGAAATACACCACATCCAACACCGCAAAAAATACTGAGCATACAACCGATTGAGATTCCTTTCCTGAGAAATTGTTCTGACACAGCACACACAGTGGATATCCAAGCAATCACAATGGAGGGCCCATTGAATTAACGGAAAATTATCCAAAAAAATCCAAATTAGTAAGATGCATGTTCAGTGTCCCTCACCTAAGATTGGCAATAAAGGGAAAAAGAAAAGAAGGAGAAGAGAAGAAAGAAAAAAAGGAAAAAGAAATAATTCAAAATTTCAAAAAATATTTAAATATTATTAAATATTGTCCATATTAGCGATGGTTATGCCACGTAGGACAGCAAGATCATTGTTAGCAATTTCCAAACAAAATTGGGCGGATTAACTTTATTAGCAAAACATGAAAAACATTTAAAATTCAATTGACAAAATAAAAATGTGTAGGACTGAATTGACAAAGTGTAATGGGTTTAAAAAGTTCATTTTTTTATAAAATTAATAATCGCCTCTAATATCACTCTTCACATCACATTAGTAGAAGTCATCCATAATCACAGTATTGATTCAAATGATCAGGAAGAGATTTTTACCAACTAAGCTAAGATCAACTCTCTCTTTTATCATGTATTATCACAGTGTAACATTGAAAGCATCACCTCCCCAATGGTATATAACCCATCCTTGCCATGAAAAGATATTTATGCCGTGTCACCCATTTCTTAGATACACCGAACTTTATCACAATCAATTTAGTTAATTGCTCAAATCCTTAAAATTATAACTACCTTTATCAAACCGTGCTTGATGTGATTCTTGTATGAAAAAAAGGTACTTACCCTAAAAACGACACGGAAAGTATACTTAACAAGCGGTCAGTAAATGCTTGACGCAAAGGTTTCTAAAATATATTTGGCCCAAGATGGTTCTTAATGTCTACCGAAAAATATTAAATGAATCCGTTCCCATCTACGCTTCACGGACGACCACGAGTTCATTCCAGCTCCTTAGAATTGGGTAGGTTGGACGAGAGAGGCACGAGCACACGGCGCGGGTAGTTGGGAGCTGCCACCCCCTCCTTCACGCACTTTACCTCATCCACCATCATATAAACCCATCCTTCAATCCCCTTACCACAGCACTCGAACGATCAAGAGAAATTCACAAGCTTCACAGCACGAGAGTTAAAGAGCGAGACGCAGTTTGATCCAGTGAAGGGCCGGCACCCGGAGATGGCGAAGACGCTCACCTCGCTGGCAGGGGAGAAGACCCTCCAGTCCAAGTTCGTCCGCGATGAGGACGAGCGCCCCAAGGTGGCCTACAACCAGTTCAGCAACGAAATCCCCGTGATATCCCTGGCGGGGATCGACGAGGCCAGCGGCCGGAGGGCCGAGATCTGCAAGAAGATCGTGGAGGCGTGCGAGGACTGGGGCGTCTTCCAGGTGGTTGACCACGGGGTTGACACGGGGCTCATCACTGACATGACCCGGCTCGCGCGTGAGTTCTTCGCTCTGCCCTCGGAGGAGAAGCTCCGGTTCGACATGACTGGCGGCAAGAAGGGGGGGTTCATCGTCTCGAGCCATCTCCAAGTAATTACGCTTGTTTCTTTACTTTCTAACTCCAAACTGGTATATAATTTGAGGTTTCTCTTATAGACTTTACCATGGTGCCATGAGCAATTTACTACGCTTCAATTCACAGACTACTAATTTACCTAAAAAAACTTTCATAGGGAGTGATCAAACATGGGAAATTTACTGCTGCTGTTTATAACCATGTTTTACTGCCAATTACTTTATGCATTTCCACAGCAGAATGGTACTGGAGAAATTTCCGCATACACAGTTATGAACTGTTCAATAGTCGGGACCACTTTTGTGGTTTTTATTTTTCAGTACTCCATAGTCGCAAAGGACAAATGTGTTGCGTAGGCAAGCCTTTAATTTATGTGGTGAGCTGAAATAATCAACAATTTAAGAAAGAACCAGAATACATAAACAACTTGATGTTATGCAATTCATCTAGAGAAGTCGTAACTTGATGGGTTCCTTTAAGTAGTGACAATGATGCATGCCTTTAAATTTCTTCGCATGGTTGAAACCAAATTAACTTCTAGAATCAGAAACAAAATTTCTCTTTTCCGGCTTTGACTTTACATCCAGTGGACTCAATCAAAACTGGATTGACTCGTGGCCAGGGTGAAGCAGTCCAGGACCGGCGCGAAATAGTGACGTACTTCTCATACCTGCTTCAAACCCGAGACTACTCCCGCTGGCCCGACAAGCCGGAGGCATGGAAGTCGGTGACGGAGCAGTACAGCGAGAAGCTCATGGCCCTCGCTTGCAAGCTCTTGGAGGTCCTCTCGGAGGCAATGGGATTGGAGAAGGAGGCACTGACCAAGGCATGTGTGGACATGGACCAGAAGGTGGTGGTCAACTACTACCCCAAATGCCCGCAGCCCGACCTCACGCTCGGGCTGAAGCGCCACACTGACCCGGGAACCATCACCCTTCTTCTCCAGGACCAGGTGGGGGGCCTCCAGGCCACCAGAGATGGCGGCAAGAGCTGGATCACCGTCCAGCCTGTGGAAGGGGCTTTTGTGGTCAACCTAGGCGATCATGGGCATGTGAGTATTTTTTTCTATCTATCAATCTGTCTTGGAACTTGCATTATCACGGTTCAAGCACAATCCATTCTTAACCCAACCCATCTCTCCCCTGAAAGTAAGAACGAAAACCACTTGCGGGGGAAAGGGGGGAAAGGAAGAAGCAATCTGAGAGGAATTCTATCAAACATTTGGCGTGCTTCCATAGTCCACGACTCCATGAAAAAAAGCACATACTTCTTTCTCGTCACAAATGCTAATACTTGATGAAAAATTTCTCGACCCAATTAATCTCACTGTAAAAGAAATAATCGCTCAAAAGAAGAAATAGAAATCTCAGAGGAATTGTATCAAACACGTCGCGGACGGTCCATATGCTAGCCACTACCCCTCCCGCTGACCGAAATCTTCCACGCAGTTCCTGAGCAACGGGAGGTTCAAGAACGCGGACCACCAGGCGGTGGTGAACTCCAACTACAGCCGCCTCTCCATAGCGACGTTCCAGAACCCGGCGCCGGAGGCCACGGTGTACCCGCTGAAGGTGAGGGAGGGGGAGGAGTGCATCATGCCGGAGCCCATCACCTTCGCGGAGATGTACAGGCGGAAGATGAGCAAGGACCTGGAGCTCGCCCGGCAGAAGAAGCTGGCCAAGGAGCAGGAGCAGCTCAAGGACGCGGAGAAGACCAAGCTCGAAGCCAAGCCGATCGAGCAGATCTTCGCTTGATGACGAGAGTTCCAAAGCCTTTCTTTACGTTCTTTCCCATTGGCTCCCTCCCATGTCGTCAGTCCCATTACCACGGAGTCTCGTGACTTACGGTTGTTCCAGTGGCCGTTCTATGTATGGCAGTGAATAACATTGGTGTTGTTTCTCGGAGTAATAATGATTTTGAAAAAAATGATATTTATATATATATATATATAGTCTTGCTTCATTGCGCGCCTTGAAGACGATTTAGATGCGAATGGTGATGGGGTAGGGGGTGTCGGGCTAAGCTGTACCAGTAGCGGTAGCCTCTTAATGGGCGAGCTAGGTGGTCCCGCCGCCATCGGGAATCCCAGCCCGACCGAAGCTTTTTCTCACCGGAGCTTTGATCTCGATAAATGGAGAGCGTGAATCGACAGATGGTGTGTCGGATTTTTAATAGTAACCTTACATTTAAAGTTAATGGGGGGTGGATTTGGGTATGGTTTCAAGAAATAATTGATAATTGGATTAGTTATCCCTGGTTTGGTCCTAAATTTTAATGCGTCTCGGTATGATTTTAGGTGAAAACCAAGAATCGGGAACGAAACCGGGGAACCGATTTGTGGCCTATTGTTTTGCCAACAAGGCATTTTCGTTTCTTGAATCAGTATTCACTTTTAAGCTTGGGTTTTGACTTCAAAAGTTGAGGCAGATTTCAACTTATGGTCTAGGGCGTCGAAACTAGACGCTCAACCGTTGCCTTTTGATTTTTTTTTTTTTTAAATTTTATAACCAAGGAATCCGCCTAAGCCCCCTTACGGTATCACAAGGCCCTACAGCGCATGGAACATCCAATACCGACGACTATATCTCGGGAGTGACTAAGTTTTGAACCCCCAACTTCGGCAATAAGAGAGAGACTTTAATTCAGCCTTTTAATGTTCATTGGTGGATTTCCCATTATCAGTTTAATAACGTTACTTGAACTTTCTTGGTTTTGAACTTGAAAGTTCTCTTCATAAGGGTATGGCCCTAATTGAAATTGTTACTTAAGTTGCACTTTTCAACTGAGTCCTTCAAATCAAATTCATCTCCAAAAAAGTGCACTGGAGTTTCCTAGAGCCATGGGAATGCTTGAGTATCTGGAAGTGCTTGATGTCATGACAATAACATTGAATGGTTGATTTATGTCCTTGATGGAATTGAGTTTTACTTGAATTTACATGCAGTAGGGGGTCGGCTAAGTAGTATGCGCCTCCCAAAAGCATCTGAAATGCTTATTCAAGATTTTTCATTCTTAAGAAAAAAGCATGAAAATCTAGTTGGTGGATGATGCATTTCTGTGCCGTCCTTTCTTTTTATGGTTTGATTAAAAGCCAGTTTAAATGAGAATGAAAGTCTTTTACTTTTTTTCTCATAAGAACTTTGATGTGCTTATCTATGAGGGGGTTGTACTAATCTTTTGTGCAATCACTAAGGATTAATGTGTGGGAGGTCATTTGTAGTTGAAATAGGGGTTATTCTTAAGGAGAGATATCTAATTCTCTACTAATATTTGAGATAGCTAGTACAAGCACTTAGAGGGGGGTGAATAGGTGCACAAATAATTTATCGAGATACGGAAGCGATTCTAGGCAACTGATAGAAAGGAAGTTCTCTATTGATTAACAAAATAAAGTACGATCAAAGTAAAGAGAGTAAGGAAGAGAAAATTGAACACAAGGTTTATAGTGGTTCGGCTTATTCCAAGTCTATGTCCACTCTTCCGCACCGACAGCCCACCGGCTGGATTTCACTATGAACAAAAGAGAAGTTACAGCACAGCTTTTCCTTGATTCCACAGTGTAGATGTTCTACCACACTTCCTCAAGGTTTTCTCACAAATATAGACTCTCTTTTGCGTACAAGATTTCGCTCAAAAAGAATTGTCTAAACAACGGGAAGCTTCAAACTTTGGAATTCTTTTATCGCGCACACCTCGAACAACTTAGAACGTCTTCCTTATATATTCCTTCATGCCATCATACCCGTTGGCACTTACCAAAGGAATTCCTCCAATTTACCCGTTGGACGGAATCAATTAAGGAAATTATTCGAGCTATTAAAGGAACGTGTCGATAGCCCATCAATCATGTTCGCCCATACAATCAGGATCTCGGTTTCCATAAATAGAACATTCCAAGAATATTTAGGCAATCATCGGATCATTAATCTTCTAGTCAATCTCAATCAATCAAAGGATTCCGTTACATCTTTTCCAGCCAAAAGATCTTCTCCAATCGATAAGGTCATATCCTTAATGAAACATCCAGTTCTAGATAATCTTTCTTCAACGGATTAGAGACTGTCAATGAGGATAGACTTTGAGTCTTGAGTCTGGCTGTCCGGAGGTCTTTAGACTTTAAATAGCAGAGTCTGAAAACCTTTAGACTAGACTGATGGAAACGTTTTGTCAGCTTCAAAACACTTCAAGAAGATTTCTCTAACAATCTCCCCCTTTTTGATGGTGACAAAAGTTTCCTGCAGATTTGGACAACTTTGACCTGCAAAACATTTCTCAAACATATATGCATATCTTATAGAGATAAATGGCTAAATGAATAACACTATGATCTGCAACCACAAAAATAGGTTAGTTCTAGTATGCGATAAAGTCATCCATAAGATATCAATAGAAGCAAATCAAGTCCAAGTCTAGTTCGGTTTTCATCCCAGACACAAAAATAAAGTTAAACATCAAAGCAATCCAACAATCCATACAGTCCAACAAACCACACCATTAAAAGACACGATTAAAAGTCAAAGAGTTCAAATCTCGCATCTCTCCCCCTTTTTGTCAGCATTAAAAAGGTTGAGATGAAAATGGAATAAAGTCAAGATTGCTTGGGAACGTGGACAAGCTGGAAATCTCCCATAGACTGAACGATGCCTTCTAGCCTTTTCAAGTCTTCCTTTAGTTGTGCAATCTCCTCACCCTTGGCATTAGCCCGAATTTAAACAGTAAGGGCTTGGATCTGATCATTCAATGAACATTAAGAGACTTGACCCGCATTTTGCAAGTTTTGAACCTCGCATCCCAGAGCATAAATTTGACCTCGCATCTCCAAGAGAATATTCATAATTCTGCGAAAATCTGCTGCATTATCGGTCTGAGTACTTGCTTCGACCCGATCTGATGGAGTAAATGCAGACGATGGTAGATCAGCATAATCACGCAGGTTTGGCGATGAAACTTCATGACCTTCCTTAGGAAATTGAGAGGCATAAATTTCCTCTGGGTTTGCTGGAGAGCAACTGACTCCCTCACTTGCAGCAGGATATGAGGACTGCCCTCTTTTCTCTTGATCTCCCCTTGTTTCCATGCCTTCAGGTGGAGAAGAGTGTTCCTCATGTTCTGCTTCTTCTCCTTTCTCTTCTTCTTCTTTCTCAACTCTTTCCTTTTCAGCTTCTCTTTCTTCTTCTCCCTTCTCCTCTTCTTCCTTCTCTTCTGTTGCTTTCGTCCTTTGTTCCGATTCTTTCTCTGGAACAGAACGACTCAAATTCTTCAAAGCCATTGCAGAAATGGTGATGTTTTCATCATCATCATCTTCATCTTCAACAATAAGAGCTCTTCTTTTCGGCCTTGAAGCAACCAAGGGCTCTTTTCCTTTCCTTTTTGATGAAGAAGAGGGTTGATGAGCTTTGACTGGAGTCTTCTCCTTGAATTTCTCCAACGCCTTGTTCAATTCCTTCAGACGCATTTTGGTCACAATTTTCAGTCCTACCACCATATGATCGCACGCTCGAACACAAAAAATTTGCGGAGGCTAAATATTCAGATATCTGAATAACTTTGTCACAAGACTTGGGTAAGGGAGTTGACCTCTGTCCTTCATCATGGCTCTATACATGTGGAACATAACAGTGTGAGGAAGAGAAAACATTTTCCCAGTGAGGATGGCATACATCAGCTTTGCCTCTGAACTTGAAACATCAGTCTTGGAAGTTGATTTCGGTCGGAAGCAATTGATCACAATCTTGTGAAGCAAGATGTTGAACGTACTCATCCTTAAGTAGGAAATCTTTTCCTCTGTTCTCCTGTCCTTAACAAGTTCCAATGTAGCACGAGCAATAGAAACTTTGATCGGTTGATATCTTCCTCTCTTAACTCCTAACACATCTGCCAGCATATCCATATCCACAACAAAGTCTTGATCTTTGACGCTGAAAGAGAATCTATTTGCATCCAAGAAGCTAAGATTTGAATAGAAATATGTGGTTAGTTCAGCATAGGCCTCTGTAGTGTCGAAGTAGAACTTTTCAAGTTGAAGATAACTGAATTTTTCCCTCAAGTTCACATCCACAACATCCAGAAAGTCAAAATCCACACTCCTAGGGTTTATCACCCCACGCTTCAGCAATTTTGAGTACAGATCCTTTTGTTCCTTCGATCTGAACAAGTCTCCCATTTTTCCTCGATTTTCAACCGCAACACCCATTCTCGGTTGAAATTGGCTATACAATTTGTCATCATCATTTCCATCTATAGGATTAACTCCCCAATCACGAGGATCACTTGGAATATTCGCAAGGGTTTCTTCTGCCACCCCTTTACGAGCAATTCCCAAACTTTCCATTTTTCGCAAAAAGATATATTCATTTCCATACCCTTTGTCTTTAAGAAAATCATCGACATAGTTCAAAGGAGTACGAGTCCCTTTTAAAGCACGATATAGCTTATAAATAAAAGCGGGCTTTTGAACTCTTATAAGGTCTGCATCCTTAATGATTTCTTCCTCTTGTTGATGATCAACGCCTTGAGGACTAGATGGAGGAGAATGACGCTGCTGAGAATGTTGTGGGCTCTACTGCTGATCTGGAGACACTTCTTCTTCGGTGAGATCGAAGTGCGTAGGCCCCTCACTCATTCGCCGTGGTCCCCTGCTTGCGATTCTCGAAGACTTTCTTGAAGACGACATCTTTCTCAGTTTTTGGAAGATTCATTGCTTGACTTTCCCAAGAAAGATGACAACTTTTTCGAAGATTAAACAAGCGAAGAAAACGGGAATGGAAGATCGATACTTTCTAGGGTTTTTGAGAGTAAAGTGAAGGGGAATCAACAATGCACGATCAGTTAAAAAGAGAGGTATATGAACCGTCACAAAGGAAAATAAAAAGATGCATTTTCAAAATAACTGTCATTTTTCCGCGAAAATAGTCATTTCAAAAAATAACTTCTTTCTTGAAAAGGAAATGTTGCAACAATTACGTCGATTAAATATAGCAATAATTAATCACAGTTTGACAATCGTACCTTTTCAAGATAAGATTCGAGAGAGAGACTAACTTACAGTCAAGGTCTTGTATGTCTGAGTCTGAGAGTCTTTAGACTTTGATTTCCTCATACCTTAAAATGTTGAGTCTGGAACGGATGGTTTCAAATTGATTTTTCTCCAAAGGCTTTGTGAATATATCCGCCAGTTGGTTCTTTGAATCAACAAATTGAATTGAAACTTCTCCATTTTGAACATAGTCTCTAATGAAGTGATGTCGAATCTCTATATGTTTTGCTCTTTAGTGAAAAATTGGATTTTTGGTGAGATTGATAGCGCTGGTGTTGTCGCAATTGATCTCCGTGCATAAGTCTTCAATTTCAAAGTCTCTTAGCTGTTGTTTTATCCACAGAATTTGTGAACAACAACTCCCGAGAGCTATATATTCTGCTTCTACTGTAGAGAGAGCGACTGTACTTTGCTTTCTTGAAAACCAAGACATTGTCCCGCTCCAAGTAGTTGACAGTACCCGATGTGCTCTTTCTATCGACTTCCGCATCCAGCAAGGTCAAGGCGTCGAATATCCAAGAAGAGTAAAGTCTCCCTTTTTGGATACCGAGACCAAAGCTTGAAGTTGATGAAATATATTTGATAATACGCTTTGCAGCATTTAAATGATATTCTTTTGGGTCCGATTGAAATCTGGCACAAATGCAAACACTAAACAAAATGTCGTGTCTAGAAGCAGTAAGATAAATAAGTGATCCGATGATACTCCTGTATAGCTTTTAGTCGACTTTCTTTCCTCCTTCATCTTTGTCTATCTTCAAGGAACTTGACATTGGTATATCAGCCTTTTTGCAATTGTCCTGTCCAAACTTTTTGACAAGATCATTTGCATACTTTTCTTGATGAATGAAAGTTCCTTCCTTCAATTGTTTTATTTGAAGTCCAAGAAAGAAGGTTAACTCACCCATCATACTCATTTCAAATTCATCATGCATAGTCTTAGAAAATTTCTTGCACAAAACTTTCATTAGAGGATCCAAAAATAATATCATCGACATATATTTGAACAAGCAGAAAACTTGTGCTTTCTCTTTTAATAAAAAGAGTAGTGTCTACTTTACCTTTAACAAAATCATTTCGAATTAAAAACTTACTTAGTCTGTCGTACCAAGCTCGAGGTGCTTGCTTTAAGCCATATAAGGCATTTTTGAGTCTGAATACTAAGTCTGGTCTCCTTGGGTCTTCAAACCTAGGTGGTTGTTCCACATAAACTTCCTCACGGATGAATCTATTTAGGAAGGCACTTTTAACATCCATTTGGAATAACCTAAAGTTTTTATGACAAGCAAATGCAAGTAATAAACGGATTGCTTCTAACCTTGCTACCGGTGCATAAGTCTTGTCATAGTCGATCCCTTCTTCTTGTGTGTATCCTTTGGCCACGAGTCTAGCCTTGTTTCTTATGACTTTTCCTTTTTCGTCCATCTTGTTCCTGAAAACCCATTTAGCTCCAACAATTGATTTACCTTTTGGTTTAGGAGTCAGCTCCCAGACATCATTAATTCTGAATTGTCTGAATTCTTCTTGCATAGCTCAATCCAGCTTTCATCGGATAAGGCTTCTTCTATGCTTTTGGATTCTATTTCAAAAATAAGAGCCACAGCACTAGACTCTTCTCGCCTTTTGGATCTTGTGCGAATTCCTTCATTGATGTTGCCAATAATAAGATCTTTAGGATGACTAGACTTATGTTTCCAGTTGCTGGTTAATTTATCAGATTGATAGTCACTTCCTTCACTTGAATCTTCAACAGTCACTTGTTGCTGGTCCTTCAAAGTTTGAGCTGCTTTTTGAGATTTAGACTTTGTAGAGTCTGGAGTTGGTTCAGTCTCTTCAAGATGAGTCTGAGTAGATTCATTTTGTATAGAATCTTGGAATTTGACATTCATTGATTCTTCCACTGTTTGAGTCTTCTTGTTGTAAACTCTGTACGCTTTGCTTGTGGTTGAATATCCAAGGAAGATGCCTTCATCTGACTTTTCTTCAAACTTACCAAATTCGATCATTTGCATTTTTCAATATGAAACATTTGCATCCGAATGCATGAAAATATGAAACAATGGGTTTCTTTTCTTTGAATAGTTCATAGGGGGTTTTTTCTAGAATAGGCCTTAAAAAAACTCTATTGATAATATAACATGATGTTGAAACTGCTTCAGCCCAAAATCGTAAAGAGATATTGCTTTCAATTAAAAGAGTTCTAGCCATTTCTTGAAGAGATCTATTCTTCCTTTCCACAACTCCATTTTGCTCTGGAGTATATGGAGAGGAGAACAAATGCTGAAAACCGGATTCATCACAAAATTTCGTAAAATCTTGATTTTCAAATTCACCCCCATGGTTTGTTTTTATACTTGAAATAACATACCCCTTTTCATTTTGAACCTTCTTAGCAAATTCTTCAAAGTAAATCGTGAGTAGTCATCCACAATTACTAGGCAATATTTCTTACCTCCAATGCTCTGCGTTCTTGTTGGTCCAAAGAGATCCATATGCAAAAGCTGCAATACACGGTTAGTGGAAACTTGATTTATTGATTTAAATGAATTTCTTACCTATTTTCCCAATATACATGGTGTACATAGATCAGACTTTTGGTATGATAAATTGGGTAGACCACGAACAAGCTTTTTTGTTGAGATTTTGGCTATCTGCTTCATGTTAAGACCCCCCCTGACCAATTCTCGCATGAATTGCTAAAGATCCAATAAGTCCAACATTGATTCCTTCGACGTGTCGATTGGGCAAATGCGTCCATAGTGACTAGGGTGGATATCTCGTATTCGAAAACTAGCAGTTCACCCTGTTAATCCTCCAGGGCCCAAATAACTCAATTTTCTCCCATGAATGTCCAAGCTTTTTGTGCCATAAGCTTGCTTCGTCTTAGATTGAGATTAGATATTACGATTCATCTGGTTTCACGTCCAAGAAGTAGATATTTCCATGTCTTCGACCCATGAATGACTGAGTAGAGTCTTTACTGGTTCCTGAACAGATACCCTCTTGAAAGTTGATTCTAAAACCGGCATCACACAACCGATCGACATCGAGCAGATTATAGTTGAGCCCTTCAACTAAAAAACATTGCTTATTGTGAGGTTCCCAATCTTTACAGTTCCAAATCCCACTATTTTTCATTTGTTGTTTCCTCAAATGAGACTTTTCCACCATTCACTTGAACAAGCTTTATGAAGTAATTTGAATCTCCCGTCATGTATCTCGGGCATCCACTATCCAGGTACCATTTCACCTTTTTCTTGATAGTGACTCGCATTTAAAAAGAGACTCAAGCTTTCTTTGGTACCCATATTTTCTTGGGTCCTTTTGAGTTAGTTTAATATGCGGTTTTTGCTCAAACTTTATTGATGGTCTCCAAACCATAGGACATTCTTTCTCAAAAATTCTGCACTATTGCATTTTAAACATCTAAGAGCATTGTGACCTTCTGGTTTTACAAAGGTCCTTTCAAAATGATTTTTGTAAGCATTTCTTGTAGGTCTTTATTTAATTCTTTCTTTCACTTTAGGAAAATCGATTAAAGGAATGGTTTCAGCAGTCATTCCCAAACCAAATTTATTGAAATAAGGTCTTTGAAAGAAAGTATTTTTTCCAGTTTTTCAGATCCTAGAGAAAAAATTTTGGAAATATTTGAGATATCAATTTTCAAGAATGCATTTTCTTTTAGAAGATTATCTTTACTTTCTTTGAGAGAAGAAACATTCTGGTCTAAGCATTTCACTTTTTCTTCTAAAATATTTTCTTGTTGTTTTAGAGCAAAATTTTCCTTTTTTAGTTCAGAGATTCTTTTAAGAGAAGTCTTAAGATTTAAACACAGTTCATCAATGTATTTTGAAACTTTAATAGGAATTTTGAAGTTACTTACCTCGAATTCACTTTCTCGAATCAATTCGTCTCGGAGTTTGATTCTCGAATCCAATTGTGCCATTAGACATGTGTTAACATAATCATCATCACTATCTTTGCACTCCGTATCACTCCAGGTTTCTACTTTGAGAGCATTTCAATATTTTTCAGTTTTTCCTTTCTTCTTCCTCAGAAGAGGACAGTTGGGTCTGATGTGTCCATTTTTCTTACATTCAAAGCAGACTACATCTTTGTTTGATTCATCATCTTCAGCAAACTTGGTATGTTGCTTTTGAAAACTATGTTTCTTTGAATTAAATCTTCTTCCTTTTCGTTTCAGCTTTCTAAATCTTCTTATCATGAGAGTAAGCTCTTCATCATCCATGTCGTCTTCGTAACTGCTACATCGAATCATCATTAGATTTTAATGCAATGGATTTCTTACCTTTAGGATCTTCGTCTTCATTGATTCGTTCCACTTCATAAGACTAAATGGTCCCAACCAACTCATCGACAGACAGTGGCATGATTCCTTGGGTCTCTCTGATTGAGGTCTTTATGTGATTCCAATCCTTGGAGAGTCCACGCAGCAGCTTGTTTACTTTCATGGGATCAGAAATTGGTTGACCTTGATTTTCAAGACCATTCACGATTTCTGTAAAACGACTAAACATGTCAGTTATAGATTCTCCTAATTTCATTCTGAGGGCTTCGTATTGACCGAGAAGAATGTTGATTCTAGTCTCTTTCACTCGATCGGTTCCTTCATAAGTAATGTGCAATCTATCCCGGACTTCTTTGGATGTATCACAAGAAGATATTATGTTATATTTAGTAGATGATAAAGCACAATATAAAGAATAAATTGCTTTAGTATCAAGAGCTTGTCTCTTGATTATCTCTTCCTGATTCATTTCGCTAGACTCAACAGTGTCTTTTCCTCTTTCTGAGACAGATGCAGCTTTAGGAACAATTCCTTTTTCTACAACGTCCCATTCCAGATGATTCTTTGATCTTAAGAACGCATTCATCTTGTTTTTCCATATGTTGTAGTCCTTTCCATCAAAGTAAGGCGGTCTGGTATTGCTTTGCTCTTCTACCAGCCCTGGAGCCAACATACTAGCCATGGATCTTTAACTCTGAAGTAAAACACTTCAAACAAAGTGAGTACACGGGCTCTGATACCAATTGAGATAGCTAATACAAGCACATAGAGGGGGGTGAATAGGTGCACAAATAATTTATCGAGATACATAAGCGATTCTAGGCAACCGATAGAAAGGAAGTTCTCTATTGATTAACAAAATGAAGTACGATCAAAGTAAAGAGAGTAAGGAAGAGAAAATTGAACACAAGGTTTATAGTGGTTCGGCTTATTCCAAGCCTACGTCCACTCTTCCGCACTGACAGCCCACCGGCTGGATTTCACTATGAACAAAAGAGAAGTTACAACATAGCTTTTCCTTGATTCCACAGTGTAGAAGTTCTACCACACCTCCTCAAGGTTTCTCACAAATATAGACTCTCTTTTGTGTATAAGATTTCGCTCAAAGGAATTGTCTAAACAACAGGAAGCTTCAGACTTTGGAATTCTTCTATCGCGCACACCTCGAACAACTTGGAACGTCTTCCTTATATATTCCTTCATGCCATCATACCCGTTGGCACTTACTAAAGGAATTCCTCCAATCTACCCGTTGGACGGAATCAATTAAGAAGATTATTCGAGCTATTAAAGGAACGTGTCGATAGCCCATCAATCATGTTCGCCCATACAATCAGGATCTCGATTTCCATAAGTAGAACCTTCCAAGAATATTTAGGCAATCATCGGATCCTTAATCTTCGAGTCAATCTCAATCAATCAAAGGATTCCGTTATGTCTTTTCCAGCCAAGAGATATTCTCCAGTCAATAAGGTCATATCCTTAATGAAACATCCAGTTCTGGATAACCTTTCTTCAACGGATTAGAGACTGTCAATGAGGATAGACTTTAAATCTTGAGTCTGGCTGTCCGGAGGTCTTCAGACTTTAAATAGCAGAGTCTACAAACCTTCAGACTAGACTGATGGAAATGTTTTTGTCAGCTTCAAAACACTTCAAGAAGATTTCTCCAACAATATTCAGTTATAAAGTTCTAACAAAGAGGTTAGACAGAGATTTTACATAAAAGGTTTTCAAATATCAGCGATTACAAAGAATGACAACAAAGTTGGACATCACACTAATTTTTCAAGACCATTAGATCTACTCTAGTGTCATTTCCTGAAATATTGGTATTTTGTTATAATTCATATAAATCCTACCAAGGCGTGTCCTGTGAGAATGAATCCAAAACATCTTGTTTCTGCTTAGAGAGTGAGATAAATTACCCTACAATACATTATTTGGTGAAAATATGCAATGTCGTTGAAATTACATAATTTAGGTCTTATGTTACGTGTTTTGAACTTTGTATTATTTATTTTATTTTACATGTTCATCTTATATGAGTTAATGTTATTGACAAATTTTCCTTTTCCTTTTTGTTTTTGTATATTTCATTTTGCTTGATGAAAAATGAAACAAGAAAATAGGAACTTGTTAGATCCTAGAATTTGTGACAATGTAAATTCCAGGTTCCATGATATACAGGAAAGGTTCTAAATTCTAACAAATGAGAAACTTAGTGCTTCTTTAAGGAAATTATTATAAAATTTATTTGGGAAAAAAAAAAGGTCGTGACTGCGGGCATATTCTATGAGAGGGATGCAAAAC
This sequence comes from Eucalyptus sideroxylon x Eucalyptus melliodora, assembly GCA_016097485.1. Lineage (NCBI taxonomy): Eukaryota > Viridiplantae > Streptophyta > Magnoliopsida > Myrtales > Myrtaceae > Eucalyptus > Eucalyptus sideroxylon x Eucalyptus melliodora. The sequence continues at coordinate 33,009,909 of CM027833.1, forward strand.
CTTTATGCGATTCTATCATTGTATGTGTCCTCCAGGACATGCTTGGATTAACTTTTACCTTTTAGTTTTGACCTTTTTACCGAATTTAAATCTTGTCCTACACACACGTTTTGAGTTTTAATACTTTTTTCAAGATGAAACACTCGAAACACTCTCAACATATACATGTTGACACATAGGTATATATACACTTGTGGCCATCAATGGTCACTTATCTACTTTGCTGACCTAAAATTGTAAAAAATAAATAAAGAAAAAGAAAGAGAATAAAATAAAAATAATTGAAAGTTTGTGAAATTTATTCACGTTAGCGTTAGACGTGTCATATGGAATAACCGGCGTCCACATCAGCGATTTTCGACTAAAATTGACTAGTGAATTACATTGACAAATTGTTAAAAGATTTAAAACTCGGTATAATTAGAAGATTTAAAATCAATTAGGATAACTAAAACTTTTTTTTTGTTTATAATTAAATTGGTATAAGTGCAATAATTTATAACTTTTTTTTTCCCCTGCAAACAACCTGATGAATTTTGGGTAGGTTGTAGCTTTTGTTACGTGGCTATGCATATCATAACATCTACTTTATTTTTAATGTGATATATTAAGAATACACAAGATCCGTCCCCCTACCTTAGAGTCCCCAGCCCGTCAATAATCCCCATCGAAATACACCACATCCAACACCGCCAAAAATACTGAGCACACAACCGATTGAGATTCCTCTCCCGAGAAATTGTTCTGACACAGCACACACAGGGGATGTCCAAGCAATCACAATGGAGGACCCATTAAATTAATGGAAAAATTATCCAAAAAATCCAAATTAGTAAGATGCACGTCCAGCTCCCTTGCCTGAGATTGGCAACCTCCGCCGGCTATTGGTAAGGCCTGATGGAGGGAAAAAGAGAAAAAAAAATAAAGGGAAAAAGAAAAGAAAAGAAGGAGAAGAGAAGAAAAGAAATAAAAAGTAAAAAAAGAAATAATTCAAAAATTCAAAAATATTTAAATATTATTAAATATTATCCACATTATGAATGGTTGTGCCATGTAAGATGGTTAGCATTTTTGTTAGAAATTTCTAATCAAAATTGGACATATCAACTCAATTGACAAAACATAAAAAATGTTTAAAATTTAAGATTGAATTGACAAAAATGTAATAGATTTAAAACTTTTTAGACAATTTTTTGTAAAATTAACAATCACCTCTGATATCACTCTCCCTATCACATTAGTAGAAGTCATCCATAATCACAGTATTGATTCAAATGATCAGGAAGAGATTTTTACCAACTAAGCTAAGATCAACTCTCTCTTTTGTCACGTATTATCACAATGTAACATTGAAAGCATCGCCTCCCCAATGGTATATAACCCATCCTTACCATGAAAAGATATTTATGCCATGTCACCCATTTCTTAGATATATCGAACTTTATCACAATCATTTTAGTCAATTGCTCAAATCCTTAAAATTATAAGTACCTGTATCAATCGTGCTTAATGCTTAGCCTAAAAACGACACGAAAAGTATACTTAACAAGTAATCTGATGAATGCTTGACGTAGGGGTTTCTAAAATATAGTTGGCCCAAGATTGTTCTTAATGTCTACCGAAAAATATTAAATGAATCGATTCCCATTTACGCTTTACGGAGGACCACGAGTTCATTCCAGCTCCTTAGAATTGGGTAGGTTGGATGAGAAGTGCACGAGCTCGCGGTGCCACCCTCCTTCACGCACTTTACCTCATCCACTATATATAAACCCCTCCTTCAATCTCCTTATCACAGCACTCGAACGATCAAGAGAAATTCACAAGCTTCACGGCACGAGAGTTAAAGAGCGAGACACAGTTTGATCCAGTGAAGGGCCGGCCCCCAGAGATGGCGAAGACGCTCACCACGCTGGCGGGGGAGAAGACCCTCCAGTCCAAGTTCGTCCGCGATGAGGACGAGCGCCCCACGGTAGCCTACAACCAGTTCAGCTACGTGATCCCCGTGATATCCCTGGCGGGGATCGACGAGGTCGGCGGCCGGAGGGCCGAGATCTGCAAGAAGATCGTGGAGGCATGCGAGGACTGGGGCGTCTTCCAAGTGGTTGACCACGGGGTTGACACGGGGCTCATCACCGATATGACCCGGCTTGCGCGTGAGTTCTTCGCTCTGCCCTCGGAGGAGAAGCTCCGGTTCGACATGTCCGGCGGCAAGATGGGGGGGTTCATCGTCTCCAGCCATCTCCAAGTAATTACGCTTGTTTCTTTACTTTCTAACTCCAAAACGGTATATAATTTGAGGTTTCTCTTATAGACTTTACCATGGTGCCAAGAGCAATTTTCTACGCTTCAATTCACAGACTACTAGTTTACCTGAAAAAATTTCATATGGAGTGATCAAACATAGGAAATTTATTGCTGTTGTTTATAACCATGTTTTACTGCCAATTACTTTATGCATTTCCACAGCAGAATGGTACTGGAGAAATTTCCGCATACACAGTTAGGAACTGTTCAGTAGTTGGACCAGGCCGCAGCATGATGTTCCACTAGATAAGACTTTGCGATCCTCAACGAAGAGGTGAATGGTTCAAAACCCGGAGAGGCGCTAGGTGTATTAAGTGTGATTCGGGGGTGGTGGGTCCTCCCGCTTAAGTGTCACTTTGGGGTTTACGATGCTGTCTGTCACTAAGTGTCACTTTGGGGTTTACGATGCGGTTGTCGGCCGCAGTTCTGCTCCTCCAATACCAAAAAAAAAAAAAACTGTTCAATAGTTGGGACCACTTTTGTGGTTTTTATTTTTCAATACTCCATAGTCGCAAAGGACAAATGTGCTGCGAAAGCAAGCCTTTAATTTATGTGATGGGCTGATATAATCAACAATTTAAGAAGGGACGAGAATACACAAACAACTTAAATGTTATGGAATTCATCTAGAGAAGTCGTAACTTGAGAATACACAAACAGTGATGCGTCCCTTTAAATTTCTTCCCGTGGTAGGAATCAATTTAACTTCTAGAATTAGAAAGAATATTCTTTTTTCCGGCTTGAACTTAACATCCAGTGGACTCAATCAAAACTGGATTGACTCATGGCTAGGGTGAAGCAGTCCAGGACTGGCGCGAAATAGTGGTGTACTTCTCATACCCACTTCGAACCCGAGACTACTCCCGATGGCCCAACAAGCCGGAGGCATGGAAGTCGGTGACGGAGCAGTACAGCGAGAAGCTCATGGCCCTCGCTTGCAAGCTCTTGGAGGTCCTCTCGGAGGCAATGGGATTGGAGAAGGAGGCACAGACCAAGGCATGCGTGGACATGGACCAGAAGGTGGTGGTCAACTACTACCCCAAATGCCCGCAGCCCGACCTCACGCTCGGGCTGAAGCGCCACACTGACCCGGGAACCATCACCCTTCTGCTCCAGGACCAGGTGGGGGGCCTCCAGGCCACCAGAGATGGTGGCAAGAGCTGGATCACCGTCCAGCCTGTGGAAGGGGCTTTTGTGGTCAACCTAGGCGATCATGGTCACGTGAGTATTTTTCTCTATCTATCTGTCTTGGAACCTGCATTATCATGGTTCAAGCACAATCCAATCTTAACCCAACCCATCTCTCCCCTGAAAGTAAGAACGAAAACCACTTGGGGGGAAAGGGGGGGAAAGGAAGAAGCAATCTCGGAGGAATTCTATCAAACATGCGGCGTGCTTCCATATTCCATGACTCCATGGAAAAAAGCACATACTTCTCTGTCGTCACAGATGCTAATACTTGATGAAAAATTTCTTGACCCAATCAATCTCACTGTAAAAGAAATAATCGCTCGAAAGAAGAAACAGAAATCTCAGAGGAATTTTATCAAACACGTCGCGGACATTCCATATCCTAGCCACTACCCCTCCCGCTGACCGAAATCTTGCACGCAGTTCCTGAGCAACGGGAGGTTCAAGAACGCGGACCACCAGGCGGTGGTGAACTCCAACTACAGCCGCCTCTCCATAGCGACGTTCCAGAACCCGGCGCCGGAGGCCGTGGTGTACCCGCTGAAGGTGGGGGAAGGGGAGGAGTCCATCATGCCGGAGCCCACCACCTTCGCGGAGATGTACAGGCGGAAGATGAGCAAGGACCTGGAGCTCGCCCGGCAGAAGAAGCTGGCCAAGGAGCAGGAGCATCTCAAGGACGCGGAGAAGACCAATCTCGAAGCCAATCCAATTGAGCAGATCTTCGCTTGATGAAGAGAGTTCCAAACCTTTCTTTACGTTCTTTCCCATTGGCTCCCTCCCTGCTGTTAGTCCCATTACCACAGCGTCTCGTGACTCCCGGTTGTTCCAGTGGCCGTTCTATGTATGTAAGTGCAATAACATTGGTCGTGTTTCTCAGAGTTAATACACTATGTTTCTCTAATGCCATTTTGGTACTATTATTTTATTTTCAAAAATATTTTTTACAGGCAACTTAAATTGATTTTAAATCTATTTCTCTAACATGTGAGGCGATCATGCGGGTGTGTAAACCACCAATTTAACACCCAGATAAATAATAAATAAATTGCAAAACTTACCTCAAAGTAACAGAAGCATTTACAATGTTAAATTAAAATTCACATCAACAACTCTAAATATGATTTCTAATTAACACGTAATTTCTTTTATTTATTTTTACTTAATTAATAAAAATCATACAATATGCAATACAATATTACTAAATGATCTAATTCTAATGATATGAAATGAACCTAATAACAATATTTAAATGACATGCATTTCATGAATCTAATTCTATATGACATTTCTTATTTTTTTTAAAAATGCAATCTATCCTAGAGAATGGAACTAATTTATTCTAAGGCATTTTTTTGTATTTTTCATGAAATTCGGAATTAGAAAAAATGTGAAAATTATCTAACTGGATTAAGATTCTATTTAATTTGCATTAGGAATTAGGTTAAGCCAAATCCTAATTTAAACTAAAATATTATCTTTACCCAAATAATCCTAAAATGCAATCTATCTAATATCTTAACTTATAATAAATTAAGAAAAATATTATTTAGAATTAAACTAAGTGCAATTTTACCTTAATATGAAATGACGTACAAAAAGATGTCCTAACTCTACATGACATATGCATGATAATTTTTTGTGTTTTTGTTTTACTAATTTCAAAATTAAAAAAAAAGAATTACCACTGCCCACGGTGGTGCAATTGATTTCGAGCTCCCTCCCATCGGAGTTCGAATCCCAAAGGCGTCGCGTTTGCGCGACACAAACGCGGCTGGGTCTGTGGTTGTGGCTCAGTCTGCCTCGGACTTACGTCTAGGCTACCGACCGACAGCGGTTCCCAGGTTATAAAAAAAAAAATCGAAATTAAAAAAAATCAAATAATTAAACTAAGTGCAATTTTACCCTAATATGCAATGACGTACACAAAGATGTCCTAACATATGCATGATGATTTTTTGTGTTTTTGTTTTATTAATTTCGAAATTAAAAAAAAAAATTACCACCGCCCACGGTGGCGCAGCTGATTTCGGGCTCCCCTCCCAAAATTTAAAATTTTTTGACAATCCATGATAAATAAAATGCTTAATTAAAATATGCAAATAACCCTAAAACATGCAATATTCTAACTCAAACATATTTCAAGATAATTAAAGCAATTAAAACAAGACAGACTATTCAAAATCGTCAAAGGTATCCTACACTATTTAGATAAATGGATAATATCTCGCTAATAAAATCAATAAATTGATCTTAAGCTTTAAAGATCAAAATATCAATTTTATTCCTGCTTGATTAATTATTTTATTTAAAACCTTACGGATGAAATAAAAAACCTAGGCACGGTTTCGAATCAGATAATATGTTGGAATTTCCAATCATATACCGAGGACTAATTATACTAAAAAAAGATAAAGTAAAATAAAAAATAAAAATAAAAACTACCTAATGTGTTTTCTTTTTTTCCCCTTTTTTTCAAAATTGGGGTGGCAGCCGTGGGGCCCGGCCAAGGGGTGGCTGATCGGAGGTCCGTCAAGGAGTCGCGGTCGGAGCTCCGGCGAAGGTCCGACAAGGAGGAAGCAGCGCTCGGCAAGGGAGGAGCAGCTTGGGTTGCGCCGCCCGGTCGCGGTCTTCGGCTTGGGGGGCGGCGTCGGCACGGCGAGCGGAACGTTGGGCTGGTGCGGTCACGGGTGAGGGATTTTCTGGCGACGTCAAATGGCAGCAGGGACAGCGGCGCGGTGAGATCGGCGGTCGTCATGCGTCGGTGTAGTAGGATGCCAGTGAGGGGCGACGGCTGGCAGATCAGCAGCGGGCAGGAGGGTCGTTGTGCGGGTCGCGGGTCGTCAGGTGGAGACCAGCAATGGGTGAATGGAGCTCCGGAGCGACGGCGAGTTGCGGTGATGCGGTGACCGGGGTGCTGCAGATCGTGGGTTTTGGAGTCGCGGAGACTGGCTCGAGTTCGGGCAGAGGCGCGGACGAGTGTCGTGGGGTGCTGGGACGAACGGAGGCTGAGTGACGCTTGGGCCCGGCGGAGCAAGGGCGGTGGTGCTCGGTGGCAGGCGAGCAGATGCTGGGCGGAGGTGCAGGCGTGGGCGTCGGCAGCAATAGGGTCGTCGTTCGTGGGTCACCGGCAGAGGCGGGAGCAGAGCAGATCTAGACGGAGACAGGGCCGGCAGAGGTGAAGCGGGGGCGGAGGCGCGGTGGAGGCTGGCGTCGCGGTGCCGGCGCGCCGCGCGGCCGATGCGTCGTGGGTCTCCGCGAAGAAGACGATGCAGCACCCTTTTTTTTTTTTTTACTTTTTCTTTTCTCTCTTTTTTTCTCTCTTTCCTTCCACGTCGCCTCACGTCTTTTTTTATTTTGTTCTGGCCTCACGTAGGGGTGTGCATGGTCCGAGCGGGCGTTCCCGACCTAGAACCGGAACCGCCGCTAAGGACCGGTTCCGAAAAATTGGAACCGAGATCCACCCGTTTATTACATGGACCCACCCGGGAACCGGACCACCGGTCCGGTCCGGTTCCCGGGTGGATCCATGGAACTGATCTTGACGTGAAAATTTTTAGTTTTCAACGTAAAACGGTCGCGAAACAATTTTGGTTTCCCGGACCATCGATCCGGTCCGGTTCCCAAGTTTTGAGCTCTAAAATTCCAAGTTCCAATCTCCAAAAACTAAAAAAATAATTAATAGACGAATGCTCAACATTAAATAACAGTGAACTACACGTGAATGAGGAAGAGGAGGAGGAGCGGTGGCGGCGGAGGAGGAGCCGCGGTGGCGGCGTGGATGCTCGGCGAGGAATCGAAGACGAAGAGAAGAGGCGAGGAAGAAACAGAGAGAGAATCGAACACCGAGGAAAAGACCGGAAGAGATGAGACGCGAATTAGGGCTTCGTAACTTTCATTTAGTATTTTTTTTATATTATAAATAGGTACCAGTCCGGTCCGGCTGGGCAGGCGGGCGGTTCCGCCCACGGAACCGAGAACCGGACCGGTTCCCTCAAGAACCGCCGGTTCGGGCGGTTCCGGTCTGTTCGGGCGATCCGGGCGGTTCCCGGGTATTTTGCACACCCCTAGCCTCACGTCTTCACTCTAAGAGCTTTTTCAGAAGATAGAGCAACAAAGCACTTTTTGACTTTGACTCCTTTTTCAGAAAACAATCTCCCTTTTTTGCTCGAATTTTCTCACGAAATTTTTTCCTCTGAATTTCGCTCTTCAATTTTTCGAAAAAGTCCCCCTAATCACGAAGAATGCAGCTCTCTTTTATGGTGATTCCAAACGGCTGCTTCGTATGGTATTTTCCGAGTTTTCATCTTTTATCACATTAAATCAAAGTTGTAAATCAGAGCGTGATTTCGCAATCAGCTCGATTTTGCTCAGATTTCTTCCATTTTGTAAAAATTCTTGCACTTTATTCATTTGATTTTTAAATTGTTTCTGAATTTAACAAAATCCGAATATTTATCAGAATTTCAAACTTTCATGCATAATCAATCAAATTAATTTCCCATTTTTTTCCATTTTTTCATTTTATTTGTTCTAATGCATTTTTTAGGGGTTAAAATTAATCCCTAATTTTTATGTAAAAAATCAATAATTGAGTCGCCAAAATTTAGGTGTCAACAATCAGTTATCCCTGATTTGGTGTTAGGTTTTAATGCGCCTCAATATGATTTTAAGTGAAAAACCGAGAACTGGGAAGGGAATCGATTTGTGGTCTATTGTTTTGCCTACAAGGCATCTTTGTTTCTTGAATTAGTATTCGCTTTTAAGCTTGGGCTTTGACTCCAAAAGTTGAGGCGGATTTGAACTTATGGCCTGGGGCGTCAAAACTAGACGCTCAACCGTTGCCTTTTGATGTTCATTGGTGGGTTTCCCATTGTCAGTTTAATAACGTTACTTAAAGTTTCTTGGTTTTGAACTTGAAAGTTCTCTTCATAAGGGTATGGCCCTAATTGAAATTGTTACTTAAGCTGTACTTTTCAACTAAGTCCTTCAAATCAAATTCATCTCCAAAAAAGTGCATGGGAGTTTCCTAGAGCCATTGGAATGCTTGAGTATCTGGAAGTGCTTGACATCATGACTATAACATTGAATGGTTGATTTATGTCCTTGATGGAATTGAGTGTTACTTGAATTTACATATGGTTGGGGGTCGGCTGAGTAGTATGCGCATCCCAAAAGCATCTAAAATGCTTATTCAAGATTTTTTGTCCTTAAGAAAAAAGCATGAAAATCTAGTTGATGGATGATGCATTTCTGCGCCGTCCTTTCTTTTTACGGTTTGATTAATAGCCAGTTTAAAATGAGAATGAAAATCTTTTACTTTTTTTTTCTACTTTCATGTGCTTATCTATAAAGGGGTTTGTACTAATATTTCTTGCAATCACTAAGGATTAATGTGTGGGAGGTCATTTGCAGTTGAAATAGGGGTTACTCTTAAGGAGAGATATCTAAGTCTCTACTAATATTCAGTTATAAAGTTCTAACAAAGAGGTTAGACAGAGATTTTACGTAAAAGGTTTTCAAATATTAGTTATCACAAAGAGCAACAACAAAGTTGGCCATCACACTAATTTTTCAAGACCATTAGATCTATTCTAGTTTCATTTCCTGAAATATTAGTATTTTATTATAATTCATATAAATCCTACCAAGATGAATCATAAGGGAAAGAATCCATAATATATTGTTTTTGCTTAGAGAGTGAGATAAATTACCCTACATTATTTGGTGAAAATATACAATGTCATTGAAATTATATAATTTAGGTTTTATGTTGCATGTTTTGAACTTTGTATTATTTATTTTATTTTACATGTTCATCTTATATGAGTTGATGTTGTTGACAAATCGGAAATTTTCCTTTTTGTTTTTGCATATTTCATTATGCTCAATGAAAAATGAAACAAGAAATTAGAAACCTGTTAGACCCTAGAATATGTGACAAAGTAAGTAAATTTCAGGTTCCGGGATATATAGGAAATGTTTCAAATTCCAACAAATGAGAACTATTTGGGGAAAAAAAGGTCGTGATTGCAGGCATATTTTATGAGAGAGATGCAAAACCTTTATGCGATTCTATCATTGTATGTGTCCTCCAGGACAAGCTTGGATTAACTTTTACCTTTTAGTTTTGACCTTTTTACGGAAAATAAATCTTATCCTACACACACTTTTTGAGTTTTAATATTTTTTTCGAGATGAAACACTTGAAACACTCTCAACATATATACGTTTGACACATAGGTATATTCATGAATGTTTTCGTACTTTTTTGTAAATTCGGATATCACAAAAAAGTTATAAAAAAGAAAAAGATTACCTTTTGCTTATCTTTACATGAAAGCAACACAAAGCCCTTTAATGGCCGGTAAAAGAACATGACCAAATCCACAATTTACAACAAGTGTGGGGATTTCTTATGGGCCAGTGTCAACTTGTTGGGCCTAAATCGTACTTTGGGCAGAATATTCCATCAGGAAAAATCTCTTGGAATCCGCAAGATATGGCCCCTGAGGTTTATGCCGAATCCTGCTTTTATTGCTTTTGAATATGAATCTCTCTCAGGCCGGGAACATATGATTCGTTTCCGAACCAATTACAATCATCAGTTATTTCCCCTTTTCCGTACATTGGGATTGCCACGTGGCATGATCCTATCCACTACAATCTCGGTCCTCTCATTATAGAAATGTTTCATCGATCCACTCGTTATCTTTAGACTCTCTGACTCCGGTGACGAATCACCTTGGAAACTCCACAACGATCTCCTAGCGAGTCCGCAATTGAGCCCACTAGAATTGCCCACTCCTCCTCTCGTGTTCTCTTTACATCATTCCGCGTCTGACATTACTGCTACGCAGCCTCTTCGTTGGTCTCAACTTCAACCTAACTTTTTTCTTCTTTAGGCCATTTATTTCTTCGCTTAAATGTAGATAGGTACATCCCTCGTGGAAGAGATATCGAATATGTAGGATGGTTGATAGGTCGGCGGAGGAGGGACGTGAAGAGCTTGCTGGGATTAGGTAAGAGGGTCCAAGTTTAGCAAAAGGTTTCGTTTGAGAACCCTGGCATCTGTACCTAAGGCTAAGGCTAAATGTAGCCATAGACAGCCATAGACAGAAATCTAACTAAAAACAAAATTGACTGAAAAAAGATTAGAGGAGAAATCTCAATAGAGAGAACCCATAACAATAGAATTGATTAATTTTATATATTTTTTTCTAAATAAATGTATTGAAAGTTCTAGAATTTGTCACGAGAATGTTATTAAATTCTAAAACTTTCAAAAAGTGCAATTAAGTATTAAAATTTATTAAATTAGTGCAATTAAATCATAAGACTTTTTAATATCATTTTTTTTAAAGTTGGACGAATTTAATGGAGAGATTTGACTGCACAAACTTAATAAGTTTAAAGACTTGATTACATTTTTGAAAAAGTTGAAACCCTCACTTCTATACCTAAGATAGAGCTTATCAATTTTCTAATCAAAGCTGAAAAAGGCATGGATAGAAATCTAATTAATAACAAAATTCATTCAAAAAAAAGACTAGGAGGATAATTCTCAAAAAAGGGACCCCATAACGCTGGAGCTGATCAATTTTCTATATTTTTTTCCTTAAAATTGAAAATAAACGCCCAAAAAGCACAAAATCTTTTTCCGTACCGAACACAATAAAGATGGGCCGGCCTTAAAAGGACGCACGCGTCACTAAAATCTGGGAAACTCTAAAGGTGTAAATCGTGTCCCAATCCAACTTCCGCCCCACCTAAAAATCGGACAGAAAACAAAAATTTAAAATGATTATATAAATGATCGTGCGGATGACGACGACGACGACAACAATAATAATAATAATAATAATAATTAGAAAAAAAAAATGAGCTTTTTGGCTCTAGAAACTCGACCTTCGTTCACATTCACTTTCTCATTTCTTTTTGCAATGATTGAACATGTGACAAGCGTGCATAAAGAAAAGATACAGGGTGTGAATGGCTGGCCCTTTTCCAATATGGTCTTGTCATCATTTTTGGTCCACCTATATTTCAATCATGTCTCTCTCTCTCTCTCTTTATTTTTTTTTCCTTTTTTCGGGTTATTTTAAAAGGGAGGACAACCCCATTCCAATTCAATCGAAATCATGCTTGATAATCTAGTGATTATTAGACTCAATCAGCCTTGTAACGAGGAGTTTTTCACATTGTGATTGTCTTTTTCTATTGCGAATATTTGTTGCGTTTATCTCGTGACATTTTAATAATATTCTAGATTGAAAGAAATTTCCGTGATATTTGTCTACGTGAATTGCTTTGGAAATAAGTTTTAGTAAATCTGACACTTGAAAGTTTGGAAAGTCTGGAAGGCTAGTTCATGAAAAATTTTCTATTGAAACAAAATTTAAAGGAGATAATTCACGCTGCAGCCCTTGATCTCAACATGGATGGTATTTTTTGGGCCGAACACTAGTAGCTTCTTGGAATATTTGCTATACATCTAGTGCTCGATTTTAGTGATTTGTCCTAGCAATAAAGGGATAAAATCAAGGAAGTCTAGTGTTCAAAACTCTGCAACACAAGTTGCGGGAAGGCTAACTGAGACTCCCGACAACTTACCCGATAAAAGCGTGTGTGGTAAGAAGCACGTATCATCCCCAGGTGGTTTCTACCTCCGGTTCGGCCGTGCGAGATTCTCTAGGTCACAAAAAAAAAAAGGGGATAAAATCAAATTCCTATTTAAATTTTAATTCTCGAACTAGTCAATCACTTGAACCGACATAACAATATCCAAAAAAATAGACGCCACTTGTAAGAGAAGGATATGAGAATTTTGTCTAATCGATCGTAAACTTATCATACAAATATCAAGTGGATATTAAAATTTTCAATCTTGTCAATATAATTTTCAAATTTTACAAAATTCCAAAGTAGTTCTTTTTTTTTTTATTGATTTTCATTAGAAATTATTGATGTGATTAGGTCGGTGATTATTATATCACCACGTTAGTAATTTTCAATGAAAGTTGATAAAAAAAAAAAGTTATATAAAATTTTTTTGTAAAGATTTAAAAATTAAATTAACCAACTAAAAAATAATAATACCCAATTCACATTCACCTAAAATGTTCACGATCGACTGGATAATTCTGTCGACTAGACGTGTGACGGCCCCTCCGTACGAATGCTAAGCTTTTGGTGGAAACTTGTGCGCTCCAGGTGGGGCCCGCCTCTCCTCTCAGCTCTCTTTTTCAGCGATGAAGGTAGAAAAACCTGTCTCACGGTCCAATCAATCGTTTCTGAATCAACTGCATCATCCTGCATTTCTTCTTCTTCTCCGTCAAACCACGTGCACTTTTTTCTTGCTGTCCGAAAAAAAGAGAGAAGACAAAGAAGTAAACAAAGGCACGCTTTGCTTCTCAGGTAGCCCTCGGGGACATCAAAGTCTATTTTGAAATATCAAAAGAAGTTCCGAGCGACGTCTCTCGAGGAGTCTTTGAATAGTTAGGGTTAGCAAGAAAATCCAACGTAAGTTCACGTTACGTTGAGATCGTTTTTTGTCACGCGCACATGACTTTTAGTGTCGGAATGAAACATCACCACCTCAACGCGCTATAAGGAATTTATATTGTTCACATGTGGTTCAACTAAATTAGGTGGGAGTTTGATTTGAATTGAAATTATTTCGTCTGGATTTCAACTGTGACGACATATTAATGTTTGATATTCTGTTCTTTTTTATTAAGTTTATTTAGGATTATTTACATACGACAAAAGTTTCAAATTTGACATTACTTTCTTTTCAGGAGTTTTGAATTTGGGTAAAGTTTTTGTCCTCACTGACTAGAAATTAACCATAGGGATCTAGGGGTTTTAGGGGTGGGGATACTTTTGTATACTTTTGTCTTCTCTCGTGAGGTAGACAGGTTAGTCCAGTTAATTTGTCTTGATCCATGTATGACGTGAATACAAATTTCTCAATTTCTAAAGTCGTATTTCTCCATTATAAAATATATACTTTTTAAGAAGTTGTACACACGTATTTGTGTGAAAGAAATAATTATAAATCTCACATGGAGAAATTAGGGGAGTTCAGTGCCTATACCTGGCCGTGGATTGACTGAATCTTGGCCATCGATGATCGATCCTCGTGCTTTTTCTCTCCTCTAGGATTTTCGAGATCTTCTTTAGTTGAGAAAAGATGTTAATAGTGTCATAATTTTCATACAGCACTTATTTTGAAATTTACCGAAGGAAGCGTGCTTAGTGCAGAGCGAATAGAAGAAGCTATGGATCCAAACTCCTCTTTATTTTCTCCAATGCTGTCATTTCTTACTTTTCAGTCGTAGAGTTGGAATTTCTTGCTTTCTTTCGGTCTTTCTACTTTGTTGTGAGAGTGAGATTAATCAAGGTCAATTTACCGAAAGGAAATCCTAACAAGAACCTCAGACACGTGAGGGAAAACAGGAACCCGTTTGAAATCAAATACAAGAGTGAAAAGAAATTCAAGCTTTTTCATCGGTTAAATTGCAAGATGTCAAAGGGCAAAGAAGAAAAAATCATACTTTACGACTTGTTCATGGACAACAGAACATCTTCAAAGAGATCGAAGAAGAGGGGTTTGAAGAATTAGGGTTTAAAGAGGATAGGAAATGGCTGGATTTATTCGAATTAGGAATTAAATTTGGTACAAACATGCTGAGCGACTTCATGGAAAGCTATTTATGCTGATTGAGTATCGATGAACCACATCAATCGAAAAAAAATAAATATTGTCATGTCAATTTTTAGCTTCCCAAGTTCATGATGCTACTTAAGTAATTATTTTTTGACAAAAGTGGCACTTAAATAATCTAACGAAAATTTGGGTAAAGTTATTGTCCACACTAAATAGAAATTAACCATAGGGATCTAGGGTTTTAGGGGTAGGAATACTTTTGTCTTCTCTTATGAGGCAGATAGCTTAGTTCAGTTAATTTGTCTTGGTCCATGTATCGTGTGAATACAAATTTTCTCAATTTCTAAAGTCGCGTTTCTCCATTATAAAATATTTACTTTTTGATCAGTTCTACACAGATATTTGTGTGAAAGAAATAATTATAAATCTCACGTGGAAAAATGAGGGGAGTTCAATACTTGCACTTGGCCGTGGATTGACTGAATCTTGGCCATCGATGATCGATCCTTGTGCTTTCTCTCTCCTCTAGGATTTTTGAGATCTCCTTCAGCTGAGAAAAAATGCTAATAGTGTCATAATTTTCATACGGCACTTACTTTGAAATTTACCGAAGGAAGCGTGCTTGGCATGGCACTGAGAGAAGTAGTTGTGGATCCAAACCTCTCTTTAATTTCTCCAATGTTGTCATCTCTTACTTTTCAGTCGTAGAGCTGGAATTTCTCGCTTTCTTTCGTTCTTTCTACTTTGTTGTGAGAGTGAGATTAATCAAGAACCTTAGACATGTGAGGGAAAACAGGAACTCGTTTGAAATCAAATACAAGAGTGAAAAGAAATCCAAGCTTTTCCATCGGTTAAATTGCAAGATGTCAAAGGGTAGAGAAGAAAAAAATAATACTTTACGACTTGTTCATGGACAACAGAACATCATCAAAGAGATCGAAGAAGAGGGGTTATTTGAATTTGGATTTAAATTTGGCACAAATGTGTTGAGTAATTTCATTAAAAACTATTTATGCTGATTCGGAACACCGATGAATCACATCAATAATAAATATTGACATGTCGATTTTTAATTTCTCGAGTTTGTGATGTCACTTAAGTAATTAATTTTTTAACAAAAGTGAAACTTAATTAATCTAACGAATTTTTTTTGCATTAAAGTAAATGTCATACGAAAATTAGAACTCTTCTAGTTCTGATGTACTTTTCCCTTACTTCTAGAATTAGGAAGTTCTCTCTCCTGAAAATCTTCTTTTCTTGAGGCGTAGGGTGACCGCCACTGGGTGCTTGCTGTCCCTGGACGGAGATGACGGTCAAGCTTGACTACCAGGAGCCGGTATCGTCAGCAATTCCGACGGAATTTGGCCGGTATGGCAAATTTTTATCATTTTATTTTATTTTTACAAGAATTCCATTGTTTATTATATATCTTATTTGGGCGTTTCATTTTCCGCAGGTATAAACTTTGAAGTGACTTTTATTTCAACAGTTTACATTTTTTCCCAAATTTCCCAATTTGCGTTTTGTTTAAAACGAGTTGTCTGCAACATTCTGAAATATAAATTTTGATATATGAGATTGTATATAATTTTTACTAATAGTGCTTTAAATTGTTTTATGGGCAATCATTAAATAATCAACCAAGATAGCTTTATATACTTTTCATATCTTATTTTATTTCTATTTATTCCATGAAAAATAATTAAAAATATTTTCCTAAAAATATTCTTACTATCTATTGAAATAATTTGTATTTTTACGGATAATAAAAGTACCTTTCATTTATTAATTTTTATAATTAATATTAAGAAAAGAAATATTTCAAAAAATTTACATTTCACGAAATAAATGAAATTGTTTTCCTCCTCCTTCGTCCTCCTCTTTTAAGTCAACTAAAATCTCCTCTTTGACCACCGTCCTCTTCCTCTCTTTCGTCCCTTCTTCGTCCTGTCTGCTGCTAACTTCTCCCTCACTGCTTATCCAAGAACAGTGACAAAGGCTCCGACAGCAACAGCATCGCCGAAGTTCAGAGATGAGCTGGACCCGAACGCGAAGAAGAGGAGGCAGAACCGGGCGAGATTCCGTCGGGTATCGTTTTGGGATGGGTGGTTGCGCTAGCGTTAAGACAAACCTTGGCGATGTGAATATGATTAATGTTTTGACATGTCGTAATTGCACTTCACTGTCTTGTTGAGCTGAAAAGACTGTTCGTCGCCGCGTAGCCTAACGACCCGCGCAAGGTCGTTGGCAGTGCCACAGAAAGGAGTAGTTTTGACAGCTTCAAAGGCAGAGGCACCGTCACGGCGACGACCACCTTCAAATTCAAACCCTCGGGTGGCGCAGTACTTTAACCATCTCATGCTAAAACTACTAATCCAAAAGCTGTCGCGATAGGCTTTGGAATGGTACCAAGTAGAAGGAAAAGTTCGAAACTTATGATCTGAGGGAAGGCCAAGCCATGGCGATAGCTTTGGATTGATGTATTTTGTGCATTCGTATGCTCGGAGTAGATGGTCTTTTTTGGTTTTTTTTTTTTTCCTTTTACTAATGATGAGTTTGGTTTATTCTTCATGCACTTTCTTAAGATAAACAAGCTTCAGTCGGTACTTTATTTTATTTTATTTTAATATTAAGCAACTTACTCGTTGTGTTGTAAGGACTCTATTTGATGTTAATGGAATAAGGGATGCTTGAGCAATTTGGCGGACTCTTTGGTCATTATCTATCGATGCATCTTTCATTGGTTGATTGGTTGACTGATATTCCTTCAAATTTGATGCGTATTTTATAATATATGTTGATGTGATTAAAAAAAGAACTGGACACTATGGGTGCGTTTGTTTGTGTTTCGTTTAAAAATTGTTAGGAACGAAATAGAAAAAAATGTTTCGTTAGGGGGAACAATTTTTGAACAAAAAGACGTGTTTGGTAAACTTGTTCGGGAATAAAAATAAAAGAAACATGTTTGGTAAATTTGGATAATTTTTTTATTTCTTTTATGTTTTCTATTTTTTTATTTTTCCTTTTTTTCTTTTTTCTTTTTCATTTTTTTTCTTCTTTTGGCCGGTCGCCGCCAAGGCCTTGGCCGGCGACCGGCCGGCGAGGCCGAGGCTCGCCGGCCACCGCGAGCAAGGCCGAGGCTCGCCGGCCGCCGGGCGAGCTCGGCCTCGCCGGATCCGGGCGAGATCGAGCTCGCCCGTGCCGGCGCGAGGTCGGCCGCTTGATCCGGCGAGGCCGAGCTCGCCCGGGCCAGCGGCGAGGCGCGGCCTCGTCGGGCCACCCGCAGCGAGCTCGGCCTCGCCGGATCCGGGGCGAGATCGAGCTCGCCCGGCCGGCGCGAGGTCGGCCTCGCCATGGCCGGGCGAGCTCGAGCTCGCCAGATCCGGCGAGGCCGAGCTCGCCAGCCGACAGCGAGCCTCGGCTCGCCGAGCCACCGCCAGTCGGCGTCACGGCGGTGGCTAGGCGAGGCCGAGGCTCGCCGGCCGCCGGGTGAGCTCGGCCTCGCCGGATCCGGGCGAGCTCGAGGCCGACCCTTGCTCAGCCATGGCGAGGCCGACCTCGCCCGGCCTACGGCGAGCCTCGGCCTCGCCGGGACGGCGAGCGTCGGCCTCGCCGGGGCCGCGAGCCTCGGCCTCGCCGGGGGCTGGCGAGCCTCGCCGTGGCTGGGCGAGGCCGCCGGCCCTTGTCGGCCGGTCGCCGGCCATGGCCGAGGCCGGCGACCGGCCAAAAGAAAAAAGAACAAGAAAATAAGAGAAAAAAAAATGTTTCTCAAAAATGTTTCAGAAACAAGAAACAAAAAATTTGTGTTTCTTGTTTCTGTTTCTTTTTTGTTCCTGGGAACAAAAAAACAGAAAAACTGTTTAAAAACAAAAAAAAAGAAATACAAACAAACGGGGCCTATATTTCCAACGTTGAAATAGAGAAGCTTCATTCAATTTTTTTGCGGGCAATTTATCTTTTCTATGTATATATGCGTGCGGTGCATCGAATGAACCTTCTCTGTTTCAATCCTACTCCTTAAGTATCTATGGGAGACTTAAAAACTTCCCACCAACTCTAGCATTACATGGAACCAGCAGAATGACACAATGCATGCGTGGAATGATTGTCAATTTTTATTTCATCTTTTCTTCTTCACTAGTCCGAGCCCTTCCTTTAAATGTCTATGCTTCGCCTTCGGCTAGCAAAGTGAGCTCATGTGAGCCTGGTCATACTTCAACTGGTTTGATTTGCACAATGTTTGATGCCTTTCAAAGAGATCGATTATTATGTCCTTGCTCAATTATGTGTGTACGGATCAATCCACATTAAGAAATCGTAGCAACTTAGATCATTGAACTCACTACAACTAATGAAACTTCTTCCTATGTTTTTGTTTTTTGTTTTTTTTTTTGCCCCTCTTTATCATGTAAATAGGTGGTTGCAGACCACAATAGCAAGTTAGCTCTGAGTCGACCACATTCACAGTTACACAATTTGATTTTGGCATATATCCCATTATTTTTCTGATCGTTCATTCTTTGATTTGGCAATTTAAGTTGCTCGAGCTAAAATGAGGGATTGTAATGCCCTTGCTTTTTCCCTCCAAATGTCGATTTCTCTCTACAATTAGATTAGGGCTGGAGATGTAATTACAAGAAGACGCCTTTTTGAAAGGTTAAAAAGGGAAGAAACAGTGTCATTTTCGATCCACTATGAACGACTCGATTAAGCAAACAGTGAAGTAGGAGAGAGAAATTAATAAATAGAACCACACCATCATTTTTTTATCCATCAATTTAGTTGAAACAAAGGAAGGAGCTTAATTGCTTCAACGTTACAAATTAGAAGACGTGATTGCATTATTTGAATATTTTGGAATTATATTGTATTTTCATGACAAGACTTAAGATTTTTAATGCAATTATTCCTAAGCTGAACTACTATAATAGCATTTTTTAATACATTTTTTTAGTTGTTTGTTGCAAGAAAAGCAACACGCGTTAATGCTTAGAATTTTTGTGCTCGTATCTGACTAGACAGGCTGGATCCCTTGGAAAATCGTGGGGAAAGCATATGAAGATATGTTTTATTATAAGATACGTGAACGTCCAAAATTGTTGGCACGATTATGCTTGCTTAAGAAATAACTGGCGTGATATACATATACACGTCACATGGTTGCTGAAAGGTGATGGTACTGTATTAACATTATTTTCGGCCAAAATAATTACTTTGCTAAATCTTAACGTGTATTGATTTCAGTTTTCACATTTACAAAATTGCACTAGTGTCGTCAATCAATATCCAATATTTTAAAATCCACGTGCAGTGTATGGACGAAGTAAATCTGCTGTAGGGTGTAAAGTCCTCTTTCTCGATATATAGATATGTGAATGAAGCTATGTTTATTTTGTGGAAAAGTTTGTCATAAAAAAATATTTTTCCAAAAATTACTTTTAAAAAATTGGGTTTTTTTTTTCCTTTTCAAGTCAAGGAATTCATTCGCGCGCGCGCGCGCGCACACACACACACATATATATATATATATATATATATATATATATATATTTATTGTAAATGGTTTTTGTTGACTAATCATTTCAACAAACCAAACTCTTAATAATCCAGAAAACCAATTCGAGGAAAAAGTTTTCACTCAAGCAAACACACCCTAAGTCATATTTCTTATTTCATGCAGAGGTAATGAAGTATATATTATCTTTAAGAAATTCATATTTTATAATGAATTATAGGGTATATTTGTTTCATTAAAAATGAATTATATGAAAATTATTTTCCTACACGAAAATATTTAGACATGAATTTTTGTTAATAATGAAAATATATTTCATGACTAATTTTTTCAAGTGATGTAAACGGTTATTTTTAAGAAATAAATTCAAAAAAATTCACTTTTTGGATTCTTTTATTTCGTTGAAAATGAGTGATTTGAAAATGTTTTCTAAAATGATCGTTTAAATTACTTCCAAAAATAAATAAATGAAAAATATTTCCATTATCTGCAAAAATATTTAGATATTAATTATGGGTAATAATAAAAATAATTAATTATTTCAAATGATATCAATAATCACTTTCAAAATTTTTATTTATTTTTCGCGTCACAATGACGCAATCATTTTCCTTCTCTTAGTATGAAACCGAATCAATGGAAAGTAGGCGGTATGCCCATGAGAACCTATCATGTCCACAAAATCTCAAAAAAGGCGACAAGAAAACAACGGAAGATTCCGACAAAAAAAGAAAGCCACTAAGGAAAACAAATCGAAAAAACAAAAATTGACAAAACCTTTGAGAAACCCGATGTCGGCTTCTCGAGCGGTGGACGTGGCAGTACCAAATCAATTAAAAAGAAAAAAGGACTCTCGCCAACGTAATTCACAAGTAAATCATTGGCCGGTCGACTATTTTTTATTTTTTCTGGTGTCGTGAAATCTAGTCAATTGGTCTCGTCCGAAAGTAGGGTCAATGGACACGCAAAAATCAAATCGTATTTGACCTAAGGCCACGACAATGAAAGCATCGGCATTCTGAATCGCGACGGTCGTCGTCCTCTTCGGGCGATCGTATAAAAAATCGGAAAAAATTGCCCGCCAATGACTATGCTCCACGATCTGAAGACTATCTCCACGTAGCCAAACGAATTATAATTAGGAGGTGGGACATTGTTGGAAACTAATGGAGCGCACGAAGGCATTATAGCTCGTACCGATTGCACTAAATTTTTTGCTTTTGGCCAGTGTTAGGACTTTGATCATCTTCAAGATGGGCACCAAAAAAAAAAAAAAAATCAAGAAAGTGCGATTTGGAATGAATCGATACGAGACTTTCAAAAAAACGTATCACAAAAAATTGTGAATGGTTGAATTTGTATTGTTCATGATTCACGATCATAAAATAATGATTTCCGTGAACATGTGCCCTAAGATAGGCTTAATGATTACACGGAAGCTCAATCAGATCCACCTTATTAACAAGGTTAGGGTGAATATCATAAAAAAAACCGAATTGGTGAGCCTTCAACAAATTTACTCTTCACTAATTGCTAAATTGGACGATACGTGGTAGTTGCTAGGTTAAGATTTTATCCTACATTTGTCATATAAATATCAATTTGCGAACTTCAGTGGTAATAATTCAATTTATGGAAAATATCGAGGGTAAATTTGTGCAAATTTACCATTTTCGGGATTTTTGGTAGTAAAAAAAAATTAATTTTTGGTAAATTTGTTACAGTAGTATTAGTTTGGGATTTTTCATGATATCAATCTATAAGGTTAAGATGTAGTTAAGGAATTAAGGAAGACACCTAGACCCCTCTTTGTCCAAACTATTTTTCCAAGGGAATGTGGATAAAAAATTAATTTCTTCGCCTTTTACTCCACTTTACCATTTCTTCTTTCCCCACGCATTATCGGCTCTTTGATTTTCTAAATGAAAACGACTAATCTGACAAAGAACCTTCGACGCAAAAGCTTAGTCGTTGATTAATTGCGATTAGAATGCTAATGACATCAGACACATACTAATCCCACAATAAATAAAAAATGAATTAATGTCGAATGATGATTGCAATAGGGATCTGAGATCACGCATCATGAATCATGCCGCGGCTGCCGACCTACCATTAAGCGAGCATCACCACCGTTGGTTTGCTACCAATTTGCTGGAGGATCCGATCGAACGGTGCTCGCCTCTCGTGTGTGTACATGGGGGAGAGAGAGGGATCTTCCAAGTGTTTTTCGATTAAGCATAGAGTGTTACGGGCTTTTTTTCACTTCCTATTTTTTTTTATAAAATAATCACTATAGTAATGTCCACCGCTCTATGTTTGGTTGAATGTGCAATCATATGTTACTAGAGAATCACCTAAAATAATTTCACTGGAAGTCAATCGAGCCATTTCATTAAGAATTTATACGAATGGCCTTTTGTCAACACGATTGTCTCGAGATCTGAGCATTGTTATTTAATAAGAGAAATTGAAAGAGGCTAGCTAACATCAACTTAATTGTCTCGTCAGAAACAAAGATTCAGTAAATTGGAAGCAATTACTTATAGACCATGTAGACTGAGCCTATCCTCGACCAATGATTATGTGGTCCCATCACGATGCTCGTACAATTAGTAATTTTATTATTGAGTTCACGATATACTCCAAATGTCCCCGTGAATTTCTCTTCGCAATTCATGTTTTGAGAAAGTCAAAGGATCGTAGCATTCTAATTTATTAGTGTACCAATTCTTTTATGACCTCTTCAACATTGTTCATGACTAAGTTTATAATTCCCTTGCCTGGAGGGCGTAAGTTTTTAATGCTATCTTGTGAGGTTGCTTGAGGGATGAGCATTTGTGTGGACTTGGTACTTGGAAAGAAACGTTTCCTATGAGAAAATTTAGGGTTTTAATAAGAAATCTTAGTACATGTAGCATTTCTTAATCTATCATGATCAGCCGATGAAGGAAATACAAAGCCACATTTTTCCCTTCCTTAAAAACAGAAGCATCTAGCCCTCTATTTTTTTTGCTACCTTCTATTTCAAGTTTGATCCAAAAAGTAAGGATGCAAGGAAATTATAGATGAAGATGAAAAAAAAAAAAACACATACATCCACTAACTCAATCCCATGAATTTACCATTATGAGGATGTATATAGAGAAAGAGTAAAAAAAAGAGCATATGTAATTTAATCAACATTGGCTGTAATCCAAGTGGAGAAGCAAAATAGAAATCCGATACCTTCATTGAGGGAAATTACCAAAAAGGAGTCCAAGTCCCATCGGTTAACATATTTATTAGACCTAACTTTACTTAAAAATTTAAATGAATGAATTATAGGCTAACTACAATATATTAATTGTTCCATACCACTCTAATTTTTCGATGACACGTATGTATCTCAACAATCTTGTCAGGTTTGCTTCCCTCGATTCAAATTGCATTAACTTAACTCGAATTGAGAAAAAGCACAGTCTTCTCAACTCGAATTGATATATTTCTCTCAATTTGAATTGGGAGGAATTTATCATTTTTATCTATTTTTTTCCCTGGTTTGCTGCTATGCTCTTCTTGTCTTGTCTACTTACCAAACTTATCTTTCACTTCCATAGTTAGGAATCAACCAATTGCTTCAGATCCTCCAAATCAAGAAATATGATAGGATGATGAGTTCATACGTCATACGATATCTCCTAATTTTGGAAGGTTGCATATTCTGATCTAGATATTGATCCGAAAGCTCCTCTTCCTGATCTAGATTTAGATCCGGTAGATCACGAAAGGCGTTTCCATACTCATTAATATTCTTCCAAACTAGATCTGGATTTTGAAATCTCTTCAACCTATACAACGATGATATTGAGGTCACCGGACCCAAGCGCGACCGGTGATGATGCAAGCAGCGCTGTAACTATCTCCGTTCATTACACTTTGACGTCGAGACAAAAACGTTCTTTTGGGATGAGGGCATGCCCATCACCAATTCCCGCTTTACGTTCGGGATTTGCTTGCCCTATAATTCCGGAGAACCGGGCACCCAACACTTTCATCGCTTCAAGAAATCGAACGAATCTACATCGGACACGATATTTAACGACATACGGAAGCGCGCCTCGACACGATTCCATTCCATTCTAGATAAGTAAACAGTAAATAATGAACAAAATAAAATCTTTTTTTTTTTTTTTTTTTTAACTTTACGGCGGGTAAGTGGGGGCGAGTGAAAAAAACAACACTTACTTTTTCACCCCGCATTCCGTATTTCGTACTCGCTTTCCGGTCCTCCTACGTCTTTCCTCCTCCTCCTCCTGCTCTTCTTCTTTCTCCGTCAAAATCAACGAAGAAAAAAAAAAGGAGAAAAAAAAAGAGAAGTCATCTTTGACCACCACCATAGCCAAAGTCGCCACCTTCCTCCTGCCCCTCCTTCCTCCTTCTTCCCTCCTTCCTCCGTCCCCTCTCCGTCTCTCCATATTTATACACCGACGCGTCGCCCCAGCTCCCACCGTCCCGACCGAAGCTCAGATGGTCGCCGGCGGCATCGCTCGCCGGAACGACGCCAGCTAGCAGCAGCAGCAGCAGCCTCCTCGGTTGACTACTCCGGTTCGACCGCTTCCGCCTTCCGCCATGGGGCTCTGCATCTCCACCACCAGGGTCAGCGGCTCCAGCAGCAACGCCGCCGCCGCCGCCAACCAGAAACGCCACGAGATCGGGCGGCCGCAGGCGGCGGCGGGGGACGGCCGGGGCCAATGAGAAGAACAAGCAGAAGGTCAGGGGCGAGGGCGGGAAGAAGAAGAAGGGGAGCGGGGTGATCCCGTGCGGGAAGCGCACCGATTTCGGGTACGCCAAGGACTTTGACCGGCGGTACACGATCGGGAAGCTGCTGGGGCACGGTCAGTTCGGTTACACTTACGTCGCCACCGACAAGGCCAATGGAGATCGAGTCGCCGTCAAGAGAATTGAGAAGAATAAGGTGGTTCACTCTTCCTTTTCTTTTTTTCTTTCTGTTTTCTGTTTTTTTTTTTTTTTTTTTTTGGTGGCTTCTTCTCCTGTTGCAAGTCGCGATTGCTGGTTCTGGAGCTCAATTTAGGTTGCGAGATTGCTGTGGGGCTAAATTTGGTGTTCAATTCAGTTCTAAAGAAGGGGATCAAAAAAAGGAAAGGATTTTATGATGTCACTGATGAAGAATTGATAGACTAGATTACTCCAAAAGAAGAATCTTTTTTCATCTTTGGAGAAGGGATAGTTTCTAAGGGTTCAGCTTTTCCGATTGAATGAGTCCATCTGAAGCGAGATAATCAGCGCACGCATCCGGTCGTCCAAAAGGGTGCGGACACTGTTGCAATTAATTCTCTCCGTTAGTAGGAATATTCCTGCGAATTTGGCTTGTTTGATGGATTCTGGGGAAGCTTGAGATCGGCATTAGAGGAGTTGAAATTTGTCGAACTCGGTGGGCTTTAAGCTTAGAGCTTTTGCAGTTCAGGATCAGGTCAGATTCTGGGGGTTCCGCGTTTTGCCTTTGTCTGCTTAGTTGCTTTTCTGTGGTTAGCTCTGTGAATTGGGTTGCGAGGTTCTCCGCTACCTTATCTTTTAGTAGTTAAGGATAAGCAATCTGGATTTTCTGCGAAATTTTCCTAGTATTTGTCATTGACCTGACTACGAGAACCACAAAAAGTCCCCCCTTTTGCACTTTTTTTTGTCTGGTTCTTTATCTTCCTGGCTAATTCAAAAAGAAGAATAATGCTAGAGATACGTATATTGTTTTGCAAGAATGGCTTTGCAAAGTGATGTGCAGATTTTTGTTGAGTTTAGAATATGATCCACTTGTTTAAATACTAACTTACAGGTCGCCATGTTGCTTTGAAAATCAATTTTGTGGAGCTGTTATAGCATTACCCTTTTGAGAGAAGGGCTTGACACATGCTGTTGCATGTTCTTCAATAATTGTATGTTTTATGTCACGTGAACTATAAATTCAACCCATAGGTTCAATTATGACATGTGGGGCTCAGTGGAAAGGAAAAAGAGAAGAAAGGGAAGGGGAAACGGAGAAGCTTGTTATGCAAAAAGTAGATCGGTTTCGGTAGGTATAGGCAATTAAATTGGCTTCCTTGAATTTCTACCTTATGCAAGTTGAATTTTCCAAAATTTTTGTAATATTTAATTATATGACATACAAATATGCTTATTTTGCCAACCATGTAATGTCTCTTGTCTTATACAGTATCTTGATCTGGGTAGTTTCGGATTAACCCCTTGCTTGCACATAATTCTTTTGCTTGAACTATAATAGAGGAGAGATTTACAGTACATGCTATTGACCAACGGTTACATCAGTAGACACTGTTTAGAATGTAGTGCAAAGTCTCCACGTCAGGATTCAGATATTTAGAAAGGGAATACATTTTGAACTCCATGCCTTTTCTAGCAAGAATATCTTCTAAGTGGCTCCTTTGAACTTTTTGTTTTTCTTCTCGTCGTAGTTTAGTGTCTTTATGGTGGTTCAATTAAGCAGAGGTCTCTGCATGGAGATAATCTTCTATTGTTGGTGGTATATTTTTTTTATAATGTTTGCATGAAACTCCTTTAAAAATCTATCCTAAAACAGTTGGGTAATCTTGCAAACAAAATGTTGAATGCAGATGGTTCTTCCTATTGCTGTTGAGGATGTAAAGAGAGAGGTCAAGATATTGCAAGCCTTGACAGGGCATGAGAATGTTGTTCAATTTTATAATGCCTTTGAAGATGATTCGTACGTGTACATAGTTATGGAGTAAGTTATGCCATCCTTTCTCGAGATGTTACTTTCCCCCAAGAACTCAGTAAATAGTATTATTCTAGTAATAATGCTTTTTTCTGCTTTTATTTTCTATCTGTGCATAATGACTTTGTGTTATCTTGATTTTACTTTTTCAGGTTATGTGAAGGTGGTGAATTACTGGATCGGATATTGTCCAAGTAAGAATTTTTGTCTTAAATGACTGAAGCGGCGATTCTTGTAGCTTGCAAATGCTTGATCAGTGTGCTACTTCTTCATGGTTTTCTTTGAGCAGGAAGGACAGCCGGTACACTGAGAAAGATGCGGCAGTTGTTGTACGGCAGATGCTCAAAGTCGCTGCCCAGTGTCATTTACATGGTCTAGTGCACCGTGATATGAAACCAGAGGTAAAAGTCATGACATGTTGAGTTACAATGTGGAGTAATGCTGCTTTGGAAGCTCTCTTATGTTTCTTGTTGCCTGCAGAATTTTTTGTTTAAGTCAAAAAAAGATGACTCCTCTTTGAAAGCCACGGATTTTGGCTTGTCGGACTTCATAAAACCAGGTGATTAGATTTTTATGGCTGAAGATAATTTTGCATATTGCTTAGATGACATTTGGCTTTCTCTGTCCCAACTCCTGAGTAATATTAGTGGAAGTATTTCACCTCAGCATCTGCCTCCTCTTATGGACTGTCAGTAGCTGCCGTGCTAAATGTGATAGTGCAGATGCTAAAGTGGGCCATTTAATTTTTATAATCAGATCGACATATCCTCTTTGTTTTCTTTCATTTTCCCTATCTTGTTCATAGGGCTATAAAGGATTTTTACTTGCTTTTGCAAACCTACGCCGTAATTTTTTTTTTTTTATAAACTGAATGAGAAATTGCCTGAAAATTAATGCTCTTTCATTGATTGCAGGAAAGAAGTTTCCAGATATTGTCGGTAGTGCCTATTATGTTGCTCCTGAGGTATTGAAACGCAAATCAGGACCAGAATCAGATGTGTGGAGTATTGGTGTGATAACATACATTCTACTATGTGGGAGGCGTCCCTTCTGGGACAAGACTGAAGATGGTATCTTTAAGGAGGTATTGCGTTTGTCTATTTGGAGCGACTTCATTTCTACCCTTTCTAGTTGTTTTGTTCAAATCTTGTGGGTTACGCGACCCATGCGATTTGACTTTTACCTAGTTCGGAATAGCGGGTTATGCAGCCCATGCGATTTGACTTTTACCTATTGAAGAACACTTGAAATCTTTTAGAACATACAAATATTGGTGGGAGAGTTGATAATTAATCATCACTTGAATAAAGTGAAAGCAAATGGTCCTTAATCAACAAAATGAGAGACTGTTGAGCGAAGTAATCAGTTTGCACTTCTATAATTTTGCACTAGTTCAGATGCCCAAGATCCCACAATCAATATGTAACATTTAATATTTCCAATCCTAGCAATAAGGGAGGGAAACGTGGGGAGATCCTGTACCTTGGATGTCAAAACTTTCCTTGATGATCTTATTTTTTGCGATGTCACTTATGCCGCTGTTTAATTTTTTTCAGGTTTTGAAGAGCAAACCTGATTTTCGACGCAAACCTTGGCCAAGCATAAGCAATAGTGCTAAAGATTTTGTTAAGAAGCTACTGGTAAAGGATCCTCGGGCTAGACTAACTGCTGCTCAGGCCCTTTGTATGTCTCCATTTCTTCTTGAGCTAACTATTATGGTGATTATCATTTTCTTGTTCCTATAAAAGTGTTCTCATTGGGTTTCCCTCATCTGCACTGTCTCTACTGTTTCAGCACATCCTTGGGTGAGAGAAGGGGGAAGTGCGTCAGAAATACCAATTGACATATCTGTTCTGCACAATATGAGGCAATTTGTGAAGTATAATCGTTTCAAACAATTTGCTTTGAGGGTGAGTTGCACATTCTTAAAACTTTTCAGGAGAATGACCTGTCCCCTCTTCTTATCTTTACTTTTATTCTCTCTTTTCTTTTAAGGAACTTTTTAAATTTCCACCTGCAGGCTCTGGCCAGCACGCTAGATGAAGAGGAACTGGCTGATCTCAAGGATCAGTTTGATGCAATTGATGTAGATAAAAATGGTTCTATTAGTCTTGAAGAAATGAGACAGGTGGGTTTCTGATTTTGGAACTCTCAAGTATTATGCAACTTTTACCAAAGTACGTCTGTTTCTCTGTTCAGAATAGACAAACTGAGAAAGATGGTTTTTCCGCAGGCCCTCGCTAAAGATCTTCCTTGGAAGTTGAAGGAACCACGTGTTTTGGAGATTCTTCAAGCTGTAAGCCTTTCTCTATTTATTGGATGAATCAGCATAAACTCATCTACTTGGAAGTTATGTTTTTAACTCTTGATTGTCCCTCTTAAGGAATTAAGAATTCTGCATCTTTTCTCCCCCTTTATAGTTTAAACCTGCATTAAGATTTTTTGGTCTTTTTGAATAAAGAAATCTGCAGACTACTATTCTTCATCAGGAGAATTTCATTTGTATTTTTCTTTGTCTAAATTTTTCTGTCCTTGAGCAAATATGACAATACCTAGTCCATAAGACTTGCATTGCGTTTTCTGTTTGTCTGGATTAGTCTAAGCATATTTCCATCTCCCTCATGCAGATTGATAGCAATACAGATGGGCTAGTAGATTTCCACGAGTTTGTTGCCGCCACCGTACATGTGAATCAATTGGAGGAACACAACTCTGAGAAGTGGCTACGAAGATCGCAGTCTGCTTTTGAGAAATTTGATCTCGATGGAGACGGGTATATAACTCCAGAAGAGCTAAGAATGGTATGTGTTCTTTCTCCCTTTGTGCTGCATGCCCAATCTCTAGTCTCCTCTCCTAGCTGCTGTTCCACAATCTCACTTGCACCTCCCGGCAATTAGTTTACTTTTGAAGATGAAATATTGCTTATTTAGGCGCAATAGGAGATTATGGAATCCAACTCAGCGAGAAGAGACTTTCTTTTATGGTTCTGTCAACGCTTTTACTAAATCATCATCATTATCATTATCGATGCCTTTATGTGGATGGAGCCCAGCTATTCTGATGAAGCAAAGGATCGAATGCATGTTTCGAGCGTGTCAAGCATGGGGAACTTCTTGAAAGCCTTCATCTTAATATGTTATTCAGTCTACTACAGTAAAGGCCGCCTATCCGTAATTGAAAGTTTCTCTCGTATTAGCAAGTTAGATAGCAATTGTCCACTGAGCACCGGGTGTTTGATTTGTCACTACGAACTGGCTTATCAGAAATAATTTGGCATGAAATGATTCTGGGTCCTTCTCATCCAAGACAGTGCTATCAGCATAATTCATAACCCTTGAGATGTTTCTTTTTTGGCAGCACACCGGCCTGAGAGGTTCAATCGATCCACTTCTTGAGGAGGCTGATATCGATAAAGATGGGAGGATAAGTCTATCAGAATTTCGCCGGCTGCTGAGAACTGCCAGTATGAGCTCAAAAACCATCTCCAGCCCATCGAATTTCCGGAATTCACGTAAGATGTAGTGTAGGAAGAGACGTGGATTTAGGAAGATGTACAGTCTCTTGTTCAGAGTGTCGGGAATTTTCTTGTTGTTTCCCCCACCAATTGTAAGCTGTGATCGTGAGTTTCCCTCCCATCACGCTCTGCTCCTTCCCGAAAACCGGCGCGCGTTTGCGAAAGCCGCCGTCGGACTCTAGTTGTAGTACGTTGTAATCTGCCATTGAAGAAGAGAGCTATTAGATTTGATTCTCCGTTTTGAGACGCGGTACTTAAACTCCGATTGAAGCTTTTATGTTTTCTTTATTCCTCGCCAAATTATCCAAAGTATTCCTGTGTAAGTGTCTCTTTTTTATAAATCGTTTGTAGAGCTCACCATTTTGTCTCTGGTGTGACCTGGTCCTTTTCCTTTTTCTCCTGTTTATTTTTCTTCGATGCGGTATTAATTTCCAAGCAAGCAAAGTTTTATAATGGTTAATACCATGAAAAACTCTAAATTAGTACAATTGTGATAAAATTATCCAAAATTAATTTTTTGATCACAAAAAATTTTAAACTCGATACATTTACGATAAATTTAATCTGATTAGTTTTCGTTAAATTTTATATTTAAAAAATAGTAAGTTGGATAACATGTGACAGTTGACGGATGTGTTAATTTGGGATTTTCCACTTCGTCTGTCACAAGTGTATAGGTGTTTGATTTTTTGTAATATTAATTTAATTGAACGAAAACTAAGGAAAGTTAAATTTATCACAAATATATCAATTTAAAGTTTTTAATATTTAAAAAATCAGTTTTAAGTAATTTTTTCACTATCTCAATTTATGGTGTTTCGTGATATTAAACATTTTTTTAAAACTCTCATGGCATGTGAATTTTAAAACTCATGACCTCAAGTAAATGAAATTAATGTGTAAATTGATATGACGTGGTTTTCTTTTCAAGTACTCACTAATAATTCATCACCAGATACTATGTATCAATCTTATAAATCACTTTAAAACTGATTCACATCATGAGATTCGACACTCTAAACTTTTTTGTAATGTACAGATCTCGTGCTTTGGCAATTCGTGCGGTGGAGGACTCTCATCGTGTCATTACAACTCATGCGGCCCGTCGTTGCTTTCCTAGACGGATGCGAGCTCTTTGATTCCTCAATGTAAGCACCGAATCGTCAGTAGATCCTTCTGTCGGGCGTTTGCCGCGTTGACTTTTCGTAGACTTAACACACAGAATATTACGAAACCAGGAAATCTCTCTCTCTGTTCAACGCAAATGCCTCTTTCCACCGCCTCCACCCGCCGTCGGTCACCACACTCTGTCTTCATTTCTTCCGCAAGGCCGAGGTCAATGGCAACGGCAAGTAGTCATGCGAACTGGGCGAGTTAGAAGGTCGCGGATAGTGGTTACGCCAAGGACTTACGCCAAAGCTGATGCGGCCAATTTGGATACACTATTGTCACCAAGAAAAGGCCAATGGACAGCAGGTTGCCGCCAAGCGACTTTACAAGAACAAGGTCACTCTTGCTCAGCCCTTCTATGTTTTCTCATAGCCATTCCACTGGGAGTCGCGAACGCGTACATATGATAATGTGTTTGCGCTCGTGACAGGATGAACAAATTTTGCATGAAATAGCTTCTGCACAAGTCCAAAGGCTGAATGTGTGTACATACATATAGCAAACAGTTAGCTCTTAGTAATCATGTCATTGTCACTAGATTGCAGGCGTATTGTACTGCAGTTCAATAAAATAAATGTCACTCAGATATTTCGTCGA
The DNA here is from genome assembly GCA_016097485.1 of Eucalyptus sideroxylon x Eucalyptus melliodora. NCBI lineage: Eukaryota > Viridiplantae > Streptophyta > Magnoliopsida > Myrtales > Myrtaceae > Eucalyptus > Eucalyptus sideroxylon x Eucalyptus melliodora. Next base: position 33,041,620 of record CM027833.1, read on the forward strand.
AGGATTTCCTAATTACAAGTTTAAGCTATTTGTTGGATGACGGGCCATATGTATATAGGCACATCCGGACGCTGGCCTTCGTGTTGTATTTTTTTTCCATGCCTCTATGGTGGCCTCCATCAGGCAGAGAGGCCTTCTGCAGATAATTTCCGCTGCTCAATTTTGGAGGGGTACTGTTTCCTGATATTTACGTGAGATTCTTCTAAGATTATGTCCTGGAAAATGTTGTCCGTGTTGCAAGTGTATGATTTGATTTCTGGACGCAGAACTCTGGATCATGCTAGCCTTGACAGGGCTTTGAGAATGTCATTCAATTTTATTACGCATTTGAAGATGATTCTTATGTGTACGTAGTCACGGAGTAAGTCGTTCCCACTCTTTTATCTTCTTTTTATCATCTTTTTGCCAATCAGTGCATGATGACATTGAGTCGTCTCAAAACTGTTCTTTTCAGGTTATGCAAGGGTGGCGATTTACACAATCGGCTACTGGCTAAGTAAGAGCCTCAAGAACTCATGCAACACAAGTACTAAATAAGTCTGCGACGACTGGTTTGTGGTTTTCCACGAGCAGGGATTATGGCTGTCACACTGACGAAGATGCAGCAGTGGCTGCACGACAGATTGTCCAAATTGCTGAATTCATTCACGTGGCTTGGCACACCGTGACATGAAACCCGAGGTAGTAACGAGTATGTCCCTGGTCCAAAATGCAAAGTACTGCTGATTGGGTAGCTCTCTTATCATTCCTTGTCGCCTGTAGAATTTGATGTTCAAGTTGAAGGAAGAAGAATGCCCTCTGGAAGCCACAGGTTTCGGCTGCTTGGATTTTATAAGACCAGGTAATTAGAAGTTGAATGCTACAGATTGTTTTTGCTTTTTCTCAGATGACGTTCAGCATATGCTGTGCTAAATGTGAAGAGGCACTTGCACTGATGGACTCACCAGTATATTTTTTCAATCTCGTGATACCTTCAATCGATTGCAGGAGAGAAGTTCCTAAACAATTATGGCAGTCTCAACTACATTGCTCTGAGGTATTAAATTGCCAATCAGGACCCAGATCAGATGCGTGGAGTATCAGCATCACAACCAATGTCCTACTCAGCAGGAGGCGTCCCTTCTAGGACACAACTGATGACAGTATATATTATTTCAGGTGCTTGCATCTCGCATGGTAAACATAAACCGCATATCCAGGGAATGACGTGAGTGAAAGTTGAACAGAGTGATGGTGGTTTGCACTTAAAATTTTCAACTAGTTTTGTAGCTTAGTCACCTGAGGACTCGACCAAAATGAAACATGACACAAGATTGCCAATCCTTGTGAGAAAGGGAGGAAAACATTGGCAAACCTGTACCTTAGAAGCCACGTGAGAGCAATGCGGGTAAAGGTAAGGACATATATAAGTTATTGGGGAGGTCAATGTCATATATGCAGTTTACACACTGCAAAAACCAAGTGATTAAGCAGAGAGATGCCTTAAAGTCGCCCCTTTTGTACCTATTACACATGGACATGTCAAATACTGGGAAAAGCGGGAGAGATCTTGTACCTTAGATAAGATTTCCTTTGCCCCATGCAGCTAATTAATTCCGTCAGATCTTGCAATGTGAACCTGATTTTCGATGCCAACCTCAGCCGAACATAAGCGATGCTGCCAAAGATTTCATCCAGAAGTTACTGACAAAGGATACTCGGGCTAGACTGACTGCTGCTCTGGTCCTTTGTATGTCCTGGTTTCCACTAAACCAACTGAATAAGTAAGCTGGGATGAATGCACCATGTCTATCTTCACGGTAAAAGTAATCTTATGGCGTTTCTTGGTACAACACGGATACTCTGTCTCCAATTTTCCAGCACATTCTTGGCTTAGAGGAGGAAGTGCACTGGAAGTACCTGTCGACATATCTGTTCTGCATAACATTGGGCAATTCACACAGTACAGTTGTTTCAAACAATTTACTTTGAGGGTAAGTTGCAAATTCTTGGAGCTTTTGGTGCGTGCTAGAGAGACCTTCTGAGCACCTCTTGTTAACTTTATTTGTGTTTCTTTTAAAGACTCGCTTTTTACCTTTTGAACCACCACTTGCAGGCTTTGGCTGACACACTCAATAGAGGAACTGCCTGATCTCATAGATCAGCTTGATGCTATTCATGTTGATAAAGATGGTTCCATTAGTTTCAAAGAAATAAGACACGTTAATTTTCCGATTTCAGACAGATACAGCATTATTGTGCCACTTCCACACATCTACAATTTTCTCTCCTGTTAGGAAACGAGAATATTAAAAAAGATGTTTCTCTGCTGGCCCTCACCAAAGATCTTCCTTGGAAGTTGATGGAATTGCGGGTATTGGAGATTCTGCAGGCTCTAAGCTTGTCTCTTTACATAATTCAGCATTTTTGCTCTTCCATTTGAATTTGAACCTTGATTCTGTACTGTTCTCTCGTTGAGAGAATTACACCAACGTGTTTCTCTTAAGAATAGTTTCTATAGCAGCAAATTCGAGCAAAAGAAGTCTGTGTGACTTGCCCTGTGGTATCTAATCGTTGGAAATGCTCTGAGCACATGTTTCCTCTCACTTCACACAGATAGATAGCAATGTGGATGGGCTAGTGGATTTCCACGAGTTTGTCTCCGGCGCTCTAAATGTGCATCAACTGGAGGAGCTTGACTCGGAGAAGTGGCTACAGAGATCGCAGGCTGCTTTCTAGAAGTTTGATCTCGATGGGGACCAGTATATTACCCCTGAAGACCTAAGAATGGCAGGTGTCCTTTTTCCTTACTCTCAGCCTCAATCTAATGCTGTTATCATTCAGTTTTAGGCCCAGGGAGAGTTTTCTTCCTAGCATTTTTTCCATGGTCTCCAATAATCATTTGGCCTGGTCCAATGAATGCATCACATGAATGAAATTCTTTCACTACTTGCTCAATTTAAATAGCGCTTATCGGAATGCAATGTGAAAGTTTATGCAATCAGTCAAGGGCCTGGGATGAGCTCTCTGTGTCTAAATTAAGATAAGGTCATCCGCACAATTTGTCCGATGACTTGTTTCTTTCTCCAGGACACTAGATTGACAGGTTCTGTTGAATCACTTGAGGAGGCAGACACTGATAAAGACGGAAAGATAAGTCTATCAGAATTTCGCAGCTGCTGAGAAGTTGAGAGAGTACACGCTCTCGAAATGTCACTAGCCTGTATAACTTTCAGGATTTACGGAAGGATGTATTGTTTTTTTGTTTGAGATATTCTTTCCTAGTGGCCCCCAAAAATCGCGTGTTGTGATCACAAATTACACATCTAAAGGAGCGTATTATGAGTTTCCCTCATGCGCATCTCCGCGAAAATTAGATGCAGTCTTTTGTCAGCAAAGTCGATAATCATCCATAGGCTTACGGCTATGCATTGTAATATCCCATTGATTGGAGAGACTTAGTCATCCAACTCTGATATCCAGTCTCTTGAGCATTCGATTCGGCAGCGATGGCAGTGATACGAGGACGGCACATGCTGCAAAAAACACAGAGAGAGTCAAACCGATGTCCGCTGTTCCGAGAATTACCTTCCATTTCGGCTCATAGCTCTCCAATTAGCGTGTACCCTCTTGCTTGGCTGTTCTTTGTAATAAGGAACAACAGATTCGAAACGGGCACTATTAAGAAGGAGCTCAGGCAGTTCATTTTGACCAGATCAAAGCAGACAGAAAACAAGCCGAAGCGCGTCATATCGAAATGAGTCACGCCCAGATGAGTACTTCACCGTCTGGCAACTCCCTGTAATAATCTATGCACAGACAGACGCATGTGTGTTCCATAATTGATTTGACTTCGGTGGAGCCGACATCATGAATCACCGCCAAGTTGAAAGATTAGAAAGAGTCTGCAAATACATGGCTTCTGGGCGACGTGCGAAACTGGTTCTCTTCTTCGGCTACGCATCTTCTAGTGATTATACAAGAATCTGACGTAGTTATTATCACCCAAGTTGTTAATCTCCCAAGTTGCAATCCAGACAGGCACCTTCCATGCATCGAGAGCTCGGGTCGATCCACTATGCGACGCGACGATGCACAACAGCCGACGATGGTGCAACAATAATCCGTACGCACAAAAACCTAAAATTCCCCGATAAAAAAACCCGTTATCCGACCGACCACTATTCTCAGCACAGGCGCGCGCGTCCGCACTTCCCAACCTGTCGATCATACGTATGTACGGGACAAAATCAAAGTAGCTTCCAAGCTCGAGCCTTGAACGGTTCAAGCACGTGCACATCATCAAAGCGCATTTAAAGTTAAGAAATACCATAAAGTCATTGTCGGGGAAGTTCATGTCGGGCGGACAAGTCGTGAGATATGATAATTTCGAGGATGGTTATCCGGAACTCTCGATGACGAGATACTCGTGCAGGAAGAAGCATCATCATGGCTAAGTCCAAGGATGTGATGTCGCCATCTCACGCGATGGCGACGTGACGAACCGAGCAGGGAGTGGGGGCATGTGAAGCTCCCCGAACGTTGCCGGAAACATGCGACCACTTGAGACCCAAGTTGCATTATCTCTTCGGTGCGCCTGGGGGACTGACATCATCGGAGGCGTGCGCGGCCACTGATTTTCCGCTCCACGCCGCGAGAAAACTTCGCCCTGTTTCGATGGCGACCGGGGATGGCGATGACGAGGGCGAGGGCGATGCCTCCGTTTGAACCGTTCAGCATATCTTCTTCGTACGCACTCGGAAATCTCTTGCCTTTGTGAAGGGCTAAGTCAAACCCGGGGCCATCGAGCTTTGCGACTGAGCTTTCGCCCTGTGCCGGAGTTTCCTTCTCGGCATGTGCGAGTGGATTGAGTAAAAAGGTTTCTTTTTGCCCGCTTACGTAGGAAAGGCCCTTTTCTTTTCCTTTTTTTGTGGGCAATGTCGGCAGTTTGCTTTGAAACTGGACCATGCAAATTTCTCCACAAGTGCACCACCGCACTTGTTATTTTATACATAGGTAGCCCGGAGGTGATTATCGGGTTCGGTTCTATTCGGAAGCTGGACCGAACTAGCCCGGATTGACCGATTCAAGGCCGTTTTTAGGAAGAACAGTTCGGTTTCCAGCTTTAGATTTTGATCATACTTTTTAAAAATTTTAAAACTGGATTATTTTTTTTTTAAAGTTTTAGGATTTTATTATACTTTCGTAATAAATTTTAAAATTTCCAATATACTTATCTCATTTTTGTTTATTTGTAATTCCAATTTCAAGATGAGCTTTGAGTTTGGTTCAATCTAAGAGCCGGATCAAACTCGCCCAAAACTGACCGATTCAAGGCTGAGTTTGTGGTGTCAATTTCGAAACCACTAATTTTACTAGAGAACCAATCTAAACCAATTTTGAAGCTCATAGACAATAGCATAACCACTCAATCGATATAGATTTCTGTATAGAAATTGTGAAATTTCTATATTTTATTAAAAGAACGTGATTTTTTACGCAAAAGAACTATATAATAAATAAAAACAAAAATTGAAACCAGCAATGATGAGATCGGTTCCTAACCCTAGATCGGAAACACCCATCTCAAAATCGATCACTCAGGTGTCGGTGAACCGGTGGAATTGTACAATTTCAACGATGTCCCACGTAAATAATAAAGGCATCTTTTGTACGGGCAATGTCGGTAAAATTGCTTGGAAACTGGACGGAGCAATTTCTCCGCACGTGCCATGACGCATTATCTGACTTTTTGTGAAGTTCTTGTTGTAGGCGCACTTTTTGATTTTCAAAAATTACACTTCGTTCGTGATAGAAAGTCATTTTTTAAGAAAATATTCATATCTTTCTATTATTCATCTGGAGTCTAAAAATAAATTTGAAAATATCTTTCGTTATTCAATAAGAAAAATCTTTACCTCTATGCATCTCTTTAAATAATTTTATTATTATTTTATTTTTAAAATCATTTTTTAATTATTTTTTATTTTCTTTCTTTTTCTTTTTCCTTTTCTTTTTTAGGTGACCAGTCATAAGTGAGCTAGAGTCTCGCTACAAGCCGGCGAGGCTCGAGCTTACTAGATTCTAGTGAAAGCAAGCCTTGTCGACTTGTGGTGAGGCCGAGCTTACCAGTAACGCCTGCCCAATGCCTGAAGGTCAAGGAAGTTGGTGACCAAATGAAAAAGAAATCAAATACGAAGAATCTATTCTTTATTCATGCTTATTTCTACTACTATGTTCCGTTTATATATATATATATATATATATATATATATATATATTATATAGATATTTCTATCTATAGATTCTATTTATAGAAATCTATGTAGTAGACTTTGAATGGCTAGTGTGGTTCATTCAGTAATGAAAACCTCTTTTTGGCTTCGGCCAAACACTTTTTCTTGTTGGTCGAGCTTTCTACAAAAAAAGCAATGCAAGTTCGGGCAAATCTACATTTGAAGAAGTTATAGGTATAGGAATTCGAACCAAGCTACCCCATGATCGTGATATGATATCATCATTAGGTGGTGAGAAACCATGCCTTATGATGAAAGGAGAGCATTACGTCCCGATCGGAGAGCCATAGATCACAGACGGTATCTCCCCATGGCCAACGGGCCCATTTGATTCAATTCATGAATTAGCCCACACCACAAGTCAAGCTTAGCTGCCTTCCCTTTCATTCTTCAGGTGGTCTGTGATAACGCTCGTTTAGGAGACAATGAGTGGAGTGCAGAAGCATCTTTAGAGATAGGGGGGAGTACTACACGAGCTACGATACCGACAAGCTCAAGTCCTGCTAGATTTGGCCACCAGGGCGAGGCTCAAGCTTGCTCAAGGCTAGTCGGGGGAGTTGGGGCCTCACCAAATCTGGCAAGGCTCAAGCTTGTAGGCATTGGTCGAACTTGGCCTCGAATAATTAGGCGAGGCTTTAGCTAGCTTATGGACAATCACTAGTCATCATCTTGGCTAGTGACCGACCAAGACCAGGGAAGAAAAAGAAAAGAAAAAGAAAAAGAATTAAAAATTTGTTTTTTTAAAAGATAAAAATAAAATGAAAATTAGTTTGGTGAAAGAATAAGTGAAAAATAATTCTCTCACTTTTAAATGTGTTATGTCTAATAGTGAAAAACATTTTCCTTAACTAATTTATTTTCTATTAAACGAATGTTGGAAAATCTGAAAAAATGTTTTTCCAAAAAATTATTTTCCGTGAAATGAAAGTGATTGAGAAAATATTTTCTTAATTTTGACGATCTAGATCACTTTAACAAAAAAAGGCAACGGAAAATATTTTCAATATTAATAAAAATATCAAGGCATGAATTATTGTTAAATCAAGTTTAGCGTGCTTGGTCCCGCTATTTGGTTTTCTTCATTCTTTTTTCAATTTCACTTACTAGAAATATTTCAGAGAAAATCGGAAATTTTTAAAAAAATCCTACTCGTCCAGCTGCCACTGTTTTTCCAATGAAATTGACAACTGAACATGGAGAGTTATCAGCAGACTTTATTTGACTTTTATTTCCTATTAAGACCATATTGTCCACCCCTCACGACGTTTGATTGGATTATTCAGCCTATCAAAATTCAACGGATCATTGCGGTGTGATTAGCCAAAAAAGGAAAAGGATCTATCTCTATTCCATCTTAGATTTTTTAAGCAAAAAGGTTTTCTTGATCCGCCATCAATGTTTACTTTTTTGGCACTAATGTTGGAGCAATCATTATATTTTCTCTGCGTTTCCATAAGCTCTATATATAGACACACATATACACCTATCAATCATCATCTTATCCTTGTACTATTCGTTTCGTTTTATTTGTCCTCTTCCTTCTTTTGGCTGGCCATGTGACCGGTGATTGATTAGCCTAAAGCATCATCAGTTTATTCCTCATAATTGAGTTCGTAGGGCCTTTGGATCATAATTTATAATCATACCATTCCGTGGACAACCAATAGTAATCATTAGGGTTATGGAACGCCCTAACTAATTCGATAGCTTGAACAAGACCCGTGTCTTAACATCTCAACGAGTCGTTCCAAGTGTGAAATTATTCTTCGCATGAGATACAAACTTATGATATCTGTATCTTGACAATGAGTCGGAACAATCCTAAACAAATGGATGGCTCCGATGGAGCTGAGGCTAACAAAATTTGCCTGATTTCACACATAAAATCCATAGGAGAATCAGATATCTCGAGTTGGATTTGAGGTAAATGCCAAAAATCAAGGTTGTGGATAATGGTTGCCTGTCCATTCTATAAAAAAATCAAAGATTCCTTCTTCTTTTCTTGGCTTTTTTTTTTTTTTTTGGGGGTGTTGGGGAGGGACAAACTCCAATTATAGTGATTGGGGTCCATCTAAAGATTAGGGACCCCATGCCCACAGAATTTGGCTAGTTAGATTTCGGTAGGCCACCAAGTGTCCCTAACATTATCCTCATCCCAACTTCCATCGCAAGTGACTCAATTTCGATCGAATATCTCCCATCTGAAAACGACAAATTGATAGGTTAGATCATTGTATGGATAACAATTCGAGACTCTTAACTTGTTTTTTTTTCTTTTTCTTTTTCTTTTTCTTTTTTTGGCTTGCTTTTTTCTCCTTTCAATTCCTCACGAACTCCATAAGGCAAAATCGGCCGAGTTTCCCAGGCAATCTCAAACGGACACGGTCCAAGGCATCACCATAGGCTCGAGATGGCAGGAACTGCGAGAGAGCGCTTAAGAGAATAAGCCATGAACGATCATGATTGCCATTTTCGAACCACGGCAGCTCAGAGAACCTTCATCATTCACATAATGCAACATAATATTTCATTATGGAACTAATCACCACAATATCCCAATTTGGCAAAGAAATTATTTAGAAGAAAAAAAAAAGCTAATGAAACTTGCCTATATATCCAACCCAAGAAAATATTACTCAACAATTTCGAGTTTCCAATCATGGGTAAGATGGAGCTCTCACCAAATCGGAATCTCATGTCCTTTCTTGCTTCCGCTAATGGTTACTAAATTTTAGCTCTTCATTTTTGTGTGATTACAATAAGCCTGTTTTCAATTGGAAAATTGTGGGTTGAACCCCCAAAAAAAGGGAAGTACTAAATTCTCCGTGAGATGAGAGGGGGAAATGAAGTGAAAAAAAGACAACGGACCCACCTAATTCAATTCTTTTTTTAAGAAAAAATTGTCTGAAAATGTCTTAATCTATTATATGGAAACCAGTTTAGCCATAAATTTTTCAATTTAACTAATTTAGTTGTAAACCTATTGTCAATTTTTTAATGTAACCCATTTGACCTCTTTAGGTCCTATCTCACTTATATAGGTTGAGGACTTTTATGATAATATTCCTTTTTTTTTTCTATGTATTCTTGATTATACATCTCTAAATCCACGGTCACAAGAAAAAAGCAAGAACGAATTTAACTTTTGTATATCTTTGCCAGGAATGATTTGACGTGTGATCGAAAATGAAGGGGGAATACACGCCACATTCTTTCAGCCTTCTTCCCTTTATAGAAGAAAGCATGCATTTTCAAATTTCAATGACGTCGAAAGATCATCCTTGGAGGTTAGACGAAGGGGCTCATCACCCCACAAAAAAAGATTGGATTTCCACTGGAATGAAAGAGATAGTTAAAGATCCTTTACTTTAGCTACAAGCAATTCCCCTCTTCTACACTCTAACGCTTTAATTTTTTTTTTTTTATCAATCCTACTCTATTTTTACTCTACACTCACTCTTGGAAACTTTTTTTCGCCTCTTTCAGAAGGCGTGGAAGTAAAAACCCACTCCTAAAACTTACACGTCCTCACCCTATTCTCCCCGAGAAAATGGGGATTTGAACCTCATCTCTCCCTTCTACATGTTGGAAGAGGCCACTGGGGTGAATTTCAATAGTTTCTAACGCTTTAATTTAAAGTACCAAACTGAAGGCACCCTCTTTAAGAAATCCGGCTAGAGCATCCGGCGCCGTTCGTTCATTGCATTTCGATGTGTACATAATGTATGTCCAAAATCCCGCTATTAGGCAGGGCAGTCGTATTTCTGCCTCCTGTTGTTCAGGCATCGACCCGATTTCACTCGTGTCAAGCTATGGCTATGATGCACAATTTTTGTACATTGATGCAAGACCTCTAACTTAAGCATGCAATTTTTTTTTCTTTATTCTGTCTTTGATGGCAAACCTGGAAATGGAGATTCATTGAACCAAAGTGGTCCATCCCACGGGTTGGACCCGGATCCGACATTTATTGTGTGAAGAAAAAAAAAACCATTTGCAAAATCTCAATCGGGCGAATGGTTAGGAGTCACCGCCACTTCAAGCTCGGATTTTGGAATTGGACAACTCGATTCTGCTGGCTCACCTGATAGTTGGATAAGCATCTCATTTTCCGCTTCACCCACAAAAATCCGAAATCGACAATTCGACCCCAAGTACAAAGGAAAAAAGAAATAGAATTAGCTCGAAATTACATGGACATGCAAAACAGATAACCTAAATCGAGAACTGCGCATTGGATCCAATTGGTTTAGTTCCCAATTCCTAAAAGGGGAATCAATGACCAGGCGCTTCGGTTCGATTCCGGTCAAATTCCAAATTTCAAGGGAAAATCGAATCGGATTAAACTAGTTGTATATACTTTTTTTTTCAAAAAAATTAGTGTGTTTTAGTTTTTTTTTGTTACGATGAAATCAGGACCTATAATTGCACAATAAAATATTAGGATAGAAGTATAGGATTTTTTTTCGAGTTTTGAATTCGGTCTCAATAATAAGATATTCGGATAGAAACATAAAGAAAAATATTAACTGAGACTGATAATCAGAACCATCCTCGGTTTCTATTGTTGGGAGCTGGAACTAATCATCCCTACTAAATTTGGCGCTTAATGCGATTTGACCGTTTTTCTGGGGTATCCAATTGAATTTATTGTTTTTGACCCCGGCTTCTAATTGTGGGAGCGGGAACTAATCATTCCTACTAAATTCGGCGCTTGATGCGATTTGACCGTTTTCCTGGGGCAATCCAATTGAATTTATTGTTTTTTCAATCCCGCCCCCGATGTTCTAAACGCCGTTTTCCCGATTTCACGGGGTCTCCGATTTTTGCGCGATCACGGGCGCAAAAACGCGGCCGTTTTTGCGTCGTCTCTTGCTCGGTCGTTATAAAGAAGGAAATAGCCACGCCGCTTCCCCCATCAAACCGCGCCATAACAGAATCCCCGCGCCGTACCATGCTCTCGTTCTCCTCTCCGCCCCTCCTCCGCCCCATCGCGGCGGCCGCCGCCGCTCCGCCGCGCGCCGCCGCCGCCCTGAGCCCCCGCGCCTCCTCGGCCGCCGCCGCCTTCGCGCCCTCCGACGCCAGCCCCCGCGCGTGCACGCCGCCGCCGTCCCCGCCGTCCCCGCACCGCGTCCTCCGCCGGCACGGGATGCCGCCGGCGTGCTCGTCGCTCTACGAGGTCCTCGGCATCCCCGTGGGCGCCACGTGCCAGGAGATCAAGGTGGCGTACCGGCGACTGGCCCGGTCGTGCCACCCCGACGCGGCGGCGGCGGCGGCGGTCGACCGGAATGGCGCGTCGGCCGACGAGTTCATGAGGATCCACGCCGCCTACTCCACGCTGTCGGACCCCGAGAAGCGGGCCGTCTACGACAGCAGCCTGTTCAGGCGGAGGAGCAGGCCGTTGACCGCGGTCGCGTCGGGGGGCGGAGGGGGCTACAGGGGGAGGAACTGGGAGACGGATCAGTGCTGGTAGGGCGCCCGAGCTGACTCACTGATTCGCGATTCACTCCGAGTTCGGCACTGATTTTTAGGGATTTAGCTGTACATATACATACATACATATATAATATATCGAGTGGAGCTTTTCGTTGCAGCGTGTAAATACGAAGTAGAGTGGTTATGAAGTGAAAAGTATATGGGGGTGCTTGATTTTGGTAAGCTCCATCTGATATGATTCTGGGTATTTGTAACCAATTTGAGATTGAAGATCGAATTTTTGCTGGGATTTTGAAAGGAATAGAAGGAGAAGTTCTTGATTAACTTATTACTGCTCTCTTTCATCGTTGTCGTCATCCTCATCATCTTCTCCTTCTTGATCTTCTTCTTCTTCCCTTACTGTCAAAGAAAGTTCTTTCCTGAAATGAGAGGCCAAGAATTGTTTGCCACGATCATGGTTGTATTGCATATTCATGAGATCGGTCCATGAAGTTAATGAGATTCGCGGGTGTTGTAGCTTGGAAAAAGTAGTGATGGTAGATGAACTTTTGCTTGGGACTTTGTCGGCCCTCGATTATGAAAGGAATAAAAGGGTAAGGCCTTGATTAACTTATCACTGCTCTCTTTCATCATCATCGTCGTCGTCGTCTTTTCCTCCTTTATTTTCTTCTTCTTGATCTTCTTCTTCTTCTTCTTCTTCTTCTTCGCCTGAATGTCAAAGAAAGTTCTTCCCAAATGAGAAGTCGTGACTTGGTGGACACGATTACGGGTTGTACTTAATATCCATGAGATGCGTCGGTGAAGTAATGAGATTTCTTAGGTGTTAAAGCTTTGGAAAAAGTAGTGGTGGTGGTGTGAGATGGAATTTGGCCAAACCCCAGATATTCTTTGTACTTCTCTTGCAACCGGAACTTCACAAGTATCTTTCTTTTTGGGCCTCACCTCCCAGAAATTCTGAAAGCCATACAAAATGAATGGGTGGTGATCTTTGGGTTTTGATGATTCTTGTGCTTCGCATGGACACTACTTTTTCTCTCCAGTTTTTCTCTCACGGGAAGCGGAAATTCGTCGGAAGATTCGATGGTCCGACCAAAGTTTCGAATTATCATTTTTTTTGCGCATCTATGGATGAATTAATATTGGATCGGCTGATGGTCCGCACGCTCCAATCACGTAAAACTTACCAATCCAATTGGGTAAAAATTCAAGATGAGAGATAAAAAGGAGCATAAGCTAATCCGAACGACCCTGCAATTTCAGCAGATTGTAGCATCAAATGTAGGAATTTTCAGTCTTGACATTTAAGCTATCCATGGCAAATGGAAAAAAACGCCGCTGCTCGCGACTTGTGCGCGGGCCTTCGACTTCTACAATTCCAGATTCGCAGACAGACATTGAGAATGGAGATCAGACGCAGAATCGAAAGAGTCCCACGGGACAAGAACTCAAGAGCACCACCAAGCGACCCTTCTTTTTAGGTTCTTGTCCTTGTGGACCAATCCACAAGGACAGGTCCAAGCACGTCAAGCGAAAACCCAATCAAGATCTTGCGGATTTTCATGCCACTCTTTTTTTTGGGTCAGGATTATGAACAATAGTCAAAGATTTTTCGCATCGCGTAACATCACATGATACGTCGATTTTGTAAACTTATCTCGATGAGATATAGAGGATCCACATCGTTATCTAGATAATCTAGGCCACTTAAGACAAACCCCTGAGAATGAGAAAAATGAATAGTAGCTTCAGAAGCCGACGGATGGTGTTATGTGCTCCGTGATCGCACACAGTGACTTCGAACAGCCTACAATGTCCTAGAGAATTGATTTTGCTGCTCCGAGGCAAAAGGGCAATACTTATAGACTCGGATCATAGTGATGCTATTCCATATCATAATGTACCACGTGCAATCTTGCCCTTTTATGATGCAAGTCGACATGCAGAGCTCACGTAAGCTCCACATAATCACGATGAAGATGGATGTAGTTCGTATGAAAATGTAATGATTTCAAGTGTCGATTTATTTGATAAAAAGAAAGAAATTTCATCGAGCTGTAGAATTTTGCCATTCTCGTCCTTATCTAAACTACTCTGTAATCGGCTACTCTAGCAGGAAAAGTTAAGGTGATCATCAGGTATGCAATCACACCAGACGTTGGCAACAGCACCGACATCGCTTCGCATCTCTTGAACCACCCAAACTACTCTCCCAAGGTCGCCACATTACAGGAGGACAAGCTAACCAATGATAGGGCAAATAATTTAATATTTGGGCCTTGCAATGGGCTAACTTTAAGTGTGCGAATGAGCCCATGGACCGCCGGGCCTCAAATATTAAAGATTTGTACTCCCCAGTCCCCACTTCGCTTCCAAAGGAGGCCAGCAGTATAAGTACTTTGGTTCTGCCAAAAGTGGAGGGACCGCTTCATTAAAGGTTTGTATTAGGGTTATTGTACTTTGGCGGCGCTGCCGCCCAATAGGGATTTGGCGAATCCGTGATCCTCTCCAACGGGTGGCGAATCACTCCAGCTCCAGCTCCGGCGCTTGTTCCGTCGGCGAACCACCCGTCAATATTCAACTTCAAGGTTTGATCTCTCGGTGGAATCTAGTGTCGAGCTAATTCTTCGTTCTCCAGCCAACACTTCCTCTTTTGTTCGCATTCCATCTTTGAAATCGGCTAAGATTGCTGGATTCGGGATTTGTTGTCAAAATACAAAATTATACCTCGCCTTCCAAATTGCCAGGGAAGGTGAGTCTATTGAATGGTGTGTTTAGTACTCATTTTATTCTTGAAATAATTTTTTATTAGAAATGATTCTTTTTTATTTCATTCTAAATAATATTTTTTTAAATATTTTAAGCCGTTTGATAACCTGTTTAAAATTTTTTTTTCAAAATAAAATTATGTTTGGTACGGAAAATTTCTAATATAAATCATTTTCTTTTGATTTTTTAATAATTTTATCACTCTTTTTTTTTTTCTTTCTTTCTCTTCTTATTCTTCAAGGTCTGACCAACAACCTTACTGGAGAGTCGGGCTAGGTGAGCCTTGTCGGTGGCCAAAGGAGGCCCGGCGAGGCCTACCAGCCTCATTGGATTTGGCGAGGCCAAGGCGGCAGTTGAAGAACAAGGTTGTGTAACTTGTTTAACTTAAGTTCTCTTAAACTTTCAAGTACCAAATGTTTACCATTGTCAACAAGTCGGAATATATTTTCAAAAGAGCTATAGAAGACTACCACAAAATCTTGAAAATCGGTAAAAAAAGAAAACTTCGTGTCGCGACTAAATTTTCGGGTGTGAACTACCTAGGATTTGGCTAATGAACTACTAAGTCTAACTTAACTCGGCTTTTCCAAGCCCATACCAATTAGTGACTTAGGTTCAAATTCTTAACATGTAGATAAATTTTATCTAGGAGTCGCCACTAATTTATTTTTTTGGTGAGTTGATTAGAAACCCAAGTAAAGTAATGGGAGATTTACTTTACTCCTACGAACCGCAGACTATGGGTACGGGATTGGTTACACTGGATTTCTCTAATGCCCTTTCGGTACTATTCTTTTAATTTCAAAAATTCTTTTGTAGGCAGCTTAAATTGATTTTAAATCTATTTCCATAATATGTAAAGCAATCATGCGGGTGCACAAACCACCAATTTAACACCCAAGTAAAACAGTAAATAAATTGCAAGACTTACTTCATAGCAACGAAAGCATCTGCGTTGTTAGATCATAATTCATATTAATAGTCCTGGATATGATTTCTAATTAACATGCAATTACTCAATTTTTTTTTTTGTTTTCACTTAATTAATGAAAATCATGCAATGCAATGCTTTTAATCTAATATGAAATGATATGGCATGGCAGCATGTCCTAAACTATATGAATGAGTAAAAATTTTGTGATTTCTTAATGAACATGCAATAATTAAGTATGCAATCTAAATTAACAAAAATGACCTAATTCTAATGATGGGCAATTTCTAATTAAATGAACCTAATAACAATCACTAAATGACGTGCGTTTCATGAACCTAATTCTATATGATGTGCACATGATTTTTTTTATTTTTTTTAATAAGCATGCAACCTATCTAGGAGAAATTATTTAAACCTATAATTGGTAAACATACCTAGTTATAGGTTTCTAGATTATGTTTAGATTAGGCTCTTGAATATGGAGAAAACGCGAAGATGGTGGAGGTCAATGTCTATTCCGACCATTATCATGTACTATTCATTTCTTCGACATATGTCTCGGGTTCTCTTTATTATATAAAGCCCAACGAGTTGCGGATTCTCTCTTTCTCTTATTTTTTCAATTATATTTCTCCTTTATATTTTTAAGGATTGCATGATAGATTTACAGTTTTCCTTGATTGTTTACTTATTGCTTCATAACTTTTAATTCAATTGGGTGTTTTCTTTTTGTTTTCTTTAGAAATAGATTAGCATAAAAATGACCAACCATGCATGATCGCTTAGTTTAGGACTAACGATCTCAAAAATGAAAGAAGAAATGTATAGACACGTTAAGAAAATACAACATACTGTTTAGGTACCGAAGTGACACTAATAGAAATATTAGCATAATCCAAATTCTTGAACCTAGATATCTGGTTGCGTAGGAATCAAAGGAACACTCTCGACCCTCGATTGGGTTTTCTAACCGACCCCCAAAAATGAGGCTAGTCGCGACTCCCATATTATTTTTAGGTTATCATAAACAACTAGATCATATAAATAAACTCCACTATGGTTTAGCGTACTTTGTCGAGAGGGCTACCGTAGTAAAGATACTCTTAAATCCAATATCCATACCCGACCTCTTCTTCGGAGGTGTGTTGCCCGTGTGGGTATGGATTGCAGCATTCCGTTGTCATGTGGAGTACGAGCTTGGGAGAACTCTCCATCTTGTGAAGGGATCTCATGGAAGGCTTGATTTGAAAGGCGAAGTGATGACGTCTTTTGGAACGCAAGCCGTGAGAGAACTCTTGTGATCAAGTACCCCTAAATCCAACCTTCCTCCCGTTTCCTTTTCCTCGTGATGATGAGCAATTGAGGGTGACGGGCTTGGTGACTCCACTGGGGAAGGCATGTGATTTACTAATTGAATAGCAGGTTATTGACATTATTTATAAGTGAGTTATCAATTTAAGTGATGTCTCAAGTATTTTAACATATCATAAAATTTTCATTCAATGCAAAAGAAAAAAAAGACAAAATAAAACAAAACAAGTTGATGCTTTTGAATAAGGTGATGCATTCTTGCAAAATACATTTTTTTTTCCAAATAATAATACGAAATATGAATTCTTTACTTATATATTTTCTTTGAGATGTTTACTTAAAAGATTATTTACAATTCAATTTCTAGATTATAAAGATGATTACATGTGTTTCTATTTTGGGAAAATTATTCAAAAGGTTCATGGCCAATTCAGTCTTAAAATTTTCAATTTATACAAATTTAGTCCTAAACCTTTTAATGATTTGCCAATTTGATTGTAAACATTTCAATTGTATCGATTTAATCCTAAACCTATTGAAAATTTGTCAATTTAGCCGAAAGGATTACGTTGACAAATCGTTGAAATGTTGAGGACCACGCGTCTTTTAGGGTGTAAGGGCACTTCACTCTAACATTCAAGGTAGCGGAATGAAAGTTCAATATTAGACCTTGGAGATTATTCTTCATAATCTTCAGGGTCCTAATTTCCAATCTTTTAGGACAGATTCGAAAAAATGAAATGACAACAAATGTGACTTGGTGGGTCATCGCCAACCTCGATCTGAACAACAAAGAATAGATGAATGGAATGATCCATATGCCTCAGGTGACTTTGCTAATCGTAGGTACTCACAAACTGCTCACCGCTGCAGCATCATCCAATAACTGCAGACTTCTATACAGCAGGGTCGCCTCATCACCCAATTTTGGAGAAAATCTCCCCAGACATGGGTGCTTCGAATCAAACCACTGGATTCTCGAAATGGTTCATCTAAGTCTAAAGATGAGTCTGATTGATATTAGCTATTGATTCTAATTCCAGATGAAAGCCCTGAGATGTCTTTAGCTCATCACCTAATTTTGACTGGACTTCATCAATCAACGGATAGATTCAACATTGAAACCCATTCAAAAGCAGTTTCAAGTGATGCGTTCCCGTAATCTTCTCCACCGGCCATCAAACCATCATGTAGATCAAGAGACCTATTAACCAAAGCATACGATCATCACAATTGCAACGATTCTCGAGTCATTATCAGGTGATGATGGGTTTTTTCTTTTTATTGATGGGCCTAAGTTGGCCTGTCCGCCCATGTTGGGCCCAAAAGCCTGGCCCTTGAATTAAGGGCCCATGGAGGAACTTTTTATAGATAAAAGGGAAAATCTTTTTGAGGCGGTTATCGGAAGAAGTTATGTATTTTTGAAAGAGAGATTACGTTCTCTCAAGTTACGTTCTTCTCACCGTTTTCTCTTTAAGAAAAGAACAGGATTATCCTCTGAAGAACAGTGTGTGGATTCTTCCTCTTATCGCAACATCAGTGTTTAGTCTGTGGAAATAAGGTACGTTCGATTTTGTGACGTGCTTTCTGATCGGTGATTCATGTGTTTTCCTGGGCTTGCTTCCGCTTTATTGTCTCTCTTAGGGTTCGATTTTGTGTCGAATCACTGTTGTGGGAATTCCATTTTTCCAAATTTCTCAACAGGTGAAAAATCACGTAGAATAGCTGATTGAGCAAGTTGCTCAAGGCGAGAAGTTTCACCCCGTCTGAACTTAGTTGATGATTGGCGAACTAGTGCCTCTTTCGCACCTCTTTGGATGATTAAGAGAATGCCCACCGGCCCCTCCCCCGAAAAACTCGAACCCCCGATCGACCATGTCCCTCGATGTGCACACGAACCAGATTCTTTTTTGTTGTCGCCTCGACAACATTAGGTAGCAGTTTTGCAGAGTCCTCGGATCGAGGATAGAAATTCTTGCGACATGTAGATGAAGAGATCTTCCTCCGGTTGATGATGAGCTAACACCAGATGAAACATCCTAGTTTCTTTCAATCGCCCTTCGGTTTTTTCCTTTCCTCAGATCCTGCCAACGAGAAGATCTTCGTCAGTACCCCCAAGAAAAATCCATTTCAGGCAGCAGCATGAGCAATTGCCAATAGAGAAGGTCACTAAAATAAAAATAGAAATAAGATAAGGTCACTAAAATATTTCCACTTTCTATAGTTCGTTGATTAAAAAAAAAAAAGAAAAAAAGAAGAAGAGAGAACCATCCACCGACATGATTTATTTAGTTTAATTAGGAATCAACACAATTTGATCCTGCTTATGCTTCATCTTTGTCGGTACACCCAAGAAATCCGTATTTGGTAGCAGCATGAGCAATTTTTATCTTTAATTTTTTGGGTTTGAATACGAATTTATTAAATACAAAGTGTTCAAACATAAGTGCTCACATCGCTCTAATGGTCACCCTTCCAACATGAAAGGGGAGGTGAAGGGTTCAAATCTCCACATTCTCAGGAGGGGATGGGATGGGAACGTGTAAGTTTCAGGAGTGGATTTCGACTCCCACGCCCTACAAGAGGCAGGTAAAAATTTAAGAGAGGATGTAGAGTAGGAATAAAGTAGGATTGACAAAAAAATAAATATATAAGTGCTCATAAAGGGCCAGAGGGGTAGAGGGGAGGACAAGCTAACCAATTACAGGGAAGACAATTTAATCATTGGGCCTTGCGTTGGGCTAGCTTTGAGTGTTCGAATGAGCCCATGGAACCTCGTATAAAAGGGTGTACTTTCCGCAGGACCCACCGCTTTTGACAGTCTCACAGCACTTCTTCCGGATAGAGAGAGAGACAGAGACACGAACAGAGACACAGAGGGTTTCAATGGGGACTAGAGTTTTGACGTTGACGGCGGAGGCTGCTCTTTTGGACTTGGCGAATCCATCAAGGGTTATTATCAACGACGAGTCGGGCGTTTGTTCTTCGACGAACAACCCGTCAACATTCACTTTCAAGGTTCGGTCTCTCGGTGGAATCCAGTGTCTGAGGTAATTCTTCGTTCTCCCACCGATGCTTCGTCTTTTTTGTCCATTCCATCTCTGAAAATTTACTGAGTATTATGTGGGTTCTTCCGCTAAGGTCATTGGATTCGGAATTTGTTGTCGAAGTACAAAATTATACCTGGCCTTTCAAATTGACGAGGGAAGGAAGGTCTATTGAGTGGGCACCGTAAGTTTTTAACCGATCCTCGATTCTTGCTAATTTGATAATCGAGGCTAGGGTTAGCAATTGAGGAACTGCTTGTTAGTCAATTGTATTTGATAATTTTTTTCTCATTGTAGCTAATGGCTTTGGGTATTATGGGTTTGGATCTATAAGTAATTAAAATAAGCAAGAAAACACATTCATATATTGTAGAACCTCAGAAGGAAAAAAAGAATGGCAAGAAAATGCATTTACAGTTCTAAACCTTATATACAAAGTCCAATAGACTCCTGAACCTTTCAATTGAATCGCGATTATATTCTATCCTTACGGAAAAAACGCAATTCCCACTCTGATGCACACGTGCCAAAAAGGCCACTAGTAATTGGTAACTTTACCGACGTGTAACGCGTACCAAATTTTCCATTTGCGGAGTTTTATGTCTGTGCGTCAGTATGTAAATAAGTCAATTCACTTACAAAAAGCAAGAACGATATTACTCGTGACTCTCCATTTATGGAAGTCGCTTTTTCCGTCTTGCTAGAGCTCAGACTCTTTACCATTTTGTCTCTTTCTTTTGCGTGGCCTTGGGAACAGGAATCAGGATGCTGCTCCTCTAATGGCTGTCTTATGTATTGGGGGTGGGTCGTGATCTGAGGAGGATGATCTTGGTCATTCACATCTGGGCCTCCCCCGTTTATTCTTCACATCTGGGCCAAGCGAAATCCTTGTGGAGCTACCGTGCTGTATAATGAGGTTAGAACAGCGAAAACCCTAGATATAAAATGCAAACACGAGCCTGACCATCTCTTTCCTCCACCTCTGACTCCATCTCTCTGTTGCGTTCGTCCGGTGATCTGCTCAGCATACTCGACGACTCGGAGGGCGTCACGTGCCGCGATCCGGCGATCCGAGGCCTCGATTCCGTCAACATAATAGGGCTGAGGGATTCATTTCATCGATTGAATTATCACCTTGCCTTGAGGGCTGACGGATCCGGTGCTCGGTGAGCCGGTTGAGCCCGTTAAAGTCCTTAGAAATCCAAGAAATGGTGATACGGTTGAGGGCGTTAGAGTCCCTAGAGATGCAAGATGTGACGATATGGGCGAGCTCGTTGAGCCGGTTGAGCTCGTTGAGCTCTCTAAAGTTCCCACGGATCGGAGAGTTCTCGTGGTCGCCAGAGCTCGGAGACTTCCGGTCTTTGCCCTCCTTATATAAAGGCTGGGTTAACAATGGGAGGAGCAATGACAGCGTAAGTCCTGACAGAGAGGAGGACAATCACGTCTCTTCCGTTCCTAATGGTGGTTGCATTGAAGAGCCAGAGCGTAGGGCTGGGGAAACCCCCGGACCAAGTACAGTAATCTCTCGTGGGACCGATGGCGTTGAGAGCTTCGTTCAATCTGTTATGTTGCCATTCCTATGGTAATTTAAAATTTTTATGTGCACAAAAGGGATATATTTTGATGGTTGGGGCACTCCTAATCACTGAGCTTGCTTGCTACTTATGTAGAGATTGGTATCAGGTGTTATCCTGGAGGATGCACGATACTTCTTGAGTCATTGGTTAAGTTCAGTATCACTATCGAGGCTAAAACTTTTAGTTTTCTTGATATTTTCAATTACGTAGTAATAAAAACATTGACTTCTTTCTTTCTATTTTGCTAAAATCAGTATACATTACATCTTCTCTTCTTTTTCGGTTTTTGACTGCTACAGAATCCTTATGCCCTCATATCCGTGTCAGATTTTGTATCATTTTTCATTCCGCTAAGAACCTGTACTAGTTTTGTTTCTCCGGTGTAATTTTCGTTCTATATTTCGAATAGGATGTGATCTAGTATTTACTTGCCCTTTCAAGTGGCCCAGACCAGGTACATCGATGATTTAAGTCATAATGTCTACTTTGTTTTATGATACAGGCATGTTGTTGACAATTTGGGTAACTGGGAAAGAATGTTTGAGAAATTCAATCTTGAAAATGTTCTGAGGAATGCTCCATCATACTCCGATCGACTAAACCAAATTACAAACAACATGCGCTCCAATTTTCCACGACTTTTGCAACTGCTAGAGAGAAATCCCAGCTTGAGGTGGGAGTCCTGTTATCTTTAATTGGCATCGTTGCCATTTTTGTTTGGCTGTCTGATATATTGTGTAACCATTGTTAGTGGATTACTTTTCATTTTCCTGCATTACTCAAATCTCACTAGCGTTAGAGTTGGCCCGAAAGCCATTGAGCTTGGCTTGAATATCCGTGGTGCTGCTGAGACTCTACTTAACGAACAAACAATGTGATTCTGATATTCCAATGAAGGAAGATCCTTGGAGGATGACAAGGGTAAACCCGCCTAGGAACATATAAATATCAATAACTCCTAGCACAATTCTTTCTATGTATTTACCGAATAGGATTTCATAATGAAGAAGATAATTAGGCTTTTGCATGTGACGTACTAGCTACGAATCTTGGAGAATGTTATCCTTAGTGTCTAAACTAGTCTCTCAATGAGCTAGTGCAATTTTAATTATTATAGAGATTGCCCCAATGTCATATTTCCGATGCTTATGAATTTGGGGAGTCGGTTCTTCTCGGCATTGTTCGCTTAATTAATTTCTATGACCATTTTGGAGGGTCAATTAATAACTGCCTTTAATTACCAACAGCTTAGAGGAATTGAAGGTGTTTTGTGTTCCTATGTGTTGGAGTTCAACGCAGTGTGTGGGATTTGCTGGTCACCTCAGCGACAGACTATTTTTGAAAGCTCAGGTGCCTGATCAACAAGATGATTCGAAAGAAGATCCGCTTTTGAAAGAATTGGAGAGCAAATGGCCATTGGTCTTTGATGGGCAGTGGATCAAAAGAATAGATGAGGGGTGGATCAACAAAATAAATCATAAATCTGGAAGGATTCGCAAGTCTGATTATGAATCTGTCAAAGGTTTATTCCGCTTCATGCGAAATCGGTGGCACCATTCGGACGAATTTCAGGTACTCTTTCTATGGAATTGTGATGAGCGCAGTGGAATGCATACGTGGCTTCCTTTAGTAACTTAGTATATCTCGGGTTGTAGGAACTCGTGACTTAGCTCTTCTTGTTCCTGCAGGAATCCCATGAATTGCGCAACACGCAATCCTTCTACAATTACTTCGATGAACGATTCCCGAATCTCTTGATGGTGTCATACGGAGCGGCGTACCGATTATGCAGAGAAGAGCCCTGGTTCAAGGATTACCTTCCGAGTTAAACCATTTGACCCTTTGGTCATTTTCCATGATTCCTTCTTCAATTCAGTCGGTTGGGCATTCTGCTGTGCTTTTTGTTATATCTATTCGACTCTGAGTGTATAAATGTGTTGTTTTAGATGTATGTATAACATGGTTGCGATACTGAATTGTTTTAAATTTGTACTGTGTTGTTCTTGGTGTTGCATAAAAAATATTATTATACTTCAATTCAGTCCAATTTCTTTTCTAAAATTGCAATCCATGAATTTAATTTTGTGTGTGTTTTATTTCAAAAATGTAATCATTAGATCTCAAAATAAAAAAGGCCCGGTGGTCAGCCCTACTAGCGAGTTTCTTCAACAGAAATTTATTTTCAATTCGGGGAAGTTTAGCAACTTCTCCGCCTATTTGGTAATTTTTCATGTGGAAATTTCTACAGATACATGTAACCTAAGTAGATCTCAGTAGATCTCCACAATACAGATTAGGTAACTTTCTCTGTTATGAAATAAACATCGATCTACTAGCTAGCAAGTAGTTTTACCTATGAAACTAGCATTACTCTGTTAACGACTTTTATTCTGATGGGATCAGTGCTCGACGCATAATGATTTAATACATCACACCTCATCTCGGCCGCTCACGGATTAGGTACTTTTCTCTGTTATGAAATAGATATCGATCTACTAGTAGTTTTACCTATGAAACTAGCATTACTCTGTTAACTAGTTTAATTCTGATGGGATTAGTGCTTGACGCATATTCATGCAATACATCACACTCAAGTTGACCGCTCATAAAGAAGCTTCACAATGATTTCCAAATTGAAAAGCAGGTTATTGGCTATATTCATATGTAAGTTTTCGATTTAAGTGATTTTAATATATTATAAAGTTTTCATTCGATGCAAGATAACAAGATAAGATGACGCTTTTAAGTAAGGTGGCGCATTCTTTCAAAGTGCACTATCTTTTTTTTCAAATGACAATTTGAAATATGAATTCCTTACTTGCATATTTTCTTCGAGACGCTTACTTTAAGATTATTTACTATTCAATATGTAGATTATAGCTATATTAAATCTGTTAAGATAATTAGATGTGTTTTTATTTTGGGTAATTTTTCAAAAAGTTATAAATCTATATTGCAATCAATTCAGCTCTAAACTTTTTAATTTGTGCTAAGTTAGTTCTAAACTTGTTGATAATTTACTAATTTGGTTATAAACCTTTCAATTGTATTGATTTAATCCCAAACCCTTAGAAAATTTGTCAATTTAGTCCTAAAACCATCATTTATCTAATTAAAGATTTATATTGATAAATTGTTGAAATGTTGAGAACAATTTTGTCATTCTCGTCCTTCTCTAATTATCTTGACTCCGTATATCATTTTCGTTTGGACTTCTTCCTGGAATATTCTCGCAATCCTTTTACCTACAGGTTTTGTCCCCCCAAAAGTTCCTCTCTTTACCTATTTTTGTGTTAGGCTAGCAATTACCGTGGACGTAGGGTCAGAAAACCCTCCTTGTAGTCGGCTACTCTAGCAGGAAAAGTCAAGGTGATCATCAGGTACGTAATCACATCAGGTGTTGGCAACAGCACCCATATCGCTTCACATCTCTTGAACCACCCAACTACTCGCACAAGGTTGCGACATTACAGAGTTTTAACTGTGCTATGTTACTAGGGAAGGGTGCTCAAGAGCTGCCTCGGCTTGAGTGAACTGATGTGGTAAGTAAGTAACGAGCAAGGGGAGGAAGTCCGGAGGACTTACGAAAGTGACCGGTAAAACCGGTAAAACAAAATGTTCCCAAAGTCCCTATCTTTCCAGACGATGAGCGGAAAAGTAAGGCGGATCTGAGAACCTAACTGGAGCTCCAGCTAGAATGAAGCTAGTAGCTGTTCTAGTTATTCATAAACAGAAACAAATTGCCCAAATGAATCTGAAGTGTTAACAGCTTAGTTGGTTTCAATCTATGTTTGCAAAAGGTGATCATCGGGTTCGCCTGACCTTGCCATTTAATGGCGAGAGCGGAGCAATTGGTCAAAGAATGGTGAATCGCCATTTAGAATCAACAAATGTTAGAGATGCACGATGTGTGATTGCCAAGCGAGTTGCAATCTTAATAGAGGTTATCTAATAGAGGTTAAGCCTTAACTCCGAAAAATGGAAACTGAATCCTGCTTGAATTCGTGTTCTTCAGGGGTAAGGGCACTTCACCATAACATTCAGGGTAGCATAATGAATGTTCTATTGGACCTTGGAGATCATTCTTCGCAATCAATCTGTTATCTATTGGACTCTTCAGGGTCATTGTTGGACCATATGCAGAGAAACAGAGAGTCCTCGGTTTTTCAGGACAGTTTTGGAAAAGGGAACGCCGATGCATGTAAAGAGTTTGGGAGCTCTTACTGGTTTTCTACTCTTGTGATGTGTTTCGAGGAATTCGACATGGTGTGTCACCACCGGTCTCAAACCGAACAACAAAGGATCAGTGAATAGAATGATCCATCCTTAGGTGACTTGCTAATGGCAAGTACTCTCAAACTACTCACCCTGGCAGCATCATCCAGATAACCCCAAACTCTCATTGCTGATTTGGAGAAAATCTCAGTCAATCACGGGTGCTTCAGATCAAAACACTGGACTCTTGAACGCTTCATCTATGGAGAAAGATCAGTCTGATTGATATTAGCTGCTGACTCTATTTCCTGATGAAAGTCCTAAGATTGTCTTTAGTTCGTTGCCCAATTTGACAGGACTTCATGAATCAGTAGATAAATCACAGGGTGAAACTACTTCAAAAGTAGTTTCAAGTGATGAGTTCCCATAATCTTCTCCACCAGCCATCAAACCTTCATGCAGATCAAGAGACCTATTGATCAAGGCTTACGATCATTGCAATTGCAACGATTCCCAAGTCAACACGAGATGCTCTAGGTGAGAGGTTTTGCCCCGTTTGAGCTCAGATGATGTTTGGCGAAGCTAGCGCCTCTTTTGCACCTTTGCCTGACTAAGATAATGGTCCCTTCCAAAAGACACGAACCCCGGACGACCATGTTTCTCGATGTGCTGAGAAAATCAACAACATTAGGTAGAGGTTTCGCAGAGTTCTGGATCAAGAATAGAAATTGCCAGAGACGTGTAGACGAGGAGATCATCCTCTGGTTGATGATAATGAGTCAACACGAGATGAAAATCCTAGTTTCAATCACCTCTGCTTTTTATTTTCCTCAAATCCCGCTAATGCTTCATATTTGTCAGTACACCCAAGAAATCAATTTCTGGCAGCAACATGAGCAAATTTCTTTTCTTATTATTTTTTTTTAAATTTTGGGTCGGTATACGAATTTATTGAATAAAAAGTGTTCAAACATAAGAACTCACTAAGGACCCAGAGGGGTTGAGGAGGACAAGTTAACCAGTTACGGGAAATTTAATCTTTGGGCCTTCCAATGGGCTAACTTTAAGTGTTCGAATGAGCCCATGGAACCTCATATATTTAAAGATTGTACTTCCCACAGAGACCCACCACTTCTGACCTATGAAGCACGAACTCGTCTTCGAAGCTTCCATGTCTGACACGTGTCCGAGCGTGTCGAGCACGCTCAGACACGCGTTGACCACATGTCGAATTTTTCGACACGTGATCAACTTTTTCAGTCAACTTTTTTCACGTTCCGACGTGCGTGTCTGAGGGAGAGGATCGTTAAAGAAGACGATGGAGGGTGGAGGCGAGACCGGGGAACGGAGGCAACGCCGCAACGGCGAAGGAGGGCCAAAGGAAGAGCAGCCGATCCAGAGGGCCGCGATTGCGACGCTGGCGATGGAGGACCGACGGCGAGGCTTCAAAGATGTTCGAGTTTCATTGATCTGCTCAGATATCTTCTGGTACTCCTCGTCCAT
Source organism: Eucalyptus sideroxylon x Eucalyptus melliodora (assembly GCA_016097485.1). Taxonomy (NCBI): domain Eukaryota; kingdom Viridiplantae; phylum Streptophyta; class Magnoliopsida; order Myrtales; family Myrtaceae; genus Eucalyptus; species Eucalyptus sideroxylon x Eucalyptus melliodora. The sequence goes on from CM027833.1 coordinate 33,068,684, forward strand.
TTCATCCGCGACTGATCGAGGTCAGGCTCTTGCACGCCGGAGACGGAGTCGGGCCGGAGGTATCGTCGCCCTTGATTCTGCGAACCCCCTTCTCCCCCAACGTGAGAGCGTGCGAAGGGAGAAGAAGACAGCTTGGGGGGTTGATTGATGGGGGCGGGAGAGCAGGTGGTGGCGTGGTGGTGTGGGTTGCGATGATTGATGGGGACGGGGCAGGGAGCAGTTGGCGTCGGAGAAAATATTGGGTGGTCCGGGACCGCCACGTCAGCGTGGTCCCGGACCACTCATATGGCGCCACATATGAGGGGAGGAGACAAAAGAGAGAAAGAGGAGAGAGAGCGTCAGAGAAGTGGGCCCCGGTTTTCGTCCTTTGTCTGGCTTCCCCATACACGTGGCGCCGTGTGGGTGGTCCGGGACCACGCTGACGTGGCGGTCCCGGACCACCCAATATTTTTTCGTTGGCGTCGTGGGGGGAGGGGTGAGAGAGAGTTGGGGAGAAACCGAAAGGGGGGTAAAATATTGGAGAAAATATTGAGTGTCCGGATTTTGGGGGTGCCGTGGGGGATTGGAGAGAGAGAAATGAGACAGGGCAAATGATTTTTGGGGATCAGCGTATAGAGGGAAAAAAGAGAGGAAAATAATTTTGAGAGATTTTTTTAGGGGAATAACTTTTGAGCGGTAAAGTTATTTTTGTTATAAAACTAAATAAATGAGTTAAAAATAATTTCAAAAAATAAAAATATTGAATATTAAATAATAATAAATTTTAATGATTATAAAAGATCATAGATTAATTTAAATAAAGTTGATTATATTTTTTTGTTAGTCATTAATTTTATCCATAATTTTTGTTAAAGTTAAAAATATGTTCTCAAATATGATTAAGCATTAATTATGAATACATCTTTCAAATTTTCTTTGAATATATTTATTAATATTATTAGTGTAAATTCATTATAAATTTTTATTATTTATTTATTTGTGAAATTGAATCAAATTACTTAAAACTAAAAATATTTATTCAATAATAACATGTCTCAACGTGTTAGAAATTATTATTTTTAAGTAATGACGTGTCGGCGTGTTATGTCGTGTCGCGTGTTGGTGTCACGTGTTCATGCTACTTAGCGTGTTGGTGTCGCGTGTTTGTGCTACTTAGCTACTTAGCGTGTCGGTGTCGCGTGTTTGTGCTACTTAGCTTCTGACAGTGACGGTTCTTCTTTTGGTCTTGAGGAGAGAGAGAGAGCGCTTCAATGGGGGCTAGGGTTTCGATGTTGATGGCGGAGGCTGTATCCATCAAGGGTTATTATCCCCGATGAGTCGCGAATCACTCTGGCTATAGCTCTGGCGTTTGTTCCATGGACGATCGACCCATCAATATTCAATTTTAGAGTCGAGGTAATTCTTCGTTCTCCGCCCAACGCTTCCACTCTTTTTTCTTCTTTTTTTTTTCTCATTCCATCTCTGAAAATTCTGAGTTTTATGTGCGCCGCTTCCGCTAAGGTCGTTGGGTTCGGGATTTATTGTTAGAGTGCAAAATTATTCCTCTCCTTCCAAGTTGACCAGAGAACGGAAGCCACCATGTCGGGGAAGGTTGGTATGCCGAGTGGGTACAGTAAAGCTTTTTGGCTGGGGTTAATTCCGAAAAAAAGCACCAACTTTAGGTCGATGGACAAATCTGGCCCAAACTTTTTTTTGTCTCATAAAAAAGCATCAACTTTAGGTCAATGGACAAATTTGGCTAAACTTTTTTTGTCTCATAAAAAAGACAAACATTAGGTTGAGTGACAATTTTGGCCCAATTTTTTTTATTTGGAAAAAAAATCATCAACTTTCACTTAAATTCTAAATCTGGCCACCCTTTACTTATATTCATTGATTGTCCTTAATCCATGTGCACTTGTTGGCTAACACCATCCATTTTCTTCTTGTTTAAGCCATAGCTTGAAAAATAACAGTGAAACTATGCCATCTCCTATACTTCACTAGCAAGTAAAAAAATCTCCCGATTGAATTTCTCTCGCTAGACTTTATTGTTTTGTTGTAATATGAAACTGTAGATCACCGCCTGTCAAGAGAAACCATGGATGAGATCCACCAACCTCACAGCTAGAACTTTTTCTCTTGAAATAAGGTTAACTTCAAATAGAAAGTTAATGGTAAATGTTATATTTTGGATATGAGTGAAAGTTTCCTATTTTTTATGAGACAAAATAAAAATGGGGCTAGAATTGTCACTTAACCTAAAGTTTGTCTTTTTTACGAGAAAAAAAAAAGTTCGGGATTTGTCCTCGACCTAAAGTTTGTCTTTTTTTTCATGGGACAAAAAAAGGTTTTGGCAAATTTGTCCATCGGCCTAAAGTTGATGTTTTTTTTTATGGAATTAGCCCTTTTTGGCTGTGCGTGAGTATGTAAATAAGTCGATTACTTACGAAAAGCAATAACAATATTACTCGTGCCTTTTCATCTAAGGAAGTCGCTTTCTCCATCTTCCAAGAGCTGAGACACGACTGAGATCGACAATCTTGACCATTCTCTCTCGTTTCTTTTGCGGTGGCCTTGGGACAGGAATCAGGATGCTCTTGACTGGTTGGTGGCTGCCTAATGTATTGGAATGGGCCGTAGGCCGTGATCTCAGGAGGATGATCTTGGTCGTTCGCACCTCGGTCTCCCATTTTTTATTCCCCCCATCTGGGCGGTCAGGCTCTAATTGCCCTCGTCCTAATCCTCGTTTATATCGAACGAAAACCCTAGATAGCAAATTAGAGCCTAATCTTCTCTGCCCCGCCTCCGTCGCCATCTCTCTCGCGTTTGTCCGGCGATCTGCTCAGCATACTCGACGGCTCGGAGGGCGTCACGCGCCGAGATCCGGCGATCCAAGGCCTCTATTCCGTCGACATAATATGGCTGTGACATCAGTTTCATCTTTCGACGGTCTTGCTGGGCAAGAACAAGCATCTCGCCTGGATGGCATGAGGTGGAACTTGCACCTGCAATTGTGCGACAAAATCCGGCGTGACAACTTAATCTGGCGTGACGACAAAATCTTGTGGAGCGGTGATGGCGTAAGTCCTGACCATGAGGAGGAGGAAAATCACGTCTCTTCCGGAAATAAGGAAGGCGGGCTCGACGATAATAGTGGGAGCAATGATGTGAGGCTCAATTTCCTTCCTGATGGCGGTGGCATTGAAGAGCCAGAGCATGAGACTGCTGAAACCGTAATCTCTCACAGGACCGATGGCCTTGAGAACTTCGCTCAATCTGTTATAGTGCAATGGCTGAGGTAATTTAAAATTTTTATGTTTTGACCTGCACAAAAGGGATATATCTTGCTTATTGGAGACACTCCTAATCACTGAGCTTGCTTGCTACTTATGTAGAGATCGGTATCATTTGGTATCTAGGAGGATGCACGATATTTATTGAGTCATAGGCTAAGTTCAATATCACTATCAAGGCTAAAACTTCTAAGGTTTCATTGTGGAAAAGTTTTCCGATTTTCTTATGTTCATTCCACGGAAAATGAGTTGATTAGGGAAAATTTTTTGCACCATTGGAAAAAAAGTGTTCTAAGATAGGAAAAATGATTCTTAAAGTGGAAAATTTTTCCATACCTTTTTTCACCTCACTTTTTTCATCAAATACCTTTTCCTTTTAATTTTAATTATTATTCATTCTTGTTCTTTTTCTTTTGTTTTCTTTGTTTTTCCTTTTCTCCTTCATTAGCTGGTCGCCATAGTTTGGTGAGGCTCGAGCTCACCAGATTCCGAGAGGTTGAGCCTTGGCGAGCCCAAGCTCGCCCAACTGGCCTTAAGCGAGCTTGGGCCTCACCAGATCCAACAACCCGGCGCCAATGTCTTGCGACCTCGGGCGAGACTCAAGTCGCCAGACCTAGCGATCTGCGTCTTGGTTGGTGGAGGTGGAGGCACTCAATAGAGGATGGAGGAGGAAGAAAGGATGAAAAGAAAACAAAAAAAGAAAGAAAAACGAAAAATTAAAAATAATAAAGTTTTGATTTTTTAAAGATACAAATAATTAAAATTCATTTTTTAAAATATATAAAAATTAAAATTATATATTTTTGTCAATCAAAATAGTTTTTTGGTATTTAAAAAAAATCAAATTAGATAACGGAAGTGGAAAATATTTTCCACTATTTTCAGATTTTAGTTAAATGCCGGAAAATATAATCATTTTCTTAAAAAATGGTTTTTTTGGAAATATTTTCCAGAAATGTGATATTTTCTGCAAAGCACACCCTAATATTTTTTATATTTTCAGTTATGTAGTAATAAAAACATTAGACTTTTTTTTCCGATTTTGCTAAAATCAGTATACCTCATTTCTGTTTTTGATTCTTTGACTGCTACAGAATCCTTATGCCCTCAAATTCGTATCAGATTTTGTACAAGTTTTTCATTCAGCTAAGAACCTGTAATACTTTTGTACTTTTTCTCAATTATCCAATAGGATATGGCCTAATAATTGCTTATGTGCCTTTCGAGATGCCCAGATACTATTTGGCTCTAGGTACATTGATGAGTCTACCTTATTTTATGATACAGGGAGCATGTCAATTTGGATAATCGGGAAACAATCTTTCATAACTTTGATCTTGATGACAAAATCTGGTTTGAGCAAGATATCTTGCCCTGCCCTCACGCCTTAATTACTGACGGCGTAAGTACTAACAATGAGGAGGAGAAAAAGCAAGATATCTTGCCCTGCCCTGACTCCCCCCGCCCCCACCCTTGCCGCGATTCTTGGTTCGTCTTTGGCGCAGATTCCAGCGTAATAACTGACGAGGAGCGAGAAATCTTGGCCCGCCATTTCGAGGAAGAGGAAGTCAGTCTTGACGATGATAGTGAGAGCAATGATGTGAATTTCCTTCCTGATGGCGGTGGCATTGAAGAGCCAGAGCATAAGACTGCTGAAACCCCTGTGCCAAGTACAGTAATCTCTCACGGGACCGATGGCCTTGAGAGCTTCTTTCAATCTTTTATGGTGCAATGGCTGAGGTAATTTAAAATTTTATGTTTTGACCTGCACAAAAGGGATATATCTTGCTTATTGGAGACACTCCTAATCACTGAGCTTGCGTGCTACTTAAGTAGAGATCGGTATCAGGTGGTATCCAGGAGGATGCACGATACTTTTTGAGTCATGGTTAAGTTCAATATCACTATCAAGGCTAAAACTTCTAATATTCTTGATATTTTCAATTACGTAGTTATGAAAACAGACTTTTTTTTTTCCCATTTTGCTAAAATCAGTATACCTCATTTCTGTTTTTGATTCTTGACTGCTACAGAATCCTTATGCCCTCAAATCCATGTCAGATTTTGTACCCGTTTTTCATCCAGCTAAGAACCTGTAATAATTTTGTACTTTTTCTCAATTTTCCAATAGGACATGGCCTAATAACTACTTAGGTGCCTTTCGAGTGGCCCAGATACTATTTGGTTTGAGGTACATTGACGATTCAAGTCATGATGTCTACCTTATTTTATGATACAGGGAGCACGTCAATTTGGATAATCGGGGAACAATCTTAAAGAACTTTGCTTTTCAATACCTCCTGGGGAATAATCCATTATACATCGGTCGACTAAACCAAATTAGCAACAATGTGAGCACCGAACTTTTGCAAATACTAAAGACAAATCCTGAATTGAGGTGGGAGTCCTGTTCTCTTTAATTTGCATCATTACCGTTTTCATTTCACCATCTGATATATTGTGTAACTATCGTTAGTGGATTAATTTTCATTTTCCTGCATGACTCAAATCTCATGAGCATTAGAGTTGGCCCGAAAGCCATTGAACTTGGCTTGAATATCTGTGCTACTGCTGAGACTCTACCTAATGAACAAAAAATGTGATTGTGATATTCCAATGGAGGATGCTCCTTGGAGGATGACAAGGGTAAATCCGCCTAAGGTCATATAAATATCATTAACTTTTAGCACAATTCTTGCTATGTATCCACCAAATAGGATTTCATAATGAAGAAGATAATGAGGTTTTGCATGTGACGCACTAGCTATGAACCTTGGATTATATTATCCTCGGTGTCCAAACTAGTCTCGAACGAGCTAATGCAATTTTAATTATTATAGAGATTGCCCAATGTCATATTTGCAATGCTTATGAAGTCGGGGGTCGGTTCTTCTCGACAGTGTTTTCTTAATTGATTTCTATGAGCATTTTGGAGGGTCAATTAATAATTGCTTTTAACTACCAACAGCTCAAAGGAATTTGAGCTGTATTACGTTCCTAGTTGTTGGAGTTCAATGCAGAGAGTGCATTTTTTTTGTCAACTCAACGACACACTACCGAAAGCTAAGGTGCCCAATCCACCAGATGAACGGAAAGATTTGATTTCAGAGTTGGAGAGCAAGGGGCGACTGCTTTTTGTTGAGAAGTGGATCGATAGAATCGATAGGGAGTGGATCGACAAAATAGATACTAGATATAGACCTGAAGAGTCGAATATAAATCTGTCAGAGGTTTATTGCGTTTCATTCGAAATCGGTGGCGCCATCCGGACGAATTTAAGGTACTCTTTCAATGGAATTGTGATGATTTCTGCAGCGGAATGCATGCAAGGCTTCCTTTAGTAACTTTGTATGTCTCGGATTGTATGAACTCGTGACTCAGCTCTTCTCGTTCCCGCAGGAATCCCAAGGATTGCGCAGCGTGGAATCCTTCTACAATTACTTCCATACACGATTTCCGAATCTCTTGAGGGTGTCGCATGAAGTGGCGTACCGGTTCTGCAGAGGAGAGCCCTGGTTCCAGGAGTTGCGTCGAAGCGAAACCTTTCCATGACTTCTTCAATCCAGTCGGTTGGGCATTCCACCGCGTGTTTGGTTATATCTATTCGACTCTGAGTGTATGAATGTATTCTGTTAGATGTATAATATGGTTACGAAACTGAATTGTTTTAGATGTATAATGTGCTGTTCTTGATGTTGCATAGAAAAAAAATTATTATACTTCAATTCAGTGCAATTTTTTTTTTTAATAAATCGCAATCCGTGAATTTAATTTTTTCTTTTTTATTTCAAAAATATAATCATTAGACCTCCAAAAAAAAAAAAAAAAAAAAAAAGCCCGGTGGTCAGCCCTAGGCCCTTGTTAGCGACTTTCTTCAACAAAAGTACTTTTCAATCCGTAGTAGTATAGGGTGCGATCGGTAATTATTCCTTCCTAGGAATAATTTTTATTTAGAAATGATTTTTTTATTCTGTTTTCAGAAATAATTTTTGAGTTTTTAAAGGTGTTGATAACTGTTCAAAATTTTTATTTCCGAATATAAATGCATTTGATGGAACTCTTAATTTTTTTTAATTTTTAATATTTTTATTATATTTTTCTCTCATTATTTTCTTTTTCCTTTTTCATTTTCTCTTCTTCTTCCTCCTCCTTTGTGGCCGATTGCCGGCTACTGCTTGATGGGACTCTTAAATTTTTTTGTTTCTTTTAATTTTTTAGTACTTTTATTATATTTTTCTTAGCTTTCTCTCTCTTTTTTTTTTTTTTTATCCTCTTCTTCCTTAATCTCCGATCACCAACCACCTTGGCCTCGTAGATTTGGACTTGCCCCCGGCCACTAGCAAGACTCGACCTCGCTTAAGTGGCGTGAGGTCGGCCTCGCCTTGGCCTAGCCTCACATCGGCCGGCAAGGCTCGGGCCAAGGAGCCTTCCCATGGCTCGGCGTCGTCGGGGGCTAGCGATGCTCGACGAGGTCGCCGGCCCTCACCGACAATTAGCCAAAAGGAAGAAGAAGAAGAAGAAGAAGAAGAAGAAGAAGAAGAAAAGGAAAGATAAGAGAAAAGAAAAAAAAAATTGGACTTGATTCGGATTGTTTTCGAAAATAAGAAGTAATTTTTTTTTTTTTTTGATCTTGATTCTGTTCCAAATCTATTTTCGTGAAAAAAAACAAATCATTTTTAAGAACAAAAAGTTTATCAAATGAATTTCTATTTTTTTTATATTTTATTTTGGAAACAAAATAATAGAATTAGTTATTCTCGGGAGTATTACTAAACAAGCTCTTAGCAATTTCTCTGCCTAATATCTATGGATATATGTTTACGTTCGGGAGATCCGACGGAGTAGGTAACTTTCTCTGTCGTAAAATAAATGTCAATGTACTGGCTAACAAGTAGTTTACCTAAGAAATAAGCATTACTCTTTTAATGAGTCTAATTCTAATGGGATTAACAACGCATATTGATTTAGTACATTATACCTCCTGCCGACCGCCCACGTGGAAGCTTCACTATGATTTTCTAATTGAAAAGCAGGTTACTGGCTTTATTTATATGTAAGTTATCAATTTAAGTCACGTCTCGAGTATTTTAACATATTATAAAATTTTCATTCAACGCAAAAAGAACAAAACAAGACAATCTTTTTGAATAAGGTGACGCGTTCTTGCAAAGTACACTTTTTTTTTCCTCAAAAAACAATACAAAATACGAATTCTTTACTTATATTTTTTCTTTGAGATGTTTACTTAAAAGATTATGTACGATTTAATTTTTAGATCATAGCAAAATTAAATTTGTTAAGATGATTACATGTGTTTTTATTTTGGTTATTCAAAAGGTTCGCGATTAATTCAATTATAAACTTTTTAATTTATGCCAATTCAATCTTAAACTTTTTGATGATTTGCCAACTTGATCATAAATCTTTCAATTGTGTTGATTTAGTCATCAACTTATCATTTGGGTAATTAGCCAAGAAGACTACATTGATAAATCATTGAAATGTTGAGGACCACATGTTCTTCAAGGTATAAGGGCACTTCACTGTAACATTCAAGGTAGCCAAATGAAAGTTCAATATCAAACCTTGGAGATTGTTCTTTGTAATCAATCCCTTATTGATTGGAATCTTCAGGGTCCTAATTTCCAATTTTTTAGGATAGATTCGAAAAAATGAAATGTCGATGCATGTGACCTAGTGGGTGATCGCCAGCCCTGAACTAAACAACAAAGAATGATCCACAGGCCTCAAGTGATTTTGCTAATCGCGGGTACTTGCAAACTCTCACCGCGGCAACATCATCTAGATTACCACAAACTTCTATATAGTACGGTCGCCTCATCATTAATCTGGAGAAAATCTAGTCAAACACTGATGATTCGGATCGAACCACTGGACTCTTGGAACGGTTCATCTTAATCGAGAGATAAGTCTGATTGATATTAGCTATTGATTCTAATTCCAGATGAAAGTCATGAAGTTGTCTTTAGCTCATCGCCCAATTTTGACTAGACTTCATCAATTGGCGAATAGTTCATGGTTGAAATCGATTCAAAAGTAGTTTCAAGTGACGAGTTCCCATTATCTTCTCCACCAGCCATCAGACCTTTATGCGGATCAAGAGACATATTAATCAAAGCACATGATCATCGCAATTGCAACGATCCCCGAGTCATTACCAAGCGTAAAATTACGTCGCATAGCTAATCGAGCGTGTTGCTCTAGGCAAGAGGCTTCGCCCCGTTTGAACTCAAGCGACTAGCGCCCTGTTCTTTCCCCCCGTCCCCCCACCCAAAAGAGTCGACCCCTCCCTCCCCCGTCGCCTCCGGAGACCTGGACGGGGTGATGTACCCTTAAAATCGACAACGTTATGAAGCAGTTTTGCAGAGTCCCCGGATTGGGAATAGAAATTCCCGCGACATGCAGATGACGATGAGCTGACACCAGATGAACATCCTAGTTTCTTTCAATCGCCCTCTCGTTTTTTCCTTTCCTCAAATCCTGCTAACGGGAAGCAATTTGTCAGTACACCCAAGAAAAATCCATTTCTGGCAGCGGCACGAGCAATTGCCAATTGGGAAGGTCACTAAAGTAAAAATAGAAATAAGAGAAGGTCACTAAAATATTTCCACTTTCTATAGTTCGATGGTTAAGAAAATAGAAAAATAAAAAAGAGAACCATCCACCGACACGATTTATTTATTTTAATTAGGAATCAGCATAATTTGATTCGGACGTGTTCACGTTCAAAATGTACAATTAATGGAGATGCGTCTCCGTTTGAAATACTTTGTTTCTCGGTAAATTTATTTCTATATTTTAATTAGTCAGGAAATATATAAAATAAGATGAAAAGGAAGAAGAACAAATACCTTCTATCCAAATTTTTAGTTGCGGAATTACACGGAATCCTTAGAGAGAAAAAGGGTGGTCCTAGGTAGGACCTTAAAAGGCCTTGACCACTAGGAAGTAGTCCGGGTATTGGGCGGAGCCCCCAAGACAAAGATAGGCCCCCACTGGCCAGCCCGCCACACCCCCCTCGTGGGGGGGAACCTGGCCATTCTGGATCCAAGCGGGCTTCCCCCCTGAAACACGGGGGCACGCAGCGCGGGAAATGAAGGAAGCAGGGGAGGATACTCCCCGGGTGGCGGCGGCGGTGCGTTTTTAGATGCGGAATTACACGGAATCCTTAGAGAGAAAAAGGGGGGAAATCGGAGAGCCGGAGTCGTTACAAAGTGTTCAAACATAAGTGCGGGCAAGAGGAGTTGAGGGGGGCAAGCTAACCAATTACAGGGAAGACAATTTATTATTTGGGCCTTGCAATGGGCTAACTTTAAGTGTTCGAATGAGCCCATGGAACCTCAAGTATAAAATGGTGTACTTCCACAGGACCCACCGCTTCCGACAGTCTCACGGCACTTCTTCTGGTCGTGCGGAGAGAGAGAGAGAGAGAGAGAGAGCGCTTCAATGGGGACTAGGGTATTGACGTTGACGGCGGAGGCTGCTCTTATGGACTTGGCGAATCCATCAAGGGTTATTATCACCGACGAGGCGGGCGTTTGTTCTTTGACGAACGACCCGTCAACATTCACATTCAAGGTTCGGTCTCTCGGTGGAATCCAGTGTCTGAGGTAATTCTTCGTTCTCCCACCGATGCTTCGTCTTTTTTGTCCATTCCATCTCTGAAAATTTACTGAGTATTATGTGGGCCTCTTCTGCTCAGGTCATTGGATTCGAAATTTGTTGTCAAAATACGAAATTATACCTCGCCTTCCAAATTGACGAGTGAAGGTGGGTCTGCCGAGTGGGTACTGTAAGTTCGTAACCGATCCACGATTCTTGCTAATTTGATAATCGAGGCTAGGGTTAGCAATTGAGGAACTGCTTGTTAGTCAATTAACTTTCTCCTATATTTGATAATTTTTTTCTCATTGTAGCTAATGGCTTTGGGTATTATGGGTATGGATCCATAAGTAATTAAAATAAGCAAGAAAACACATTCATATATTGCAGAACCTCAGAAGGAAAAAAAAAATGGCAAGAAAATGCATTTACAGTTCTAAACCTTATATGCAAAGTCAATCTAGTCTTGAACCTTTCATTGAATCGCGATAATAATCTATCCTTATGGAAAAAACACAATTCCCACTCTGATGCACACGTAGTAACGCGTGCCAAAACACCACTAGTAATTGGTAACTTTACCAATGTGTAACTCATACAAAATTTTCCATTTGCAGAGTTTTATGTCTGTGCGTGAGTATGTAAATAAGTCGATTCACTTACAAAAAGCAAGAACGATATTACTCGTGACTTTTCATTTATAGAAGTCGCTTTGTCCATCTTGCTAGAGCTCAGACAGGACAGAGATCGACTCTTTACCATTTTTCTCTTTCTTTTGCGTGGCCTTGGGAACGGGAATCAGATGCTGCTCCTCTAGTGGCTGTCTTATGTAGTGGGGTGGGCCATGATCTCAGGAGGATGATGTTTGTCATTCACATCTGGGCCTCCCTCATTTATTCTTCACATCTGTGCCAAGCGAAGTCCTTGTGGAGCTACTGTGCTGTATAATGAGGTTGGGACAGCGAAAACCCTAGATATAAAATGCAAACACGAGCCTGACCATCTCTTTCCTCTGCCTCCGCCTCCATCTCTCTCGCGCTCATCCGGTGATCTGCTATGCATACTCGACGACTCGGAGGGCGTCAAGAGCCGCGATCCGGCGATCCGAGGCCTCGATTCCGTCAACATAATATTGCTGAGGGATTGGTTTCATTGATTGAACCGCCTTTGAAGAAATTGCAGCGTCGAGAAAATTCACGTCGCTTCCTGTGGTCGTCGAGCCAGCAGGGCTCGTTAAAGGTCACACAGATCCAAGATGTGCCGATTTCGTGGAGCCAGTCGAGCTGGCTGAACTCGTTGAACTTGTTTCGCTTGTTACAGTCCCTAGAGATCCAAGTTGAGACGTTATCGTCGAGCTTGTTGATCCTGTTGAGCTCGTTCTCTCTAAAGTTCCTACGGATTGGAGAGTTCTTGTGGTCGCCAGAGTTCGGAGACCTCCGGTCTTTGCCCTCCTTATATGAAGACCGGGTTAACAATTGGAGGAGCAATGACAGCGTAAGTCCTGACAGAGAGGAGGACAATCACGTCTTTTCAGGAAATAATGAGGGCAGGCTTGACGATTGATAGTAGGAGCAATGATGTGAGGCTCAATGTCCCTCCTGATGGTGGCATTGAAGAGCCAGAGCGTAGGACTGGTGAAACCCCCGGGCCAAGTACAGTAATCGCTGTCGCTCGGATCAATGGCGTTGAGAGCTTCGTTGAATCTGTTATAGAGCAATGGCTGAGGTAATTACAAATTTTTATGTTTCGACCTGAGCAACTGAACTTGCTTTACTTATGTAGAGATCGGTATCAGGTAGAGATCGGTATCAGGTGGTTTATAGGCTTTCTTGAGTCATTGGTTAAGTTCAATATCACTGTCAAGGCTAAAGCTTTTAATTTTCTTGTTTTTTTTTATTTACGTAATAATAAAAACATTGATTTTTTCCCATGTTGCTAAAATCGGAATACCTTATTTCTTTTTCTGATTCTTGACTGCTACAGATCATCAGATTTTGTACCATTTTTTCATACTGCGAAGAACCTTTAATAGTTTTGTTTCTCCTTTTCTCAATTTCCTGTAGGATATGGCCTAGTATTTGCAGATACTATTTGGTTCCAGATACATTCATGATTTAGGTCATAATGTCATAACTTTTTTATGGTACAGGCATCAAGATGTCAATTTGGATAGCCTGAAAACAATCTTTGAGAACTTTAATGTTAAAGATCTCTTGATGACTGATCCATTATTGGACACTGTACTAACCCAAAAAATGAACAACGTGCGCATGGATCTTTTGCGTATGCTGGAGACGAATTCCGATTTGAGGTAGGATTCCCTTCATCTTTAATTTGTATCATTGCTATTTTCATTCTGCTGTATGATATATTGAGTAATGACTGTTAGTTGACTAATTTTCATTTTCCTGCATCACTCAAATCTCATGAGTATTAGAGGTGGCTTGAAAGCTATTGAACTTGGCTTGAATATCTGTGCTACTGGTGAGACTCTACCTAATGAACAAAAAATGTGTAGATATTTTGGCAATTGACAATAGAAGCTGGAGAAAAAGGTTGACCATGTGATAGCCTAAATGCTTTCGACAATTGTGATATTGCAATGGAGGACGGAAGCATGGTTATGAGGGCTATAAGTTTATTACCCACCTAAGAACATATAAAATATCAGTAACTCCTAGCACAATTCTTGCTATGTATGCACCAAATAGGATTTCGTAATGAAGATAGTGAGGTTTTCACATGTGACGCTAGCTATGAACCTTGGAGAATATTATCCTCGCTGTCCAATCTAGTCTCTCAATGAGTTAATGCAATTTTAATTTAATAGAGATCGCCCAATGTCATATTTGTGATGCTTATGAATTCAAGAAGTCGGTCCATATCAGCATTTTTCTCTTAATTGATTTCTTTGAACATTTTGGAGGGTCAATTATTAATTGCTTTTAATTACTGGCAGATCAGAGGAATTGAAGGAGTATTACCGTCCCATTTGTTGGAATTCAACAAAGAGACTGGAATTTTTTTGTCGCCTTAGCGACAGATTATTATTGAAAGCTAGGGCGCCCAATCAACAAGATCAACTGAAAGTATCGCTTGTGAAAGAATTAGAGAGCAAGAACCCACCGATTTTAGGTGGGCAGTGGAATGACAAAGTAGATCCTAACTTTAGGGCTGACAGAGGCAATAGTTCGCAATGCCAGTACAATTATAAATCCGTTGTAGATTTATTGCGATTCATCCGAAATAATTGGCACCACCGCCTGGAACTTCCGGAAGAATTTAAGGTAATCTTCCTATGGAATTGTGCTGATTTCTGTAGCGGAATGCATGCAAGGCTTCTGTGTATCTTGGCTTGTATGAACTCGTGACTCATATTTGCTATTGCTTTTCTGGTTCCAGCTGAAATTCACTGGACACGGGGGTGAGAAACGCTTCTATGACTACTTCGATGAACGATTCCCGAATTTCTTGATGAAGACATACAGAGCGGCGTACCGGTTCTGCAGAGAAGAGACATGGTTTGAGAACTTCTGTTGAAGTGAAAGCCTTTTCAGGAGTACATGGGAAGTGATGCGCTTTGACCCTTTCGGCCTTATTTCCATGATTCCTTCAATCCAATCGGTTGCCCATTCCACCGCCTTTGTTGTTTTATCTATTCGACTGGGTTTGAGTGTACAAATGTATCGTTTTAGATGTAGTGTGTTGTCAGCTGTAGCACTGACACTCTCCGGGAGCATCCGTGTCGTGTCTGACACAACAACACGTGTCCGACACTTCCCAACATGCTTCGACACGGTCAACGAGTGTAAAAAAATCCGACTCTTTGATATGCAAGTCCAGAATTTCAACACGCACGTGTCAATTTTAATAATTTTTAATACTTGAGGGGTTAAAATATAAATATACAAAAAAAGAAGTAAAAAAAAGTAATAAAAAATGTTATAAATATACATTCACGGGATCAATTTTTTTATCTTCAGTTTTGTTTTTGTAGAATTGTTTTATTATTTTTAACAGTCTTTTACTATGAAATAAGTACTAAAAATGCTATATATGATAAATAAATAAATTTAAAATATCATTTCCGCATTTTTTTAACAATATTTTTTTCCTTTAAGTTTTATGTATTATTGTAACATATTAAAATGATGAATGATATTGTTTAATATTTTTCATGTAAATTAATTCTAGGTTATTTTTATTATTATTTATTCACGTATTTATATATAAAAACACATTTAATATATAACGCATTTAACGTGTCGAAATTCTCTATTTTTAAAAAATTACGTGTCGATGTGTTGTATCGCGTGTCGTGTGTTCGTGTCGATCTTTACATAAGTTGTCAGGGTATTTTTTTTTTTTTTTTTTTAAATTGCAATCCACGAATATAATTTTTTGGTGGTTTATTTTGAAGATGTAACATTTAGATCTCAAAACATAAAAAGGCCCCGGCGGTCAGCCCTCGTAGCGACTTTCTTCAACAAAAGTGCTTTTCCATTCGTGGCAAATCAGCAACTTCTCCGCCTATCTAAGTTAATTTTTCATATGGAGATCTCAATATCTAAAGATACCATATTTAGGCTCAGTAGATCTCGACGAGTAACTTTTTCTGTTATGAAATAAATGTTGAATGTACTAGCTAGCAAGTAGTTTTTCTTTTTTGGGTCAGAAGCTAGCGAGTAGTTTACCTATGAAATGATCATTGCATTGTTGGTAAGTTTAATTCTAAAGGGGATTAATGCTCAGCGCATATTGATTTAGTCCATTACACCTCATGCCGACAGCTGATAAAGAAGCTTCACAGTGATTTTTGAATTGAAAGGCAGGTTTTTGGCTATGTTCATATGTAAGTTATCAATTTAAGTGATGTCTCGAGTATTTTAACATTATATAAAATTTTCATTCAATGTATGTAAAAGGAACAATACAGTGCTTTCAGTTTCAAGTAAGGTGACCGTATTCTGGCAAAGTACACTGCTTTTTTTTTTTTTTTTTCAAATAACAATTTGAAAAACGAATTCTTTACTTATATATTTTCTCCAAGACGTTTATTTAAAAACTATTATGATTCAATATGTAGATTATA
Organism: Eucalyptus sideroxylon x Eucalyptus melliodora; assembly: GCA_016097485.1. Lineage (NCBI taxonomy): Eukaryota > Viridiplantae > Streptophyta > Magnoliopsida > Myrtales > Myrtaceae > Eucalyptus > Eucalyptus sideroxylon x Eucalyptus melliodora. The sequence goes on from CM027833.1 coordinate 33,084,674, forward strand.
GCTACTTTAACTTGTTAAGATAATTACAAGTGTTTTATTCTGGATAATTGTTTACAAAAATTTTAACCTATTTTAATGGTGGTCAATCTAGTCATAAACTTTGCAATCGTGTCGATTTGATTCTAAATCTTTTGAACATTTTATGATTTAGTCATAAACCTATCATTTGGATAGAATGTTGAGGATCGCGTGTTCTTTAGGTGTAAAGGCACTTCACCATAACATTTAGGGTAGCCGAAAGAAAGTTCAATCACGGATGATTTGGATCAAATCATGGGAGTCTCGTAACGATTTATCCAAGGTAAAAAAATGTGTCTGATTGATATTAGCGGTTGATTCTAATTCCAAGATGAAAGTCCTAAGATTGTCTTTAGTTCATAGCCCAATCTGACAGGACTTCATCTATCAATAGATAGATCCAAGGTGACACTAATTCAAAGCATTATCAAGTGACAAGTTCCCATAATCTTCTGCACCGGCTACCAAACCTTTATGCAAATTAAGAGATCTATACCATCATTGCAGTTGCAACAATTTCCAAGTCATTACCAGGTGAAAAAATCGCGTAGCCGATCGAGCAAGTTGCTTGAGGCAAGAGGTTTCGCTCCGTTTGAACTCGGTCAAAGATTGGCAAAGCTAGCATATCTTTTGCACCTCTTAGCCTAATTAAGATAATCCTTCCCCCCCAAAAAAAAAAAGAAAAAAGCTCAAACCCCTGACCGACCATGTCCCTTGATGTGCACATGAACCCAAATCCTTTTTTTGTCCCGGATGGGGTAATGTCCACTAATGTACCCTTAAAATTGACAACGCTAGATAGCAATTTTGCAAAGTCCCAAGATATAAAAATTCCCGAGATATGTAGATGAAGATATCTTCTATGAAGTAACACCGGATGAAAGTCCTAGTTTCTTTCAATCGCCCTCCGGTTTTTTCCTTTCCTCAGATCCTGCCAACGAGAAGATTTTCGTCAGTACCCCCAAGAAAAATCCATTTCAGGCAGCAGCATGAGCAATTGCCAATAGACAAGGTCACTAAAATAAAAATAAAAATAAGAGAAGGTCACTAAAATATTTCCACTTTCTATAGTTCGTTGATTAAAAAAATAAAAAAAGAGAGAACCATCCACCGACATGATTTATTTAGTTTAATTAGGAATCAGCATAATTTGATCCGGACGTGTTCACGTTCAAAATGTACAATTAATGGAGATGCGTCTCCCGTTTGAAATACTTTGGGCGTGCATGGAAACGTTTCTTATAAACGTTTCGGAACAAGTACGGATTTTGTTCCCTTAACAAAAAAAGAGCGTAAATGCGTTTGGTTGTGTTTTATTCTTTTTTTTTTTTTTTTTAGGAACAAAATAAGAACAAAAAAAAAAGAAATAACAAATTGTTGTTTTCTTGTTCCATAAACAAAAATGAAGAAACGTTTCTCTTCTCTCTCTTCTTCTTCTCTTCTTCTTTTCTTCTTCTTTTTTTTCTTCTTTTTTCTTTTGCCGGTTGCCGGCCTTGGCCATGATCGGCGACCTCGCCGGCCCGGCCAAAGCCGAGCCTCGCCGGAGCCTCGTCGGCCCCGCAAGGCCGAGCCTCGCCCGCGGCCGGCGAGGCCGAGCCTCGCCTTGGCCGGGCGAGCTCGGCCCCGGCGAGGCTCGGCCTCGCCGGATTTAGGCGAGCCCAAGCTTGCCCAGCCAAGGCGAGGCTCTAGGCGAGCCCGAGCTCGCCCGGCCAAGGCGAGGCTCGGCCTGCGCCGCCGGCGATGCCAAGCCTCACCCAATCACGGTAAGGCTTGGCCTCGCTGAGGGCCGCGAGCCTCGCCGTGGTTGGGCGAGGTCGCCGGCCTGTTTCGGTCGGTCGATCGAGAGGCTGGTGGCCTACTAAAAAAAAAAAATAAAAAAGAAAGGAAAAAATGAAAAATAAAATAAAAATGTTTAAAAAATTAAAAAAAATAAAAAAATAAAGAAAAAAATTTACCAAACGTGTTTCTATTCTATTCATTTTTTATTCAACGAAAGCTTTACCAAACGCGTTCTTTTGTTCAAAAATTGTTCTCCCGAAGTAAACACTTTTTTTTGTTTCATTCGCAGAACTAACAAAAAAAAACAAACGTTACCATTCGCACCATTTGTTTCTCGAGAAATTTATTTCTATATTTTAATTGGTCAGGAAATATGTAAAATAAGATGAAAAAGGAAGAAGAACAAATTCCTTCTATCCGAATTTTTTGTTGCGGAATTACACGGAATCCTTTAGAGAGGAAAAAGGGGGAAATCGGAGAGCCGGAGTCGTTACAATTGTAGGGCTCGCGATTGCGATTAGGGTTTTCCTTTTTATATAAATCCCGAAACTCGCCCCCCAACGCTTCTCTCTAGATCCTCCGCGAACTCTCTCTCTCTCTCTCTCTCTCTCTCTTCCTCTCCGGTGATCGATCATCGATCAGTCGATCGGAATCCATGGCGAATCAGGAGAGATGCGCTGGCACCGTCCTGTGGTTCAACGACCTCAAGGGCTTCGGCTTCATCAAGCCCAGCGACGGCGGCGAGGACCTCTTCGTCCACCAGTCCTCCATCCGGTCCGACGGCTTCCGTAGCCTCGCCGAGGGCGAGGAGGTCGAGTTCTCCGTCGTCACCGAGTCCGAGGGCAAGTCCTCGGCCGTCGAAGTCACCGGCCCTGGCGGGGCCCCCGTAAAGGGGGGGAGCGCCGCCCGGGAAGGCTTCGGCGGAGGCGGCGGCGGCGGCGGCGGCGGCGGGTTCGGCGGCGTCAGGGGCGGGCGCGGGTTCGGCGGCAGCTGGAAGGGCGGCGACAGGTACGGCGGGGGCGGCGCCGGTGGCGCCGGATGCTATGTTTGTGGGGAGGTGGGACACTTGGCGAGGGACTGTGACCGCGACCGCGGGAGCCGTGGCGGCGGCGGCGGCGGGGGTTCTGGGGCGTGTTTTAGCTGCGGTGAGATCGGCCACATGGCGAGGGATTGTCGCCGGAGTACCAATGGTGGTGTTGGAATAGGAGGAGGAGGAGGAGGAGGCAGTGCCTGCTTCAATTGTGGTGGTTTCGGGCACATGGCGAGGGATTGTACCAGCAGGGGTGGTGGCGGCGGTGGTGGCAGCTTTGGCGGCGGTGGCGGCAGCTTTGGTGGCGGTGGCGGCGGCTTTGGCGGTGGCGGCAGCGGCGGCTTTGGTGGTGGTGGTGCTTGCTATAACTGTGGTGGACATGGTCATATGGCGAGGGATTGCAATGCTGGCGGTGGAAGCAGATTCGGCGGCGGCGGTGGCGGTGGCGGCGGTGGTGGCAAGTGCTTCAATTGTGGTGAGCAGGGGCATTTTGCCAGGGAATGTACTATGACCTCTTGAAGAAGGGAAATGAGGAAAGAAGAGTAATAGTACATATTTCTCTTGTTTTCTTGCGTATGCTTTTGTTCACCTTTTTATGTTTTGTCGGTTTGGAATGTTATACATAGGATATTTTGGAGATTTTAGTTTGTTTCTATCGCTTTTGGTTTCCTGCGTCGGTCAGTGAGGATGACAAATTGGTTAACTTCTAATTGAGCTATTTTCACCCCAGTGCTACTGATGGGTGTTCTTATTCAGTTCTGCGTTGGTGATGCCTTAGTGGCTTATTTTTGAAATTTGTGGTTATGGTATTCACATTGGAGTGAGTGGTATTGATGCTTGGCCTGGCAGAGATCATTAATCAATTGTCAATTACTGTTGAAGGACAGCATTGCGATTGTTCTCTTTGGGGATGGGAAGATCGACATTTTCTAATTGCTCTGAGATGCCTACTGAGAGGAAGATGACATGTTTTTATTGCTTTTAATTACTGGCCATTAACAATATACATAGTTGGAATGGGAAAAAAATTGCAGCTGCTGGGAAGTTTGCCTATTGCACAGCTAAGAAGATGCAGGCAATGACCTCTCTCATGTTCGCTTGGCTCTTCATGACTAAATGATTTCTACCTCTCTACCAACTATCTACATTATGATAAATATGGAATGTTTCATGCGTCAATATTTTGGAATTTTATTCTTGTTTCCAGTGGCTATCTCCAGTTGTTGTACCAGGTACATTTCTTGTACTATAGTGATGACAGCAACAATGACTCAATGCTTTTTCAGTGGGAATATCATGCTACAAACCACGCTATTCCCTTAAGCTCAATATATTTCATAAGGTACAACTGTAAACCCTTGGTGTCTTTACGTATGATTTTGGTCACACTCATGTCTTCTTAATGTTTGCCTGCTTTTTAACTTGACGTCGACCCGATAAGTTACCATGAGATAAGTTGCTCGTAAGGAGACTATGTCTTGGTCCACACATGCATCTTTGTTCAGTTAACCGAGATGAGAATTATTCAGTTTTTGCTCAGTAGGTGTATGTTTTCTTGGTAGGTAATCGTGCTCTAGATGAATTATAATAATTGTAGAGATTATGTATTATCCAAGGAGACTAATGGAAACACTAGAAAGTGATTCATGCCATCATTATTCTGTACTGATGCCATTGGAAGTTCTGCATTGTGGGCAGCTTTTAGAACAAATTTGCTTGTGGATATATACCTTGCTTTGTAGACAGTTGAGCATGCATGTAATTTGGAGCTTTTTTTATCTTCTCCTGTTCATTCTTTGCAATTGATTTTCAAGGCCTTCCTGATCATGAGAATTTGGATAGCCCATTTTTGTTCAACTGATATTGGAATCCTATAGCCTTTGGATGTGTTGTGTTGTGCTCATTGTTTTTGTGGCAAATGACTGTTGCTCGATTGGATACACACTGCAAATCTTGGGATCTTGATGAATGAAGAATGTTATAGACATTCTGGAATAGCTTTTGATGATCTAGAATTTACATCTGGGGTGGTGAGTTTCTACTCCTGGAGAGGTTTTCAGTCTGCAACAAGGGCATATCAACCTTTTAGAAGTCAAGTCAATGTAGCTGGTATTTAGTGAGTTTGTGAGTGCAGTAGGATCCTTTAATGATATATTAGGTCTAAATTACTCTGATAGTACAGTCAAATTTTTTTCCAATTCTTTTAATATTCACATCATTGAATTTGGTTTTAGACTTCATTTCAGACTTCATTTTGAGTTCCTATAATTATGTTTGTGGCATTAAAAGCAGATTATGAAGCTATAATTTTCTGTGTTCTCGGCATGCACGCATCATTTTGGCACAAGGGTGTGTCCATGTTCTTTTTGAACCATGACCTGACTTACCTCCCAAAACGGCTCAGATGCAGGGGTGTCCTGCGACAGGGACAATCCAGCTGGGCAGGAGAGCTTTGCAATGTTTCTGCATTAGCACCGTGTGATACCAGGCAGTATCATAGGTGAGTTGTGATCGCCTTTGGTGTTCTCTGGAATAACTAAGGTTTAGGGAGTGAATATACTGCTTTGCTCCTTGTCTTGGGAGAGGTTTCGTTCCTCCAACAATTTGAGCTTCTGGTGAAAAGTATAGTCTGCATCTTATAGTCTGTCGAATGACAAGGCACTGTAATGCTTTTTTGGGCTAAAGACTGACAGTAAGGAAAGCTTAAGGAGGTTAATGAGAAGCAAACAACTCTATCCATGCAGTGCCTGTTACAGTCTCTTGGTAATTACTATGGGCGAATTCGATTCGGCTGCAATTTCCAAGGCCAAAGCTCTAAAGGCATAATCCGTGGTTTCGACTAGTTTTGGCAACTTGCGTCATCTAATGCGATGAGCATCCCAAAACAGGATTTGCCAACTTGCCTGAATACTAAGTACGCGGCGTAATTCATCTTTACCCGTCTTCCTGGATGGCTCTAATTTGGCAAGATGCACCACCGGCCTTGCTTAATCTCATCCGAAAGAGCGTGCCCATGTTCTCTTTTGCCAACTTGCGGCTCGCAAAACATTAGGCAAGTTGGGTTTTGCTTGTATCAGCTAACGTTAATCGTTGAAAAAGCATCGTCGCAAAACATTAGGCAAGTTGGGTTGCTTGTATAAGCTAACGTTAATCGTTGAAAAAGCATCGTTTTTGCGTATTGATGCGATGCTTTTCGACTAAAAATAATGGAAAGGGAGGTGACAGAACTCTTGCAAGATTTGGGCCGTGGTGGGTCAAATGGGCAAGGAAATCTTCGATTAATATAATGTTAGGCTGATCCTTTACTCCATCGCGTGGGAATAAGGGGCTGTAGGAGCTGTGAGGAGGCTAGGCTTTCTCTCATATTCCCCACCCAAGTAGTCAAAAGCCGTGCGACTGTGGCTGCCAAGTGCTGCAACTAGCGAGGTGCTGAGCCCTTTTCCGAGTCAATGCCGGGGCAGAAGCTTTTTCACCGGAATCTGGAATCTGAATAATTGGACTATTTTTGCTTTGCGTGCCGAAGGGTGCGATGTACAGAGGACAGGAACTTTAGTGAATAGTGTGCTTGGATCTTTGGTCATCGACTACCGTTCTTTCGTCTTGGGCGCGAGCTTAGCCATCCAGAAAGGCGACACTTAATGCGAGATGGAACCCGTGCTTGGAATATTTATTTATTTTGTTGGGAAAATGTCTGTTGATGGTCTGTTCGGTTTCAAATTACGATTTGATAGGTTTAAATTGAAGCCAGCCATGATGTGCACAATCATGATTCTTGTCTATAGATTGACGTCGTTATAATTAGCAAGGTGCAGTAGTAAGTCTCTATGGTGGACAGCATCTAGATTGACGACACGAATTATTCGTAACAGACATAGAGATGATAGACAATCACACCACAAGATATCCATCGTTAATAAATATGACTGTCGAATAAACCAATGCCGATGGTAGCTCGGTAAGTAAGATCTGAATGTATCGGCGATCATACCATAAGTTGATCGATGACGTGATGCATGACGGTTCCCTAGAATACATCCCCACAATGCGCATTGTCTTGCGAAAGAGATAGAAACAAGACCTGGCCGACGAGGGGAGATGGCCCTGTCCTGTCCTCCCAAGCATGCTAGCGCTTTGTTCACGTGAGCTAGAGAGAGTCTATCCTAACCTCTACTTCCTTGGTCGGTCCGTCGTGCACATGCTTTGCACATTCCTAATTCGTCTTCTCCTCCATATTTACACGTGGCCTGCAAAAAAATATTTCAGATGCAATCATCGCATACGCGTCTCATCCTTGTCTGTCTCCTTCCCCCTATTTTTTATCCTCCTCCTGCTTCCATCAAAATTGAATGCAGCTAATTCACTGGCCCGTTCTTATCCGAAAAAAATCGAAGCTGCGTGTCGTCTGTAAACTTGAAGCCGACCTTTCCTGTGAACCCGATTCCTCAAACCATGCGGACGAATTCTTTTCTGCTACGTCTTTTGTTTCTGCCTTCGGGGAACCGATTTCTCATGGATCTCGCAGAATCCCGATGCCCCTTCCTCTGCCCTGCCATGCAGCCTTCCGAAACTCGGAAAGACCTTCCCCCTCAATTAGTTTTCATCGGCATTTTGTGAGTGGCTTGACGACACCTGTCTCCTCTTGGCTCGCCCGCGTACAGGATTAGAGGTTCTCCAAGCACCCCTTCAAAAACAAAAAACAAAGAAAAAAGAAAAAGTTAAAGAAGAGGACGAATTATTAATAAAAAAAAAAAACACAGAGAGAGAGAGAGAGAGAGGATATCGCCGATTTAATTATGCAGAAAATCACCGACTTCAACTGGTGTCCCCATGCTATCGCGAAATGACATTCGAGAGGAATTAGAACTGTGATAGATTTTTCGGCAGATGTGGTCCCGCCTCCCCTCCTCCCCAGAGGCCCCCACCGACTGAGCACATGACCGCCATTCTCTCCCGTCCGCTCCTATAAATCCCTCCCTCTCCTTCCCCTCCTCAATCTGAGCTTCAAACTCCTTTCACACAAACAAATGAAGTGAGTCTACGTCTCTCGGATACATTCATTCTTTTACACCATTGTTTCTTGAATTTAGAGTCGGCTGCTCATTCTTAAGAGTTGACGCTCAATGGCTTCGCTCGGAATCGCAGTTGCTCTGTTCTGCTACGTTTTGGTCTTCTCGATCACTGGTAAGTTCCAGTGTCGAGAGGGAGTCTTTTGTCATGGCCCTTTTGTTTTCCCTCTCCAAATCACGCAAATGGTGACTCGCTTTGGGTTTTAAGTTTGAGACTTTCGGCTCGGGTTCTGACCTCATGCTCTGTTTCTTGAATTTGCGTTGCAGGTGCGGATTCGGCGACGTTCACCATAGTCAACTCGTGCAGCTTCACGGTCTGGCCGGGCATCCTCTCCGGCGCCGGAACCGCTCCGCTCTCCACCACCGGCTTCGCCCTCGACCCCGGCGCGTCCACCTCGGTGGCCATCCCCACCTCCTGGTCCGGCCGCCTCTGGGGCCGCACCCTCTGCTCCCAGGACCCCGCCACCGGCAAGTTCGCCTGCCTCACCGGAGACTGCGGCTCCTCCGCCCTCGAGTGCTCCGGCGCCGGCGCCACCCCTCCCGCCACCCTCGCCGAGTTCACCCTTAATGGCGCCGGCGGGCTGGACTTCTACGACGTCAGCCTCGTCGACGGGTACAACCTCCCGATGCTGGTGGTGCCGCAGGGCGGCGCCGCCTCCGGGGCGGGGAACTGCACCGCGACGGGGTGCGCGGCGGACCTGAACGTGGGGTGCCCGCAGGAGCTGAAGGTGACGAGCGCCGGGAGCGAGGGCGGGGTGGCGTGCAAGAGCGCGTGCGGCGCGTTCGGGGACCCGCAGTACTGCTGCAGCGGCGCCTACGGGTCGCCGGACACGTGCAGGCCGAGCCAGTACTCGGAGTTCTTCAAGACGGCGTGCCCGAAGGCCTACAGCTACGCCTACGACGACGGCACCAGCACCTTCACCTGCGCCTCGGCGGATTACGAGATCACATTTTGCCCGACACCGTCCACGAGGTAAGAATCCACCTTGGAACTTTGGCATTTTCTAGGAACCACCGCCATACGAATGCAGCCATAATTCAGATATTCGATTCTGTTTTTTTTTGGGGGAAAGGACCGTTGATTTTTTGCGCTTGTGGTGGTGACTGAGGGTTTTTTCCTGGTTTCTCTTCGAGGGTGCAGTGTCAAGGCGGCGGGCGGTGAGTACGCGATGTTGGCGGCGGAGGTCTCGGGCAGCGGCGCCTCGTCGTTGTGGACGCCGTCGCTATCGGCCGTCGCTGTCGGCATTTCGGCGACAGTATGGCAGTTGGGGCAGCTGTTCTGATTTGGAAAGAAAGGAAAGTCTTCGTCGCCTCCAGCGCTGGCTGTTGACAGCGGGCGCACCTCTCTCTCTCTCTCTCCCTCTCTATATCTCAAGTGGGTGTAGGACTCAACGAGCGGCCCGGAATGGAGAGAAGAAAATCTCAGGAGGTCAACGCGTTGCTTCACGAGGGACGCGAATCTCTGAGCAAAAATATTTCCGGGAAAAGTGATGTTTTTCTCGGGAAATTTTTCGGAGGGTCGAAGTCAGCTGCCGGCTGGCAAGGGATTGTAGGGCCTTGCACAACGACCAGCGTTGGCCAGAAAGTTTTATATTGGGCAATAAACTTAGGATTGTTTTGGTAATTAATTTAATACCGTGAAAAGTTTAAAACTGAATTGTCGTCCATACTTAGGATTATTTTGGTAATTTTCTCGCCTATTATTAGATTACAACTTAAGAGAGAGTCTGTGTTGCACTTTTACTTGTGCTAGTGACTGCACCAATAATTTAATAAAGACAAACTTCCAACTGACGCCAACTGCTAGCATGAAGGAAGAAAGAAAGAAATACCAAGTTGCAGCAAATAAGGGTGGTAGCTCAATCATTGCGGTTTGCCCCAATGTGAATCCCCACCATTTTAAGGATTTGGATGGGAATGATTTAGTTTTAATAGTGGTTTCGACTTCCAAGGAGGCATGATTTCGACTCCTAAGAAGGTAGGGAACGATTTAGTTTTAGGAGTGGTTTCAACTCTCACCATACAAGGAGACAGAAGGTGACAGCTCAAAAAGAAAGTTTAGTCACATTGCAAACTCATCTGCTCTGTTAATCTGCTAAATACTAAGGAGCAACAGGTCTAACACTACTTCATCTTCCAACATAATTCTATCGCTCTTCTACATTCTAATTCTAATTCTAAAATATAATCTAAACATCGAATCGCATTATATGCATCGAAAAACTACTGGAAATGCAACAAAAGTTGGGATCAATCGGAATCCATCAGCGCTGGAGAGCCTGCCAGCGGTTGACTTCGTGCCGTCACCCTCAATTTCCATCGTCATCGCCCGCCGAAAAAATCTTCCCGAGAAAATATCACTTATCCCGGAAATATTCTGTTCTCGAATTCTCTCCCGGAAATATCACTTTTCCCGGAAATAAATTACTTGATCTTTGCAAAGCGAGTAGGCCCTACCCAGTTGAGATAGAGAGAACGAGAGGTGGGCCCACTGTGTAATATTTTCTGCCGAGGAGCGATGCGACGAAGATATTTTTCTTTGTTTTTTTTCCAGTTCAGAACAGCCGCCGCAATTGCCAAACCGTCGCCGAAACGGTGACAGCGACGGCCGAGAGTGGCGGCGTCCATGACGATGAGGCAACGCCGCCTGAGACCTCCGCCGCCAACATCGCGTACTCACCGCCCGCCGCCTTGACACTGCAGCCACGAAGAGAAACCAAGAACAACCCTCAGTCACCACCACAAGCTAAGAAAATCAACAGCCCTTTCCCCCAAAAACAGAGTCGAATATTTGAATTATGACTGCATTCGTATGGCGGTGGTTCCCGGAAAATGCCGAAGTTCAAGGTGAATTCTTACCTCGTGGAAGGCTTCGGGCAGAATCTGATCTCGTAATCCGCCGAGGCGCAGGTGAAGGTGCTGCTGCCATCGTCGTAGGCGTAGCTGTAGGCCTTCGGGCACGCCCTCTTGAAGAACACCGAGTACTGGCTCGGATTGCACGTGTTCGGCGATCCGTAGGCTCCGCTGCAGCAGTACTGCGGGTCCCCGAACGCGTCGCACGCGCTCTTGCACGCCACCCCGCCCCCGCTTCCGGCGCTCGTCACCTTCAGCTCCTGCGGGCACCCCACGTTCAGGTCCGCCGCGCACCCCGTCGCGGTGCAGTTCCCTGCCCCGGAGGCGGCGCCGCCCCGCGGCACAACCAGCATCGGGAGGTTGTACCCGTCGACGAGGCTGACGTCGTAGAAGTCCAGCCCGCCAGCGCCATTGAGGGTGAACTCCGCGAGGGTGGCGGGAGGGGTGGCGCCGCTGCCGGAGCACTCCAGGGCGGAGGAGCCGCAGTCGCCGGTGAGGCAGGCGAACTTGCCGGTGGTGGGGTCCTGGGAGCAGAGGGTGCGGCCCCAGAGGCGGCCGGACCAGGAGGCAGGGACGGTCACCGAGGTGGACGCGCCGGGGTCGAGGGCGAAGCCGGTGGTGGAGAGCGGCGCGGTTCCGGCGCCGGAGAGGATCCCCGGCCAGACCGTGAAGCTGCACGAGTTGACTACGGTAAATTTCGCCGAATCAGCAACTGCAACACAAATTCAAAAAACAGAGCATGAGGTCAGAACCCGAGCCGAAAGCACCGCGAGTTCCGAAACTTAAAACCCAAGACGAGTGACCATTTACGTGATTTCGAGAGGGAAAACAAAAGGGCGATGACAAAAGACTCCCTCTCGACACTGGAACTTACCAGTGACCGAGAAGACCAAAACGTGGAAGAACAGAGCAACTGCGATTCCGAGCGAAGCCATTGAGTTTCAAATCTTAAGAATGAGCAGCCGACTGTAAATTCGAGAAACAATGGTGTAAAAGAATGAATGTCGCCGAGATGTGGATTTACTTCACTTCTGTGTGTGAAAGGAGCTCGAAGCGCAGATGGAGGAGGGAAGGGGAGGGAGGAATTTATAGAGGCCCGGGCGGAAGAAAATGGCGGTCATGCGCTCAGCCGGTGGGCCCTCTGAGGAGGTGAATAGGAGGTGGGGCCATCACTGCTAAAAATCTCATCGCAGTTGTCCATATTATTTTCTCAAGACGTCATTTCGCGAGAGCGTGGGGACACCGTTGAAGTCGGCGATTTTCTGCGTAATTAAATCGGGTGATGTCCTCTTCTTCTTTTTTAATTGTAATAATTTGTCCCCCTCTTTAAATTTTTCTCTGTTTTTTTTATTTTTTATTTTTTTCCTTGAAGGGGTGCTCGGGGAACCTTAGATTCTGTACGCGAGCGAGTGAAGAGGAGTCAGGTGTTGTCACCCCATTAACAAAATGCCGATGAAAACCAATGGAGGGGGGGAAGCCTCTCTCTCGGAGTTACGGAAGGCTGCATGGCAGAGCAGGAGGAAGGGGCATCGGGATTCCGGGTGCCCCATGAGAAGTCGGTTCCCGAAGGCAGAAACAAATGACGAAGCTAAAAAAAAAAGAAACTCGTCCGCATGGTTTGAGGAGTCGGGTACAGGAAAGGTCGGCTTCAAGTTTACAGACGAGCAGCGGCGCAGCTTCGGTTTTTGGTATAAGAACAGGGGCGCCCCTGAATTGGCTCGGATTCGATTTTGCTGAAGGGAGATGAAGGATTAAAAAAGAAATCGGAGATTCAAGATTTTTTCTAAGGGCGATAAAGATGGAAAGGCTTTAAGTCAGATGTCAGCTGGCTCTCCGAGACTCGATGGATCCTGATCAATCCTATTTTATTTCCATTTGTTTTCAATGCTAGAACGTGGTGATTCGATGTTTAGATTATATTTTAGAGTTCGAATTAGAATATAAAAGAAAAATGGGATTTCGTTGGAAGATGGAGTAGTGTTACGACTTATTGCTTCTTAGTGTTTTGACAGAGCAGATGAGTTTGCGATGTGACTAAACTTCCTTTTTTGAGCTGCAACTTGATATTTCTCTCTCTTCTCGTTCATGCCAATGGTTTGCCTTTATTAAGATAATGGTGCAGTCACTACCACAAGTAGGAGTGCAACTCTCTCTCTCTCTCTCTCTCTCTTTCTCTCTCTCAATCAACCAAGTTGAAACCTAGTGATTAGCAAAATAATTAGCAAAGAAATTCCTAAATCTATCATATGAATAGTAATTCAATTTTAAATTTTTCAATTTAACCATATATGATGATTGCCCAATAAGGTCTTTCTAGCCAATTTTGGGTGACAATTGTTAATGTGGAAATCGATCATTTTACTTTATACAATCGACGCTAATATGAATAATTTTTGCAATATTTTAGAGAAACTTCTAATTTTTTTTTCTTTTCTTTTATTTTATTGTGGATGGCAAGCCACTTGGTGATCCTCACTTGGTCATTGGGCAAGGCCCTACGAGCCCTCGTCGGCCAGGTGAGGGTTTGTAGGCAAGTGGTTAGACAGCATCCCACAATAAAAAAAAAAAAGAAGAAAAATATATTGTATGCAAAAATTATTCACGCCGGTACTAGTCATGTCACGTAAAATGGACAATGTTCTTATCAGTAATTTTCAAGTAAATTAGTCGGAATGGACTAAGTTGGCAAATTGTCCAAAAATTTAGGATTAAATTAAAAAGTTTAGAATCGAGTTGACATATGTACAATTAGGTTTAGGACTTTTTTGGAAAGGATTTTCCCAGTAAGAGGCTGATCGACACGGTCATGAGGCAAGTGTGAAGAAAAGAGGCGGTTGAAGAAAGAAATCAAAGCATTTGATGTGATTACAGGATCATTTACGAGATTGCTGGTTCAAAGCTAAACATGTGTTATCAGACTGAAACTAATGACAAGCTCCACGCACGGCTGCACGAATGTCTCTTCCCATCACCTCTCCATTCGGCCACTAGGGTTTCCTGCTATCAGACGTGGATGTCATTCGGAGTTAAAAGTCAAGGAGAGATCATCCAAGAAAAGCGCAGGGCCAGTGTCCCACTTTGCTCCCGGAGATTACTACGTGCAAACGCCTAAAAGCAAGAAGAAGGTGAGGAGACAAGACCTGTTGGGGAGGCTCTTTCCTCTTCGGTCTGGGACTAAACAAGGTCACGAAAGCACTCGCCCGCTCATCAAGATAAAATCCCGCATCAGCAAAGCAACTCCCTTTCCCACGCCTTTGCCCGATCTTTCCATCCGGGAAAAAGAAGGATAGCGACTTAGCGCCTTTCTTCCAGCTTGCCGATTTGGCGATTCGGCGGCATTAATATTTCCCATATCGAGTAGTAGATAAGAGTCGTGAAGGGCCGGAGAAGGTCAGCAAAATCGTCGGAGCATCCATCGTCTCTTACCTCGTATGGTAAAAAGTAGTCAGCAAAACACTCAGGTTTCCACAAATTGCGTCGATCACTTACGCCGCGAAGTCCAACTTGTCAGCAAAACACTCAGGTTTTCACAACTTGAGTCGATCACTTACGCCGCGAAGTCCAACTTGTGCATGACACGGATTATTATAATAGCTGAGCCTGCATGGATAAGCATTTTAATTGGATTCTGTCCTTCACTTTTGATCCCTTCCTTTTGGCGGTGCATGTGTGCACTTCCTAAAACACTTTAGTTAAGCAGAAATTGTTGACAACTTGTGTTCTTGTTCGGTTACGTAAGTTGATCCTTTTTCATCGCTAATTGCCGGCAACTTGTTCTATCGTTACAACAATGCATGGAGATGATGTACGAGCGAAACCCTTGCAAATATGTCGACGAGAGTTCTTTCTAATCAAACAATTCAGAAGAGATCGAGAGTGCATTCTATCTAGTCGAAGGACGGTTTTGCTGGACTGTTTTTTTTTTTTATAATCTAGCTACCCCTCGTCTTCTAAATTCAAAGAAGTATATGGCTTATTGATGTTGCGAAACAAGGTGTTGATTTAAAGCACATTAGTCCTTTTCTTTCTCTCTTTTCTACTTTTTCCTTATCTTCTGTATCGATAACGCACAAAGTATCCGACAGGACTCTGCGTCGACTTGGAGAAAATATTAGAGACCATGCTGACATGGCGCTCCTAAACCACCCAATATTTTCTCGTCGACTTGGGAGATAAAAGCTCAATGGGCAACTCCCGCCGTGACTTTCGCGAACTTACGATTTAAGGCTTGACTTCTTTTTCCTCTTGCCATAGTGGAAAATACTCGTAGGCGTCATCGTATGTTCCTTTCCACGAGCAGTGTCGTGACGTCTAAAGTTTTCTTTTCCTTTTGCGGCTGGATGGAATTACACCATCATCGTCAATCATCGACTCAGAAACCAACATCGAAAGAAACGAGAATATCCACAAGTTGCTTGCCTTGCCGTCGAGAGATTCTCTTTGGTCCAACGATTGTGTACTCTCGTGGCCAAAAGGTTTGTCGACCTACGAGGCTATGTACTGGCGCAGCTCTACGACAATTTCATGTCTCAATGTCATAATGTTCACACCAGCTTTCGGCCCTCAAGACTATCATAAAGGGACAAAGGTGAGGACAATACTAACGTTAGCAAGATACTTTAATGAGATTAGGTTTCGCAAAGTCGTGATAAGGGAATGATTCCGATTGATGATTTTTTGACTTCATCCATCGCTGAAATCACGGGACTCTTTCTCTCTAGCTGCTAGGAGCAATCGAATTAACTAAGTATAATCCATGAGCAAATCGCACATGGAAAAGGATCATTGTTGTGTACCCCGTAAAACCATACTTTCATGTTCTTGAATAGTTGAATTGCAGGAAAATTATCCAAAAAGTCATAAATCTATCATACTTTTATCAATTCAACCATAAACATTTCAAATTAATAACTGAGTCTTAAACATTTTCATATTTTTTCAATTGAGTCCATTCAGCTAATTTTAGCCAAAAATCACTTATGTGAATATTAACCGTTTTACGCAGATAATGAGCATTAACGCGGATAATTTTTTATGATACTTTTCTATTTTAATATTTTTTTCCTTTTAATATATATATATATATATATATATATATATATATATATATATATATATATTTTCCTTTTGCCAATGGCCAATCATAGGTAATGATGGGGCGGATTGGCGCCTAAGCGAGGGCGAGGGTTCCCCTCGCTAGATCTGCCGAGTCCAACCCTTCCCAAGCCAAGGCAACACCTTCGAGCGTTGCCAACGCCAAGGCCAAGGTGGCCTCACTAACCTCACTAGCACTCAGGGCTTCCTGCATTTGGAGTTGAAGGCGCAGTCGGTATTGAAGTCTAAGGTCTGGGACATGACAAGTTCCTGACGTTGCTCAGCGATGACAGCATCGTGTTCGTCAACTTCCATTTCTTGAGTGGGCCAGAACTTTCCCTTGTCTTCTTGCAAGGCAAATTGCAGGAAAGTGAGGATTAGTAGCAACGGGAGGGCCGGCCTGGCCCAGGATGAGGCAAACCCTTGCCCAACCACCAACAAAAGGAAGAAAAAAGAAAAAATTATAATAAACTCGACAAAAATATTAAAATATATTAAAGATTGTACACTTAAGACAGCTGGCATTCACATTAATGATTTTCGGCTAAAATTGAGCGGATTGATCCAATTAGCAAAGTGTGGAAATATTTAAACTCAATTGACAAAAATTATCAATGGCCACCCTTCTTACAAAGAAAAAGGTAGGTAAGAGATTCAAATCCTCACATTCAATAGAGATGATCTAACTTCAGGTATAAGTTTCAACTCTCACACCCTACGATAAGATAGAACAAAGAATGAGAGTTAGAGTGAAAATAAAATATAACCAACCAAAACAAAAAGGCAAAATTACAAGGTTTTGGATTGAATTGGCAAAAATTTAATAAATTAAGGACTTTATGGACAATTGTTCTACCGAATTGGTTGAAAGCAAGTTTACATTTAACGAGAGAAAGGTTCATGTCATTAAATTCCCACGTTCCTTATATTTAACTACACGCATAATGATGTTGTAGGTTCTTTTGTCTGACAAGCGATGCTATTATGAGGAGAGGGACAGCGCGAAAAGATATGAATTCGAGGCCTACCCACTACTGCATGATTAGCTAAGAGCCGGCTATCATGCAGCAGCTAAAATCTAACTTCTTTTCACAAGCCACAAAGTATCCCAAAGCGACAATCCCTGATCAATGAGGACCAAAGTGCCATGCGCTTTCCCGATGAATGAGAAAGAACGCGCGACATTCATGTCCCGTAATGAACCCATGGCACACGAAAGAAGGAAATCAGCAACGAAAAAGAAAGGAAGTAGATAAAGTGCTGCTTTTAGACACAGGGACAGAACCATATCTTGATAAGGCAGTGATAAGAGCCACCCCCTACTTCACACACATTTAATTCACCTTTGCCATCTCCAAGGGTCGCTACCACACCTTATCGTCAACATGCTCTCTTCCTTTCACGTTTGTTTTTGCCTTATAATCTTTTTTCCACTTTTTCTTTGCTTAAACAAAGCAACTCCCTCGGTACCTCCTCGTTCTTTCGACGACCTTCCTCCGGCCTCCGGCCTCCTCCGGAACGCCCTTTTTTCTCAAGAAAAAGGGTGTTTCTGGGGTATCAAATTTGGCTGTAGTGGGGCGACACAATTCTTTATTAAAAAAAAAAAAAAAAAAACGGGATGAAGGGAAAAAGAATATGAAAGAACATGTAAGAAAAGAAAAAAAAAGGGGAAGGATTCCTTTTGTGGAAAAAGTGGACAAGGGGAAAAAAGAAAGGTGAAAATCTTATCCACGGACTGTGCATGGCGTGTAGCGCCTCAAGTTGAAGCCCCCCTCCATCGATGTCGACACGAGGAGTATTATATGTAAGGTTTTCCAAACAATGAATAAGGCGTCGGGCAGTGTTCTTATTTGATAAGCAGTGGCCAACCTCACCTGCTTATGCGAAAAATGTGAAGATTGAGATCATGGAAAGCTCAAATCTCCAATCTCCCACATGGGGGTGTAAAGTGGGGGCGAGATTGTGATGTTTGAGCAAATTGAGTACCTTTGTGGAAGTAAATATAAGTATGCAGGTGGTGGGTATGCAGCCATATGACGTATGTCGTGGTGTGAACAGACATAGATCAATTCCCGATCATTGGAAAAGCTTCGGGTTAGAAAAAGAAAAGTTAAATGGTCTTTGCTACCATCCAATTATAAGTGAACCCTTTCGAAATCGACATCTGACTCCATTTCTAAGAGAAGCGAAAAGAAAAAATTTAAAAATTTAAAAAACTTCATGTCGAAGGCTTTGTTGTAATTGGATGTCCTTAGTACACTGAACGTTTTATGACGTAGTATAATTTTTGAGTATTAATTAGGATTGCTCTTTTTAGATTCATAATCCATGCGCATCACATTTTACATTCTATTCAAAACAATTCACGAGACTATTTCAAAGTACATATGGAAAAATTTTGCCGATGCAATTCTAGCTTTTCTCTTGCTTTTAACCATGGCCAATCCGTTCCCGAAACATTCAATCATAAATATCTTGATTTTTTTTCTTGTCAAGGCTATATTTCTCTAAACTGTAACCGATATTACAGAATTTTTCTGGTCTATTAGTAATCTCGAGAGAAGTCGATTGACTTCTTTAGCACATGGGAGGACAGCCTCTCTAACATAAATGTTAGAAACAAATTCCTAAAAATCAAACCGATACTCAAACTATCAAATACTGAAAAACAAATGTGGAAATGAGTTTGGAAAACATATAATACCAATCGAAGGTATATCATGGAGACGGATATACTTTACTTGCCACAGATTAAGTACCATTGCAGTCTCAAAGGAATCCTGTGAAACCCTAGAATTTCGTTCTTCAAGAGGGAATATACTGTTTCAAAGGAAAGAAAAGTGGAGAAACGTATTTTCTTTTTTAAACGCTACAAGTATCATTATTCCTTTTACTTTTTATTTTATATATTGCATTTATAATTAACTACACTTTCCTCTTATAGGCCATTCTTTTATAGGCTGGGTTTTGCCCAACATGTGCGGATGGTTTCAACTTGGCCCATCAAACAAAAAATACATCAATAAAGAAGGAAAAAAACAAGAGAAAGGAAGTGTCTTTCACAAAATAAGACAAACCTTAGATGTTCCACTTGCAAAGCTGAAAGGAAGACGAGCATGGATCGATCGAAGTGGTGGTGGGAGCAAGGAGAATCCAACGGACTTTGCATGGAATGTTGTACGTCTAAATAAAGAATGGGGAAAAAGGTTGAGGGTGAAATGGGGAAGAAATCACCGTGGGGGAATCAATTCACGTGCACCTCCTCCTCTTTCGGGTCTTTCACTGTCAAAAAGGAGCGGCATGGAGACGATTCTCCTCCCCTCTCCCCCTCTCCCCAAAAAAAATTCAACTTGTAGACAAAGCTTCTTCCGCTCGAGTCAATGGACGATCAAATGGACGCCCGGGCGGCCCGCTCAAGGCATAAAAAGTGCCAAGAAAAAGCTGGCATATGCAGTGACTATATTTCTCGTATGAGATGATATTAGTGGTCCTTTGGGAATGTTGTTTCTTTCGAGTCCTTTGTTTTATTCGATCGTGTCCCTGAACTTTTGTGCATTTTGCTTGGGTTACTTACTTCTCGTGTTGTATTCCTCCACGATTGGATTGCCACGTGATGCCGATCTTCCATAATCAGAAGCATAAACATTAAAGACTTGTCATTAGAGGACAATGTCGTTATTGTTACAAAGAGTGCAAAAGTTTGAGAAAATTATCCAAAAAATTGTAAATCTATTGCATTTTTGTCAATTTAGTCAAAAACCTTTTAATTTTGTCAATTCAATCATTAACATTTTTATTTCTTATTAATTGAGTTCATTTGACCAATTTTGGCTAGAAAATATGATGCGGATGCTAGCAATGCCCAGTAAAATTACCGGCATTGAAGTAGACAAATATTTTGATTTTTTTTTTGAATTCTTATTATTATTTTGATTTTTTTTTTTTTTTTTGCTTCTTCTACCTTTTGCCGGTGGCTAGCCTTCGACCATAGGCACTGGCCGACCACCGACCATGTAAGGCCAAGTGAGGCCCGACTAGGTGAGGGCGAGGCCCGACAAGGGGAGCCCTTGCCCATGTGAGGCCCGGCGAGGGTCGACCTCGCCTAGGCCAGGCTAGGTCAATTTCCTAGACCAAGCAAGGCTGACCTCGCCCAAACCAGGGTGGCTTCATCGAGCGTCAACCAAGCGAAGGCTACACCATGCAAGGGTCGACCTTGCTAGATTTAGCTAGGGCTTGCCCTTGCCCGGTTATGCCTCGCTTATGGCAAACAAGGACAACCATCTATGGACCTAGACTTAGAATCAGGGAGGACGAAGTCAATTTTCCGCAAGTATGCCTTTCCACAGTGGGCAAACAACTCCTGTTCAAGCCCTTCAAAGACAGCCTTTTAGCATAAAACCACTTAACCCTTTAGTTCAAAGCCTAGAGACACTTAGAGATGCTAGGATGGAAATGTTTCTAATCTACCCGAGCTACATTTCTTGGAGGATCCTACCAGGCTGGAGAAGAAGAGGAGTTTAGAAAGCCATAGAGGGGTTTTTCACAAAACACTCGCTTTACTTCAAGGAACTCTGCCCAACACATTACACCATCCTCGCCTTATATAGACAATAAGAGGTTACAAACAACCAATGACCAGGCTCACAGGTCCAAAAATAAAACGAAGGCACCGGAAACTTCAAGAGGGAATTATTCGCACACTATGAACAATAACTATACTGTGAACAGTACCTTCCCTAATCTAGTGCTATAGTAAAAGTGAACAGTAATTTGCTACAGTGAAATTGGCTTATAAAACGGAGAGAGAGCTGGTTTTTTCTAAGGAAGAGACGGTGGAGGTGTTGGTGGTGGAGATGGTGAGACTGAGGGTGGAGCAATAAACTTTGTTGGTGGAGGTGGTGTGTAGGAGACTACGAACTGGTATTTGTCACACTCACCAAGAGTATTAATGGATGGGTCTCCATTTAAGCATCTTTGAAGAAGGAAGGTTTAAACCTTTTGATCCATTTGCAACTATTGCTAGAACTGGGTATCTACCTCCATCACCCCAGACATCTATCTTTGCTGCCATCCCAGAGGATTCTTTTAGAAAAGAACCAGATATGGCAGAAATGCGAAATCGCTTGAATCGATTACGAAAGGACAAAGGAAAAGAGAAAATGCCTACTAAATCATCATCAGTTGTTATTAGAAAAAAGCCAGATCAGATGATGTTATCAAATCCATTAGAATCTTTTCTAAAGGATTTGGGTACTCAAGAACAACAACCAGATCCTGTTATTCAACAGCTTGATCCTAATCCTGCCATTCCGAATGAACAGATTCTATTTCCAACTAAACAAGCTTTTCCTAACATCTTTGATACTGAATCAGATTCGTATCCCTTTCATCCTCTTCATCCTTTTCAATTTCTGCTGTTAAATTCTCTTCCTATTGCACCAGTAACTTCATCAATATTCATGGCTGATCCTTCAGACCAGGATATGGAATCAAACTATTCTGAACCAAAGATTGTTCAGATAAACAATCCTTGACAGAATGTGTCACTGACATCAAAACAGTTTTTCACCATTGATGATATTTCCTATCACAAATGGCCAGAAAGACTCGAATAGTTTCATACTTGGTTAAATACTCAGTCCATCACCAACCATGATATGAATAATGTCCTTTACAACTTTTTCACAAGATTCACAGGAAGCCTTAAACTTTGGTGGAAATCAGTGTCAGAACAAGACCATATTCATTTTCTGATGTCACGTGATTTTAGCCATGCCATCACTCTCTTATATCATTTCTTTGTGGGAAAACCCACTGACCTCATAGAAATGAAAAGAAAAGAATTTTTTGAAAGAAAATGTTGTTCTCTCAAAAAAAAAAAAAAATCTTGATAAGCATTATCGAGAAATGCTTAAGCTTTTTATCAAATTGGAGTTGATCCAAATCTAAAGCATGTTTTCATGACTTTCATCCCTAAAGAACTATCCCAGATGGTTGAAAGATCATTTTTTGAAAGACAAAGAAGAATACAAGATATTCCCTTGGGAGAAATACAGTAAGAAATCCATCTATGCCTTGAAGAATTATGCTTAAAGCGCCAAATGGTCCATACCTACATCACAAATGACAAAGCCCTCGAGACAGCTTGCTCTCGCTAGAAGTTAAAGATCAAATGTTCCAAGCAAGACTGTGATGGTACTTGTGGAAAGTTTTCTCGAAAGAAGAAACACTTTAAGAAGTTCTGGATGAAGAAATCCAAACATGGCCCCAAGAACTTCAGAAGAAAGAAGAAATTGCGATACCTACGCAAAAAGAAAGATCGCACAGGTCACAAGAAAACAAATCGTTGCTTCATTTGCAACCAGAAATGACACTTTGCCAAAAATTGTCCTCAAGCGAGAAAAGGTCAAAATCGCTTAATTTATCACATTGAGAATGAAACTAGTATTTCTCTTGAAAATGATGATATTAAATCCTTATTCTCTATTGATGAAGAACCATCTAAACAAACTCTTTGTGTCATCTCTTCTTACCAAACTCCCAGTAAAATTGAATATGACTCAGACTCTAAAGATATTTTTCATATATCCCTCACATCTACAGAACAAATTCCCGACATATTTTCAAGTCAAACTCAGTGTCCTCATTTCCTTGTAAAAATCCTTACCTCAAAGTTCGCCAAACCAATCATTGTGATTGCTCTCATTGATACTGGAGCAAGTTGTTCCATTCTAGACACTAAAGTTCTACCTGAAGAATATTGGACTTCTTATGTTCGGTATTTCAACTCTGCCTTTAGAGATACTTTCTCCACAAATATCAGAACTACTCCCGTAATTGTCTAGTTTTTCCCTTAGTGTTCCATAACCACAAAAATCTTTGGATCCAGTCTTCCTAATAAAGATTTGATAATTTGGTGGGACATCATGACTCAGATTTCTCAACTCCATATCATCCCTGGAAAAAGTCTTAAATATAATGACCAATTATCTGTGTTTGTCAATATTCAAATACTCTTTTCCATTCATATGAGTCTATTAGATCCAATCATGCAAAAATTGTTAAAATCTTGCTCTAAATTCTATGTTGAATTCGCTAAAAAAATGTTCTCATCCTTTATGGGAAAACCCATAATTCTTTGTCCGCCTTCCTTTCAAAAAGAATGAAGACATCAATTCAACCAAGGTGAGTCACATGGGAATCAAGCCAGAACATCTGGTTTTGGCTCAAAGGGAATGCTCAGAACTACTGCAACAAGGTCTTATTGAAATCTCCAACTCTCAATGGGCTTGTGAAGCCTTTTATGTCAATAAGCGTGCCGAGCAAACCAGAGGAAAGATGAGACTGGTAATCAACTATCAACCTCTCAACTTTTTTCTCCAAGATGACAAATTCCCTTTACCCTCCAAAGATTCCCTCTTTGCTGAATTAACCAAGGCCCACATCTATTCCAAATTCGACCTCAAAGCCTGATTTTGGCAATTAGGCATCCATCCTGAAGATAGATCCAAAACAAGGTTCTGTATTCCAAACCAGCACTTCCAATGAAAGTTCTTCATTTTGACCTAAAAGTAGCACCATCCCTCTTCCAAAAGGCCATATGTTGAATTTTCAAATCAATTCTGTCAAGTGCAACAATTTACATTGATGATATCCTGCTTTACGCCCCGATGAGCTTGATGACCTGTCAACTTCTTGAGTAGTTTGTAGAAATCGTGAGGAAGTATGGCATTATGCTTTTCCAAAGGAAAATAAATATTGCCTAGACAAAAATTGAATTTCTTGGTATGCACCTCAACAAAGGTACATACTACCCAAGGCCACATATTACTCAGGAATTGTTAAAATTCCATGAATAAAATTTCACAACGAAACAAGTTAAGCATCGGTAAAAGGAAGAAGAAGCAAAGAAAGAAGAGAAAGGAAAAAAATTCAAAAAAATTCAAAAAATATATTATTAAAAATTGTCCACTTTAGTGCTAGTTGACCTACGTGGCACTGCTAGTATTCATGTCAATAATTTCCGACAAAATTTAGTCGAATGGACTCAATTGATAAAAAATCAAAATGTTCAAAACCAAATTAACAAAATTTAAAGATTAAGAACTGAATTGTTAAAAGTCTAATAAGTTTTTAATTTTTTTGACAATTTTCCCTACTATGAGGTGCTGGACGGGGATGAGGATGGAGTCCCCCCCCTCTCCGAGTGGGGCGCAAGGCTCAATTGGGGACTTCCTCGACCCTACACCCTCCCCGGCCTCCATATTTATTTATTTTCATAATCCATCCTTTCTTTTTATGCTCTTTTTGAAAAAGTTCGTATGTTGTTAATTTAAAAAAAGAAAAAGAAAAAGAATGTCCTATAAATTAAGCTTTTACGTCATATCTGAGTACATTCTTGCCAAGATAGTTGATATATTTAGGTTTTATGATACAACCGCATTAGCATAGTTAAACAATTTTCGTCAATTGGGGACTTCCTCAACCCTACACCCTCCCTGCACTCCATATTTATTTATTTTCATAATCCATCCTTTCTTTTTATGCTCCTTTTGAAAAAGTTTGTATGTTGTTAATTTTTTTATAAAAAAAAAAGAATATCCTATAAATTAAGCTTTTACGTCATATCTGAGTACATTATTGCAAAGATAGTCGATATATTTAGGTTTTATGATACAACCGCATTAGCATAGTTAAACAATTTTCGTCTTTTATTTTGTACAATTTTGTGTTAGATACAATAAATTTCATTTTTGAGGAAAAAAAAATTCCCCGGGTCGAACCGGAAGGAGCGGGGTGCCCCGCATACGGCGGGTCGGGGCTCGGAGGCGACGCTGATAACGCGCGGGACGGAGGCGGTGCAATCCTAGCGCTGAGCAACGGTCACGATTTTCACGCCTTTCCATGCAATTATGAGGGGATCACGAGAACGTGCTGTGTCGCCAGAGGGCGTACAATCGGACACGTGGCGCCTCGTAGCGAACCTTCCCACCAAATAAATGTGTCCGGCACGAGTGGGCCCACTCGATTCCCTCCCCCACGTCGTCGTCTGCGATGTGATCTCCTCGTAATAATTGCCTTTGCCTTCCTCCTGAATGTTTACTGTTTCTCACGGAACTTTATCAAATTCGTTTTCCCGTCAGTTCGTTCGCGGACGGTTACGGAAAATGACGACTCTCTGGCGAATCCGTGACGTCATCGGATCACATGAGGGAGAGTTTTTTAGCATCCATTCATGGAGTTGACCGATATGGCCAATTAAACAAAATATATATTTCGCTCAACCCGATAATTAATTAATTAATTAAAGAAAACACCAATCAGATTTGCATTGAAAATTTTGGAAAAACCATACAAACGGTCTCCGAGTTTTGGCTTGATGTGCAATACAATTCTTAAAATTTTAATTTATTTAATAAAATTCTTGAATTTTCGATATATAATCAATTTGATCCGTTGATGGAATTTACTGACTCGGTTTCCAATCTGACAAGTTTCAATGGTGAACAAAAAAAAAATGATACACGTGAATTATCAACCTAAGATATTTAATCTACACAGGGATAAAATAATCTATATCATCAGATAACATTAATAATCAATTTTTTTTCCAAATTAAACGAATTAAAGTAATTATTATATATTGATTTAAGTCGGACATCCTACTTGGATGATCTCCGTGTAACATTAGTTTCTTGTCCACCATTTAAATGTATCAAATTAGAAGCCAAATTAGAATATTTTGTCAATTTTAATTAATTAAAGTACTACATTGAATATTTTCATATAATTTATAACTACATTAAGTACATATATTAAAATTTTATGTATCACAATAGACAAATTAAAAGTTCAAGAATAATATTTGTATGTTAGGTTAAAGTTTAAGGACCACATTGCATATTAAAATAAAATTCATGAATTATTTATATCATTATCTCAACAGGGAAGGAAGACCAATCAACTCCTCTCTTCGCCCCATATGTCAACCACTATCTTTAGTGCTTAGTCCGTTCGCCACCATAATGCTGATTGCTGCGGCCTCCTCTCCCTTCTTGCCTTCCTCCTCCCCTCGTTAGAGCATCGCTTTATGAGTCAAGGTCAATCTATGGTCGTGGACTTGTATTAACCTTGATCTGAGGTCGCGCAATGCGTGCGATCACAAGCCAGGGAGAGCTCAAGGCAACAAAAGGAACTTGAGTTTCAATCTCGAGCTTCAAAAGTCAATTCAACACGTGGATTTTGACTAGCAAAGTCGAGTTTGAGTTATGGATTTCATTAATTGGAGCAGATTTGGATTTCACTGCTTTGTCTTTTATAGTCACCAAACTTTGGCTCAATATATAATGTGGTTTTTGAACTTTTAATTTGTTCAACGTGATTCAATGTAATCTTTAAACTTTCAATTTGTTCAATATGGTCCCTCGAATTTTGATATATGTTCAACTTAGTTCTTGAATTACATGAAAATATTTAATATTGTCTCGGAACTTGAATGAATGGAATGAGTATATTAAATTTTATTTTCATATTGTTCATGGACTAAGTTAAATAAATTATAAGTTCAGAGATACATCGCACATTAGATGAAAATTTAAGAACTATTTGTATCATTTCCCCTCAATTAAACTAATAAAGACAAATTGAACCTAAGGTGATAACACCAATCTTGCTCTATAAAATTGGAAATGAAATTGGAAATATGCTTCTCCATAATTAATTACAACCAAGAACCAGGTGACTCATTTCCAATTCTAGTGTATGATTGAGATCAATCATGAACCATGGTAAGTAAGTAAGATTCCTCGGTGATATTTTTCACTTTTGGACAAGATATTTTTCTCTCAAAATTACAAAGATATTTGCGATTTATGCAACTGTCAAAAAGTAAAAAAGAGTTAACAAATTATCATATTCCACGCCACCAGATTTTTTCTCTTTTTTATTTATTTTTTTTTTTGTTGCAAATTCTCTAAAGTTTCTTATAGCCATTTTTCCTTTTTCACAACTGACGGCATCATAAGTCTAGCTTCCAATATGGAAGGGGGAGGTGGGGGGTTCGAATTCTCACTTTCTCAGGAGGAGTTGGGGTATGGGACAATTATGTTTCAGGAGTGAGTTTCGACTCCTATACCCTGCAAGGCAGCAGGGCAAAAGTTGAGAGTGAGTGTTAGAATAGGAATAGAGTATGACCAACAAAAAGAAGAAGAAGAAGGAGATGCACTTTTTTGACGCAGGACCCAATTTCCAAGAAAGACCCAAAATTTTAGATTTAATTTTAATTTTATCCCAAACTTTTTTTTTTGTATCATAAAAAAAAATCTTAATTTTCACTCTAATTCTATATATACCAACATATCCAAAAATTGACACTAATTTAATAAAAATTATCGATATTAAAACTAGTTTTAGAAGTTCATTATTTGAACCCACGTTTTCATCAACACCCCTACTTTGTAAAGAAGAATAGCAACCTCGTAAAGTTAATAATGTTGAAGCAATTAGAGGTGATTTATGGACGCCCGAGCAAATTTGGGACGGATTTTTAACGATACAAAAACAAGTTAAAGGTTGAATTGAGACTAGATCTAAAATTAATGATCTTTTAAGAAATTACCCCTTGATATAGTCATTGTCATCCTAATAGTGACTAGACTCATTTTGTTGTGCCAAAACTATTACACTTCATCTACTAGACCCTAATTTGGGAATCCGAAAAATCTCAATTTTTGTACACACTATTACCCCTTGATGCAGTCGTAGTCATCTTGATATTGACTAGACTCATTTTGTTGTGCCAAAACTATTACACTTCATCTACCAGACTCTAATTTGGGAATCCGAAAAATCTCAATTTTCGTACACACTATTACCCCTTGATGCAGTCGTTGTCATCCTGATGTTGACTAGACTCATTTTGTTGTGCCAAAACTATTACACTTCATCTTTTAGACCCTAATTTGGGAATCCGAAAAATCTCAACTTTCATACAAAAGGTGTGAAAAGTTATATATTTATACACTAAATTATCCCAAAAAAGTAAGCCTACAGCATAGGAGCAACAGAGTCAGGCGGTGTAACTTGAGCTTACATTTCCCATCACAAATCTCATGCAATTTGCTGGTTTTTAAATATGAATGCATCATGCGCACATATAAGTGGATCCCACGCATAAATAAGGGGATTCAAAGCAAGCAAGGGCAGAGGATTGAGGCAACTGCGCCACCACCCACTGAGCTCTTTCTCATTCCGTCCTTCCCCTTTTCTCAGGAAACAGGACGTCAAAACAGAGAATAAAATCAAGTGCAGTTCGCAGAGTTTTCCTCTGCCAATTCTCTGGGAGGCGGTGGAGGGCTTAGCGTTTTTTAGGGTGTGCAGATCTCGGAGCCCCTCCTCTTCATTCCTCTCTCTCTCTCTCTCTCTCTCTCTCTCTCCCACCAACCACTCCGAAAAGCCCTGCCTCGTCCCCTGTTCTTGTTGCTTCTCTTGAAAGTTCTCCCTTTCTCGTCACCCGTCGATCCATCTCGCCCTCTTCATCGACGCACATTGTGCTTCATCTTTATTCGTTGCTTTGGCTACTGAAAAGGGTCAACTCCAACTTCGGTGTCGCTGTTTTCGTTAAAGCTCTGAGAGTTTCCAGAGATCCTGAGGGTGTTAGAGCTCTTGTGTTTGTCTGGGTCACCGATGTCTTCCAACCCCCAAGATCCCCAGAGTTTGTTATCCTTCGTTGATTCAACTAGGCGGCGTGGCCGTCGGTCGCTCAATGATCAGAGCAGAGCCCCTGCTGACCTTGACGATTGTCTTGAATCTGTTATAAAGCAACGGCTGAGGTAACTTTAAATTGTTATGTTTTGACCTGGACAAAGTAAAATCTTGCTTATTGATTATTTAGGTGATGATGTCTACCTTATTTTATGATACAGGCAGCGAGGTCATGTCTATGAGGATAACGTGGACCAAATCTTTGCAGAGTTTGATCTTAAAGATGCCTTGATGAATGATCCATCATTCACCGCTCAACTAAACCGAAAAAAGAACGACGTGCATATGAATCTTTGATGTTTGCTGACTAATCCCAAATTTAGGTGTGAGTCCTGTCATCTTTAATTTGCATCATTGCCATTTTCAATGTCATATTTGCGATGATTATGAATTCGGGGAGTTGAATCTTCTTGGCATTGTTTGCAGCTCAGAGGAATTGAAGGACTATTATCCTCCCATTTGTTGGAATTCAGAAAAGAGTCTGGATTTCTTGTGTTTCCTCAGCGACAGACTATCAGTGAGACATCAGCGCAGTCCACAGTCTAACGTGCAAGAAGAACGTCGCACATCGCTTCAAAAGAAATTAAAGAGCAAGAAGCAACAGATTTTTAATGGGAAATGGATTGACTACATAGATCATAACCTTAGGCAGGGATCCAAGTACAATGATGAATCTGTCGAGGATTTATTACGCTTCGTGCGAAACAAGTGGCGCCACCACCTGGAACTTCCAGTATGAATTTGAGGTGATCTTTCTGTAGAATTCTGATGATTTCTGTAGCAGAATGCAGGCTTCTTTAGTAGGCTTCTTTAGTAACTGTGTATCTCGGATTGTATGAACTCGTGACTCATCTGTTATTTTGCTTTTCTGGTTCCAACAGGAGCAATTTACTGGAGGGAATGGCGGCCGCCAGTTCTACAAGTACTTACATGAACAATTTCCAGATCTCTTGATGGTGTCGTACGGAGTGGCATACCAAATCTGCATAAGAGAGAAATGGTTTGCGCAGTTCCGTTGAAGTGAAAACCATTCCCGGAGTACAAGTGATGCGCTATTGACTGGCTACTTCCCATGATTCCTTCTTCAATTTAACCATAAATGATGATTGCCCAATAAGGTTTTTTCAGCCAATTTTGGGTGGAAATTGCTAATGTTGACACCAATCGTTTTACTTAATACAGTCGACGTTAATATGAACAATTTTTGCAATAATTTAGAGAAACTTCTAAATTTTTTTATTTTATTTTATTTTATTGTGGTGATCCTCGCTTGGTCATTGGGCAAGGCCCTAGTCGGCCAAGCGAGGGTTTGTAGGCTAGTGGTTACTGGTTAGACAGTATCCCACAATAAAAAAGACAGAAAGAAGTAAAATATATTGAATGCAAAAATTATCCAAGTCGGCACCGGTCATGCCACGTAAAACGGACGACGTCCTCATCGGTGATTTTCGGCAAATTAGTTAGAACGGACCAAGTTGGCAAATTGTACAAAGATTTATGACTAAATTAAAACGTTTAGAATCAAGTTGACATATGTACGATTAGGTTTAGGACTTTTTTAGAAAGAATTTTCCCAGTAAGAGGCTGATCGACACGGTCATGAGGCAAGTGTGAAGAAAAGAGGCAGTTGAAGAAAGAAATCAAAGCATTTGATGTGGTTGCAGGATCATTTACGAGATTTCTGGTTCAAAGCTAAACATGTGTTATCAGACTGAAACTAATGACAAGCTCCACGCACGGCTGCACGAATGTCCCTTCCCATCACCTCTCCATTCGGCCACTAGGGTTTCCTGCTATGACGTGAATGTCATCCGGAGTTAAAAGTCAAGGAGAGATCATCCAAGAAAAGCGCAGGGCCAATGTCCCACTTTGCTCCCGGAGATGATCACGTGCAAGCGCCTAAAAGCAAGAAGAAGGTGAGGAGACGAAGACCTTTTGGGGAGGCTCTTTCCTCTTCGGTCTGGGACTAAACAAGGTCATGAAAACACTCGCTTTCCCACGCCTTTGCCTGATCTTTCCATCCGGGAAAAAGAAGGATACCGACTTAGCGCCTTTCTTCCAGCTTGCCGATTTGGCGATTCGGCGGCATTAATATTTCCCATATCGAGTAGTAGATAAGAGTCGTGAAGGGCCCGAGCAGGTCAGCAAAATCGTCGTAGCATCCATCGTTTCTTACCTCGTATGGTAAAAAGTAGTCAGCAAAACACTCAAGTTTCCACAACTTGCGTCGATCTCTTACACCGCCAAGTCCAACTTGTCAGCAAAACACTCAGGTTTCCGCAACTTGAGTCGCCGCGAAGTCCAACTTGTGCATGACACGGATTATTATAATAGCCGAGCCTGCATGGATAAGCATTTTAATTGGATTCTATCCTTCACTTTTGATCCCTTCCTTTTGGCGGTGCATGTATGCACTTCTCTGATAACGTCAGTCCTAGAAAAAACACTTTAGTTAAGCAGAAATTGTTGACAACTTGTGTTCTTGTTCGGTTACGTAAGTTGATCCTTTTTCATCGCAAATTGCCGGCAACTTGTTCTATCGTTACAACAATGCATGGAGATGATATACGAGCAAAACCCTTGCAAATATGTCGACGAGACTTCTTTCTATTCAAACAATTCAAAAGAGATCGAGAGTGCATTCTATCTAGTCGAAGGACGGCTTTGCCGAAGTGTTTATATATAATCTAGCGACCCCCTCATCTTCTAAATTCAAAGAAGTATATGGCTTATTGATGTTGCGAAACAAGGTGTTGATTTAAAGCACATAAGTCCTTTTCTTTCTCTCTTTTCTACTTTTTCCTTATCTTCTGCCTAGGATTGATTACGCGCAAAGTATCCGACAAGACTCTACGTCAACTTGGAGAAAATATCTGAGACCACGTTGACATGGTGCTCTCAGACCACCCAATATTTTCTCGTCGACTTGGCGGATAAAAGCTCAATGTGCAACTCCCGCCATGACTTTCACAAACTTACAATTTAAGGCTTGACTTCTTTTTTCCTCTTGCCATAATGGAAAATACTCGTAGGGGTTATCGTATGTTCCTCTCCACGAGCAGTGTCGTGACGTCTAAAGTTTTCTTTTCCTTTTGCGGCTGGATGGAATTACACCATCATCGTCAATCATCAACTCAGAAACCAACATCGAAAGAGACGAGAATTTCCACAAGTTGCTTGCCTTGCAGTCGAGAGATTCTCTTTGGTCCAACGATTGTGAACTCTCGTGGCCAAAAGGGTTGTCGATCTACGAGGCTATGTACTGGCGCAGCTCTACGACAATTTCATGTCTCAATGTCAAAATGTTCACACCAGCTTTCGGCCCTCAAGACTATCATAAAGAGACAAAGGTGAGGGACAATGCTAACGTTAGCAAGATACTTTAATGAGATTAGGTTTCGCAAAGTCGTGATAAGGGAATGATTCCGATTGATGATTTTTTGACTTCATTCATCACTGAAATCACGGGACTCTTTCTCTCTAGCTGCTAGGAGCAATCGAATTAACTAAGTATAATCCACGAGCAAATCGCACATGGAAAAGGATCATTGTTGTGTACCCCCATAAAACCCTACTTTCATGTCCTTGAATAGCCGAATTGCAGGAAAATTGTCCAAAAGGTCATAAATTTATTATACTTTTGCCAATTCAATCATAAACCTTTCAAATTAATAACTGAGTCTTAAACATTTTCATATTTTTCCAATTGATTTTTTTTTTTGTCAATCCTACTCTATTCTTACTCGCACTCACTCTCGACTTTTTCTTTATGCCTCTTTGCGGAGCGTGGAAGTCGAAACCCACTCCTGAAAACTTACACGTCCCCACCCCATCCCCTCTGAGAAGGTGGGGATTTGAACCCCTCACCTCCCCCTTACATGTTAAAAGAGTGGCCATTGGGGCGAATCCCAGTGATTTCAAATTGAGTTCATTCGGCCAATTTTAACGGAAAATCACTTATGTGAACATTAACCGTCTTACGTGGCATAATGGGCGCTAATGCGGATAATTTTTTATGATACTTTTCTATTTTAATATTTTTTTCTTTTTACTCTTTTTTTTTCCTTTCTTTTTCCTTTTACCAATGGCCAACCATAGGTGATGACGGGGTGGGTTGGCGCCTAGGCAAGGGCAAGGGTGAGGGTTCCCCTCGCTAGATCTGCCGAGGCCAATCCTTCCCCAAGCCAAGGTAACTTCTTCCAGCTTTGCCTTCGTCTAGGCAACGCCAAGGCCAAGGTGGTCTCACTAGCGTCACTAGCACTCACGGCTTCCTGCATTTGGAGTTGGAAGGTGTAGTTGGTGTTGAAGTCTAAGGTTTGGGACACGACAAGCTCCTGACGTTGCTCAGCGATGACAACTTCGAGTTCCTCAACTTCCATTTCTTGAGTGGGCCAAAACATTCCCTTGTCTTCTTGCAAGACAAATTGCAGGAAAGTGAGGATTAGTAGCAACGGGAGGGCCGCCCTGGGCCCAGGGTGAGGCCAACCCTTGCCCAACCATCAACAAAAGGAAGAAGAAAGGAAAAATTATAAAAAAATTTGACAAAAATATTAAAATATATTAAAGATTGTCCACTTAAGACAGTCAACATTCACATTAATGATTTTCAGCTAAAATTGAGCGAATTGATCCAATTAGCGAACTGTAGAAATGTTTAAACTCAATTGACAAAAATTCTCAATGGCCACCCTTCTTACAAGGAAAAAAGGAGGTAAGAGATTCAAATGTTCACATTCAATAGAGATGATTTAGTTTCATGTATAAGTTTCAACTCTCACACCCTATGATAAGGTAGAACAAAGAACGAGAGTTAGAATGAAAATAAAATATAGCTAACCAAAACAAAAAGGCAAAATTACAAAATTTTAGATTGAATTGGCAAAAATTTAATAGATTATAGACTTTATAGACAATTGCTCCGCCGAATTGGTTGAAAGCGAGTTAACATTTAACCAGAGAAAGGCTCATGTCATTAAATTCCCACGTTCCTTATACAAAACTACACGCATAATGATGTTGTAGGTTCTTTTTTCTGACGAGCGATGCTATTATGAGGAGAGGGACAGCGCGAAAAGATATGAATTCGAGGCCTACCCACTACTGCATGATTAGCTAAGAGCCGGCTATCATGCAGCAGCTAAAATCTAACTTCTTTTCACAAGCCACAAGGTATCCTAAAGCGACAATCCCTGATCAATGAGGACCAAAGCACCATGCGCTTTCCCGATGAATGAGAAAGAACGCGGGACATTCATGTCCCGGGATGAACCCATGGCACACGAAAGAAGGAATTCAGCAACGTAAAAGAAAGGAAGTAGATAAAGTGCTACTTTGAGACACAGGGACAGAATCATATCTTGATAAGGCAGTGATAAGAGCAACCCCCTACTTCACACACATTTAATTCACCTTTGCCATCTCCAAGGGTCGCTTCCACACCTTATCGTCAACATGCTCTCTTCCTTCCACATTTGTTTTTTCCCCCATAATCTTTTTTCCACTTTTTCTTTGCTTAAACAAAGCAACTCCCTCGTTAACTCCTCGTTCTTTCGACGACCTTCCTCCGGCCTCCTCCAGAACGCCCTTTTTTTGTCAAGAAAAAGGATGTTCCTGGGGTATCAAATTTGGCTGTAGTGGGGGCGACACAATTCTTTATTAAAAAAAAGAAAAAGAAAAACGGGATGAAGGGAAAAAGAATATGAAAGAACATGTAAGAAAAGAAAAAAAGGGAAGGATTCCTTTTGTGGAAAAAGTGGACAAGGGGAAAAAAAGAAAGGTGAAAATCTTATCCACGGGCTGTGCATGGCGTGTAGCGCATCAAGTTGAGGCCCCCCTCCATCGATGTCGACACGAGGAGTGTTATATGTAAGGTTTTCCAAGCGATGAATAAGGCGTCGGGCAGTGTTCTTATTTGATAAGCAGTGGCCAACCTCACCTGCTTATGCGAAAAATGTGAAGATTGAGATCATGGAAAGCTCAAATCTCCAATCTCCCACATGGGGGTGCAAAGTGGGGCCGGGATTGTGATGTTTGAGCAAAATGAGTACCTTTGTGGAAGTAAATATAAGTATGCAGGTGGTGGGTATGCAGCCATATGACGTATGTCGTGGTGTGAACAGACATAGATCAATTCCCGATCATTGGAAAAGCTTCGGGTTAGAAAAGAAAAGTTAAATGGTCTTTACTACCATCCAATTATAAGTGAACCCTTTCGAAATCGACATCGGACTCCATTTCTAAGAGATGCGAAAAGAAAAAATATAAAAATTTAAAAAACTTCATGTCGAAGGCTTTGTTGTAATTGGATGTCCTTAGTACACTGAACCTTTTATGACGTAGTATGCTTTTTGAGTATTAATTAGGATTGCTCTTTTTAGATTCATAATCCATGTGCATTACATTTTACATTCTATTCAAAACAATTCACGAGTCTATTTCAAGGTACATATGGAAAAATTTTGCCGATGCAATTCTAGCTTTTCTCTTGCTTTTAACCCTGGCCAATCCGTTCCCAAAACATTCAATCATAAATCTCTTGATTTTTTTTTCTTGTCAAGGCTATATTTCTCTAAACTGTAACCGATATTACAGAATTTTTCTAGTCTATTAGTAATCTCGAGAGAAGTCGATTGACTTCTTTAGCACATGGGAGGATAGCCTCTCTAACATAAATGTTAGAAACAAATTCCTAAAAATCAAATTGATACTCAAACTATCAAATACTGAAAAACGAATGTGGAAATGAGCCCAGAAAACATATAATACCAATCGAAGGTATATCATTGAGACGGATATACTTTACTTGCCACAGATTAAGTACCATTGCAGTCTCAAAGGAATCCTGTGAAACCTTAGAATTTCGTTCTTCAAGAAGGAATTTACTGTTTCAAAGGAAAGAAAAGTGGAGAAACGTATTTTCTTTTTTAAACGCTACAAGTATCATTATTCCTTTTACTTTTTATTTTATATATTGCATTTATAATTAACTACACTTTTCTCTTATAGGCCATTCTTTTATAGGCTGGGTTTTGCCCAACATGCGGGGATGGTTTCAACTTGGCCCATCAACTAAAAAATACATCAATAAAGAAGAAAAAAAACAAGAGAAAGGAAGTGTCTTTCACAAAATAAGACAAACCTTAGATGTTCCACTTGCAAAGCTGAAAGGAAGACGAGCATGGATCGATCGAAGTGGTGGTGGGAGCAAGGAGAATCCAACGGACTTTGCATGGAACGTTGTACGTCTAAATAAAGAATGGGGAAAAAGTTTGGGGGTGAAATCGGGAAGAGATCATAGACTGCTGTGGAGACACCGTCCGTGGGGGAATCAATTCACGTGCACCTCCTCCTCTTTCGGGTCTTTCACTGTCAAAAAGGAGCGGCATGGAGACGATTCTCCTCCCCTATCCCCCTCTCCCCAAAAAAAATTCAACTTGTAGACAAAGCTTCTTCCGCTCGAGTCAATGGACGATCGAATGGACGCCCGCGCGGCCCGCTCAAGGCATAAAATGTACCAAGAAAAAGCTGGCATATGAAGTGACTATATTTCTCGTATAGGATGATATTAGTGGTCCTCTGGGAATGTTGTTTTTTTGAGTCATTTGTTTTATTCGATCGTGTCCCTGAACTTCTGTGCATTTTGACTTACTTCTTGTATTGTATTCCTCCACGATTGGATTGCCACGTGATGCCCATCTTCCGTAGTCAGAAGCATAAACATTTAAAGACCTGTCATTGGAGGACCACGTCACTATCGTTACAAAGAGCCGAGAAAAATGGTCCAAAAAATCCTAAATTTATTGGATTTTTACCTCCTAAATATTTTCATTTCTTATTAATTTAGTTCATTTGATCAATTTTGATCTAAAAATGCTAATATGAATGCTAGTGGTTGTCATATAGGATAGCCGGCGTTGAAATAGACAAATATTTTGATATTTTTGTTTGAATTCTTAGTCATTTTTTTCATTTTTTTTTTCCTTTCTTTTCTTTTTGCTTCTTCTATCTTTTGCCGGTGGCTAGCCTTCAACCACAGGCGATGATCAACCACCAACCTTGTCAGGCCAAGCAAGGCCCGGTTAGGTGAGGGCAAACCCCAACAAAGGGAGCCCTTGCCCAAATGAGGCCCAATGAGGGTTGACCTTGCCCAGGCTAGACGAGGTCAATCGCCCATGTGATGATATCAACACATCATTGCTACTGTAGAACTACTATCACCATTATCTTATTCTTTTTAAACTTTCTTAAGCATGCAGAAGCATAAGGGACTAAAGAAAATCCTGAAGTACATGCAATTTTCTATAAACAAGGCACCTTCACTTCTTATTTATTTATATATATACATCTGACGACAAGTGAGGTGCCCTGGAAAGGTCTCACATTCTAGGCCTAAACTAGCCTCATAAGGCATCCTACACGCCTTTAGAGTCGATGGCTATTGTCTGGGTAATCGGTCTTTAAAAATTATGAAACTTTAGTATGAGGTTGATAAGACCTAAAGGAACATCCTTTGTGAAGAACTCAAAATATGGTTCAGTTCATACAATTCTAAATAATTTTTTGCAAGCCAGGCTCAAAATAGTCAAGATCTCCAAGACAAAATTGAGTAGAAAAATAAATATTCCATTGACCAAATGAGACTGAAAAATTATGAAAATTTAATATGTGGTATTTTGGGATGTACTCTACAACTTTTATGAGTAACATATTTTAGAATTATGGACCTAGAAATCTGTAGAAAATGAAAAGCAGAAAGATGTCAGTCTAGTGAACCCAAAAACAGATTTTGAATCTCGAAGTTTTTAAAATATATTTTCATCATATGAAATTCAAAAATTATGAAATTAAAGTATGTCGTAGAATAGTCAATAAAGTATGTAGTAGAATAGTCAATAAGGGACAATTCTCATGAAGAACACCCACATGAAATTTTCACCACATAAGCTGGTACAAAATTAGCAAACTTTTAGGGTGGGCTAGAGCTGAACCTACCCTCAGCCTAGTCACGACTTTCCTTCAAAGTTTCTACCATTCCGGCCCTCACACGTGCCAAATATTGACTATCCATGCCTCTACAACCTAACCATGAGCTCGACTAGTTTGAATTCGACAACGTAGCTAGGTAACATAGTGAAACTTCTGATTAAACGAGTAACGTAGTTGAAATTTCGATTAAACAAAAATCTCAACAACGTTCTTGGAGTTCTACGGAACTATTCTTGTTGCACGAAAAACGATCAACATAGGATAGAACATAGAATATCCACTCGCCTCAGTTTCTCGATAAACTGTGGTGGTGGCGACGCAATGCTGGCTTGAAAGAAAAAGGGCCGATCTTCTTGCTTGAAGAGGAACTTTCTACCGCTGGCTTCTATACCTTACTGGGCATATGGCTGAAGTGAGATAGGGAAAAAGGAGATGGTTTTGGGCGATCCAACCGAGACAATGAGTGGCCGCTTCTCTCTCTTATATTTTTTTTTTATTTATTCCACCGCCATACTGGTCTTCGATTTTGGTAGCACTTGTTGACATTCCTGCCTCAATTCATGCTAGCTGGAACGTAGAGTGTCTTAGAGAAGATTCAAGAGTCTTGGTAAAAAAAAAGAATTAAAACTAATTTTTTAGAGGCTAATACTTTGAAAATTCTTGAGATTGGGATGTTTGGATCAATATAGTTTATTGACGACAAGGTAGCGGCAACAAATCGGTAATGTCACGGTGAGGATGCAAACGACATAGTCCAATGGCGAGCTCACTATTTTGTTGAGCGAAAAATCCAGATATCACAATCCAAACCAAGCGAGGCCGGCCCTGCCTAGGCCAGGATGGCTTCACTGCGCGTCAGCCAAGCAAAGGCTACACCGAGTGAGGGCCAGCCTTGCTAAATTTGGCATCTGGGTGAGGGTGAGCCCTGGCAAGGGCTTTCAGATTTGGCAAGGCCAGCCCTCATGCATGCAATGCCTAGCAAGGCCACCCCTAGCTAAGGCTTGCCCTCACCTAGTTGGGTCTTGCTTGTGGGGACAAGGACAATGGTCTCAGCATGGCCCATGGCTAGCCATCAACAAAAGGGATAAGAAGCCAAAAAGATTAGAGAGAAAAAAAAATAAGAAAAAATTCAAAAAATATATTATTAAAAATTGTACACTTTCATACCAGTTGACCTATGTGGCATCGCAAGTATTCAAGTCAATGATTTCTAACCAAAATTAGTCAAATGGACTCAATTGGTAGAAAATAAAGAGATTTAAAGCTAAATTAACAAAATTTAAAGGTTTAAAACTGAATTGATAAAAATGCAATAAATTTTAAACTTTTTTGACAATTTTCCCTACTACGAGGCGTGGGATAGGGATGAGGAGAAAGTCCCCCCTAGTGGGGCGTGGGGCTCAAATGGGAACTTCCTTAACCCTACGCCTTGCCCACCCTCCATATTTATTTATTTATTTATTTATTTTCATAATTCATTCTTTCTTTTTATGTTCCTCTTGATAAAGTTTTTTTTTTTTGGGTAAGTATGATAAAGTTAATGTGTTATTAATTTAAAAAAAAAAAAATCCTACAAACTAAGCTTTTACGTCATATGTGAGTAGATTCTTGCCAAAGTAGTCGATATATTTAGGTTTTATGATACAACCGCATTAGCATAGTTTAACAATTAACCACCGTAGCGGTGGGCTTGGCTGGATAAGATTGCGATCCTTCTTGAAGAAGTTAAGGGTTCAAAACTGTTAGATGTATTAAGTGTGATTCGGGAGTGGTGGGTCTCTCATGTCACGGGGGTTCTGGCCTTGTTTGTCATTCTCTACAAAGTTCCGGTTTCTCCATTACCAAAAAAAAAAAAAACAATTTTCGTCTTTTATTTTGTACAATTCTGTGTTAGATACGATAACTTTCATTTTTAAGCAGAAAAAAAGTTCCCCGGGTCAAACCGAAAGGAGATGGTTGCCCCGCATACGGCGGGTCGGGGCTCGGAGGCGCTGCAAATCTGGCGCTGACCAACGGTCACGATTTTCACGCTTCCCCGTGCAATTATGAGGGGATCACGAGAAATTCGGTGTGCCGCCAGGGTACGTACGATTGGACACGTGGCGCCTCGAAGCGAATCTCGCATTAAATAAATGTGCCGGCCCGAGTGGGCCCACTCGATTCCCTACCCACGTCGTTTTCTGCGATTGTGATCTCCTCGTAATAATTGCCTTGCCCTTCCATCCGAATGTTTACTGTTTCGATCGGAACTTTATCAAATTCGCTTTCCCGTCAGTTCGTTCGAGGACGGTTACGGAAAATGACGATTCTCTGGCGAATCCGTGACGTCATCAGATCACATAGGGGAAAGTTTTTTGGCATCCATTGACGGAGTTGCCCGATATCGCCAATTAAACATAATATATATTTCACTCAACCCAATGATTAATTAATTAATTAAAGAAAACACCAATCAGATTTGCATAGAAAATTTTGGAAAAATCATACAAACGGCCTCTGAGTTTTGGCTTGATATGCAATACCATTCTTAAATTTTTAATTTATTTAATGTATTCATTGAACTTTTGATATACAATCAATTTGATCTATTGATGGAATTTACCGACTTAGTTTCCAATCTAACAAATGACGCACGTGAATTATCATCCTAAGATATTTAATATGTATGGGGATAAAATAATCTATGTAGATAACATTAATAATCGATTTTTTTCCAAATGAAATAGATTAAAGTAATTATTATATGTTGAATTAAGTTGGACATCCTACATTGATGATCTACGTGTAACATTAGTTTCCTGTCCACCATTTAAATGTATCAAATTAGAAGCCAAATTAGAACGTTCTGTCAATTTTAATTAATGAAAGTACTACATTCAATATTTTCATATAGTTCTTAACTAAATTAAACATATATATCAAAACTTTATGTACCACAATAGACAAATTAAAAAGTTCAAGAATAATATTTATATGTTAGATTAAAGTTTAAGGATCACATTACATATTGAGATAAAATTGATGGATTATTTCAATCGACTCTGCCCCCATGCACTAGTGCATGTCATCATCCTGCCATCACCGTCGACCGCTATCTTTAGCGCTCAGTCCGTTCGCCACCACAATGCCAATTGCCGCGGCCTCCTCTCCCTCCTTGACTTCCTCCTCCCCTCATTAGACCGTCACTTTATGAGTCAATGGTCAATCTATGGCCGTGGACTTCGTATTGACCCTGTGGACTTCGTATTGACCTTGATCTGAGGTCGCGCAATGCGTGTGATCACGAGCCGGAAAGCGCTCAAGGCAATAAAAGGAATTTGAGTTTCAATCTCGAGCTTCAAACGTCAATTTCAATGCGTAGATTTTGTCTAGCGAAGTCGAGTTTGAGTTATGGATTTCATTAATCGGAGCAGATTTGAATTTCATTGCTTTGTCTTTTAAAAGGATAATGACATAAATAATCACTAAACTTTAATTCAATATATAACGTGATTTCTGAACTTTCAATTTGTTTACTATGATCCAATGTAATCTTTGAACTTATAATTTGTTTAATGCGGTCCTTAGACTTTTGATATATGTTTAACGTAGTTCTTGAATTACATAAAAATGTTTAATATTGTCTCGCAACTTGAATTAATGGAATGAGAATATTAAATTTTATTTTCGTATAGTTCATGGACAAAGTTAAGCAAATTATAAGTTCAAAGATACGTTGCACATTAAATCAAAATTCAAAAACTATTTGTATCATTTTCCCTCGATTAAACTAATAAAGACAAATTGAACCCAAAGATGATAACGCCAATCTTGCTTTATAAAATTGGAAATGAAATTGGAAATATGCTTCTCCATAATTAATTGCAACCAAGAACCAGGTGACACATTTCCAGTTCTAGTGTATGAGTGAGATCAATCATGAACCATGGTGAAGAAGTAAGATTCCTCGGTGATATTTTTCACTTTTGGACGAGATATTTTTCTCTCGGGATTACAAAGATATTTGCGCTTTGTGCAGCTGTCAAAAAGTTAAAAAGAGTTAACAAATTATCATATTCTACGTCCTTTTTCACAACTGACGGCATCATAAGTCCAGAAAGAGCCTTGTTGAAGAAGGAGATGCTCGTTTTTGACGTGGGAGCCAATTTTCAAGAAAGACCCAAACTTTTAGATTTTATTTTAATTTTATCCCCAACTTCTTCTTTTTATATCATAAAAAAATCTCAACTTTCACTCTAAATCCAAATATGCAACATATCCAAAAATTGACACTAATTTAATAAAAAATTCTCGACATTAAAACCAGTTTTAGAAGTTCATTATTTAAACTCGCATTTTCATCAACACTCCCATTTTGTAAGGAACAATAGCAACCTCATAATGTCAATAATATTGAAGCGATCGGAAGTGATTTTCTAGATGCCTGAGCAAATTTGGGATGGGTTTTTAACGATACAAAAAGAAATTAGAGGTTGAATTGATACTAGACCTAAAATTCATGATCTCTCAAGAAATTACCCCTTGCTGCAATCATTGTCATCATGATATTGACTAGACTAGACTCACTTTGTTGAGCCAAAACAATTACACTTCACCTACTAGACCCCACTTCGAAAATCCAAACAATCTCAATTTTCGTACAAAGCGTGTGACTAGTTATATATATATATAGGTGATTTAGAGAACTCGTGCATCGTACCAACACGGACAATTCGAAAGGCCCGGGGTAACGAGAGTAAACCCTGGGGACAACACGTGCTAAGCCACCGCATACGTGCCATCGGGTAAGTCACTTTACGACGTCTGGGAATCGAACTCCTCCCCTTGCGTAGGTGGAGAAGCTCGCCGCTAGCAGTGCCACCTAGGTGGGTGGTGTGACTAGTTATATTTTTATACACTAAATTATCCAAAAAGATAAGTCTACAAATATGTGAATACTGACGGTAAAGCAGCATCGGAGTCAGGCAGTGTAACTTTAACTTACATTTCCCATCAGAAATCTCATGCAAATTGCTGGTTTTTATAATACGAATGCATCATGTGCATATATAAGAGGATGCAGAGCAACGGCAGAGGATTGAGGCAACTGCACCACCACCCACTGAGCTCTGCCTCCCTCCGCCCCCGCCCCTTTTCTCAGAGAACAGGACGTCCGAACAGAGAAAAAATCAAGTGCAGTTCGCAGATTTTTTTCTCTGCAAATTCTCTGGGAGGCGGTGGAGGGCTCAGCTTTTTCTAGGGGGCGCAGATCTCGAAGCCCCTCCTCTTCATTCCCCTCTCTCTCTCTCTCTCTGCCACCTACCACTCCGGAAAGCCCTGCCTTGTCCTCTGTTCTTGTTGCTTCTCTTGAAAGTTCTCCCTTTCTCGTCGCCCGTCGATCCGTCTCGCCCTCTTCATCGACGCACATTGTGGTTCATCTTCATTTGTTTGCTTTGGTTACTCAAAAGGGTCCACTCCAACTTCTTGGTGGAGCAAATCTACACTAATTTTACCTCAATCCGCTAATTGGGTAGTAAGATTTCCATTGCTGTAAGAATTAAGGGAGGCATGGGCATGCTTTGCTTCTTCACCAATTCCCTCACTGTGCTCTCCAGCCTTGTCGTCCTCTCCATCTCCAGAGGTGTTTGACATGGATTTTACTACCTTATCGCTTATGGACTTGCTTGCTGCGTTCCGTTACATAGTCCTGATAATTTTTTGTCGGCTCTCTGCTTTGGGCCAGGTGCTTCTGGGGCAACTTTCACATTTGTCAACAAGTGCGACTTCTCAGTCTGGCCAGGGATCCTATCTAGTGCGGGCAGTCCCAAGCTGGCCAGCACCGGATTCGAGTTGTCTAAAGGCGGCTCGAGGTCCTTCCAGGCGCCGACAGGGTGGTCCGGCCGCTTCTGGGGGCGTAGCGGCTGCGATTTCGACGACTCGGGCCGTGGCTCATGTGCCACTGGGGACTGCGGCTCCGGAGAGGTCGAATGCAACGGAGCCGGCGCAACGCCGCCAGCTACTCTGGCAGAGTTCACGCTCGGCTCCGGCTCTCTGGACTTCTATGACGTGAGCCTGGTCGATGGGTACAATTTGCCAATGATTGTTCAAGGCACTGGTGAATCAGGTATAAGTAGTGAAGTTTCTTGATTTTGAGGTCCTACTTATATGTTTTTCTTGATTTTCAGGGGAGTCACAACTTTTTACTTCTTCATTCGTGTTTGATTAAGTGTGAGAAAATAGATCAGCTGAATTCATGAAGAGCTCTCCCTCTTAAAACTGTAGAATTTGTTCAGCAAAATTGGATACCTTTACTTCTGCGATTGAGACTGCTAGCTGAAA
This sequence comes from Eucalyptus sideroxylon x Eucalyptus melliodora, assembly GCA_016097485.1. Classification (NCBI taxonomy): domain Eukaryota; kingdom Viridiplantae; phylum Streptophyta; class Magnoliopsida; order Myrtales; family Myrtaceae; genus Eucalyptus; species Eucalyptus sideroxylon x Eucalyptus melliodora. The sequence goes on from CM027833.1 coordinate 33,128,579, forward strand.
AGTTAAGAACGTTAAACCTAACGGGTCGCTAGACCTAACGGGCCTTTAGGAGATGATGTTAGGTCTTGTTAACTCAACTTACGGATGAAAGGTCATATCAGTATGGTGGATTGAACTATTTGAGGAGTCATCTCATTTTCAGCTTTTCGCCTTTGATTACGGAATTCCATTTTTGTTTGTAGCTCTGAATTATTTCATCTTCAATCAGTTGGCCAACACCGGGTCACAAGCCTTTTAAAATCTACATCATGATGTGATGGTTACACTATCTAATTGAAATCAACGAACGAATTGGACTCGAGATGTTTTACAGCACTTCCAAATCACCGTGCCTCTCTCGACCAATTGACATGTGAATCACAGTTTCCTTTTCAAGTCATACTCATTGGCAATTCTTGCGTGTGAACTGTAGGTGCTTGTGCCACCACCGGATGTCAGACAGACCTGAACCTACAGTGCCCGAAGGAGCTGAAGGCTGAGGATGGCACGGGGTGCAAGAGCGCCTGTGAGGCATTTGGGAGCCCGGAGTACTGCTGCAGCGGCCCATACAGCTCGCCTGCCACCTGTAAACCTTCAATGTACTCCCAGATATTCAAGACGGCATGCCCCAAATCATATAGCTATGCTTATGATGATGCCACTAGTACTTTCACTTGCAGTGATGCTGATTATACCATTACATTTTGTCTCACCTCTCCAAGGTAAGTCTGTTTTGTTCTTCTATCACTTTGATCGAATATCATTTTCCTCAAATCATCTGGCTGAAGGAAGTTTTCAGTTTTTGACTCAATTCGTTCAGAGAGTGGTCATGTATAATAACAACTAGTTCTTTTTCTACTCAAAAGCTGGAAAATCACAATTTCTATACATACTTTCAGAATCTGCATAAAATGGGTGGAGATTGTAAGCTCACGAGAGTTTACCATGCTTTACTGATCTCAAGCAACAACGAGAGCAGAATCATGAAAAAGTTGCATAAATGCATAGTTTATCTGTCATGTCTACTTTATTTCTTAAACGTAAGTGGAAGTTGGAAAGAAGAGGTGGATTGTCAATAGTTATTGTGGAATGATTGACATCAGGACCTTTTCTAGATTGAAGGAACCTTTGTTCTTCGTCTAATTTTCTTCCCCGTAACATCCGTATGATGCCCTGTTAGTGTATGCTGCAAAACTAGTTTTTTTTTTTCTGTCATCATTTGATCTGGAATTTTATTCCTGTGCAGCCAAAAATCCGCCACGGATTCTCCTCCTCCAAAGACAAACGGAACAACGGAGAATCCGGATACAGGGTCAGATTCCGGGTCTGAGTCTGGGTCTGAGTCTGGGTCTGGGTCTGTGTCGGATCCTGTGCCGGTTCAGGAGAGTGCATTTGCCGCTTCATGGCTGGCCAATATGGCAATTGGTGACTCTACTAGAACCCAGCCTCCCACAGCCGTTCAATTAGCAATTTCTCTAGCAGTCTCTCTCGCCCTCCTTACCATCTCACACTTGTAGTCCCTCTGTCTTTCTTTCACTTTCCTCCCACTTCCTTGCAAAACCATAACATAAAAAAGGATGCCCAAAGCTCAAGGGAGAGGATTTCGGTGTGATGGGAATTTGCTTGGAGAGGGAAAAAAGTAGGCAAAATCGAAATTGTAAACCTCTACCTTCCCGTTTCTGCATAATTAATGATGATCTTACAAATATTAGATAAAGCATTCATTTTGGAAAAGGGAAAGAAAGATGTCTCTTTTTGTTTCTCTGGCAGCCCTCTCCTTTCGTTTCAACTTGTCTATGGGGACTGACTGAACCACTATGCCTGCTACTGCTGGAGTAAAAGCAAAGGAATCAAGCTGCAAAGCAAAACATTTTGGACCCAGAAACAGGAAAAGAAGAAAACAAATGCCTGGAAATTTTTTATGCTATTTCTTTGCCTTTTCTTTTTTCAACTGGTGGGAGGGGAATGTGATGACGAGAAAGCGACTGCCTTTTGGAGGTGAATCTCAGTGGGTGGGTGCAGTGGATGGTGGAAGTCCACTTTGCGAGAGCTACAAGCCTCGTGAATAAACAATATGATCCGTCTCTCTCTAAGCAGAGGAGAAGCACTTGGGACTATGCCTTTGCTTATACTTCAAGATTTGCTCTGCAAGATGAAGTGGAATAGGGTAGAAATTCAGCAATATAGGCACGCATAGAGAGCACCCTTTTGACGCAGTTCGTGTTATTTTGACTGAAAACGGTTCATTCACCTTGGTATCCGGATTCAAATTTTCGAAATTGTGTCAACGATTATGGTCCTTAATTATCGCAAAAGATATGTTAGACACGTAGCTGTAGGACTCGAATTATGACAGTAACCAAAACGGGAGGGCGAAATTCTTTTCCTGAATCGAGAGGATCCAATCTGGCTCTGATAATGATCTTACTCAAAGTTTGCAGTAGGACGAAATAAAAGGTCAAGACCTTGGGCAGCATGTTCAGCCTAAAGTTGCAAGCTTGCAACTGAGTGTTGATAAGGCCCATGGTGGGGACCGAATTTAGAAAAGATCAGGTTGGGCTTCTTTCATGCCAAGGACTATCTACCAAGAGATAATAAAGAGTGGGTGGAAGATGTTTTGGTGTTAAATAATGGGGCACTGACCTTATTCCTTCTTGGTGCAATCATTAAGATGTTGATACACGCTAGGGTCGAACCATTCCTCTCAAATGCTTTGTTGAAATCTGGCATTCCCAGATTCCAAATCGCATTATGATGTCTGCAAAATGCACTGCATCATAAAGTTGAGGGGAAGAATTCAAGAAAATCTCAACTTGGTTCTTACTGTCCTGAGCTTAGTGGAGGTCGGCTTGACATTGTTGCAAAGGCCATCGCACGCTTAAGCATCATTCTAATGTCCTTTCACTATCTTTAACCGCAACAGGCTGGGGTAAGAACAACAGCGATTTCACTACTTGACGTTAGAATTTCTTCGGATTAGGACAGTGCTTGTAGCGAAAAATGCGAGGCTTTTACTCCACTCAATCAATCATGGCTAATGCTCGTGAACCTTTCTGACCTGGGAAAGAACAAAATGTATGAGGACACGGCTTTCATTGTCATGCTCTCATCCACAATAAAATTTTCTGAAAACTACATGATGATGGCCGGTCGATTGTACAAGGTTGGAGATCATTCAGGCATCATTGTGGGGTTGACAAGGAACCAAGCGTGGACATATGCGGAAAAATAAGATAAAGGAAGATAGAAAAAAGCTGAAAAGGCCAAATGCAAGGAGGCGCCACCAAGACAGAACATTGGATTCCAGTTTGATGGACGTCTAGAGAATAGAGTCCTTGCTACCCACACTTTTGTGGGGTTGAACTGAACCAAGCTAAGGAGAATCAATCAAGACAACAGCTACTTCTTTTTCTTGTTGGAGATAAGAGAGATCCTTTTCAATACGTAGGACCTCTGCAGAATGAACCATTATTGTTCGAACCTCTGCAGAATGAACCATTATAGTTCGAGCGCGAGTGTGTAGAGGAAGTAACAGAATCTAATGACCTAATTCATCAGTAGCTCAGTATAACGTCATCATCGTCGCTGCATCTGAGGGTCGCGCTACATATATAGCTCGATGACTATGTTCAACACATCAAGATTATACTTATTAACCTTGAAACTGTGGAGCTCTGCTGACAGAATGGCTCATGACGCTGCAACGTACATGAAGTGCTTCGGCTCTATAAAGCACTTGGTTTGAAGGTCGACATCCAAGGTCATGGTGTGTGTGCAATAGTGCACTGCCACTGTGTGTGTGATAACCCTTGATTGTGACAACATAAACATGGTATGTACTTTTGCGATCATCATCCAAAAGGAGAAATAAGCAGATGTATTAGAAGTGAAGGGTCTGGTTTGTTTACAGTTAATTAAAGATTATATCTCATAGCTTTCATCAAAGTTTTAGGTTCACTCACATGTCCTGCCTCTACCTTCAAAAAAGGGGGAATTGACTGAAAATGATATGATCTCTGTGCTCTGCAATTTGATTGGCCAAGCATGAACCCTCCACTCATGGTCAGAAATAGGTCAATTTGAAGTCATTGCAGGGTCATGGATAAAGCAGAAATAAGAAAAGAGAAAAGAAAATTTAGGGTAGCTTCAATGAATAATTCTGCAGTGATCTAAGATTAAATTCGAAGAGCAATCTGGGGATGGAACAATGGACAAGTCTTTCTTTCGCCATCTGAAATCAATGAGCTATCGAGAATGAGACTCAAATTTTGATTCACTAGATTTTCTTCACAACCACTGCTCATATCTGAGGCCACTGAATTGAAGAGCATATGTAATACTCGAATCATGGAAAGTAAGAAGTAAAGTTACCGTGAAAAGGAAAAGAGAAGAAGATTTCTCAGGATTTACTTGATGCAGGATAATTTTCATCTGCCACTCTAGCCTTGAGTTTGTGCTCAGCGCACATCCTGCAATAGATGCTCTTTGTCCTCATCACGAGCAACACGTCGAGCCCGAAACCGAACACACAAGCCAGGCCCATGATCACATACACGAGCATATAACACTTTGGCCCGACGCAAGTGTTACTGCCTCCGTCACTAATGGTGGCTTGAACATCGTAAAGATGACCGGCAAGCAGGCCAGAGAAAAGGAAAGAACCTAGAGGAAGATTGAGAATTAGGATGTTGTACAGAAGGCCATAATATTTGAGGCCAAACAGCTCTGATGCAATTGGAACGGTCACAGTGAGGCGGACGCCGTAGCATATGCCCACCAGAATCGAGCCAATGTAGAAAGATCCTGGCAAGGCCAAGGCCATGTTGATGTATCCTAGAGTCATCAGTATCTGTGAAGCCGCATTCCAGATAGGCCTTGGTGTTCCACACTTCCTGCAGACGAACAAAACACAATGAAAATGTTGAGAGAAAGCTCATCTTCAATAAAATGTCGAGTCCTCAATTAATATATCAAAAGCTGTCTCTATGCAATTTCAAACGCTTGAAAAGCTAAAGAGTTGAGCATACCAAATGTAGCGTTCTGACACCAATCCTGAGATGATCCTCCCAAAGAATCCCCAGATGCTGGTGAGAGAGACGAAGATTGATACATCAACGTAGCCAAGCGCGAGCCCCATCTGTCCCATGTTGTTCATGAAGCACATTCCCGTGCCCACCCCACATAGGAATGATACAAAAAGTATCCAGAAATCGACCGTCTTCATCATTTCCAAAACCGTGTGATCCTCCCCAATCAATGGCTGGCGCTTTTCCTGGACAGATCCTTGAGCAACAGTTTCGGTCAGAGTCACTGAATCTTCTAGCCTCGTTGGTGGGGCAATAAGTGGCTGTTTGATTGCTTGTTCAATATCAGAATTCGGTTTCAACTCGGGCATACCTAAGTAAAGAGGAACACCTAATGGCAGAGCAAGTAAGACTACTAGTCCTATTGCAAATGCCACGGAAAGAACGTGGCCATGACTTCCACTAATGTCAAAGGCCAATAGATAGGAGGCCAGCACGATGGCCATCACATTAAAGGCATTCAAGAGCTGTGTCTCTCGCTTTTCTTCTTCAGGGGCAGTTTCACGGAGGAAAACAGCGGCAACCAGGCAGATTACTGTGGGAACTACGGCAAGCATGAGGAGGAAAGTGGAAGGGTCAGAGGAGAAGAGAGCGGCGCAAATGTCAGTGAATATCGCCGTGCTTAGCCCCACGTATCCCTTGAGAATCCCTGAGACTGGTCCTCGGCTTTTTGGAAAGTTCCTCATGCAAGTCACTAGGACGGCTGTGTTCATCCACGTCGTGCTGTTTCAGCCCATGCACAGGAATATGCACATCTGCATAGACATTGGCAGGGACTTAGTTCTGAGCAAAAGGTTGGTCAATAAATGCATGCACACTTTTAAACAGAAGAAAATGTGAGACCTAACTAAAATGAGGACACATTTTAGAGTACTATTGAAAAGGTGCAGCCTGTGGTTTCCACGCAGGAATGGTAAGGAACATAGCTTACCTGCCAGTAGGGAAGAGGACTGATTCGCTGGCTCACGACAAGCCATTGAGCTCCATACCCTATTAGACCCTCTAAAGATCCAATCAGAAGTATAATCCACGTAGGAAATCGATCCGAGGCAAGGCCAGAGACGAGCCCAAATGCCTTGCCTACATCTTTAGCCACGGATAGATTGTTGAGCTCGACCTGCGTGAGCGCCATGAGAGATTTGAGCGCATCGGAGTAGTTGGAGAACGTGTAGTTGTTGCCTGCAATGGCCTGGACCCAAATTGCAGTCACAAATCCTAGCCATTTTCCAGCAGGAGACATCAGAGATAATGAAGGAAAATACACTGAAGACTGAGGAGGACAAATAGATTTTTCTTGTTTGGGTTTGAGCCATAAGAGACTGACAAGCTTATTTATACATTTGGCACTGCATTCATTAATGAGACAATGATTAGTTTTGCCTGGTTTTGAATGGATTGGAAGAAAGAAGGTTTTGCGATCAAAGGGTGGAACATGGTTTTTGTAGTTTCCGGATTTTGTGATGTACTCGTGGAGAAATTGGATTAAAGAACCAAGTGCATGAATAAATAAGTGCAATAGCCAAATGAAGTAATGCTGAAAGTCCAAACAACAAGTGGGCACTCTTGGTCTTTCTTTAATATTTCTGAGGTTTTTGAAGTTGACGGCTTGAATTGCTAAGCAAAACAGCTTCAAAGAAACCAAGTCCTTGAACAGAGGATATGGAAAGCGGCCTCGCCCCTTTTGGAGATCTTTACTTTTGCAAAGATGTGTCAAGGAAATAATCGGAAACGCGATTCTCGATTTTTAAACAAATGATCTCGGGTGGTTCCATTATAAGCAAGAATCGAGAGATCTTACTTTTGTCTGGCAATTGACTCAAGAGACCTTTCTCGAAGTCAAATCCTACTTACCGCTTACCGTGATTGACTCCGAATGTCATGTGGAGCGACACGGAACTCGCTTGCTTCCTCTAATCAGAACAGGACAAGGATATCATCTATAAAAGTAATTGATTTTTCCAATAATTACAGGGTACCGGCTCTTGTTTTCTGCTAGCAGTTGTTTTAAGGATAAGGTGTGGTCCCTTTTGAGGTTTTATGGATCAGAAGAAAATGATAAATGTCAAAAACTAATGGAACGGAAGCAGATGAAGACACTTTGTGTCCCTGTTTGCATTCATGAGCTTGCAAATTCAGATTCCTCTAACTGCCTAAAGCCCCTGAATTTTACCAAGGAAACGCCCACCACTTTGTGTCCCGGTTTGCATTCATGACTCAGATGTAGGCCCGCTTGCCAACGCTTGAACAATGGATTTGAAGTATACACGCTATCTGGTGCCTAAAACAGAGATTTGCATGTAAAAAGAAACAAGGAAAAATACAAGGAACGAAAGGTGCTAAATTATGGAGTGAACAGAATTGAAAGTGCATAGTCCGTTTCAGAGAATTGAAAGACAAGTTAATGTACTCTCATTGATCGCCGGCTTGAGACGAGAAGAGTCTGATCATTTTCGACAGCAACGCATTGAGGTCACCAGTCCAACACTACTGCATGATCTGCTAGGCAACTGCATGTATTTCCATGTAAAGAAGAGATTTTGTGAAATAATGATGATGGTCAATTTTACAATTTTTCGATGGTAAATTTGATAGAATCACATATCCACGAAAATAAATAAGGGTCCGTGAATTACACGCGATAGATTTTTACAAACTATACATAATCCACAACTTAAATGATTCTTCGCATCAAAAGACAGGACAGCCTTCGACGACAACCCCTTTAGCTGTGGGGCAAGCGGCTAATGGACATCCATCAGGATCTTCACCCCACCAACTGAGGCTAACATGCTTCATTCCCAAACACAAGTACAGAAGCACGGCCATAAACGCTAACCCAGCATCAAGTGCGCCCGATAGCGCATAATTGTGGCGACTCCACCAACCTCGATAGTATCGGTAAGCAACGAATCCTGATAAAAATCCAGCGATGATCCAACTGGTGTAGTTAACAGCAGTAGCTGGAGGCATGCTTACTGTAGCACCGAGCAGCACGGGCATTGTGATTAGTCTAATCCACTCCTTGTCCGGAAAGGCCTTATGCGCAAGCCAAACAATGAAAGGAGCAATGGCCCCTACCAAGAAAAACCAGTTGATGGCAGAGTAGTAGCCGAGATCTCCAAAAATCCTGCGGGGCCCAATCAAACCCCAAATGACTGAACCATCAAAAAATACATGGTCACCAGGGCAAGTCCATGGACTGCCTGCTGGAAGCAGCGCCCGGTTACAAATGTCAGGGACTGTCTCCATAAGCCACCACGCCGTTTGCAGATGCACTAATGCTGCAACAACGGTACCGACCACCTGATAGAAGATCAATTCTTACTGTAAGCAAAGAAAGGGAAAAGAATGAAAGACCGGTTTTACAACAATTTCGGGCAGATTTCAAGTGTACAGAGATTAGTTTTGGGGAAATCATTTTTTCACCTCACCGGGAATCCATCAAACTAAATATATTTACTTCTATCACTCATCACAGAAGGGAAAATACAAGAGACTAACCTGCGCCATAAACATCTCTCGAGGAGGAATTTTCATGTAGTGCCCAAGCTTGAAGTCTTGTAAGAATGTGATCCCCTGCTTCATACTGATGTACCCATAGACTTTAAACAGAATGTTCGCGACTGGATATCCAGGGTAAATGTACCCAATGATAAATTCTGTGATTACGTTCAAAGCTGGTGTCTGACCAACACACATGGAACTCATGAGAATATGCAAAGTATTAAGCTTAGAGTAAGAGCAAAGAGTACATAATAATCACTGATCCGCATATTTATGTATTCTATTCTAGAGAATAAACAATCTAATTGACTCATACAACATATACTTTAAACATGATGGATGTGCACCTGATTTGTCGTTGCAGCGATGACTCCAACAGGAAGAGTGAAAAATAAGGCAAGAGCACATGCTAGCAGAACACCCCACCATGGCAGTTGAAGCTGATCCTTGAAGTACTCGCATATAAATATGGTTGCCACAATATTTACTAAAAGAATACAAGTAAACCACCATTCAGGAACTTGCTTGTATCTTCTCATGAGCTTAGTGTGTATATCCATTTTCTTCTCACTAAAGGCAGACTTGCTCAGCAGCCATATTTCTCTAAAACAATACCATAACATTAGATCATCTATCTGAGCATGGTTAACAAGAAATTGCAATTCAACTGGATTCGCAACAACCATATAACTCTGTTCAATTAAAAGGTGTGGTGTTATATCAGAACAATGTCATTTGTAGCAGAACTTAACAACAATACCATAACATTAGATCATCTGTCTGAGCATGGTTAATAAGAAATTGTAATTCAACTGGATAGGCAACAACCATATAACTCTGTTCAATTAAAAGGTGCAGTGTTATATCAGAATAATGTCATTTGTAGCAGAACTTAACCAACAAGGGAAGAACACACTCCCACAAGGCCAACTATGGGTCTGGGAACAAGACAACTATAACACAGATCTCCAAAGAACTGAAGCACTACTTGACTAGTTGATTTGGATTCTTTTTCTTTTTTTTCTTTTTTAACTGAAAGGACATGGGATATAGAAGTGACCAAAATAATGCTGATACATGAACGTAAAACTCACCCTCTGTTCACACAACACAAACAAATTCACTGATAACATTTCATAGAATTTTACTTAGCAAGGATGTCGTGGTGCAGTTACATCAGAGAAGTTAACAAAATTCCTCTCATCACAATTTAGTTAATGAATAGCAAGCAATTGTGCAGCACATAACAATGCAAAAGAAAAATGCAACTTACTTTCCATGGAAGAGGAACCCATGAACAACAGTAGCGGTGAGGCAGGCAAAGCTGATGCCATAGTACACAGAAAAGACAGTACAAAGATAGAGAGGACCCTCCCTTTCATATGCCTCGGCATCCAATTGAAAGTGTTCATTTATGATGGCAGAAATATTGTATTCTTGTCCCGAAGATGTGAACAGGCTATCTGAGAATAAGGAAAAAGTCTTGGCTCTGTATATATTGAGCCAGTAAGCTATAGGTGTGATGACATACATGACAAGGGCAAAACCAACAGCAATATTGGCAGTAGCAAACCACGGGCTAGCCAGTGGACTACCGAGATAAGCGGAGATGCTGGACCAGTCAAGTCCGACTGCACCAATCCCAAGACCATGGAGTCCAGAACCTAACTGTTGGGCTAAAACCGAAGCAGGAAATAACCAGCAGATCCAGGAAAGAGAGGTCAACATTGGAAAGAGGTAACCTGGAAAGACATAGTAACTGAAGCTACAGATGAAGGCTATAAGGAAAAAATGGTTCCGCGTCAATCCGCCTTTTGGCCTCTGCTCTTTCTCATGCAGTGCTCTGCATTTGACCATAACAATCAAGTTATATGATAAACTACAAAAAGAAATGAACTATACAAAATGTTTGAAGGCTAACAAAAACAAATGTCATCGCCTGACTCCTTGTTTACCAGGACAAAAGCAACTTAATACATATATATCTTGGAGATTGCAGTTCTCAACTGTGAAGCTTTGACACTTTAGATCAACACAATACATAATTTGCTGCTAATCTTTGTATGTATGCTTGTGCAGCATGGGAAGAGAACTAAACTGAGACTAGAAAAACTCTCTGAACAGTGAAATTTTCGAACTTCAATAGCTATTAACTGCATTAAAATGGTAGTACCCCATGAAATCGGGTTCAGACAAATCGATCAATGGAATCAAGACATGGGAATGGGAAAAGATCACGTTAAAGATCTCAGAAAATAAATTAATGAGAACAGAAACAAAAAAGGAAAAGACAAATATTTCAGTTTGTCATCTTCCATCTTGTTTTCTTTCATTAATACTACTATTTGACATTGACACAGCATCATCCACATGTAAAAAAATAGGGGGAAAAAAAGAGTAGCCTGAAACAAGCTAAATTTAGCCAAAAATTAATAAGAAAGAAATGAAAAGAGTGACAAGAAAACGACGACCTAACAAAAATCCCTAACCGACAAAAAAAAAATTCCTAAGGTTGTGAATTATTAAAGGCAAAACATGCTCATCAAACAACACACTTGCCAACGTACGCCCGACCGACGCACCTGAACAACGAGACTTGCACCAGATTCTGGGGCCACCACATAGCGGCGGGCTCCACCAAGTACCGCCGGAACAACCCGGCCCAGCCGAACCCCAAGACCTGCGTCGTCAAGACGATGACCAGCGCCACGGGAAACGACATCTCCTTCCGGTAGAAGATCTTGACGACGCTGATGATGTGAATGGCGTAGACGCTGGACGCGCCGGAGTTGGCAAAGATCGTGATCAGGACGTGCTCCTTGACGTTGAACGGCCCCGGATTGAGCGTGAACTGCCACCTCCGCCCCTCGAAGAACACTCTCCTCGTGATCACTCCGGCCATGAGGTGACCTGGAGCCAGGCACGCTCATTAGTCCGTTCGAATACGAGGATGTACAAAACATCACAGATGCAAAGTACGTACAACCGAGACTTCGTCTCGAGAAGTCAAACTCGATCGTTGCACTGAACCGAACCGAACGGGGCGATCTTGAGTTGGAGGCCTACCTAGAGGGACGACGGCAATCTGAGCGGAGACGGAGGTCACGGAGAGGGGCTCGCGGCGGTACCAGAAGAACTGGTTGAGGAAGGAGAGGAGGGAGCACGCCAGGGCGCCGAGGACGAACGTGCGGAACGTGACGGCCGGGAGAGAATGGTCGTCCCCCGTCGGGACCGTGAGCGCGACCTGCTCGACCGGGGAGTTCTCGCCTCCTTGGAACTCCTCCGCCGCCGCCGAGGAGCCATGAGCTCCGGCCTCTTTCTGGACTGCTCACCAATCATGAGAAGAAGAAGAAGAAGAGACTTTCCATTCAGGGAAATTCACGCGAGAAAGTTGGAGTGAAAGTGAAAGAGAAAATGCGAGAGCGAATCTTACGAAGCGAAGCTGAGACGTCTTCGGGATTCATCATCGGTTCCCGTGGGATAAAATTTTTCGGCCGCTGATCATGATGATGAGCGGCTCTGGTTTGACTTCGGCGCGACGGTCCGCTCTCGATCCTGACTGTAGATTCGATCTGTGAAGTAAGCGGTAACGGGTGAACCAGGAATCTCGACGTTGAATCGTGGCCGTTGCGTGAAGTTACAGCTTACGTAAAATTAAGGGAGACGAAATAAATGCTCCTCGTGCCGTGACCTAATACATAACATGATCCTTAAATTTTAATATAATACATAACTTAATTTATGCACTTTCAACCATTTTAATGTAATTTATGAACTTTAAATACAAGTTCAATCTAATCCCTGCATTATATAAAAATAGTCAAATTTATTCATGAATTTGAATTTAGGAAATGATAATATTAAATACTTTTATATAATTCAGGATCTGGCCTTGACTTTTAAGTAGTTTACTCAGGCATGAGTACCATGGAGAAGTTCCCTGGAATCGGTCATGACTCATATGGGCCCCACCAGAGTACGATGGAAATTTTTCTGACCAAGGAAAAGTAAAGTATACGATGAAAAATTTTGCTTTTCTTAGAACACGGGAGAGGATGTACCTTCCCCCATTCAAAGCGCGAGATACAGTTGTCGGATTCATCCCCAACACAAATGAAGACTTTTATTTTCAAATTAATTGGAAAAATATATAAAAAAAAGTTTATTGGACAGCTTTTTTCTTGTCAAGCTCCTAGGTACACTTTTTTTTTTATACTTCATTGTTCCGTAATATTTTTCACTTAGTAAATTATACAGGTAAAATTAGGCTGCAATTGTTTTGCAAATAGTGGATAACCTAAAATGCATTTTTTTAGAAATGATTACTTGTATTACTTGAAATGATTAATCAATTAAATATATTTCCACATCGACGATCTCGATAATTGAATGAGCAGCGTCAGCAGAACAATTTCAAAGAGTACCAATTCACTGATATTGAAAGCAAAAAGCCTTTTGAATCAAAATAGCGAGGGCCTTGTTCAAATGGATGACTGATAGTTTTCGATAAGAATAAAGGTGTTGGTCTGTCTTATCCTATGACGAGAACATTCAAATCATATCGTACAATGCACATGGAAGACAGGGCTTCTCAATAGGAATTCTTGGCCCCCACCCATTTATCACGTCTCATCCCAAATTTTATCTTTTCCTACATTTGCGTAGCCAGCCTTTTATCAAGATGAGGTGCTTCGGAAGATGCTTTCGGGCCGAATTCAAATGAGTAGTCAACAAAATGAACTTTCTTAGTGGAATTTGTCGAAATGACAAATTTATGCCTAAACAATATCGCGAATAATGTAAATATTTTTTATTCATTCATTTTTGTAAACGATGCAAGTAATTAATTTTCAAAAAATTGTCTTCTAAATTATTTCATTTCTTCGCGAAATGAACACATCCTCAATATCGCCAAATTAATATAAATAAAAGAAACCTGTCTTGACATTAACATTTAAATACAAAAAAGGTCAATGACCATACGATACACTTTTCATGGTGGACATATTGAAAGGATGATATAAAAAGGAGAACATCAAAGGAAGTAATACAATCACTTGAATTTTAGACAAAAAATTAAAATATTGATAAATTCATATATATTTTTATAATTTTAAACGACGAACTTTGAAAAAAAAAAGAAAAAGAAAAAAAGAGGAGCAAAATAACGAGACAATTTTTTCTTCCGAGTGATCTTGGAGATGGCTTTAGAGAATCTTTTCCAATTCCACTGTCAAGAAGGAAATAATACATCATCTTAAATAGAAGAAATTAGCGTTCCATTGGCATCAAAATTTTCCTTAATTAGTCCAAAATTATCAATAGACGAAACCACTTTTCTAATTATAAAAATAAGTTTTTCTTGCTTTCGAGATAATGGATATTTTAAATAACCGATTTTGCAAAAGCCATTTAAACTGTATTCTCATGTGAAAATTTATGTTTTGCTTTAAAAAACAAACAAACAAACAAAAAAGCTTATTTGTATAAATGTTGAAAGGTCCGAGATTCGCTATCACTCTTGGCAACGCCCGCCACTAGACCCGAGCACATGTAGTTTGCTTCACTTAGACAATTTTGGATAGACTCGAATAATGACATTTAGCAAGAAAATCCAACTCTATCTCGAGATTTTTGAATAAAAATTTCACGACTAGTCAGGTCATGCAAAAGTTTAGACTTGACCTTAGGGCCCTACTCATCATAGACCCGAGGCTTCGACATCATTCTTCGTAAAAAGTCTAAATTGTGCAGCATATGATTCGTTTGGAATATGTGATTTGATTGCACAAAAATTCAAAATAGTGAATAATTATAGGGCCTAAGGAGTTATTGCTGAATGGTTTTAGCGGGGGTTGTTGAGAAGTCATGGGTCAATTACGTGCATTCCCATCACACATACAAACCGCCATATTCCATTAATTGGTTAAGCAAGCACGGATTCAACCTTTCATCATCAAAATTGTATTCCCATCACGCAACATTTTTTTCCTAAAAAGTACTTAATTAAATCTAAAAATGCCGTAAAACCAACCTTTCGTGTTGATATGTATGAATCTATATTCAAGACGACAGTTGAAATTTATGTCAAGTGACCATTCTGTGATTAGTTCTAATTCTTGTCGTTATACAAATTAAACATTTCCTATCATGATGTCGATATTGAGAAGTTTTTATAAATATTTAATTTATGAAATTATTATAATCACCGATTATGTGGATATGATTATGATTGTGTTGGTCATGTAAAGAGTAAGGGCAAACAATTAGGATGGCTCAACTCGTGAATCGGCCCGACAAGCAATACCCAATTGATTCAAGGTTCGTTCACAAGGGATCATCAGGCTTCCGATTTAAAAAATAAGAAACAAGTCTTTGCGGGTTTGGATTCCTAGTTTATATCAAGAACTGGCTGGTTTTACCTCGGGAAACTAGGAGTGTGAATGGTAACATTTACGTTTGCAGGAAACAATTTCTTTTGAGAAACAGTTCTCTCAAAAATAATTTCTAAGTAAAATAACGTATTTGGTAACTATGAAAATTTCTATTCTTAAATTAGAAAAAGAATAGGTTTGCGTTTGGTATGATTTATAAATTTTTATATTTTTTTCATTTTTCTTCTTACTGGCCAACTACCATGCCAACCGTCGTGGCCACCCTAGGGGTGTTAGAAACAGAATCGAAAACCGAACCGAATCGAAAAATTCGATTTTTCGGTTCGGTTCAATTCTCATTAAAAACCAATATTTTTTTATTGGTTCGGTTTTTATCGGTTAACCGAACCGAACCGAACAAAAAAAAACCGAAACCAGCCGAAGCCCTCCTGGTTCTCTCACTTTGTTCGCGTTCTCTTCCGCTCGTGTCCTTCTTCAGCGAAGCTTTTCTCTCGCTCCTTCCTGGCTGGCCCTCCCCCACAAAACAGACGCTCTTTGATGTATCTCTCCGGCCACCTCCTTCTGTCGGCGATCTGGTTTCATGGAAAACTGTCCCCAGCCCCCCCTTTGAAATGGCCGAGCCCCTCTTTTCTCTCGGATCGGCACCTCTCTCCTTTCACTCGGCTGAAGAACTCTCCAAAAACGAGCGAGCTCCTCCATCACCCGTTGTCGGAGGGAATGACCGCGAGGGTGGTGGTTCGGTGACGGTGTGGGTGCTGGCTGCTTCGGCCGATGGTGTTTTTGGGTGAGATTTGAGGAAAGTCTGTTTCGGTGAAACAGGGAAGGTGTAGTGTTGTTTGGGGATGGAGAAGAACACTAGGAAGAAGAAGATTTAGGGAATAAAAAAAATTAAAAATTGAAAATAAAAAAGAGAAAATACCTTGGAAAACCCACAACCTGGTACACTTGTGACAAATTTACCCCCAAACTATTTTTTTGACCATGAAAAACCCAAAACCTGGTAAACCCGTGACAAATTTACCCCGACTAACTATAAAAAAACCCTAAACTGGTACATGTATGACAAATTTACCCCAAACTAATTTATTCGACTACAAAAAACCCCAAAATGGTAAATTTATGACAAATATACCCTATGCTAAATTGGATTAATACCATAAAAAAATCACAAAAATTGTAAACGATGACAAACGGAGCATAAAATCCTAAATTCGTATATCGGTCAATTGTCACGTGTCATTTAACTTAATAATTTGAGAATAAAATTTAACGAAAACTAACATAGGGTAAATTTGTCACAAGTGTACTAGTTTGGGGTAAATTTGTCAAATGTATACCGAGTTTGGAGCTTTTGGTGGTCAAAAAAATAGTTTGCGATAAATATGTCACAAGTGTACCGGTTTAGGGTTTTTCGGGATATTAACCCAAATAAAAAAGAGAAAGAATTGAAAACCAAAAAAAAAAAAAAAAAACCAAAAGTTGAAAACCAAAAACCGAAAAAACCGAACCGAACCAAATTTTGGTTCGGTTCGGTCGGTTCGAGTCTCATTCGGTTCGGTTCGAAAGATTTTTCTAACGATTCGATTCGGTTCGGAGTCTCATTCGGTTCGGTTCGAAAGATTTTTCTAACGATTCGATTGATTCAGATTAAAAAAAAAAAAAACGAACAAAACCGAACCGTTGACACCCCTAGCCGCTGCCCTCTGCCACCGACCTAAGCCTCGTTAACCACACCGCTAGAGGGCCGTCGCCCACCTCTCATGGGCGGGCGGACAATGGCCAGTGGCGAGTGAGGGCGAGTAAGCGATGGTCGATGGTGGCCACAGGCAATGGCGAATCCAAGGGAGACGGCCACAGCAAGGAAGAAGAAAAGAAGAAAAATAGAAAAATAATAAAATACTTATTTCTAGAAATTATTTCCAGAAATAAGAAGCTATTTTTTCTACTTCTCGTTTATCTTCCCAGGCCACTTTTCTATTTCATTAACTAGAAAAATTAAATGATATTACCAAACGAATTTTTGTTCTTTTTTCTTTTTTTGTTCCGATGAACAAAAAAATAATGATTAGGAAAAATAGAAACTTGCAGACCCTAAAAGGCTGGTTCTAGACGAACCAATTTATCCCTCACCTAAGTAAACAAGAGAGTTTCAAAAGGGTAGCCATGATGATGATTGTGAATTTTACGATTTCTCGGTCGCAAACTTCACAGTTTCACTCTTTACCAAAAAAAAAAAAAAAAAAAAACTTCACAGTTTCACTTATCCACAAGATAAACAATAGACCCGTGCGCGAATTGCACCTAATGGACTTCTACGAACTACATAAATACACACCTTCTGAAATGATTCTTCACATCAAAAGACCGGACAGCCTTCGACGACGACCCCCTTGGCCGTAGGACAAGAGGCTAATGGACATCCATCCGGATCTTCACCCCACCAACTGAGGCTGACATGCTTCATTCCCAAACACAAGTACAGGAGGACGGCCATGAAGGCTAACCCAGCATCGAGTGCACCCGACAGTACGTAATTATGGCGACTCCACCAGCCTCGATAGTATCGGTAGGCAATGAATCCCGACAAAAATCCAGCGATGATCCAACTGGTGTAGTTAACAGCAGTAGCTGGAGGCATGTTTACAGTAGCACCAAGGAGCACTGGCATCGTGATGAGTCTAATCCACTCCTTGTCCGGAAAGGCCTTGTGCACGAGCCAGACAATGAAAGGAGCTATGGCCCCTACCAAGAAGAACCAGTTGATGGCGGAGTAGTGGCCGAGATCTCCGAATATCCTGCGGGGCCCGATCAGACCCCAGATGACTGAAGCATCATAAAATACATGGTCACCGGGGCAAGTCCACGGACTGCCCGCCGGAAGCAGCTCCCGGTTACAAATGTCAGGGACCGTATCCATAAGCCACCACGCCGTTCCGAGATGCACTAATGCTGCAACAATGGTGCCGATCACCTGATAGAAGATCAATTCTTGCCTTAAGCAAGAAAGGCAAAAGAACAAAAGACTGGTCTGGCAACAATTTCGGGCAGATTTCGAGTGTACAGAGATTAGTTTCTGGGACATTTTCCCCCCTCACCAGGAACACATCAAACTAATATATTCAGTTCTATTGCTTATCACGGACCAGGAAAGACAAGAGACTAACCTGTGCCATAAACATCGCTCGAGGAGGAATTTTCATGTAGTGCCCAAGCTTGAAGTCTTGTAAGAATGTGATCCCCTGCTTCATACTGATGTACCCATAGACTTTAAACAGAATGTTCGCAACTGGATATCCAGGGTAAATGTACCCAATGATAAATTCTGTGATTACGTTCAAAGCCGGTGTCTGGCCAACAGGCATTGAACTCATGAGGATAGCAAAGTATTAAGCTTAGAATAATAGCAAATGGTACAGAGTAATCACTGCCCCGCATGTTTATGTATTCTACTGTATAGAATAAACGACCAAATCAACTCATATAACATATGCTTTAAACATGATGGATCTGCACCTGATTTGTCGTTGCAGTGATGACCCCAACAGGAAGAGTGAAAAATAAGGCAAGAGCACATGCTAGCAGAACACCCCACCACGGTAGTTGAAGCTGATCCTTGAAATACTGACATGTAAATATGGTTGCCGAAATATTTACCAAAAGAATACAAGTAAACCACCATTCAGGGACTTGCTTGTATCTTCTCATGAGCTTAGTGTGTATATCCATTTTCTTCTCACTAAAGGCAGACTTGCTCAGCAGCCATATTTCTCTAAAACATTAGCATAAATACTAGATCATCTATCTGAGCATGGTAAATAAGAAATTGGAATTCAACTGGATTGGCAACAACCATATAACTCCGTTCAATTAAAAGGTGTGGTGTCATATCAGAATAATGTAATTCATAGCAGAACTTAACCAACAATGGAAGAACACACTCCTACAAGGCCAATCGTGTGTCTGGCGACCAGACAACTTCAACACAGATCTCCAAAGTACTGAAGCACTACTTGACTAGTTGCCTTGGATTCTTCTTTTATTGTTCTTAAATTGATAAGACATGGGACATAGAAGTGACCAAAATAATGCTGATACATGAACAAAGAACTTGCCTTCTGTTCATGCGATACAAAACAAAAACTCACTGCCAACAATTTATGATTGAGTTTTACTTGGCAAGGCAGATGATTGCAGCCACATCAGAGAAAAATCATATTCTTCTCCTCACATTTAGTCAACGAATAGAAAGCAATTGTGCAGCACATAACGATGTAAAAGAAGAATGCAACTTACTTTCCATGGAAGAGGAACACATGAACAACAGTAGCAGTAAGGCAGGCAAAGCTGATGCCATAGTACACAGCAAAGAAGGTGCTCAGATAAAGAGGACCCTCTCTTTCATATGCCTCGGCATCTAAATGAAAGTGTTCATCTATGATAGTCTCAATGTTGTACTTTTGTCCCGAAGATGTGAACAGGCTGTCTGAGAAGATTGGGAAAGTCCTGGCTCTGTATATGTTGAGCCAGTAAGTAAATGGTGTGATGACATACACGACAAGGGCAAAACCAACAGCAATATTGGCAGTAGCAAACCACGGGCTAGCCAGTGGACTACCGAGATAAGAGGAGATGCTGGACCAGTCAAGTCCGATTGCACCAATCCCAAGACCATGGAGTCCAGAACCCAACTGGTGAGCTACAACTGAAGCAGGGAATATCCAGCAGATCCAGGAAAGAGAGGTCAACATTGGAAAGAGGTAACCTGGAAAGACATAGTAACTGAAGCTACAGACGAAGGCTATAAGGAAAAAATGGTTCCGTGTCAATCTGCCTTTAAGCCTCTGCTCTTTCTCATGCAGTGCTCTGCATTTGTAAACAGTTGTAACCATCACATTGAGTTATATGAGAAATTGAAGGCTAACAAAGCAAATGGCATTGTCCAACTCTTTGTCTACCAAGACAGCAGAAACTTAACATGTAGTTATCTTCATGCGCAAAATGTCATGCCTACTATATATATATATATGAACTTTTGGAGATTGCAGTTCCCAACTGTGAAGCTTTGACACCATAAATCAAACACAATACACATAATTTGCTGTTTATATTTGTATGTACACTCGTGCAGCATGGGAAGAGAAGCGAAGTAAACTGAGACTTAAAAAACTCTCTAAACTGCGTGAGTTTGAAACTTCAATAGCTATCAACTGCGTTTAAATGGTAGTACCCCCTAAAATCGGGTTCAGACAAATCGACCAATGAAATCCAGACATGCGGAAGGGAAAAGATCATGTTAAAGATCGTAGAGACTAAATTCATGAGAACAGAAACAAAAAGGAAAAGACAAGATATTAGCTTGTCTTCTTTCGTCTTGTTTCTTTTCATTGATATAGACTACTTTGCACAGCATCGTCTACATGTAAATGGAAGAAAAGTAGCCTGAAACAAGTTCTCTTTAGCGAAAAACTGATGAGAAATAAATGAAAAGAGGGACAAACAACGCTGACCTAACGAAAATTCCAGAAATTGTGAATTTAATTCAAGGCAAAACATGCTCATCAAACAACATACTTGCCAATGAACGAACGCACGATCGACGCACCTGAACAACGAGACTTGCACCAGATTCTGGGGCCACCACATGGCGGCGGGCTCCACCAAGTACCGCCGGAACATCCCGGCCCAGCCGAACCCCAAGATCTGCGTCGTCAGGACGACGACCAGCGCCACGAGAAACGACATCTCCTTCCGGTAGAAGATCTTGACGACGCTGATGATGTGAATGGCGTAGACGCTGGAAGCGCCGGAGTTGGCAAAGATCGTGATCAGGACGTGCTCCTTGACATTGAACGGCCCCGGATTGAGCGTGAATTGCCACTTGCTCCCCTCGAAGAACACTCTCTTCGTGATCACTCCGGCCATAAGGTGACCTAGAGCCAGGCACGCTCATCAGTCCAATATCAAACCAAACTCCGCAGCAAACATCACAGACGCAAATCACATTCGATCGCAACTCCGTCCCGAGCGGTCAAATTCGATCTGCTCGGAGACTACCGGGCGCTCGAGCTCGAGGCCTACCTAGAGGGACGACGGCGATCTGAGCGGAGACGGAGGTCACGGAGAGGGGCTCGCGGCGGTACCAGAAGAACTGGTTGAGGAAGGAGAGGAGGGAGCACGCCAGGGTGCCGAGTACGAACGTGCGGAACGTGACGGCCGGGAGGGACGGGTCGTCCTCCTCCGGGACCGTGAGCGCGACCTGCTCGATCGGGGAGCTCCCGCCCCCGGCGGCAAGCCCCACCGCCGCCGCCGCCGCCGCCGACGAGGAGGGGCCATGAGCTCCGATCTCCTTCCGGACTGCTCACGAATCATGGAGAAGAAGAAGAAGAGGAGGAGGTTTTCCGGTCAGGGAAAATCACGCGAGAAAGTTGGAGGGAAAGTGAAAAGAGAGGAGAAAATGCGAGGCCGAATCTTAACTGAGCGGAGCCGAGGCGCCTTCTTCATGGCTCGCGGACGTGGCCATGGCTCGTCGGTGGCGCTCCAGTGTGCTTCCGAGATTTCCGCCATTTAAGGACCCGTTTTGATCGTGAACGGCTCCGATTTCACCTCGTGACGACCGGCGCCCCTGTTACTGGCCGCTGGATCTTCGATTCCGACGTCGGTGGGGGCGCCCGGATGAAGGGGGATCTGGAGGTGGAATCGCGGCCGTTGCGTGAAGTATCTCTCCGCATACGGATCTTTTGATCAACGGCTGCAACTAGTCAACGGCACGGGCCCACCAGAGTCCGGTTGGAGTTTTGCCTTTTCCGGAAGAGGGAATGTACCTTCCCGCTCTTGAGTGCGAAATACATTTGTCGGATTTTTTTCTTTTTTTATTGTCGGACATTCTGTCGGCTTTAGCTCCCACATATCAAAAGACTTTTGGATATAAATAAAATGAAAAATTCCAAATAAATGCCTAAAATACTCTTAACTTTCTCAAATAAGAATTCGAGATAGATCTTGTTTTAAATAAAAGCCTGAAATACACTCACTTTCTTAAATAAAGATATGAAATGGATCTTGTTCCAAATAAAAACTCAAAGTATTATCTTTTTTTTTTTTTTTGGTAAAGGTAAGAAAGTCAAAGTGTTATCTTTTGTCTCAAATAAAAATGTGAAATGGACCAAAGTGCCTATATTTGTCTTAAAGAATGGCCTCAACTCACTAGTTATGGAGGGCAATTTTGTCTTTCAAATTTTTAATTTTTAATTTTTTTCTTTCTTTGTTATGTTTTTTTTTTCTTTAAAAAAAATTAAAAAAATAAAAGGAAAACATAGGTGGGAGGGTGCTCCCTCTTGTTTGTGGCCGCCACCACATCATCGATGGGGTGGCTGCAAAGGCTGGCAACCTTCACCAAAAGGGGAGAGGGTAACGACCTTTTCTTAGATCCCCTTGGGCAGGCCTAATGGCCCTCGGCCCCTCACCTAGCGCCCCCAGACCTAAGGAGAGGTCTAAGGCGCTAGGTAAGCCCCGACAACCCTCTCCCTCGCCTAGATCTTGGAGAGAGTTGCCGCCCTCGAGCTCACAAACCCTCGCTTCAACGCTAGCAACCTCACTAGCCTTTGCCACAAGGTAGTGCCCTACGTCCTTCCCTTTTTTGGTTTTTAATTTAATTTAATTTTAATTTAACTTGTATTTGGATTAAAAAAAATGTCCTTAATTGGTGGGAAAATTATGTTGACTAACTAGGCTAGGCTCTTATTTGAAATAATCATAACCATTTCAAACCCTTCTTTGTTCCAAACAGTTTTTTATTGTTGATGACATTTCTTATTCCAAATGGTCAAAAAGACTTCAGACTCATATTTGAAACACATTTCACTTCATAACCTTATTTAAGAAATGGTTAATACTCTAAAAAAACCCTAAATTGGTATATACGCAACAAATTTATCAAAAATTATTTTTTTGACCACCAAAAACCCCAAACTGATATACCTTTGACAAATTTACCCAAAATTAGTATACTTGTGACAAATTTACCTTATATTAGTTTTCGTTAAATTTTACTGTTAAATTATTAAGTTAAATAACACATAACAGTTGACCGGTACACCAATTTGGGATTTCACACTTCGTTTGTCACAATTTACAATTTTTGTTATTTTTTTGTGGTATTAATATAATTTAGCAGATGGTATATTTGTTACAAATTTACCAATTTTGGGTTTTTTGCGGTAGAAGAAATTAGTTTGGGATAAATTTGTCATAAATGTATTGGTTTATGATTTTTTATAATCAATCGAGGTAAATTTGTTACAGTTGTATTAGTTTGGTGTTTTTGGTGGTAAAAAAAAGTAGTTTAAGGTAAATTTGTTATAGATGTACCGGTTTTTGGTTTTTTAGGGTATTAACTTTTTAAGAAAATGAGAGCACTTCGCGCTCTTATTTGGAATTTTCCCTAAATATTTTTTTAATATTTTCAATTTAGGAATAACGACATAAATGTTGATTTAATATGCAATGTAATCCTAAGCTTTCAATTTTTTAATTATGACCCCCAAAATTTTTGGTTCTGTTCAATTTAGTCTTCAGATTCTATGAAAAACTTAATATTGTCCTTTCATTAATTTAAATTCGGAAATAACATTGATCATTTTAATATAATATTTGAACTAAATTAAACATGTATTAAAATTATAGATAATACATTGAACATAATAAAATTCAAGAATGACAGTGCAAATTGGATAATTTAAAGTTTAATTACCACATTACACATTGAGATAAAATTCACTAACCATTCGAGCCATCTATCCTTTTTGAACATTTGTTGATTTAAAGGGGACGTTTGATCGGGTATCACATCATTTTCATTGAATAACATTTATCATGTCTGCGAGATTACACTTTTTATATTTTATTATTCTATAATATTTTTCACCTGTAAAATATATAGTTAAACTTGATATATATTATGGGTTGGCATGAATAAAAGAAATATGTTTTGATGTTGTTATTTACAAAAAAAAAAAAAAAAAAGAGTCGAATGACCACACAATAAATTATTTTCATCATGGACATATTTAAAGGACGATATAAAAAGGAGAACATAAAAGGAAAAGTACTACAATTGCGTGAATTTCAGCATAAAAAATTGGAACATCGATAAATTCATTTATTTTTATAATTTTGTCAATATTACTTACAAGACGAGCTTTGTTTAAAGAAAGCACAATATCGAAACAACCTTTTCTTCCAAGTGATCTTGAAGATGGCTATAGGGAATTTCTTTCAATTCCATCGTAAAGAAAAAAACAATGCATCAGAATTTTCCTTAATTAGTATAAAGTTATCGATAGATGAAATCGCTTTTCTTATTATAAAAAATGACCCTCTCTTGTGTTTGAGATAATAGATTGTTCTTTATTTGTTTTAAATAACCGATTTTATCTGTAGCCGGTTTAATCAGTATTTTCACGTGAGAAACTATACTTTGCTTTCAAAAACAAAGAAAGAATTAAAAGTCCTCTAATTCAGTTAACCTACTACATGCACCGAAACAAAATTTGACCCGTCAAAAGCGAGCAGACTCATAAGCTTATAATTTTACGATCCAAACTAAGTTCATTACATGCATAGATTCGCTATATAATCAATGAAAACAACCACATAAATTGGGTCTAAGTTATTATCCAAGCTTGTCTTGTTTAATTGAAAAAAAAAAAAAAAATCATTGAAACGTTTCAAGCCAGATCACCCTGGGCCGTGGCCAACTATGATCGGCTGGGATTTTAAGCCTAGTGCATTTGCCTTTTGAGCCTAAAAGTTGGCTTGGAAAGGCCGATCGTACCGCTCGATCCATGGTCCCGCAAGTTCGTCCCTTGACTGGAGATCACGGATTGAACTACAAAATTAAGCCAGAAAAGGTTCTAGATTGACAATGACCGCCGCTAAACCTAATGACGAGCAGCCTGCGAGGCCGAATAAATTTTTGGAGAGATTTGAATAATGGTATCTAGTGAGAAAGTTCAACCTTATTTCGAGATTTGTGAACAAAATTTTTGTATGACGGGTGAGTTTAGACAAGGGTTTAGACCTCATCATAAGGCCCTATTTGTCACGTGCCCGTGGTTTTGATGCGATCCCTTCATAAATTAAAATTGCTCCGTTTATGATTTGTTTGGAATATGTAATTTGATTTTTCGAAATAGTAAATGTGAGGGTCAACAGAAATTATTGTTAAATTATTTAATCGGCACGATATCGAGAAGT
Source organism: Eucalyptus sideroxylon x Eucalyptus melliodora (assembly GCA_016097485.1). Lineage (NCBI taxonomy): Eukaryota > Viridiplantae > Streptophyta > Magnoliopsida > Myrtales > Myrtaceae > Eucalyptus > Eucalyptus sideroxylon x Eucalyptus melliodora. Next base: position 33,153,795 of record CM027833.1, read on the forward strand.
CACATATCAATTATGTGCATTTACGTTACATGCACAAAACTTAGCATTTACTGTGGGCATGATAATTGGTATAATGGGGTGCATCCTTTTGGATTTTCTCCGCACTTTTTCAATTTATTGTTGAAACAAACCCAGATTCAATCTTACATCATCAATAATTGCAGTTCCAGATAGATATTATAAACAAATATTAAGCATCATAATGCATCCGTCATCATCGGCCCACGCATCATTTTTTCCCTAAAAGGGCAAGTGCATAATTAATCCTAAAATTACCATTAAATTGACGACATGTGTTGACATGTGTGAATTTGCCTTTGCGATTGTGATTGAAATTCATGTCAAATGACCGATTTGTGGTTTGTTCCAATTTTTGTCGGTGTACAAATTAAGTATTTTTCTGTCATATTACTATCACCGCCATTAGTTAAGTTGATCTCATTATACATTTAAATGACTATGATTGTGTCGGTTATATAAAGAGTAGGCAACTTAGGAATTGGCCCAAACTAATGTACTCTTTTGGTTTGAGATTCGTTTAGTTTCTGGTTTCATAATTTGAAAATTTACCTTCAGTTTCAAATTTTATACATAGAAATAAACCGATTTTACTTGGGACTCTAGAATGCCAATTTTACGATAGAACCTAAAACCGAACTAGTTTATCCTTCATGGTAAGTAAGTTTATTCTTTTTGTTTAAACAGAAAAAAATATGTTGAGATTGAATATGTTCTTCACGTATTATTCTCAGGCAGAAATAATTTTATTCGTGTTTGATATACGTGTATCGAATATATAATACAATGGAACAAAAAAAAAGAAGGGGAAAAAAAAAGTCCCAGCTTGTATTTTGGTAATTCAGCCCGAAACGACGGAATCGGGGCGCGCCGCCGTCCACGTCACAGCGAGGATGGAGCCCCGGCCCACGGGGGCACGTGGCGGCCGAGGATGTCAAGGTCGCCGCCTCTCTCTCTCTCCACCGCCTCCGGAGGAGCGATAATGCCGATGCTGACGCCGCTGTTCCTTCTCTCGCACGACACGTCCGAACCGGCGACCGCACCGGATTCCGCTGCGGCCGGGTGGTGGTCTTCTCGAGCGACATAGCACGCTAGAGAGAGAGAGAGAGAGAGAGAGAGAGAGAGAGAGTGTCAAGAGAGTCGGGGGAGAGAGATGAGGGAGGCGTTGCTCGGCCTCGCGTTCGCCATCTGCTGCTGCTGCTCGGCGATCGGACGGTCGTCGGCCACCGTCGTCTTGAAGCCCTCCGCCGCCGCCTTCGACGACCTTCCCGCCAAATTCGGTATCTCTCTCTCTCTTTCTAGGGTTGACTCGGCGATGGAGATTCCTTTTCATTTTCCTGAGCTCTATCTGCTATTGCAATTTCGCAGCCGTAGATGTGGGCGAGGCGGGGATATGCGGAGCGCTGGAGATTGCCGATCCCGCGGACGCTTGCTCCGCGCTGCGCGGCGGCGGCGTTCGATCGAACGGGAACGGGAACGGGACCGATTTGGTGAGGTTTGCGTTGATAGTGAGGGGCAATTGCTCGTTCCAGGACAAGATTGTGAACGCGCAGACTGCCGGCTTCCGCGCGGTCATTGTGTACGATGACCGCGAGAAGGTCGATTTGGTGTACAGTGAGTCGCATTTGTCCTTTTGAGCTTTTCCATGACCAGTTGATGCTTATCTGTCGGCCGACTGCTCGATGATGATTTAGTATGAGTTGATTGGTGTATGTGCTGACGCTTAACCATGACCTTCCTCTGTGGGATCATTTCGCCTAGTTGAGCGCAATTAATTTTTCATTTTTTCCATTTTTGGTCGGTTCATACAAGGCTTAAAAGCTCCAAGATGGTGAATCTGATCTGCTGTTTGCGATTAGATTTCCTGGTACCTTCAGTTCTCTTAAATGGAAGATTTATTGTGCCATCAGAAGATCATTGTCTTGTGTTGCTGGGAGATTAAGGAGCGAAGACATGTCCCTCATGCTGTGTCATGAACTTAAATCGGCATTCTGGGTTAATGTTATTGCATAAATGCTGGGCAGTCCAGGGGGCATAAATATCTAGAAACATTATGAGCATTAAATGGTTACTCAAATTATCGATTAATGGTACATTCTCTAACGTGCAGTGATGGTTGATCCCAAGGATATCACAATTCCTGCAGTTTTCGTTTCGAATGAAGCCGGTCAAAGTCTAAAGGAGCATGCCCAAGTTGGAACTGGGGAATGCTGCATTTACGAAACTCGTTTTGAAACAGGCTGGACAGTGCTGGCTATATCTTTCATCTCCCTTATTGTAATATTTGGCATATTGGCTTTGACATTGTTTGTTCCAAGACGATTGTTGTATTGGCGAGGAAGACCGCATCATGCAAAACATGTAGATGATAAAATCGTGGCAGAACTTCCCAGCTTTGCCTTCAATTCTGCTCGAAGTAGTGACAAGTACACTAGGGAAGTTTGTGCCATCTGTCTCGAGGATTACAAAGATGGAGAGATCCTTAAATCCCTTCCTTGCCAACACGGTACAACATGGCTATATTTCTTGCTTGTTTTATGTGCTTCTTCTGCAGAAATTCAATTTATGGTTCAACATTTTAACCCGGTCAGAGTACAGTTCCCATTTCTTCATTGAGCATCCTGCATTCATTTTAATTGAAATTACAATAGAAGCCTTAAGCCATCATATATTTATCATGCTTTAGGATACTTGGGTGATTTGCTTTACGTGTAATTGCAAATTGGTTAAGGAAAAGGATTGAGACTTGTACTGTTATATGACATCCTTATGGAAGTGGCATCACCAGTTTCTTTGTTACAATTCAACGCCCAAATTGTTCAGAAAAGGTTTTCATTGGTATATGTCATTTTGGGGAAACATTGTTTTATCTGCGCTTCTTTCCCGGTAAGATAACCAGCATATATAATCTTCTCTAACTTCGAGAGCTCCATCCAGAATTTCATTTGGGCTGTGTGGAGTCTTGGCTGAAGAAGGGAGGATTGTTCTGCCCTGTGTGCAAGCATGATGTGAGGACCAAGAGAGCATGTCAAGAGGTAACTTTCTAGAGCCTCTTTTAGTTGCTGTATCTTGATGAATAACATTGCATTTTTTCCAATGTTTATACAAGGATTTACAATGCGATGATGGCCTCATGCTGATTGAGCGATTGTGTGATTGAGCAACTACACAATCTGCAATTGCATATTTCTATCATATTGTCTTGAATAAGTCAACTGGAAGCTTGCTTCTGTGGCCATTCTCATTATGGTTAATTCATTTGCTGAAACTATGTTGTTTTTTAGGATCACGTGTGAAAATTGAAAAGATGCTGGTTGGGATCAGTATGGTCATAGAGGTGCATAATTGCTTACATAGTTTTGCCTGAGTGTGGATGTTTCCGTGGATACATCTGCATGTACGTGAGGAGTTCCTGTACCAATACGGACTTAGACATGTGTTATGAAGATGGGCAAACTTGCACTTGGTATTACGCTTACATGTGATGGACAATTCTTTACGATGAAGTTAAGATAATTGCTAAATACACCAATCCTTAGCTTGCTTTAATGATGGGTGGGCCTTCTTCCAGTTGGCATCATTGTTTGCATGAGGTCGATCTTGCCTGAGGCGTACCTTTTTAGTATAGCAAAGTACTCTGGGTTTATTGATAGTACAAGGTTTATGATAATCGAGAAGCATTCGAGAGCTGCAGTTGACCTACTTAAGATGTTTACTTGAAGCATGTCTGCATTTGACAGTTTGTCCTTGTGAAGTAAAGAGGACCTCTAGTCATTAGATTCCATGCCAGCAACTCCTTGCTGAAGACGGAGACCCTTGTAACTTACAAAGTTATGCTGGGTGCTAGATAGTACTACTGCTGAAGAAAATCATGGAACATTGTGAGTTTTGTACTAGTAGGCACTGTGATAGTGGCATATAATATAAGCCCTTCTGCTTGTACTGATTTTGTTGTTGACTAATACCGGTCTTCTGTTGAAGACATGAGAAACTTGTGTCAGGGAGCAGTTAAATCCACTACAAACTGCTTTTGGAAAACTTTCATTTGTTAGATAGATACATCATGAAGCAAGGCAAATCTAATTGTCGCAACATGCAGTGGGAATTTTTCAGAATGATATGCATTAGAGATGGAAATCTGAAGTATCAATGGGAGCAACGCTTGGGTTTTTCTTAAATGGATGGGTGCCTGTGTAATTTGTCAAAAGTCCATGGGCTGCATTACAGTTATGCCATAGAGAAATGATAGGATATTCTCCATCCAAACAGCTTCTCAGACAGGGAGAGAGGAATATTGCTGATGGAAGTTTCTTTGAACGAGGGGCCAAGTAAAAAAGAAGATACATTCAAGGAAATTAAAAGAAAGATACTTCTCTATATTCTTTTTTGATAGGCTTTGGAAGTTTAAAAGTGATTTTTTTTTCGTTGGTTTTAGAGTGGAGTTGCAGGGTGGGGATGGAGATGGGGGGTGTTTGAGATGTATCTGCTTGCCACCCTTGTGCATTGAGGGAATAGTTATTTTGATGGATTAATATGTATGGAGAAATTTTTTCAATGATCGCATGGTCAAAATTGTTCAAAATTTTCAAGACCAGCACATAAGTCTATCGAGGTTTAAAGTTAATCGTGTTTTGCAGACACAGCGAGAAACCGGGCTTTAGAATCAAGAAGGAAAATGGTGATTTGCTCTGCTATTTGAAATATCAGGTACGAGATGCATCCTTTAGAAATATTTGTTGTTTAAAGTGCATGGATGGCAGTGAATTCGTTCCATCGTCAGATGCAGGAGCTTGGGTAAAACGCAAAAGCTCCCACCGTGACTAAGGGCCCCCATAGTTTGCAAGTTGCCTTTTTGATGCATCTGACTGTGAAACAAGTTGATTTGTGATTTGTGGATCCCGAATTCTCGGACTATGTTAGAGCAGGCGGGATTTACAAGTTGATCCCTGACAAGTGATGCTTTGCCCAACTCGTGTTATTCAGATATGGTGTTACTCAGTCTATCATTTCCAAATTTTTTTCCCCGCATGCTTCCTTTCTTCTCCTGGTTCACTTTATTCAGGCTCAAAATGAGTCAATGCGCTCTACTGATGGGATCTTCTCTGTCTTCTCTTTGAAGATGCTGCTTTGAGTTGAAGCTTGGCAATCCTCTCGGTAGCGGCGGTGGTGGCGGCGGCGGCAAAGTCCCTTCACGACCTTTGAGCTTCTAGCTGAGACGTTGATCTTGTCCCTTCAAGTTAGGACCTTGTCTTGCCTAGTTCCTTGTATATATTTGTTCATGCTGTTGATCATCAGATAGATGATCCCAAATGAAAAATCAAAAGATCTTCTATCACTATAGTCTCCCACGACTGGCAAAGTGGATGTTTATGAAGATTTAGTGTGTTACATCTATGACACGTAATTTTAATTCACGAAAATGAAACGTTGTCGTGCTGACATGAAGTGGACGCCAGAGCGAAATTTGATGGAAGGACCAATAGACGATCCGACAATTTACAGATAATTACATTATCGTTGTCAATCGAAAAGCCTTGACTGGACGTGACTCAGCATTGCAGCGCCACCCTGTTTTTCTCCCTGTGCTAGGAAGATCACCAACTCCTTATCCTTTGTCAAGCTGGATACTGCTAATCCACATTAAAATAGTTACAGTAATGTTTTTATTCTAGAAAATAATATTGAAGTTAGGTTATTATATTCTAATTAAATTTTTAATTTGTAAAAATCAGAAAAATGTTAGAAAAACAAAACGCGGTTCCTAAATCATCACTTAGAAGCCATTTGAAAATTGATATTTTGATATGCAAAAAGCTTGATTTACCGATCATGCTTTCCATGATACTTAATGTATCATTATATTAAATAAAAAGCACAAGTTGATTAGATAGCCTCGAGAAATCATGAATTATCACGCATTTCTTTTTAAGTTAAAGGAATGGGTCATTGGAACAAAAAATTACACAAGTGAGGAAAAAATATTCGGGACCCATTTTCTTCGTGACAATTTCGAATGATAATTGAGGATGTGGAAGACTAAGTTTATGTTGTGAAAATAGGACATTAGTAGTTTCAAGATATTAAGGTTGCGCATGGTAAAATTTACGTTTCTCAATTTCTCAATTTTCTATTTCTCTATTAGGAATAAGTTTGGAGCAATCCGTTTGGTAATGCAAATTGATTTCTCTATTTTTGAAACAGATTTCTATTTCAGAAATTGTTTTGGGTGAGAAATCAGAAGCTAAAAATTTTAGCTTCTCTATTTCTGAAGTAGAAATAGAAATTGTTTCTTATCCATCCCCCTTCTTCCTTCAGCAAACATCGACTCCTTCTCTCCTCACTACCGTAGCTTTCCCATTCCTTCTCCTCACCTCAACCAAAAACCCTAGCGACTCCGAAGCTGTTCATCCTCGCCGTCGCCGCTCATCTCGCCGTCACCGTCGCCCTCGCCGCTCATCTCGACCGGCCAATTTGCTCCGGTCGTCCCGTCGGACCCGCCTCGTCCGTCCGCGTCCCCAGTCGCGCTCCAGTCGCCATCGCCCAGTAGCCGTCGTCGTCGCCCAACTCCAGTCGCCGCGCCCATCTCCAGTCGTCGCCCATCTCCATCGCCCATCTTTGTCCGCGTCCCCTTCCGCTCTCGATTCCGAGATCCGGTCGCCATCGCCATCGCCCATCTTCGTCCGTGTCCCCTTCCGCTCTCGATTCCGCGGATCCAGTCGCCGTCGCCCCTTTCTGCTTTCGATTCCTCACGAGGTCCGATCGATCCTTCCCTTTTCGCCTCTTTCTTGGTTGTTTTGTGCTTGTTCTATGCTTGTGCTCTGCAATTTGTGCTACGAGTCTGGGCTGTTGGTTGGTCTGACCTTCACTTGTATGGCAAAGCAGTACTTTCTTGCTTAGCTTTGTGTTGTTAATCGGCTTTGCAAATAAAGATTGGTAGGTCAGATGGACGCTCCATATTTTTTTCGGGTTATGTCTTGTCTCTATTCTTGTTCATTTCTTCGGTTTTGGGGGTACTTGGTTTCAACCCTTTCTTCAACGCCCCGGGCTTCTGGGCTTTTATAGTTTGAGTGGTTGTCATATAATTATGTTGTCCCTGCTATCTGTTTATTCGTAAATTCAAAGTTTAAAGAATGTCGACCGAATTGGTAATATTTTGGCATCCAAGAACAGCTCCCAAGTCTTGTGGCATTTGGTGGTAGGTGCAGAAGCAATTGATGTCTACTTGTTGATCTGTGAGGAGGCAAATATGTGAGTTTAGAGCCATCTTGTTTGGCATTTACTCATTTTATCGTGATTTCGGCGTTTCACATGTTAGGTTCGTGTTATAGACTGTATACAATTTTGTTGTGGTGCTGCTACTTGATAGGTACGGATCATTAAGGAGTTAATTCCTAACTTGCAAGGTGTGCTACTGAGCTTTTGGCTAAAATAAAGGAAGTGTATTGCGAGTTGGTCCGAATTGGTGCATGCTTAAACTTGTTAGATGTATATCTCCATAGTGAAACTCTTGGACAATGCTACGGTGCCCATCTGGTTCTACCTCATGTAATTCCATGTTGAATTCCTGTCATGACCTCCCTTTTCCAGGATCTATGCTAGGTTCATGTTCATAGATTCACGCTCTGTCCATTCCTTACCTTTTGAACATGTGAATGGAAAGATCGAATTCATATCAATGTTGCATCGCTTCTTTTTACAGCTAACAGAAGAGATGTGATACTCTTTCTATTTCCATCCAATTCAATGTGGTCCTATGTAGCACTCACTTTGAGGCTCCTTTTCATACCAAGGTTAACCTTAGAACTTCAATTACTCTTTATTTTTTGGTTGGGACCTGCACTGGTGGACTAGATTTACCAACTTTTATCAAATTAAATTACCATCACAAGCACCAAGAAGAGTGAGGTAAAAGGATGGGGACAACATGATTCATAGAAATAGATTTTTTTTTTTTTTTTTATCAAACGGATTTCTATTTCGAAATAGAAATTTTAAGTCGTTATCAAACGAGTTTCTTTGCTCGAGAAACTTGTCAGGGAATAGAAATTGAGAAATTGATTTACGGCCATAAATCAATTTCTGTTTTGAAATTTTACCATGCGCAGCCCTAAATCATCGCAATGTGAATTTAAATAATAGAATAGTGTCAATAATCACGATTTATTTCTTCCAACGAAAAGTAAAATGCTATTTAAAAAAAAAAAAACAATTACCCAATACAATAAACAGTTAGAGCTTGATTGTTGACAAATATATCCGCGAAGTGCGACTATCACTTATTATTAGTATTGATAGTATTGTTTTGTGATGGGCCATTTTTGCATCACAAAACTAAGGTTTTCAAGGCATAATCGGTCGAGGAAGGGGCCGAGATGATCGAGAAGCTTTGAGATGGCTAAGCATTATCATGAGTATTATAGAATATTCTCAAGAGTATTATAGGTATTGTACACTTGTATTTTAGAGACTTATTGTAATCAATTAGACCTATCAAAATGTGTCAAATTTTTCTTAACCCATATTTGATGGGTTGAGTTATTATATGAGTTAGTTATATTTAATAAATGTGTTATAAATTGATTTAAAATGGTAAAGTCCAAAATAATATGTATGTTAAATGGGCTTACAACTTAACCCATCTTTATGATTCTCTCTCGCCCTCACTCATTTTATATTCTCACCTCAGCTTGTTTTTGAGTTTTCTTATATTGTGTTAAATATGAAAATGTTTTAGTAAAATATATCGGATTAGGTATATGTTGGGCATGTGTTAGTAGATTTATATTGCATAAAAATGAGTTAAAACAAACTAAATGCATCAATTTGGGTTAGATCATTTTTGATCCGATCCAAGCCACACTCAACCATAAGTTTGACGGGTGTATAATTGATGGTGTATGTAGTAGACATAGAGGTTGGATGTCTATCGTTGGATCAAGCAGAGATCTACGGTTATAACTAGAAGGGTTTTTAAAAAAAGCATATGTAGGCAATCATATGTGCTACGTTTGGTCATTTGGATTTCTAAGTAGGAAAAAATTGAATAGGACATAATATAAAATCCAAAGATTTTGCTATATCCTATCCACCATTTGATAAGTCGTAGTAATAAAATCGCATATCATCTATTTTTTTTTTTAATATAAAGGGCATATCAATATAAATGAACTTAAAGATTTACAAAAAGAGGTGATAAAAATTTCTCATGACACTCTTGCCTATTTTATTTTTATTTGATTTTTTTATTGGATTTTGATATTTTTAAAATTATTTTATTTTTTTATTTCTCTCTCCCCTTCCATCATTCTCTAATAAAATTTAATTAAATAGTAAATTGTACTAATATATCTAAAATATGTAATGAATATATATATAACAAGTCCATAACGATCGAAGTCGAATCGTGAGCCTATTAATGAAGCAAATTCAATAAAGCAACAACTGGTACCATAAAGAAGCGGCCATAAACTAGAGAGCCTTGAATAGGGGTGTGCAAAAGAATCAAGACTTGCCCAGACCGCTCGAACCATACTTGGAATCGCCGGAAACGGTGGTTCTTGAGGGAACTAATTTGGTTCCGGTTCCAATTTGTGGGAACAGGTGGGTATCGATCTGGTTCGAGTTCCATGGGTGGATCGTCCACCCGCCCACTCGGACCGGACTATTTATATTATGATAATATATCAATTTTTAATATTAAAAAATTTGAAATTACTATTTAACAAACCCAAATCAAAATAATTAAAAAAATTAATTAAAGTGGGTAATCTAATATCATGCCAGTCAAACTAGATGGAGAGGTCCTAATCCTGAAGTTGAAAAATCCAAAGCACACACCTTGACAAAACACTGAGCAGTTAGTGGACGTGAAGAGGTAGGAGGAGGAGAAGAAGAATGGGTCAGGCGAAGAACTAGCAATTTCGATCGAAAACCAAAGTTGTTTCATACTCTAAATTTTATCCTAGTCACCTAATGCATCTTATATAAATCTTTATCATGTCTTGAGTGGGAATCAAATCTAAGATAAAATAAAATTTTATCATACTCGAAATTTTATCCTAGTCACCTAATGCAGTCATAATAATTCCTACTCCCACTGTCCCACACAATAAAGACGGGATAGAGTAGATCAGGGGGGAGAGCCAAGTCTACGGTAAGGAGCGAATCACCGGAAGGAAGTTTACGTGGCCCGACGTGGCGATTACGACCGCGGGGCCCACGACTTGATCGTGGAACCCACGGCGACTCCCCATTCGGTCTGGTCCGGACAACCCGAGTCCGACCAGAAACTGTGTCCGGGTTCAGTTGGGGCGTCACGTCGAGGGGTCCCTCTTCCCCGGATCCACGTGGCGCGACGGGATTGGCTCCTTGTCCCCCGGAAACCCCACTCCCTCTTCAAAGCCCGAGCCTTAGCCTTACCTCTCTCTTTCTCGCGCTACACAACCAGAGCAGCGAGAGCGTCCTTGATCTTGCTCTCGAGCTCCGGCGCGGCGACCGTCTCTCTACGCTGCCGACCCCCAAGCCCGCCGGCGGCGACCCGGACGCGGAGGCTCCGCCCCGCGGAGTAGAAGAGCGCTCGGGAGCTTCTCGGTCGCGTTCATGGCTTCTCTCGAAAGGTACGAGGCGGGGGCTCGATCTTTCTTGATCAGTTTTTGCTCGCGAAGCTCCGTGGAATTCCGAAATTGTCCGACCAACTTCGCCGGAGCTGGTCCTCGTTCGTTTGGTTTCTTTTCTAATTTTGTCCCTGGTTTCTCATCGTGCTTGCCTCGCAGCTCTGGGCCGGAAGTGGTCACCATCGACGTTCTCGCGGCCAGGGATCTGGTCAGCTCCGGCCACCGTTTCCTAGACGTGAGGTGAGATGAGAGCCGTGCTGCTCGAGAATTAGTCGGAAATTTCTTCTTGCTTCTTCGCTTCTTCTTTTCCACGGACTTTCTTTTCCACGGACAAAGTTTAATCAGAACGAATTCATCGTCTGGGTGTCGATTTCTAAGGACCGAAGAAGAGTTCAAGGAGGGTCACCCCGAGGCGGAGGACGTCTTGAACATTCCCTACCTCTTCGTTACCCCGGAAGGTGATGGATCATGAGAATTTGTCATCTTCTTTCTGGTTATCGACTGATCCTGAAACTCTCTTGAGAATCTTTAGTGGAGTCAACGTGCTGTTCTTCTTCTTCTTCTTCTTCATCTTCTTGGTGGGGTTTTTTTAGGTAGAGTGAATAATCCTCAGTTCATGGAGCAAGTTTCATCGGCCTATGGATTGGAAGATCGCATTGTGGTGGTAATGTTTCCTTTTTCTGTTCTCCATTTTTATTGGGTCTTTCAAGAAGTTCTGCACATACCCTGAAAATGGAACTTGTCAAGTGATGGGTGGGGGTTCGATCGGCCTGACAGGGATGCCGGAGCGGAGCCCGATCGCTGTCTGCCGGCGCCGACATGCTTAAAGCCGTAAGTTTCCTTCAGCTCGTTCCCTTTCGATTTCTCCAAAAGATCCGATTCCCGAATTGCTCGGGCCACATGATGTCACCGACACGAGGAACTCTTAGGTGTCCCGGGAAACATGACTGTCTTCCTCATCCAAGCGCAATTTCGCACCTGCGCCTGGAACTCTTCCCTCGCTAGTCTCTTCCATATCGTGCGATGAATGAGGTTATACTTTAAATAGGAGAAAACTCGGGCCGACAATTGAGTGAATTTTGGGCAGGGATACAAGCATGTGTGGAACATGGGAGGAGGTCATCTGGCTTGGGCTGGCAAGGGATTGCCTGTGAAGAAGCCACTCGAGGAGGAGATGAAACTTCACCTTGACCCGAAGGCGGAGGGAGTCACCGAGGAAGAGGAAGAGAAACTTGAAGTGGCTATTTAATTAGTTAATTAAGCAAGTGCTAATGTCAGATTTGGTGCATTGTACAGTACTGTTTGTATTCGTGTGATCAAGCTTGTAGCCACGTTTTCCATTTCTGGCTTTAGTTCGTCTGCTACTAAGAGATAAAGCCAGATCTTATTTATCTATAGTGGACTCTGTTCGTGTGATTCCTTAGGGGTATGACCATGTTCCTTGAAAAAACTAAAGAAAGAAAGGGCGAAAATGATACCGGTCTTTTTATTATTACCCCCAATCGATGGTAGGATCGTGCATAGGAGGAAAGAATGCTTATGATGCGTTTGATAATTATGCTATTTTCAGAAACAATTTTATACAGAAGTAGTTTTTCTAATTTTGTTCCTAGACAAGTTTCTAAGTATTTGAAGATGTTTGGTAATTGTTCAAAATTTATATTCCCAAAATAGAGAATAGAAATGCGTTTGATATGACTTTCAATTTTATTTTTTCTTTCAATTTTATTTTTTCAACTTGGAATTTCTTTTATTTTTAATAATCTTATTATCTTTTTCTTTTTTTCTTTATCATTTTCCTTTAGCCGGTCATTGGCCCTTGGAGAGACCGAGCCTTATTGGCCCTTGTTTGGCTGGTCATCGACTATGGCGAAGCCGACGATCAGTTAAAGGAAGAAGAAGAAGAAAAGAAAAGAGTAAAAAATAAAATAATTTGAGCTTGATTCTTGAGTTGTTATTAGGAATAAAGAAACAATTTTTTTTTTTTTACTTCTTAGTTTTGTTCCAAATTTATTTTTGGGAATAAAAAAAGTTACTTAACGGATTTCTATCCTTTTTTTTTTTTTTTTTCTGGGGAATAAATGAATAGAATCGGACATGCCCTTAGTTGAATCTAGCCAAGTTGAATAGTGGACTAAGAAACATTGTCCAAACTGGCGCACGATGCGACGCTAGAACCTTAATGCTTAGGTTGGATAAACTCTAGCGACGACCATTTTTCCATACTAGGCTTGTGCCAACAAGGTTCGAGAAAGAACTAATTAATAATTTAATATTTAGGTCTATTTGAGATATTAATAATCTGATTAGACTATTCGGTGATTAGGTCTATCACTAAGCCAAAATCCTCACTGGTTCAAATGCTTCTCCAATTTAAATAATTTATTTGCATCGCGTGCCTTTTACTTGATCGAATGTCCAAACATCTCGTGGTCTTACTGTTCCTTTCTTTTCAAGTGCCTTCTAGTTTGATTTTATCCTTATCATTATGACTACCAATGAGAAAATTATCAAAAAAAATTATAAATTTAGGGTATGTTTGGGAAAGGCTTTCCCAAAGCCCCTTAGGTATGCAAAGTCCTTTAGGTCATATCGTGTGTTTGGTAAAAGAAAAAATTGAATCCCATTTCCCAAATGCAAGCCTTCCAAAGACTGAAAGCTCAAGACAGGTGAGGGAATGCCTTAAGCTTTTGTCTTGTGGGTATGCTGAGCTACTGTTCATCTTCTTCTTCTTCTCTGTTGAACAGGACCGTCATGGTTAAGAGTGGTTGCCGATGAAGGGCAAGCAGTCAGGTGACCCTCAGCAACCTAGCGCGACCTCACCGCGACCTAGATTTGGGTCATCGGAGGTCGCGCAACCTCTCCGAGCGCATCCCAGATATGGGTCGTTGGGTTGCAGGGTCGTCGATCATGCAACCCACCTTCGACGACCAAGATTTGGGTTGCGGTGAGGTCATGCGACTTCGGCAACCCAATTTGAGGGCGCACTGGGTCGTCGAAGGTCGCGCGATATTACTGGGCACGTCCCAGATGTAGGTCGCTGGGTTGTTGGTTGTGTGACTCACCTTTATTGACCTAGATCTGGATCGTCAGAGGTCGCGCGACCTCCCTAGGCGCGTCTTGGATCCGGGTTGCTAGGTCGCTGGTTGTGTGACCCACCTTTGGTGACCTAAATCTAGATCACCAGAGGTTGCGCAATGTCGCCAAGGGCAACCCAGATTTAGGTCGCAACGAGGTCGCACAAAGATCATGGCCACTTACTGGCACCCTCATCAAGCGTCTCCAGGGGTCGCCTGACCCTAGGCAACCCTCGTCGGTGGTCTCTAGGGGTCGCCCAACCCTAGGTGGCTCTCGCCGGTGGTCTTCAGGGGCCGCCTAAGGTCTTGCAACCTCATTTGTTGGCCGCTAATGATAGATTTTGATCGCCGACGGCCCACCGCTCTTGCCGGCTAACTTTTTTTTTTTTTTGGCTAATTTTTTTTATCACAAAAACCTTTTGTAAATATAATCTTCGCAAAAATTATTTTTCTCAAACATGCTTCATGGACTTTCATATTACAATTTAACAGACATAATTTGTATTTTTAAAAACTCTTTTAACTTAAGGTCATTTGTATCTTCCCGAAGGCTTTTCCCAAAAAATCCAACCAAACGCACTCTTATTATACTTGTGCCAATTTATTCTTAAATCTTTTAGACGATTTGTTGATGTAGTCCTTTCAGCCAATTTTGATTGAAAAAAGCTGATAGTGCATTTGATTCAATATTTAAAAAACCCACTGGACAAATGCAAAGCGGTTTACTCTAAAGGGCTTTGGGTAGATTTGAGAAGTAATTTTGAGATGTTGTTTGGTGAAAAGTCTTGTGGTGATTATTATTAGTTTTTTAATTTTCATTTGTTTAAAATTGAAAAAAAATCAAATATACATGATTAAAAAAAGAAAAAAAAGACCAAACCTTTTACAAAAATAACAAAGGGCTACAGCAGGTGGTGAGCTAGATTTGGCATCGATGATCATCGATCAAGGTCATCGGACGTCATACGACCTCCATCGAGGGTCGCGCGACCTTGGGAGACACGGGTAGTGATCGCACTGGGGTGCGCATACCTCACCGAGGGTCGCCTAAGGTTGAGCGACCTCGATTGACGACCATTGGCACTAGATTTGGCACGTTGGTAGCTGTAGCCTTTCGCCGAACCGGCGAAGGGTTTGGCCCTTTTTAAATAAAGAAAAATAATGAGGTACAAAATTAGAAATTTGAAGAATTTGTAAGAGTAGTTTTGGAAGGAAAAAATGAGTTTAGCATTTGGCCAAATGCGAAAGCCAAAAAATTAGTCCCTAATACTATTGGGTTTTCAGCCTTCTTAATGTTAACTTTAAAGTGAAAGCTCATTCAAAATAGTTGTTAAATGGTTAAGTATTTCTCCAAGAGGTTTTGGAGGCCGATAGCCTTTTTGGAATGTTAAACCAAACGCACTAGTAATAGTCTAGTCAATGCCGGTTGTCCTATATGGTATGATTGGTATTAACGTGAACAATTTTTTGAAATTATTCTCTTTTTTTCTTTTCTTTTTCTTTTCCTTATTGTCGTGGTCGAGGATCAGCCATAGGTGATGATCGATGAGGGCCCAGACAAGGGTTACTACCCTAGCCAGCAGCCAGGTCGTCGAGCCCTTGTTGGCCCAGTAAAGTAAAGAAAAAAAGAAAAGAAAAGAAAGAAATAAATCTAAAATATTTCAATTTCTTAAAAGAATTGTAACAATTCTTGACATCAAGATTGGTGGTCCCAAATAGAACGATTGATGTTCACGTTATTGATTTTCGGTCAAAATTGTCCAGATGACTATAATGACAAATTGTCAAAAAGTTTATGACTAAATTGACAAAATTTAAATATTTAAGACTAAATTCACACAATCGAATTCAATTTAGAATACTAACCATAATTTTTGATACGTTATAAGAGTATAATTCGAGTAAAATAAGATTTATCAAGAGTGACCGAACCCATTACGCACATTCACAAGTACACGAGTTCACACATTATTTTTAACTCATTTTTGGGATGTGTTTGATTCTGGGAAACTTTGCGATAAAGGTTTTTTGAAAATTATTTTTAAGGAAAATGCTTTTGATTTCCATGAAATAATTTTCCCTTTTCAAATTAGGGATTTCTCTAAACATGGATAATTTTTCCAGCAAATTAATCACAAGAAAGTCCAATAAGCTAATTTCCAAAAATCACCCTCACTCAAATGAATGCACCTCTTAATTGGAAAGACCACTAGAATTATGACACTATGGCGTGAATGAATCGTCAATCGTATGGCGTGAATTATGATACTTTAGCCCAAAGAGCTTTGGAGGCCTAAAGTGGCTTGGAAATGCCAATTCCAAACGCAGAACCCGTGATTTCTGGCATGATCTCGTCTCGAATGAAAGCGGCCTGGAAAATGGAAACCACATGCTCTCATATGGCGAGCACTGATCTTAACTGCTCTTTCGCCAACTTTTTATATAGTCTTAATCCTGATCATACATTTTGTCTCTTTCCTCCATATTCTTCCGGGGAGGGAATCATCAAAAGACGTGAAATTCCCCCGCCCCTCGGTCAGAAAAACAAGGCCAAAAGCCAAAGACTTCATAATATAATATAACTTATACTTACTGATACACACGGAGAGAGAGAGAGAGAGAGAGAGAGAAAGGGTCAAAGCCAAGAACTTTATAGCTTATACTGTCACACTACAGAGAGAGAGAGAGAGAGGGCCAAAGCCAAAAAGTTTATAGCTCATACTGTGACACTCACAGAGAGAGAGAGAGAGAGAGAGAGAGCCAAAGCCAGAAACTTTGTAGTCTATACTGTTACAATTACACAGAGAGCAAAGCCAAAAACTTTATAGCTTATACTGTTACAGAGAGAGAGAGAGGGAGGGATGGAGCGAGGGAGGGCGGGAGCGAGGGAGGGTCGGTCACACACCTAAACCACGAGGTCGGCACGAAGACAAAGTTGAAAGAGAAAGACAAGAAAAGCAGAGTCGAATTGAACTGGCGGTTGCATGTGGTGGAGATCTTCACCAACGCGTGGGGACCCACCTTTGCCCACTCCGTCCCTAACACCCCATGCACGTCTTCTTAAATGTGTTTTTTCTTTCCCCCGTACGGTCTCACTTCATTTCTCCCACCGAACTACCCGCCATTAACGCGACCCCTCTCAGGAGTTGAGACCTTCCTGCGGGCTGAGTCAAGGAGAGTGGGTGTCTCTTTCCTTGTGTCAGTGGGTTTGGAGATTTAAGAGAAAAGGGAAGAAGGGAGTTCCTGGGTTGGCGTTAGAATGGGAGAAGAAGGGAGATCGCTGGCTGAGACGCCGACGTATTTGGTGGCGACCGTGGTCAGTGTCTTGGTTGCTCTGGGTTTCTTCTTTCAAGGCTCATTGAAGAGGGTCGGAAAGGTCTGGACTTTGCCTTCTTTTCTGGGCTTTCTCTGTTTATCTTTTGCATCCTTCAAATGTTCGAGAAAGGTTGGAAGGAGGAAAAGGAAGGAGAATGATAATGCGTTGTCAGTTGTCACGAGAACCTTTTTAAATATTGAAAGGAGAATCCTTGCACGCGTGCACACGCACACACACAAAAAAAGAGAGATGATTTTGCAGTTTGCTTATTATTGATGTAATGTGAGCATGCTGCGAGGTTAGTCCCCTTGCTTGGTTGAAAATTAGAATGATATTTTTGCTTTTATGAAGCAAAGAAAGAGGAAAAGGGATGAAAAGGCTCTTGAGAAATTAATGGTCGACGTTTGCGTCGTGTCTCATTGTAGTGGTTAGACAAGACTAAGAGGAAATCTCTCCTTGCTGCTTTGGAGGAGATTAAAGGAGGTAAGAAATTGTGACATTCGGAGAATTAAGTTCTCTTGTTTTTCACCCGGAAGCTGTGGATTTCTGAGTTTAATTGATGTCGCCATCATCTGCAAGCAGAGCTTATGCTTTTTGGGCTCCTGTCGCTGCTGATGGGTCATTGGATAAGACTTGTGACAAAGATCTGCATCAAATCCTCGGCCTTAAGCAGCCGGTTTTATCCTTGTGCAAGAGGTGACTTTAGAACCAGGGACCACGTTCTCTTTCCGAATTCAGTTTACCCGAACAACTCGAAGGAGCAGGTGATAGCTGGGAAGAATGATTTCTGTCCTGAGGTAAGGACTACTTGTTCAACTCCAATTGCCAATGTTAGTTGTGTTAGGGGGTTAAGTTAGGGTGTTTGAGATGCTTAGCTGCTGTCATGTTTCTTCGTGCACTCACCACGTTGAAATGAATTGTAATTTACGTACCGCCACATGTAGTGGTAAGAGCAAGCCATTATATAATGTTTATGTTTCTCAGATAGACTGAGTTATTCAAGGTAAGGTCTATTGGTCTTGAAGTTGCCTTTCTGGTCACTAATGGATGGACTTTTAAAGAAAGTCATGTCCTAAGCATCACTTCCTATTGGTTTGGACAGTTTTGCTTCTGGTATTATATTTGGCTGGCTGTGAGATATGCAGAATGTTTAGCTGTCGTTGTCATTTCCCAGGCAATATGCTCTTATTCTGACAATTTTTTAGATATTCTAAATCATTCTAGCTTCTTGAATTGCTTATGAGTAGATTTTTCTGAAATGATCTATATAATTTCTTTGACAAATACTGTTGATGCTCATTGGAAAGGACTCCAGACTGAATACAATACATTATTCAAGACTCTTTTAACCTACTTTTAACTATTTTTCAGGGTCATGAATCTTTTGCTTCATATGAAAGTCTTGAGCAGCTTCACCGTTTCTTGTTTGTCCTGGCAATCATCCATGTTTCATACAGCTTTGCAGCAATTGTGCTTGCTATGATTAAGGTTGTATATCATGCTAGATCACCAACACAGTTTCGTATTTTCCAATGAACTCAATGTGCTTGCCTTGTGTTGTCATGTAGATATATAGCTGGAAAGTATGGGAAAACCAAGCAAAGACGATGTCCACCCATGGATTACGAGGTCCGCATATATATTATTTATGTTGCCATTACTTAAGCAGACTAATGGAGTTGTAGGCAATTCCTTTCGTATTCGTGAGAACCTTTTGAATCAAGTATTTTAGTTGTTCAGATGATTCTTGATAGCTTAGATGAAGTATTTTTATCTTGTGGTTTTACTTATCTTTATTTGGTGTAGTTACCTGTTTAGCCCATTGCATTTTGTCATAGTTTCACCTTGTTACATTTTCCTGACTTTTGTTCGGAACTCATCTAAATTTACCAGGAGAAGCTTCCAAAGATATCAGATTGATGCGGCTATCTACTTTCATTAGTCACCACACATCACATCCATGGAGCCAACACAAGCTTCTGGTTTGGCTGGTATTGTCACATTTTTCTAATCCTTGTATTTCTACTTATAGTCATGTGACTTGGCTCAATGTTGTTTTGCATATTAGATAGTAGATACGTCCCTTGTACTTCTCGTACTTCTGGAGAGCTTGATTGATACTTTTTATTCGCTAGAAATTCTAGTAAACTCGTATCTTTGAAGTTACTTTAGCTGCATCCTAAATAAACTTCTCTTGCTTTCTAATGTAGATTTAAGAATTATGGCTTTATATACCAGCTTATGCTTCTGAAGGGATTGGTAATGATCCCACATATTTGTACTCTTATTTGAGAGTTCTAAAAGATTATACTTTAACGAACTCTGATGCGGAATCCTACTGTGGTCAGCTTTGCTTTAGTCGTCAATTCTGGAGTTCAATAAATCGGCCTGACTACCTGGCACTGCGCTTGGGCTTCATCACGGTGATTTCTCTTGAAGGATCTCTACATTCAAATCTATCTTTAAATGGACATGAAATTATCACATGCATCTCTTTTACTTCATTTGCTTTATATCTAGGTGTGTCATGTATACTGATTGATAGGGAGAAAAGTTACAGAATCTCCAGTTAAGTAACATTTAATCATGAAAACAGTGGAATACTTTTGTGTTTGGGTGGCAAAGATTGAGACTGCTTTTGAAAATGTAGTCGTCTGAATTAAGAAGTCGCAGTTTCTAACCACTTAAAAGTGATGCCTAAAATCTTACTAAAGGAGAATGCCTTTGATAATGGAGTAACAGAGCTTGATGTGTTCCATCATGATATATTCATGAATGCTCTTCCATTTTTTGTGTGTTGTGAGTTACAGACTCATGAACTCCCTCTATCATATGACTTCCATAATTATATGCTCCGCAGCATGGAGGAAGAATTTCGCGATATTGTTGGGATTAGGTAATATCTCCTTGCCCTGCCTTCAATTTTGAATTGAAGCGTTTACTCCTACCAAGTCTATTCTGTATGATATTAGAGGTTATAACAGGAAAGGAAGCTGCTTTCTCTTCAGACAGACTTAGTTGGGACAATTTTAGATTGGAACTGTACCTTAAAACCATGTTGAGCCAATGTATTGTCTGTGTCCATTGCACATGCTTGAAGATATAGCTTTCCAAGTGTAAGATGTGTAGAGCGTACTTATCTACCATATTTGACCTGATGAAGCATCTCATCGGTCTCGACAAGGAAGCTGCTATGATGAATTTACTAGAAAATTATGGCTTCTCACCCTGGAATCTGGGCTAAATGGTTTCTTTATTCCAAAGTCGGATGATATTTTCGTAATTTGTTTTAGGTGTATCATTGAATGAAACAACTGAAATGTATCCCAAATATCTCATTCACTACATAATACAGTAAAGCACTAGAGAGGAGAGACTCACTAAAGTTAATGTGGGTGCACAGGAATCTGTATGTCCAAGAATTATGACTGCTTCTAATGTTGTAAACGAACTAGATATGATTAATAAAAACTGGAGTCTTTCAAAATGTGAAGTTTGGGCTCACAACTCGACTTTTTCGGAGTCTTTTCCAGCTATTCATGCAGCCATTTGTTTTGCTCTTCTTTTGCAGTGTGCCGCTCTGGATATATGCCATTTTCTGCATATTCCTGGACTTCCATGGTAATTCTCTTTAGATCTGGAGCGTAATATTAGAAGCTACATTTTGTTTCGGTAATTCAACATATGTTATCCCATCTGTTGTATTTTCATTTTTATGGCCTCAGCTAGTACGTTTCTTTTCTAAGACATTATTAGGGCAGTGTCATGTCTGCATCAAATTGGAGGATATGAATGTCCACTGAAATGCATTTATGTCTCTTCATACCGAGATATGATCCATATAACATTATTAGAAAGATTTGCGAGATGTTCACTTGTTCATTTTACTGGAGTGCTGAGTTAGCGATGGAGTCTTGGGAGGAAGACATAAAACTAAACTTTCAAAGGAGAAACGTGAGTGCTACTGATGAGTTAAGATTTTGCACCAATCATTTGATTCTGATCCTTAAATGCATCATTTGGTTGTGGGTTTATTATCTTAAGGGACAACTCTTACGTTTTTTTTTTTTTTTTTTTTTTTTTTTTCTCTATTTTTTCCATCAGGAAGCAACATCTATTTTTGGATTTCCTTCCTTCCATCAATTGTAAGTCGTAGTCTGTCGTGTTATTGGTCTATATGTTCTTTTTTTTCCCCTTTTAGAATTCAGATATCACCGACTGACTTTACTTTCCTCTCTGTCTCTCTCAAAAGTTGATCCTGCTGATGGGTACCAAGCTTCACCATGTTGTCGTGAAGTTGGCTGTTGAAATTATGGATTCATGTCCTCTGACAGAAAATCGTCAATTTAAACTAAGGGATGAGCTCTTCTGGTTTGGGAGGCCACGGCTTCTTTTGTGGCTGATACAGTTCATATCTTTTCAGGTGAGCAATCGGGGAAACCAGCTATCGATTGTTGCAGTTGTTTTATACACCTAATTGCTTATCCATTCAAGAACCCTTCTTTATATTGCAGAATGCGTTTGAGATGACAACTTTTATCTGGTCCCTGGTAAGAAACTGACCCTGGCCATAGTCAGTTCCCGAACATGTCTTTGTTGCATTGCATCTGAGGTGAACTTTCCCGTTCTGACATGAGAATCTAAACCAGGAAAGTACGACGGCATGAAGCAAAGTTTGACTTACCTCTTGATGTGCCACCAGTGAATTCTTTTCGTCTACTTGGATGACTTTCCCAATGGCATAGTAATCTGCTGACGAATAACCTTAGTTGAGAAATCTGAACTAGCCTTAATCTATTTTGTCTGTACTGTGAGATAGAGCATCTTCATCATCAATACTACTTACCTCCACAATGCCTTGTTTAGATCAATTATTATAACGGATCATTGTTGGATTGCCACTATCATCCCTAGAAGTGCATCTGCACAGTTTCTAAGTGTGCTGTCTCCTCGCCTGAAATATATCTAGTATTTGTCACTACGACGTGGTTGGGGAAATCAAATAGACATGGCCTTGTCATCTTGAGACTTGAATCCAACAAGTTTTTCATTTCTGCACCAGAACAAAATGCACATCATGTTCTTGTAAGGTTCCTATTCTGCCGATTTGATCGATCATCCAAAATGACATAATCTTTATTTGCAGTGGGAGATAAGGGACACTTCTTGTTTCATGAATAATCGCAGCTTGCTGGTGACCCGATTAACGTTTGGGTGGGTCTTCCTTCGCTCCCCTCCTACTTCCTCTTGTGATTAATCCTGAGATATTAGCTCATACAAACATTCTGTAAATTTATGCAGGGTTGTCTCTCAGTTCTGGTGTAGCTTCATTACTTTCCCTCTATATGTCATTGTTACACAGGTTTCTTCTCTCTCTCTCTCTCTCTCTCTCTCTCTCTGAACTGTGATCAGTCTGAGTCTATTCACTTGACACCTCTCAAACTCGAGGTCATATGGTGCAGATGGGTTCCAAATTCAAGAAGTCGGTGATCTCCGAAAGCGTGAGGGCATCGCTGCATGGATGGCAGAGGAGGGCCAAGGCCAAGCACAGCTCATCCACTCCGCTCCTTAGTGTGGCGTCGGTCACATCCCTGGATTCCTTGGCCGACGACATGGACAGATTCGATGGTCTAGGCTACCACCAGATCGGCATCGAAGGAAGCTCTCTGGATGCAGGAGATACATCGTTTTCACGTCACAATGAGTCTGAGGGACCGAGTTCCAAACCGGCCCTACAAAATGACTATGCCCTGGGCCGAGTCTGTTCGGGTCCTATTTTTGACATCTGCAGCAGTGATGAGGACTGTGATTTCGATGCATACAACGACACAGAAGACGGGTCACATGGCCCTTCCACCATCCTAACGATCTGAGAGTCATTGCCAACATCGAATCTCCAGAGGAGCAGAGATTGCCATGAGGGAACTCTGGAGGACTTTTTTATTTCGACCGTGTACTCCATTTATGCTCGTGATGTTCGGACACGTGCTGCGAGCGTCCCTTTCATGCCAGATCGCTACAGCACTAGATGCCGAGAGGATCGTACCATGTATATAATCTATAGCCGCATTATTCGAACAGCTCTAGGTGGTTTTGCTCGAGGTGAAATCGAGCCAATATTTGCAGCATTCGTTAGCTAATGTGGGAACTCGTTTACTTCATCAAATATAATGCATGAGGTTTTGTCTTTTGTCAGGATGAAATCGAAAAAAATGACCCTTTTCATTTCCAAATTATCTTCTTAGAAAGAGTTACAATACGCGAGAATTGAAAGTCTCTTTAGACAAGAATTTTGCCAAAAATGGGAAAAATGGCTGTGAAAAAACATTCTCATCGTATTCTCTCAAATTTCCATTTCAAAGAACTCTTATGTATTGATTTTAACCACGATCTAGAACTTATAGAAAAAATGGCATGGAAACCATTTTCACCTACAAATTTCAGTGAATTTAAAAGTTCCTTTAAATGTCTACTTGCGATTAGCAAAGTCACTTTAGGCCTATGGATCATACCATTCACCGATTCTTGTTGTTCAGTTCGAGGCCGGCAATGACCCACCAAGTCACATGCGTCGCCATTTCATTTTTTCAAATTTGTCCTGAAAAACCGGAAATTAGGACCCTAAAGATTCCAATAGATAAGAGATTGATTACGAAGAATAATCTCCAAGGTCTGATATTGAACTTTCATTCCACTACCTTGAATGTTATAGTGAAGTGCCTGTATACCCTGAAGAATGCGTGGTCCTCAACATTTCAATGATTTGTTAATATAGTCATTTCGGCTAATTATTCAAATGATACATTTAGGATAAAATTGATAAAATTGAAAAGTTTATGACTAAATTGGCAAATTATCAAAAGATTTAAGACTAAATTGATACAAATTAAAAAGTTTAACATTGAATTGGCCGCAAGCCTTTTGAATAATTTTCCCAAATTAAAAAGACGTGTAATCATCTTAACAAATTAAATTTTGCTATAATCTAAAAATTGAATCGTAAATAATCTTTTAAGTAAACGTCTCAAAGAAAATATATAAGTGAAGAATTCGTATTTCGTATTGTTATCTGAAAAAAAAGAAGAAGTATACTTTACAAGAATGCGTCACCTTTTTCAAAAGCATCATCTTGTTTTGTTTCTTTTCGCATTGAATGAAAATTTTATAATATGTTAAAATACTCGAGTCGCGACTTAAATTGATAACTTACTTAAAAGTAAAGCCAATAACCTGTTTTTCATTAGAAAATTGTTGTGAAGCTTCTTTATGGGCGGTCGGCATGAGGTGTAATGGACTAAATCAACATGCGTTGAGCATTAATCCCCTTTAGAATTAAACTTGTAAACAATGTAATGATTATTTCATAGGTAAACTACTTGCTAGCTAGTGGATTTAACATTTATTTCATCCTACTCCGTCGAGATCTAGTGAGCCTAAACACATATCTTTAGATATTGAGAGGCAAAAGTATACTTCAAGTGCCATAACTTGACACAAAAGAACACTTAAGTGCTAAAAGTTACGAAAGATACACTTAAGTACCATATTCGAAGAAAAACGGATCACTTGAGTATCGATCCGGCCAAAATTTGCGTGACATTTTTTTGGCAAAGCGAGCCCAAAACGACATCGTTTTGCGCGATGTGGCCAAAAAGCACAAAAATGATGTCGTTTTGAGTTGATGTGGTAAAAATAATAATATAAAAAATAATTAAATTAAATTTAGTTAAAATATTAAAAAATAATAATTTAAAATTTTTTAAAAAAATTTAAAAAAGGGGGGCGGTGGTTGAGGGCTCGGCCCTCGGCCACCGCCGCCCCAGGCTTGTCGCTAGGAAGGGCCAATGACGGAGGGGGAGGGTCGGCCGGAGTCACCGAGCCCCGGCTAGGGGCCGGTGACCCGTCGATCGATGGCGAGGGCTACCGATCCTCGCCGTGGGGTGAGGGCTGCAGCCCTTACCTAGATCCGGTGAGGGTTGCCGACCCCCGTAAGGGCCGGCGATCTGGTCGACCCTCCGCCCACCGTCGTCGGCTCTTTGCGGTGACGGTGGGGAGGCGACGACGGTGGGCCGAGGGCTAAGCCCTCGGCCATCGCCCCTTTTTTTCAATTTTTAATTTTTTTTTAAATTTGAACTAAATTTAATTTTGAAATTATTATTATTTAAAATTTTTAACTAAATTTAATTAAATTAATTTTTATATTATTTTTTATCATGTTAGCCCTAAACGACACCATTTTTGCATTTTTTAGCCACGTTAACATGCAAAACGAGCGTTATTTTGAGCTCGCTTTGTCAAAAAAATACCACGCATGCAATTTGGCAGATTAGCATTTAAGTAAACCATTTTGCTCCGATTTTAACATTAAGTGTCACTTTTGTAACTTTTGGTACTCCTTTTGTGCCAACTTATGGCACTCCAGGAGTCCGCACATCAATATTGAGATTTCGAAAATTTAACTAGATGACGGAGAAGTTGCTAAACTGCCATGAATTGAAAAGTACCTTCTGTTAAGTGTAATATATATTTTTCATGGAAAATCAAGAACAACACACCATACATACAAAACAATTCAGTATTGCAACCATATAATACATCAAAATTAATATATTTATACACTCAAACAGAATCGAATAGATATAACTGAAAACACGGTGGGATGCCCAACCAACTGGATCGAAAAAGGAATCATGGAAAGTGGCCAAAAGATCAAGGCGCATCACTTCCAAAGTACTCCTGAAAAGGTTTTCAACAGAAGTTCTCAAACCACGTCTCTTCCTTGCGGAACTTCTCTTCTCTGCAGAATCCGGATGCCACTCTGTATGACTCCATCAAGAGATTCGGAAAACGTTTATTGAAGTAGTCATAGAAGCGTTTCTCGCCCCCTGTCCAGTGAATATCAGCTGGAACCAGAAAAGCAATAGCAGATATTAGTCACGAGTTCATACAAGCTGAGATATACAAAGTTACTAAAGAAGCCTTGCATGCATTCCGCTATCAGCACAATTCCATAGAAAGATTACCTTATATTTTTCCGGAAGTTCCTGGAGGTGGTGCCAATTATTTCGGATGAATCGCAATAAATCTTCGACAGATTTATAATTGTAATTGCGTTGCGAACTATTGCCCGTGTCAGCCCTAAAGTTAGGATCTATATCTTTATTCCACTTCTCATTAAGAATCAGTGGCTTCTTACTTGCCAATTCTTTCCGAAGCAATACTTTCAGTTGATCTTGTCGATTGGGCGTAGCTTTCAATAATAGTCTGTCGCTGAGGCCAACAAAAAATTCCAGTCTCTTTGTTGAATTCCAACAAATGGGAGGGTAATACTCCTTCAATTCCTCTGAGCTGTGGATAATTAAAAGCAATTAATAATTGACCCTCAAAATGTTCAAAGAAATCAATTAAGCAAACAATGCTGAGATGGACCGACTCCCTGAATTCATAAGCATCGCAAAGATGACATTGAGGCAATCTCTATAATAATTAAAATTGCATTAGCTCATTGAGAGACTAGATTGGACAGCAAGGATAATATTCTCCAAGGTTCATAGCCGGCACATCACATGTGAAAACCTTGCTATCTTCGTTACGAAATCCTACTTGGTGCATACATAGCAATAATTGTGCTAGGAGTTATTGATATATATATATATATGTTCCTATGTGAAAAACAAACTTATAGCCCTCAATGCTTCCGTCCTCCATTGCATTATCACAATTGTTGAAGGCATTTAGGCTATCACATGGTCAACCATTTTCTCCGGCTTCTATTGTCAATTGCCAAAATATCTACACATTTTTGTTCATTAGGTAGAGTGTCACCAGTAACACAGATATTCAAGCCAAGTTCAATAGCTTTCAAGCCACCTCTAATACTCATGAGATTTGAGTGATGCGGGAAAATGAAAATTAGTCAACTAACGATGATTACTCAATATATCATACAGCATAATGAAAATAGCAATGATACAAATTAAAGATGAAGGGACTCCTACCTCAAATCGGAATTCGTCTCCAGCACACGCAAAAGATCCATGTGCACGTCGTTCATTTTTTGAGTTAGTACAGTGTTGAATAATGGATCAGTCGTCAAGTGATCTTTAACATCAAAGTTCTCAAAGATTGTTTTCAGGCTACCCAAATTGACATCTTCATGCCTGTACCATAAAAAAGTTTAGAGATTATGACCTAAATCATCAATGTATCTGGAACCAACTAGTATCCGGAAATACTAGGCCACATCCTATTGGAAATTGAGGAAAGGAGAAACAAAACTATTACAGGTTCTTAGCGGTATGAAAAAATGGTACAAAATCTGATGATCTGTAGAAGTCAAGAATCAGAAAAAGAAATAAGGTATTCTCATTTTAGCAACATGGGAAAAAAATCAATGTTTTTATTATTACGTAAATAAAAATAACAAGAAAATTAAAAGTTTTAGCCTTGAAGTGATATTGAACTTAACCAATGACTTAAGAAAGCCTATAAACCACCCGATACCAATCTCGTTGCTCATCCCTTTGTGCAGGTCAAAATAGGGGTGAGCAGCGATTTAGGGTTGATCCTGGATCGACCCTCGGGGCCCAACCCGCGCGGTCGGGTCCGGTTCCCAAGAGGACTGGGTCGGTCCTTGGTCCCGAAATTCCGGGACCAAAGATCTGTGTGTAGGTTAGTCCTCGTCCTAAAAGTTTTGGGTTGGTCCAATCCGGACCAACCATGTATATTATATTATATTATATTATATATTATTTATAATTCTTTTATATATTCAAACCTAAGTAAAATGTCTGTTATATTATATTATATTGAGATATTCTATCAATAACACTAATAGCAATTTCAATTTAAAACTTTTGTTGAGTATCAATTATATGTCGTTTGTTTTGTTTGTAGATTTTTAAAAGTTCAAGTGAATTAACAAGATGTGAAGTTATATATTTATGGTTTATATTAAGTATTTTAAACTTTTTATGGTTTAATTGTATTTTACTAATGAATTTCAGCTGCACTTTGCTTTTTAATTTGTATCAAATGGTAGAAGTTTTTGAAGAGTAGAGTAGTACTGCAGTTACTACGGTACTACTGCAGTTACTACGGTGATTTGTTAGTCAAGTGGTGTGAAGCTATAGATAATTATAAGAACTTTCCATCTTGTCCCATATCTCGGTGACCGTTGGTCCGGTCCTTGGTCCCAGGCTCAATAGGGTCGATCATCGGTCCTAAAAATTGAGGACCTACACTATACGGGTTGGTCCTAGGGTTAGGGGGTGGCCCGGACCAACCCGGACCATGCTCACCCCTAGGTCAAAACATAAAAATTTGTAATTACCTCAACCATTGCTCTATAACAGATTCAACCAAGCTCTCAACGCCTTTGATCCCATCATTGCTCCCACTATGATCGTCGAGCCTGCCCCCATTATTTCCGAAGAGACGTGATTGTCCTCCTCTCTCGTCGGGACTTACGCTGTCATTGCTCCTCTTCTTGTTAACCCAGTCTTCATATAAGGTGGGCAAAGACCGGAGGTCTCCGAGCTCTGGCGTCCACACAAACTCATTAATCTGTAGGAGCTTTAGAGAGCTCAACAACGAGCTCAACCAGCTCGACGATATCGTCACACCATGGATCTCTAGGGACCGTAACACAAAGTTCAACGACTTCAGCTCATCTCGTATCGTTGACTTTTTTATCGGGCTTATGTTTTTTATCGGGCTCGAAACCGGAACATCTTGGATCTTTTCGATCTTTAACAAGCCACACGGGCCCGGCAACCACCGGAAGCGATGGACCTCTTCTTGAGGCCGCAATTTCTTCAAAGGTGGTTCATTCGATGAAACCGATCCTCGGCCATATTATGTCGACTCGTCGGGACTTACACTTGTCATTGCTCCTCTTCTTGTCCCGAGTCTTCATATAAGGTGGGCAAAGACCGGAGGTCTCCGAGCTCTGGCATCCACACGAACTCATTAATTTGTAGGAACTTTAGAGAGCTCAACGAGCTCGACAACGAGCTCGACAACGAGCTCAACCAGCTCGAAAATATCGTCACACCTTGGATCTCTAGGGACCGTAACACAAAGTTCAACGACTTCAGCTCATCTCGTATCGTTGTCTTTTTTATCGGGTACAAAGTCGGCACGTCTCGTATCGTTATGTTTTTTTATCGGGCTCGAAATCGGCACATCTTGGATCCTTTTGATCTCTAACGAGCCACACGGGCCCCGCAACCACCGGAAGCGATGAACCTTTTCTTGGGGAGGTGGTTCATTCGATGAAACCGATCCCTCGGCCATATTATGTTGACGGAATCGAGGCCCGGATCGCCGGACGAGTGCGAGAGAGATGATCGAGCTCGTGTTTGCATCTTATATGGAGGGTTCTCGCTGTTCCAACCTCATTATACGGCACGGTAGCTCCACAAGGATTTCGCTTGGCCCGGATGTGAAGAATAAATGGGGAGGCCCAGATGTGAATGACCAAGATCATCCTCCTCATATCACGGCCCACCCCAATACATAAGACAACCACTAGAGGAGCAGCATCCTGACTCCTGTTCCCAAGGCCACGCAAAAGAAAGAGAGAAAATGGTAAAGGTAGCGCATGCAAACGTTTCTGTTTCTCATGGTTTCTGTTATTTTGTTTCCCGGAACAAAAAAAGAACAGAAACCTATTTGCTAACGCCACATTGTTTTTTTGTTCCCGGGAATAAAAACTTAGCCCGGGAATAGTTTGGGAACAGAAACAAGAAGCAAAAAAAAGTTGCTTCTTGTTCCCGGGAACAAAAATAAGAACCAATTTGACTCCTCACGGCCCTTCTCTTTTTTTCTCCCTTCTCATCTCAACTCACGGCTCAAATTTTTACGAACCCTAACTTCTCTTTCTCCCTTCGTTCGCTTGCCTCTCTTCGATCTCATCATCTCCGGTCGCCTCTCTCCGGTTCCGTCGCCGCCGGTATCGTGGCCTCGAGTAGCCTTCGGTCGACTCTCTCTGGTCTCCTGCTCGTACTCCCGTTCGTGCCGCGCCGACCCACGATTTCGGTGACCCGCCGCCCCGACGCCTCCCCGTGCGCGCGACCCAAGATCCCGTTGTTCATTCCCGCCGGAGATCGTCTTCACCGCGCCGCAACTCAAAGCCCGCGCAACCAAGCCCGACACCCCGCGCCCGAGTCGTCCCGCACCAAAGAACCGAACGCCGCTGCTCCCGCCTCGCCGAATCACAACACACCGCTTCTCGGAGCCAAAGACCCTCGCAGTTCGGAGCCGAAGACCCGTGCGTCGCCCGTCGCCCAGCCTCCAAAGTCCGAGCCCTCGCCTCGCACTTGCTTCTCGGAGCCAAAGACCCACCTGCTGTTCGGAGCCGAAGACCCGTGCGGCGACGCCCACCTGCTGTTCGGAGCCGAAGACCCGTGCGTCGCCCGTCGCCCAGCCTCCAAAGTCCGAGCTCTCGCCTCGCACCTGCTTCTCGGAGCCAAAGACCCACTTGCTGTTTGGAGCCGAAGACCCGTGCGTCGCTCGTCGCCCAACCTCCAAATCAGGTTTGTTGGTTTGATTTTTTCTCAAATTACCTGTTCTAGTGGTGATTGGGGCCTTTTCTGAAGTTGAAGGTTGCTTCGCTTTGGTCGCGTTGCCTCTGGTTGGGTTGCCTCTCTCTGATTCCGCCGTCTGCACTCTCTTCGCTCCGGTTGGCTCGCTTTGGTCGCGTCGCCTCGTGGTCATCTTGCCCTAAATAGGTATGTTGCTTTGATTTTTTTTATCAAATTACCTATTCTAGTGGTGATTGGGGCCTTTTCTGAAGTTGAAGGTCGTCGTGGATTGGTCGCGTTGCCTCCGGGGTCGGGTTGCCTCTCTCCGATCCCACCGCCGCACTCTTCGCTCCGGTTGGGTCGCTTTGGTCGCGTCGCCTTGTGGTCATCTTGCCCAGGTTTGTTGGTTTGATTTTTTGTCAATTTGTTGTTCTAGTGGTGATTGGGGCCTTTTTTGAAGTTGAATTCGCCGCCTGTAGTGCCATCGCTTCTGATCGCGTATTTCCGATCCTGTTGCCTCTAGTCCCGTCGCCGCTAGTCACCTTTCTCCGGTCACATCGCCTCTGGTCGTGTTGCCTCGTCGTCGTCTTGCCTTAAATCAGGTTTGTTGGTCTCGCGTGACTGTTTTGGTGCGGGATTCTGGGATTCTGGGGGGATTTGGGTAAGATGCGGTTCTTTGAATGTGGTCTCCCCTGCTCTGGCTCATTGTTGCTGGTTAATGCCTGTTTTTTTTTGTGGGGTGTGATTGGTCTCCCCTGCGTGGCTCGATGTTGCTGATTAATGCGTGTTTTTGTTGTGGGGCGTGATCGGGGTTATGCTTTAATATGGTAACACAGGCATTGCTCATGGAAGATTGAAGGCAGCATGTTATGCTGAAGCATCTTTTGCTGTAGTTTCTTGTCTTTCTATGTTTTTTCATTCTCTGGCAAAGTCCTTCAATTCCGAGCTTGTGATAAAAGCATTATGTGAATACTAGAAAATCTTAAGTGCATAACCATATTAAAAAAAGAACAGATATGTTAGAACAACAATAGCTTGGTTTTACAAAATCCTTAGCTTTATTGTACATTTCTTATATAATCGATGTTTGTTTTACTTTCCTAACGACAACTTTATATTAGAGTTGCCACCACAAAGAGAGTGTTCAGACTAGAGAAAGGACATAGAACATACTGCACGTGATTTGTTTACTTGCTCTTCCCAAGTAAATCCATTCATCAATCATCGAAGAGATAGAAACTGAAACTTTCCATTAAAATTTTGCTATAGATTTCTTCTAAAGAAACAATACCAAACAAAACACTCAAGCATTATAACAATGCTTCGTAATGGCTGAAAAAAACAACATTCAGGAACAAAATATATATATAGATAAATGGCTTGAGTTCCCAATTTTGGAAGTGAAATTGTCTATGATCTTTCATTTCTCACCTCTCAAGTAAATCCACTAACAATATCAGCATAGTAGACAATAATTTTCATCTTCTAGAAAATGAAATAGTTGCTGGTGAATGTGTGTTCTTATTGTGTTCTTGTTGTGAGTGCCTATATATTTCATCCTTTGTGTATGTGTGTGCGTGTGCATGAGTAGTTGCAGTTGTCGATGCTCTGTTTTAGCGATAGGTTGTGATAAAGGCTCCGTTTTAGCCAATGAAGTTGCATGTTGCACTCTTTTTTTAATTGTCTTGAACTCATATTATGCTCAACTAGTGAAGGATACATGGCATCCCAAAAAGAGGCATTCATCGCAAAGTGGACTGAATTTTTAACCAATTTGTACGTCAATTTGTTGGTAGAAGAGGTCAAAAAGGGAAATCGAACCTCTTCTACTTTCAATAAAGCAGGGTGGAATTCCATACGGACAGAATTCAATAAACGAGCATAACTTCAATATACTCAAGTACAATTGAAGAACAAGGTTAACAAATTGAGAAAGCAGTATGGTAGTTTCAAGAAGCTTCTTTCACAATCTAGATTTGGCTGGGATAATGTGAACAATAAAGTTGTTGTTGATGATCCAAGTATATGGGAATTGCACATCAAGGTATGTTTTAACCTTTGATCATTTTGGTACGTGCAATATGTTTAATTGTATTACTGATATATGTTATCATTGTGAAAATTGCAGGATAATATTGAGTGGGCAAAATTCAAGAAGGATGGGTTTCCTCAATATCCCGACTTGTGTATTGTATTTGGAGATACATATGCTACTGGGGATTATGCAGGAGGAAATGTCGAAGGTTTTGTGATGTCAGATGAAGTTGACATTGGTGGTGATGATGCAGACAATGGACTAGAGGACATTGGACCAGAGGACGTTGGTGAACCCCATCTTGATGAGGGAGTTTTTACGTCGACAAAACTCCTTGTCCAGGTCATGACAAACATAGGATGGATAGAACTCAAAATAGTAAGAGGAGAAGGAGGAGTGAATCATTTGGCATTGCTAGCACCTGCAAAGCCTTACGAGAGATGATCCATAGCAGGGCTAGTCAATCTACGTGAGTGGTTCCATCAACTCACAAGTCATATCACCACCTACAGACCCATTCTCCGTATCTATTGTGATTGATCTTCTACTGGCCATTCCTATGTTGGAGCCGGATCTTTACAACAAAGCAATGGAACGAGCCTGTGTTAATCCCACATGGAGGGAGGCTTTTATCAAAACACCAGCTGACATGAGATATGGGCTTCTCCAATATCTTTAGTGGATGCTAGGAATTGCATGGAGTTTTAGTAGACTATGTTTTTTATGTTGCTGGTTGTCATTTTGTTGTTGAAGATATTGATATTGAGATTATGTTTTTTATGTTGTTGGTTTGGATATGATGGATTGTGATGGATTGTGTTGATTTTCTATATTTGGTTTGCTTTCATGATATTGGTTTCTATTGTTTTTTATTTTATTTTTACATATATCTATATTGATTTTCTTGTATTTGTGTGATGACATAGGTACTATGGAAGATGAATCAAATAGTGTGTCTAATGAAGAAGTAGCAGCAGTTGAATATTATATGGATGAGTTTGATATTGACCTAACAATGGGATGGTTATTATTGGAAACTTATAACAAGTCTTTGCATACAAGAGAGCCTATTAGGGACAGTAAATTATCAGGAGCCGAATGGGTAAGGGAAATTGTTTACGGACATTCAGATAGGATATATGAAGCATTCAGGTTAGAGAGACATGTTTTTCTTAACCTATGTGATTTAATGAAGGCAAGAGGTTGGCTGAAAGATACTCGAGATATAAGGGTAGATGAACAAGTTGGGATTTTTTTATCTACGGTTGGTCACAAAAACTCCAATAGAGATTTATGTGAGAGATTTCAACGTTCGGGACAAACAATCAGTAAGTTTTTTACTCTAGTATTGAAAGCATTTCTCGAATTAGCGAAAGAAATTATCATGCCGCATTCTTTTGATATTGTTCCAGAAGAGATTCTTCTTGATCCTAATCATGGACGTTACTTTAAGGTATGATTTTTATATTAATTTTACATTATTAAAATATATATAGCCGATAATATTGTCTAACGCTATACTTTCATAAAATTACAGGACTACATTGGTGCTATTGATGGCACCCACGTTAATGCATTCGTCCCTATATCGAAACAAATCCCATTTAGAGGCAGGAAATGGACTACCACTCAAAATGTGCTGTGTGCTTGTTCGTTTGATATGAGATTTACTTTCGTATATGCTGGGTGGGAAGGATCTGCCAATGATTGTCGGGTTCTCTCAAAGAAAGCACTCGAGACTCCTCGATTGCAATTTCCTCGACCACCACCAGGTATTTGCTTTGTTATATCATGTGATTTTCTTTATAATTGTATAGCTATTGTACATCATAATAAATTTATGTATATATTATTGTAGGAAAATATTATGTAGTTGATTCTGGTTATGCAGCACTTCCAGGATTTTTAACTCCATTCAAAGGTGAACGGTATCATTTGAATGAATATAGGGGTAGAACGAGACGGCCTAGATCATAAAAAGAATTGTTCAACAATAAGCATTCTTCATTGAGAAATGTTATTGAGAGGTCATTTGGGGCATTAAAAAATCGCTTCCCAATTTTGAGACACATGCCTCCATTTTCAATTCGAAAGCAAATATATATTGTAATTGCCTGTTGTACTCTTCATAATTATATTCGCGACCAAGACAAGATGGACAAGAACTTTGCCTTATATGGAGATCCGGAGTTTTCGTTTAGACCTACACAAGACGATGTTGCGGAT
Source organism: Eucalyptus sideroxylon x Eucalyptus melliodora (assembly GCA_016097485.1). NCBI lineage: Eukaryota > Viridiplantae > Streptophyta > Magnoliopsida > Myrtales > Myrtaceae > Eucalyptus > Eucalyptus sideroxylon x Eucalyptus melliodora. The sequence goes on from CM027833.1 coordinate 33,188,606, forward strand.
GATACATTACGTGATGAAGCGGCTGAGATAAACATAATCAGGAAAAATATTGCAAATATGATGGCAAGGGATCATAATATGCAAGAGATTCCATGACTTTTTATTTCTGACTTTTGCGATGTGTTTTTGTTTTTTGGTGAAAACTTTTGCGATGTGTTTGTAAACTATTATAAATATATTTCTATTAAATAGTATTAATGTTATCCAATTCTATCTCCATGAGCACAAATGCCATTGAATGTATTATAAATGTGGACAAACAAAAGAAAAGCAAATTGTAAGCTATTGTATAGTTGACACTTCAAGACATACAAACCGCCATTCGAAGCTTACATCCTATTCAAGAAAGAAAAAAAGCAAAAGAGGAGAGGAAAAACATCTCCCTTCATCAAAATTAACCAAAACCTTATAAGGTTATGTGAAACATGAAAATAAAATAGTTTGTAATTTAGAAGAAGATGGGTAAAAAGTAGTATCAATATGGGAAATTTCTAACCCCAACCCGACATCCATATCAAGATTACAATACTAAAAATTCCCAAGCCACGCATGCACTCGAATTACATTTTTTTTTTTAAAAAGAGTAAAAACTTAGTCCCAAGGAAATTACTACAAATTCAATATGCCTTGTGCTTTTTTTTTTTTTTTTTTTTTTTCGTAATATTTGATATACCAAACAGTAAAATTCACAAAAATAAAATATATTAATCTAATAATATTTTGATCTTGTCAATTCTACGTAATATCTAATATATTCCTTTTTCTTATTTATTTTTTTTTTTTTAAATTAAAATTTGGAATAGAAATTTTTTGTAGTTATCAAACAGGTTTCTGTTCTTTTTCTGTTCCAAAAATAGAAATTTTGTACAGTTATCAAACAGGTTCTTTTGCTCAGAAATTGTTCCTCGGAACAGAAATAGAAAAGAACTATTTCTGAAAAAAAACACTTCCCCGGAACAGAAACGTTTGCATGCGCTACCAAAGAGTCTGAGCTCTAGCAAGACGGAAAAAAGCGACTTCCATAAATGAAAAGTCACGAGTAATATCGTCCTTGCATTTTGTAAGTGAATTGACTTATTTACATACTTATGCACTGACATAGTCATATAGCTATCAAGATCCTAAAATCCCCGCAAAAAGGCAGCCCACGTCCTAAACCGGCCTAAACCCGGCCCCCGATATGCCCGGCCCGAATTGTTCAAAACTCTACCCGGTTCGTGACCGCACCCGACCCGCTACTAACCTTCTTCTCCGGGGCTTCTTGGCGGCGCCGAGGGGGATGGAGGGACGTCGGCGACTCGGCGGAGGCGACGCGGTTCCGGATGGGGAAAGCGGCGGCGACACCGGCGGGCTTCGGCTTCCCGACGGTCTACAAGGGCGAGGGAGCAGATATGAGGTCGCAAGCGACGGCGAGCCCGCAACGGCGAGTCAAAAGTCCCTCGAGGCAAAAGTATATCCCCACCACTTCTTCCGGCTTCCGCTTCTTCAACTCATCTTCCGGGCGACGGTGCTTCTCCTTCTCGTCCACGTGGTGGCGGCGGCGGCGGTGTGGCGCTCCTTCTTCCTGCCTCACCCCCGAACCCGCGGCCCGGCCGAATTAGAGAGAGAAAGTAGTGAGAGAAAGCCTGCGAGTGCTCGTGTCATGTGTGGGTCTCCGTCCGCGTCCTTGCGGGCATCGAAACTCCCTTCAATCGGAGGAGGTGAAGAAGAGGAGAGGAAGGAGGGTCGTGCGGCGAGGAGGAGGAGAAGAAGGAGGGCACGCTAGGGTTTTGAGAAGGGAACTCAAAGAATAGAAAAAAGGACTTGCGCGTTAGAGAGAGGGGAAAGGGACGGCAGGGAGGGGGAAAGGGACGCCATGGAAAAGCCTTAGATCTAGGAAGAGGGGGAAAATGACGCCATGGAAAAGCCTTAGATCTAGGAACTGTGGCCACCTTTGCAGTGGCCACCATTGAAAATAGCGAGCACCAATATCACCATGCAACGGCGCAAATTCGTAAATCTTAAACTACAACAGAGAAGGGAGGTGGGGGAATTTTAAGCGATCACTGAAGTAGTCATTGCATTGCCTCAAATTAATCGAGATCTCAAATTGTCAACAATACAAAGATTTATAGCTGCTTCATCACCATCACCATCTTCCCCTCTTCCTTTGAGAGGTCCAATCATCAAATTCAGCGAGTCCATGATCCAAAGGAAGGGACACTCAATTGCTGGCACGATCTCAAATTGTCAACAATACAAAGATTTACAGTTGCTTCATCACCATCACCATCTTCCCCTCTTCCTTTGAGAGGTCCAATCATCAAATTCAGCGAGTCCATGATCCAAAGGAAGGAGCACTCAATTGCTGGCATACAATAAGCGAAGATGAGATGAGAAGTGGAAGAAGAGGGCTAACAAATGAATCGGAGAGGCAGAGACATCCATTTGACATAGATATTTATGATATATTCTCTTTTTGTTAAGTTATTTCTTTCCTTAATTTTTTTTTTTATCCAATCCGGGCTTATCCCATCCCCTCCCTCGGATTTTTTATCTGGCGTTTTATCCAGATGTATCCGAGTTTGTCCAATTCGGTAGACATTCTCAAACATCGGATATAACAAATTATCCTATCCAAACTCAAATTCGGATTACCAAATGCAGCCCGACCGGTTGATGGCCTGTAAGGGAAAGAAAAGAGCAAAAAGATTTAGGGGTGGGGGGAAGGGAAAGATACGAGGGAGGGAGGAGTTTTTTTGGGGGGACCTCGGGGACTTTTTATTTTCGATTTTGGGAGGGTGGGAAATAAAATTAAAAAGTAATTTCAAAAAATAAAAGTACTGAATGTTGAATGATTAGTGTAAATTCATTTTAGGTTCTTTTTTCTTTTAATTAATTAATTATTTATAAATTTGAATCAAATTAATTAAAAATAAAAAATGTTTATTTAATATATAACGTGTCCCAAGCAGTATCGAAATTTTTTTTATTTTTGAGAAATGACGTGTCGTGTCGTGTTGTGTGTCCGTGCAACCTAGATGGCTACGAGATCAACGGAGTGGGAGAGGAGGGAATAAAAGAAAAAAAATGACCCTTTTCATTTTCATATTATCTTCTTAAAAGAGTTATAATACACGATAATTGAAAGTCTCTCTAGACAAGAATTTTGCCAAAAAAGGGAAATATGGATGTGAAAGAACATTCTAGCATATTCTCTCGAATTTTCATTTCAAAGAACTATTATGTATTTATTTCAATCACGATCTAAAACTTATAGAAAAAAAAATGGCATGGAAACCATTTTCACCTTCAAATTTTGAGTGAATTTAAAAATTCCTTTCGGAATTAAATGTGATTGAAAAACCAAACGGGGTACAATGCATCGAATGGTGTAAGAAATAATCAAAATCAGGTAAAAGGCGCAAAACTTTGAAAAATTTCGGGGGTGGCAACGAAAAACGTTGAAGTTCAGGGATCGAGGGCGATTCTCGCAAAACTCTCCGCACCCAAGATTCAAACGTGGCAACTTCTGATTGGACGGCACGCGGAGGAGTATCTTTAAAGTGCTGATCGCGACCGTGCAGGATCGCAGCTCCCGCTACCCTCTTAACCAAGCAAGGCCCCTCCCAAGCTCCCTCAAATTTCACCTTCTCCTCTTTCGTGCTCTCTGCAAATTCCGATCTTCGCTTTCGGAGCTCAGAAAATCCATCGATCATGGTCCTCGAGGTGAGCTCTTCCCGATCCTCCTCTCTCCTCTCCGCGAATCCCCCGATGCCCGCGATCCCGATGTGTCCTCGTATTCGCGTCGCGGATTAGGGTTTCGATGTGGCTGCATTTTACGTGGCTGATCAGATTTTGTTTTTGTTTTTGGACGGGCAGGCGACGATGATATGTATCGACAACTCGGAGTGGATGCGCAATGGCGACTACTCCCCCAACAGGTTCCAAGCTCAGGCGGACGCCGTCAACCTCATCTGCGGCGCCAAGACGCAGGTGCGGTGATGCGGCCTTCTCGTTCGGGGCGTCGTGTTTCGCTAGGTTAGGGGCGGGGGGATGGGGAGTTTGATTGGGGAACACGCGAATCCTTTTTGAGCGACTTACTCGTGGTTTTGTACGGGGGGGATGTGCGCTGTAGGGTTTGTGTTTTGTCTGTGGTTTGATCAGTCCTTCGAGAGATCCGCGGTCGGTTCATTTTTAGTTTACTAGGTGTGGCTATGAAGGGGAGAAAGTTTTTGAGATGTTGTCCTGGTGTTGTGTGCAGTCGAATCCGGAGAACACTGTTGGAGTCCTAACTATGGCGGGGAAAGGAGTTCGAGTGTTGGTTACTCCGACTAGTGACCTTGGCAAGATATTGGCTTGTATGCACGGTGCGTCTCCTTTTGCATTTTTTCGGTGTTGGGTTTATTTTGGGTCTGTGGTAGAGGGGGGTCATCTGCTGAAATGCCTCTGGTCTTCCAATAATTTGTCTGCTTTTACAACTATGTTTGTGTATTTGCTATGGCTTTGCATGAAGGGTGTCTGTGTCCACAGGTAGAGTTGAGCAATTGTATTCCCAACGAATTTGGCATTGTCAGTAGATTATTTTATTTAATCAAAGGATTTGGAGAGTTGTTCTATGGTTTCTTTTTAATCCTGATATTTTGGGAAATTGGCTTTTGATAGATTGTTGTGGCCGTTGTTTTTTTTTTTTTTTTTTTTGGAGGGGGTGGGTGAGGTTAGGTCATCCCCCTGAGAAATTTTGTTGGAATAGCATGAAAATTATGTTAAGGACATTTTTATGTCTCATTTATGTGGAGAATTTAGGCCTGGAAATTGGCGGTGAGATGAATCTGGCTGCGGGAATCCAGGTGGCTCAATTGGCACGTAAGCATCGCCAAAATAAAAAGCAGCAACAACGAATTATAGTCTTTGCTGGAAGGTGCTGGGAGTTTTTTTTTCTTTCCCTTCCTGTTCTCCATTCCTCAATATCATGCTTTGCTTCTTCAATTGGATATTGATATTGGGTGTTTTCAGTCCCATCAAACATGACAAGAAGTCACTGGAGATGATTGGAAGGAAGTTAAAGAAGAACAGTGTAGCACTTGATATTGTCGACTTTGGGGAAGAAGATGAAGGGAAACCTGAGAAATTGGAGGCTCTGCTTGCTGCTGTGAATAATAATGACACCAGTCACATTGTTCATGTTCCTTCTGGTCCAAATGCTCTTTCTGATGTTCTGATAAGGTAGGCCATTTTGATCTCATCCTAGAAATTTCGTTGTCAACGCTAGAACATGTTGTGATTTATCTAAAGTATTTGATTGTGTTGTAGCACTCCTATCTTTACCGGGGATGGGGAAGGTGGAAGTGGTTTTGCGGCATCGGCTGCAGCAGCTGCTGCTGGTGCTGTCGCTGGTTTTGATCTTGGTGTTGATCCCAGTCTGGATCCTGAGCTGGCCCTTGCTCTTAGAGTTTCCATGGAAGAGGAAAGAGCAAGGCAAGAAGCAGCAGCTAAGAAGGCTGCTGAGGAAGCTGCTAAGCCGGATAAAGGAGGAGAACAACAGCCATCATCACAAGATGCAACCATGACTGAAGGTGCCAGTGGTTCAGCTTCTGAAGTGGATAACAAAAAAGATGATTTAATGGTCAGTATCGTTGTTAAGCCTTTCAAGCTGCCTGCTGTTATCAAGCCCATTTCTCAGTCAATTAAATTAAGAGCCTAGGAAGATCCCAAGCTATCAATTTTGAAGAAAATGTCCAGTTTTCGTGAGAGAGAGAGAGATCCCCTGATTTTTTATCCCATATGCCAGGATAAGTATATTCTTGTTTAGAATTTATGCAATTATCTGACAGGAGAAAGAGTCTCTGTAGGTGATTGATATCTAGATGATGATTTAATAAGCATGGGTGCTTTTATTTTCCCATCTGGTTTACATCCTTGACTTTATGTGAGTTTTAAGAATATCACAACTGTCTGCATACATTATGGGGCTTTTGCTTTGTTATTATTGACTCATCGAAATTTATTATCTCTTGTTGACATTATAGCACAAGGTTCATTGGTTTTTTAAGGTTGAAGCAGATTTTGAGGCGCTGAGGGGAATATTGATTATATGGTGTTATTCCCCGAGGTTCTTAGATTATCTAGTTCTTCTGTGTTGTTAATCAAATGAAGCAGACCGAAGGATTTAATGCTTTAAATGTCTACTTGTGAAAAATTTGCTGCATTTTGTTTTGATGCCCAATTTGGGCTTGCTATTTTTGGATTCTCACTAAGTCACCAATGTTTACTGTGTGATGGTGAAACTAATTAACCCCATCCTCTATGGTCATGATTGGCCTGTTTTACCTTACTTTTTAAAAGGGTTGCAATTCACTGAAAGGTATCATAATTATGTGAGGGATGCAATTTGCAAAATACTTGTTTTCATACTTTTGTCCTCTTTTTGTAATCTGGGATTGCACTTAACGTTATTTTGCCAGCTGCTACTTTTCTTTCAGGGGAAATATTGAATTTTACTTGTAAGATTATTTGTTTGTTGGCCCTGGCTCTGCACTTGTACTGGTTGGACTTGGACTAATATCTGTTTACATGGCAGGATGATGAAAATGCTTTGCTACAGCAGGCCCTTGCTATGTCGATGGATGATACCACCTCTGGCCATGATCTGCGAGACACTGACATGTCAGAGGCAGCTACAGATGATCCGGATTTGGCTCTAGGTTAGATCTTGTGACTAAGTCTTAAGTCTTGTGTCCACCTTTGACAGGTGGGTAAATGGTGTTTACCTGTCGTCTTGTGTGCTATTGTATAGGAATACTTTTGGAAACTCACATCGTCTCATGGTATCATATAGGAAAGAGAGAAACTGCAATGCATGTTGACATCTTTCAACACTAGTTATGCCTTCTGTGAATTCCCTTAGAATCGATTTCCTTCCTGGCGGGATCTATTGTGGAGAGAAATATGGATTGGCATGCTATCTCTAACTTTTGTCACAAGGATTGTCAGAAGCATATTAAAGACAATGTTTTTCCTTCTTGCTGGTTGGTGGTTTAATACATTACTGTGTGGCGCTTGCAGCTCTTCAATTGTCGGTCCAGGACAGTGACAAAGATTCATCAGGCCAGACAGATATGAGCAAGTTGTTGGCGGACCAATCCTTTGTGTCATCCATTATTGCATCGGTACATATGATGCATCTTCCATTCAAACCTTGAATTCTTGGTTTTTAACATGGAATAGAATCAGTTGCCTAGCTTCCATATATTATGATGATTTGTTGCTCCTGCAGCTTCCTGGAGTGGATCCAAATGATCCTTCTGTCAAGGATTTGCTTGCTTCCATGCAAAACCAATCTCAGGTGCGATTTTGACAGTAATAGAAACCCTGGTGGAAGTAAGATCTTTTGTTGCTTTTGTGGATCTGATATAGTCCATCATAGTGATCCATCAGTCCGGTGCTTCATTCTTGGGTTTTGTGTGCAAGTGAGGGTGTAAATTGGCTGGAATTCAATTAAGTTCGACTTGTATTGTCTACATGATTACTTATGGATGTTCCTGCATGAGTATCGTAGAGAATGCTATATTTTTTCCTCAACGCTTTGGTTCCTATGTTAGAGCTTCAGCTTATGCAAGTAGTGCATGTTATAGCGTATGTGCTATGAGCCTATGGCTATAGAATGATTATATGCTTTTTGACAAACCACCATGTTCTCTCTACTGCAGAAAAAGGATGAAGACAAGGGGCCAAATGAAGAGGAGAAGCAGTGATTTCTGTAGTTATTATTTTTCTTTCAGGTTATTTTTCTTGTGAAATAGTTGTAGCAACATGCGATCATCTGCGAAATGTGAACTTACAAATGGAATGATTGGTTCTACTGAAAATCTCATTGCTGCGGGTGTTTGGTAGGTTAGCGATCCTTCCTCTGGAGCCATAGAAGTGCATGTTCACATGGGAAGAATTCAAGAGGGCAAAGAGTGAGCCGAAAAGTAGTTACAAAGTCGAGCTGACAACTTTTATGGGGTTATTGAACATTGAGCTTGGCTCTGTAGTTTGCTGGGGGTTTAAAGCTTTCTGGAACTTTTATGTTGTGCTATTTCACCCCTCTTTTAATCTCTTTACAAAAGCAGTTCATTACAGAAATTGGATGTCAATATTTTAAATGATCATGCTTTGTCTGAGTGCTATTTCATTGATATTTGAGATTTTTTAAGCTCTGTATTGTCTGTGTTGTAACCTGTCTAGATCGGCCGTCCAGTCATCTCACGTTGATCCTCAAGAATCCTCTCCCCTGGTCAACATTCCTTCCGAAAAGCTTAAATTGGTGAGTGTACACAAGAATGCCATTCGACGTGAGCTTTATTTTTCCTCCAAATTTGCTGGTAGCATGAATCGAGATTTGCAGAGGAGCTGGAAGTTCATTGGGGATAGACGAATGCTTGCTCAAGCTTTTCTTCAGTAGTTTGGCTGGCGTACTTGTTTTTTGGTGCCAATGTACTAAACCTCTCAGTGCCTCCTGTGCTGTGAGGCTGCTTAATGTCACGCCTCATAAGTCTCTGCAATGGCACCAGCACCCGAAAAGCAATGAATTCACAGGAAACTGAGATGTTAGTAGGTCAAAAAGGTACTGTCGTGGTGGTCGAAAGGTTTTCTGTCAATGCTCTATATCAACCACCATACATGACGGCGAGAGAACTTCATCCATACCGTCGAAAAAGGGTCGTCAGTAATTGCCACAGGCTTTTTAATGTTCTTAGGTTAATTGCCATCATGGGAATGAAAGAGCCTCGTTCCAAAATCTGGGTAGCTTCGAGTTTAGCTTGGGGGGATTAGCTATGGTGTCATCTAATGATCAGAGGGGATCATTAGCTGGAGATGAGCTCTGCATCGAATTGGCATATGGACGAGATTGGACGATGGGTTTCATCTATTGATAACCAACTCCATCACACCTCTAAGCATTTTTCTTGACAAAATTAGGAATACTAAGATCGGAGTGTAAAATTTGATAAATTTAATAAGATAAGACGAATTATTAGGGGAAGGTAGCATTCTAACAAGGAAGCAATGCTTTTCACACCAGTTGAATCCGGCACCGAATAACGTTATCGAAATATTCCTTTTATAAATCAACTTCAGCTCCACTGCGACAGCGACTAAGCCGGTCGCTGCATGCATAAGACAGCACGTCGTGTTCGGTTTGACGCTTCCAGCTTCCGCATTATATAGCAAGTCTTCCACTTGTCTTTTTGCACGATGAATCAACCATTATCCTCGTCCGGTTCAAAAACATCTCCCCCGTCTCCTCTCTTTCCGGGCCAGCTTCGTCCGGTCTCTTGGCTCTGGACAAAGTCCCCACAGCTTCTTCTCTATGGAAGTTCGTTCGTTGCTTGGTCTTGTGCAGGTCTTTTTGTAACTACTCTTTTGACGAGATTCAATTTGGCACGTTGCATCTGTCTGTCGTGGGGTTCGTGAGTAAGTTTGTCCTCGCTTTTGGTCAATCTAAGGTCACTCCATTCACGTTCTTGTCAAGAACCGTCGTGTGAATTACGGTAGGTGGTCGGATGACGTGGCCTAAAATAAGATGTAACTTCCCACAAACGTCGAACTGGAGTCGAGGGACTTCTGGTGGAAGTTACCGATCTGTCGCATAGGTTGGTCTGAATCAATCGTTTTCCTCGAGGATCCCATGTTGGTTCTCTCCTACAAGGGACGAGGGAACCGGTGATAGGATCTCTTTTGACATAAAGGAACCAACAGACTGACTTGCATGAAAATAGAGATGAAGTTCGATGAGTACGTATTCAATTCACCCGATTATACTGCTCACACTGACAACGTAGGCAGAGATTGTCGAGTTTGTCTGACTTTTATAAGTGGACGCGATCATTTTATCGAAAGAGATCGAGTTCTTTGTTTTCACGTGAACAAGTATATCTGCCGCATAAAATACTTGCCGCAATTTGCATGCTCGTTTTTGGCCTCACTGGATGGAGTTTAATTACCCAATGCGCCCAAGCATTGCATGATGACGCCCAAACAAAGAAAGTGACTTTGCACCTTCTACTACAGAAAGAGAGAGTGAAGCAAAAAGGGTAGGCCTTTAATGATATACCATTCCAGAATCTGTGCCAAAATAACAGTCAAAAGTCAACATAGCCGGGCAGTAAAATCCAATATAACCAGACGAGCTCCACCTGTCATCACTCCATCACTGGTCCATCTCTTTGGTGATTCCGTCATTCATCAACCTTATAAATTCAACAGTTACTGAGCACAATGAACGAGAGAGAGAGAGAGAGAGATTGCGAGTGTGTCATTGTTGTTGCTGAAATGGGTACTCTTGCGGCTTGTTGGTTTGAAGTTGTGATTTTGGTGATTGTGGGTTTGTATGGGGGAGTAGATGGTGCTTACGTGAAGTACAACACTAGTGCTGGGGTTGTGGAAGGAAAGTTGAACGTGCATTTGGTCCCACATTCGCACGATGACGTTGGATGGTTGAAGACCATCGACCAGTACTATGTCGGCTCGAATAACTCTATCCAGGTCCTTAATTATTTGGGATTAAAGAGCGGAATGTAGTTTGGCTATGTCGTTCAGTTGATGAATCATTATGTGTTTAGGTGAATGGAAAAATGTTTTTGTGCGTTATTGGTTTTGCAGGGTGCTTGTGTCGAGAATGTGCTTGATTCTGTCATCGAAGCGTTGCTGCGAGATCCCAATAGGAAGTTTGTGTTTGCCGAGATGGTAAACTCTGCCAATTTCAGCCTCTCTCAGTATGTGTGTTTCATAGCGCTATCTTGATTAGAAAGCATATCTCTGAAGGCTCATTTTTGTTTTGATCATCTCCAAACCCTGCTTTTAGGCTCTCTGCAATCAGTCAATTTTTCTATCTCAGGCTTGAATCTAGTTGATCAGCTTGACTCCGCTGGTCTAAAGCATTGTCGTAAAACTTTAATCCAATTTCTGCATATCCATTATGGTTGACACGAAGATACTGATGGATTTGGCCTTTAAGAAGCTAAAACCTTGATGCAATTTTGCAATCCAATTGCATCAGATGAGTAACTGAACTTCCAGCCATGCCACCAAGACACACTAGACAGAAGATATTGAAGTCCAGCATAACAGTCCCAAATAACATCAAAATGGTAGTTGCACGATTCTCATTTTATAATTTCATGACGATGACCAAGGAGTACTTTGGCCAGATGAACCTTTAGGATTATGTGGCTGCGTGCTTTCTCTGTCTTTCATGCTTCATGAACAATAAATTCGATAGCACCTGCTACCAATTTTTCCCCATGAAAGATGGTCATTACTCTGCAGTAAGGGCGTCCACCATTTATTAATCTAAACACAGAAGAAAGATTTGATGCCTCAGAAAATTCTATCTTTAGAATTTCATTCACCTATACAATTATGTTCTCGTGGACTTGCATACTAGTTCTCTTAGTTTTATCAGCCCCCTTAATTACTCATTCTCAAAGCCCTATTCTATTACCCTCAATCCATGGCTAAAATTCAATGTGCAGAGAAAGTGTAATTTAACCAAAATAAATTTTATATATCAAAATTTTGTATTGCAACGTGTACACTTTATTATTGCTGTAAGACTATGCACTTCGAAGTATTTGTTTATCTTGAAGTGTACCTCATACATTGTTTGCTCACAAATTGTTAGACACTTGTGGTTTCTATGAACTAACAGTTGTTTTTACTCCACTGTCCGCTTTCGAACGAGCTTAGCTTGATACGGCCACTAATGAATTTCTGAAAATTATAGGCTTTCTTCCAAAGATGGTGGTTAGAGCAAAGTCCAGAAACGCAAGAACTAGTGAGGAAACTTGTGAATGCTGGCCAATTGGAATTCATGTATGCAGTCAGGAAGCTTGTACTGCGTCTATGGCAATTTCGGCACTATTACTGTCCTAACAGTAATGTTGGCAATTTGCAGAAATGGTGGATGGTGTATGCACGATGAGGCAACAACTCATTACATCGACATGATTGACCAAACAACTCTGGGTCACGGCCTGATAAAGTCAGAATTCAACAAGGTTCCTCGAGTTGGATGGCAAATTGATCCGTTTGGACATTCTGCCGTGCAAGCTTACCTACTCGGAGCTGAGGTAGAAGATTCTATCTAAGTTTTCCTCAATGTCGTCCTTTTCTTTTTCACTTTCCAATTTCCTATAAAGGACAGTCACAAAATTTGCAGGTTGGATTTAATTCCCTGCATTTTGCGAGAATCGATTATCAAGACAGAGCGAAACGCAAGGATGATAAATCTCTTGAGGTTATATGGCGTGGGTCTAAAACATTTGGTTCTTCATCTCAGGTTTGAATTGAAAGCAGCCTGATTACCTTCATTTTTCTTGGTTACTTAGCTTCAACGATTAACATAATGCACTTGTCTGTGCCCCGCAGATTTTCACAAATGTCTTTCCTGATCACTATGGTCCACCGGAAGGTTTCAGTTTTGAAGTGTTTGATGATTTTGAGCCTGTTCAGGTGGTGATATTCAACCAAATCAGTCATCTTCAAGTTTTTCATGTTGTTCATTTTTCTAGCAGACGGATTCACAATTGCAATATTCATACTGCAGGATAATACTCTCCTATATGACTATAATGTTGAAATAAGAGTGAATGATTTTATTAGTGCTGCAATGACACAGGTATGCTCTTAGCTTTTTGCAGACGAGCTTTGTTGTACCTTGGTTTGTCTCTGACTGAGACAGACAACTATCGAGTAATTAGTTGAGTAAACATCTTTGAGGTACACATTTAGGAGCTCATTTTTCTCGTGAACAGGTAAATGTGACAAGAACAAATCACATTATGTGGACCATGGGTGAAGATTTTACCTACCAATACGCTGAGTCTTGGTTCAAGCAGATGGACAAATTCATTCATTATGTTAACAAGGTCAAACTACATGCTCTATCATTTGCTTTTATAATGTTAATAAAGGAGTGGTTATGCTTCAAAACACCTAAAGTTTTGCAAAAACTCATCCAGTCCCAAATAATTTGGAGACTTCCCTAGGCATGGTACTTTCCCTTAATTCTTTTTCTTTAGATGTGACCCAAAAGGATCTATAATCAGTTTAGAATAAGACTTTCCTAGCTTACTCTGGAGAGAAGAGATTCTTTTGCCTTTTCCTTTTCTTTAAATGCATTTGCCATGATTTTCTTTTTCTGATCCTGGTATTTCTTCTCTCTCAGGATGGTCGGGTGAATGCATTTTACTCTACACCATCTATTTATGTCGATGCCAAAAATGCAGAGAATGTATCATGGCCTTTGAAAACTGATGATTACTTGCCGTAAGTACCACCTTTTGACCTTTCCCAGTTGCCTCTATGCGATATTTCTATATTAATCACCATTGCCTAGATATATGACGTGCGCTTTCTTCTGTGTACAGCTATGCAGATCGCGATGATGCCTATTGGACTGGTTTCTTTACTAGCCGGCCAGCCCTTAAACGATATGTCAGGATGCTAAGTGGATATTATTTGGTATTGTTTCTCTCCTTTGGAGCTCATACTATATCACAACACTGTATATCCCTTCCTGTTGTTGCTGAGTAGAACGCCCATGACACTTCAGTGTCTTTTGTCTATATAGGCAGCTCGCCAACTTGAATTTCTTGTGGGCCGAAGGTCCAGTGGTCCTAGCACTTATGGGCTCGGAGATGCCTTAGGAATAGCACAACATCATGATGCACTCACTGGCACTGCTAAACAGCACACGACCAATGATTATGAGAAGCGCCTAGCTATTGGAGCTTCTGAGGTCGGATACTAAATCCCGTTGAATTTGCTCTTTTGGGGTTTTTTTGTTCTCAACTCTTAATTTATTTCGAAATGCTTTTGTTCTAAAATTGATTAGGCAGAAGCTGTCGTTGATAATGCTCTCTCGTGCCTAGTTAGTGAGAAACCAGGAGGTCAATGCTCATCACCTGCTTTAAACTTTAGCCAGGTAAGTTTTAATTTAATCCCTTCAGTTTCTGACTAAAAGGATTTGTAAACGTTCTTCAAACTATGACATAAGCAAGTAGGTTTATTGGGACTTAAATTTTGTCTGAAGACTAAGGGCCTGTTTGTTAATGATCTTTGTTTCTGTTTATGAACAAAATTTCTGTTTTTTTGTTCCAGGGAACAAAAAAAGAACATAAACGCGTTTGTTTGCGTTTTTGTTCCAAATCTATTTTTTTGTTCTCAGGAACACATTTGGAACAGAAACAAAAAACAAGAAAAACCTGTTTCTTGTTTTTGGAACAATTTTTAAGAAAAGATTTTCTCACTCCTCTTTTTTTATTCTTTTCTTGTTCTTTTTTCTTTGGCCATTTGCCGGCCTCGGCCATGGCCGGCGACCGGCCGTCGAGGGCCGGCGACCTTGCCGGAGGGTCGCCGGCCCCTAACGAGGGGCAAGGCTAGGCAAGCTCGGGCTCACCGGATCTGGGCAAGCCTGAGCTCTTCTAGCCAAGGCGAGGCCGAGCCTCGCCCAACCACGGCGAGGCTTGGCCTCGTCAGGGGCTAGCGAGCCTCGTTGTGGTTGGGCGAGGCCGCCGGCCCTCATCACCGGTTCTTGGCTATGGCCGAGGCCGATGACCAGCCAAAAAAAAAGAAAAAAAAAAAAAAAAAAGAAAAAGAAAAAAAGAAAAGAAAAGGAAAATATTAAAAAATTAAAAGAAACAAAAAAAGAACACAAATTTACCAAATATGTTTCTGTTAATTTTTTATTCCCAGAACAAGTTTACCAAACGCGCTTTTTTTATTAAAAAATTGTTCCCCGGAACATAAACACTTTTTTCTATTTCTGTTCTTTGGAACAATTTTTAAATATAAATGTTACCAAATGCGCCCTAAATGTTTCACTTATATTCATCTCTTGTTTCCGTCACTTCCTTTCCAGTGCCAATTGCTCAATATAAGTTTCTGCCCGGCAACGGAGGAAGATATTCCGGATGGAGAGAGTCTGGTAACTTTTTGGGTTTCATGATGTAATCTCTTTAAATAAATATGTATGTTCTAATAGAAATTTTCTGTATCAGGTTGTGCTAGCATATAATTCGCTTGGATGGAATAGAACTGATATTATAAGGATCCCCGTGAGTGTTTGCTTCTTTCCTGTTGTGCCAATAGTTTATGCATCAAGATATTGATAATTGCTCCTCGATATAATTTGGCAATGACAATGTCTACCAGGTTACTGATTCAAATTTTGTCGTCCGTGACTCTTCTGGATATACCGTTGAAGCACAATTTGTTGATTTGGATAATGTTACAATCAACTTGAGGAACTTCTACGTTAAAGCCTACTTGGGATTGTCGCCAAAGCATGTCCCAAAGTACTGGCTTCTATTTCAAGTTTCATTACCGCCATTGGGTTGGAACACATACTTCATTTCTAAAGCAGCTAAAGAAGGTGGGTATTTACGTACTTGATTCTTGTTTTCAAGCCTCTGAGATTGATATTTATGTCGTCTGCCATGGCTCGCTAGAGTAGATTTCAAGAACAGGAAGGAGAACAAATAATGAGTCAAAATTCAAACTCATAATAATCAGCATCAGGTAAAATGCATTATGTAGGAGTGGAGATTATCCTAGGCATGCTCCAAAACTGGTCAGAACCCATTTGTAGTGCATGTGGCCGTAAAACCGATCAGCACAATTATATCGACACGGCTGCATAGTTGTTAGTGAGCCATGTTGATGTTTAAATTTATTTTCCCTTCTTTGGGCTTCAAAATGATGCAGGGAAAACTAAAACCAGTTTCGTTTCTACACTGGGCAATCCACAGAATGATACCATAGAAGTTGGACCAGGGGATCTGAAGATGCTATTTTCGTCAACCTCTGGGCAACTTGTCCGGATATACAACTCTAGAACGGGGGTGAGTCTAGTGAACGTTATTGATTTTTGTATAGCGGCGAGATTTTCTTCCAAAGTGTGTTCACTGTTCTGTTACCATTTCACTATGCATAAATAATTCCATTGAAATTATCAATCTCATTCACTTCTTTAAAGTTCTTCGGACCAGAATCATACTAGCAACTTTTTTGTAGAAAGAACTTGCTCTCTTACAAATATAATTTACAAGCCGAAATACCTGACTCCAAGAAAAGGGCTTATTTTGTATACTGCCAAAAGTATGTTTAAGAACATCTCAGTCACCAGTTTCTCTTAAAATCCAAAAACCATACGTACACTAGTCATGTTGCTCATTGACAGACAAATCGGGTATCCAAACAAAAATGGATTCTGGAATGCAAGTGGATGTTTCAGCTTTGTAGCTTAGATCGCGTGTTCCAAATGATAACTTTGGATGCCTATTGATTGATATACTTGTTCTATCCTCGTTTTTCACTGAGGATCAGTTGAGTCAATCTTTTCTGTTATAGAGCACTCTCTCATCTCCTTTTCTTTTGCTTCTTGGATTGTGTCTTGTGGTTGGCATCTTAACCTACTTCATTAATATGTCTTGGATTTAAACGTTTGCAGCACCTCTTTGTCCTCTTAGGACTTGAGATGAACGTGCAATTCTAGTTTGAAGGGTCATGGAACAATCTATCAGTAAATAGGAAGCGTCCATTCATAGTAGCAAAAGCGAAACAATGATGAGAACTCGTAAAATCAGGCTTTCTGATTCATGTTTGACAAGAATTCAATGTTCTGCAATATAACACTTCTTGTCCTTCCTTTACTATTGGATTACCTTCCATTGGGATTCACAAGGGTTTCATAAAGGCTACTGCGAGGCTATGCCAAATTCACTGCATAGCATCTTTAGTTGGCTGACTCAAATTTACTAGGTTGATGTACCAGTACAGCAAAGCTATCTCTACTATGCCTCAAGTGTCGGAGACGCAGATAATCCTCAGGTAACTCTTTCTATGCTTGGTTTGTGATACGATGCAGTCTAGACCTATTCACAACACAAATCAAGGAGGCGTAGATAGATAAGTGCAAGCGCTCAGCAGAGTTCTTTTGTTGCAGGCTTCTGGTGCATACATCTTCCGTCCAGATGGGGCACGTCCAACTATTGTTTCAAGAAAAGTAAGCAGCTTGCTATTACTCAGCTGTGCATTAGCCAACAGACTCTTGGAACATTAAAATACTACCCATGCAGCAATGTTCTCTATTAAATATTTTCTAACAAAAAGATTGGACACATAAATTTTCATGACCTATTTCAACTCTCACAGGTGCCCATGAAGGTTGTTCGTGGACCACTAGTCGATGAAGTGCATCAACAGTTCAGTTCATGGATCTACCAGGTCATTTGTTTGATAAATAATGTCTAAGCCCAGATTGTTCTTGCTTATCCCAATAATTTGCTTTGCTGTCTCTGTAATTTTCTTTTCAAGAACCTATGGGTTTTAGTTTTATGGGCTTACAAATCTCAAGATACCTGAAGGACCGAAAAATGTCCAGAATGCAGATGTCTCAGCAAAGAGTTGAACTGAAGCATAGTAGTATTTGGCTTGAATAGCTGAGCTACTGATCAGAAATGTCAGTGAACACAAACAGTAATTAAGTTTGTTTTGTACTCGAACAACCTTGCTACCTTAGCAAACAAACAATTTTAAGGATTTTGATTCGATGGTAGAGAAGTGGAAGTTAATTTACTTTTACTATGCCCCATTTTTCATAGCTAATTCAGATCCACTATGTCAAGTTACAATATTCATACCAGAACACTCGAAGCAAGAAATCAGGACATTCTTGAAAAACCCTTTTTGCCCCTTTGGGTATGAATTGCTGCTATGAAGTGCTTCTGGTGAAGTTCCGGACTGGCATAATATCATCACGAGTCAAATGGCTTGATTCTCTGACATCTGATTTTACTTTTTTTTCACTTAATTAGGTCACGAGATTACACAAGGACAAAGAGCATGCTGATGTTGAATTTACAGTGAGTTGCCCTTTTCTATTTTTGTTGTTTGTAGACTATGATTTTCTACATATCACAGAGTTATGCAGCAAAACAGTTGATTGAACTTTCAATGCTTTGCATGCAAAGTCAATGGATTTATTGTCACTGATGTCTACGTACTAAAGATTTAGCCTCTTCAGTCTCCAAGAAATCCTCCTAAATTTCTTGCTTTGAACTTTGAAGATTGGACCAATTCCAACAGATGATGGAGTTGGGAAGGAGGTGATAACACAAATGACAGCGAATATGGCAACAGAGAAGACCTTCTACACCGATTCTAATGGAAGGGATTTCATAAAACGGGTAAAATCTGAAACCTACATTTCCTGTAGATGCCACCTTGCTTACCCGTTGAAATAATTGACATTTTCAACAGATAATCTGTGTATCAGTACTGGCAGATGGTATGAAATGTTTGCTGGACTCGTTATTGTATTCGAACTCACTCCATAAAGCATTTATCCTAGTTTTAGATTTATTAATTATGATGTTCTCTGAGCATTTCAAATTCCAAATGTTGTTTAGAAGAAAAGTTAGTTCACTTATCATTGAAAGACATGAGCTGGAATCTGCATTTTCCTTATGTTGCTGAAAAAACGAAATGGTGTGCAGCATATTATTCGCTTCCAGTCATAGCGTTAATTCATCCAACAGCCATCTTGCTCGATTGTCGTAGGCTGATGCGAAAAAGGCTTATTATGATTCGTGCAGGTGCGAGATTATAGACCAGATTGGTCCCTCACTGTTACTGAACCTGTTGCAGGAAATTACTATCCAGTAAGTTCTTTCATTAAACGATTTAGAAAATGATTTTTTAGTGATGTTATGGTCCTTGAATAGATGAAATTTCATCAACCTACATCATGGAATCATAAATAAGTTTTTTTCCCTAGAAATGATCCTCTCCTCCTATACTATGCTCTCAGATTAATCTCGGAATTTTCACCACGGACAACAAAACTGAATTCTCGGTCTTAGTGGATTGTGCCGCTGGAGGAGCCAGTATCAAAGATGGGCAAATAGAGTTAATGCTTCACAGGTTCTACATGTTATTTCCATGCTTTGCCCCATACGATTACTTCCTTTCTTCAAATTAAAAATCCTTTACCTTCTCTTGCTTTGTGCACCAGGCGAATACTCGCTGATGACAGCAGAGGAGTGGGTGAACCTCTCGATGAGAGAGTGTGCATTGCAAATAATAGTACGTGCGAAGGACTAACGGTATGTTATGTCGCTAGAAGTTATTTGTGGACGGACAATTCTTTCTCCTTGTTTGTTTTTCCTAGGTGAAGTTGTATTT
Source organism: Eucalyptus sideroxylon x Eucalyptus melliodora (assembly GCA_016097485.1). Lineage (NCBI taxonomy): Eukaryota > Viridiplantae > Streptophyta > Magnoliopsida > Myrtales > Myrtaceae > Eucalyptus > Eucalyptus sideroxylon x Eucalyptus melliodora. Next base: position 33,207,818 of record CM027833.1, read on the forward strand.
CCAGGTACGAGGACACTACTACATAGGCATCAACAAACCTGGGACAGGAGCTCGCTGGCGTCGGACTACCGGCCAAGAACTGTACTCACCTTTAGTTTTGGCTTTTGCACATGAGGTAGGGATTATATGAACTAGCTTTTCTTGGTCTATGCTTAAGCCTTTACCTGAGCAAAAGATAATGACCCTGCAGAAGATGGAGGACTGGACAGCAACTCATGTTACCACAGCGACTACTATGGACTCGAGTTACAGTTTACCTCAGAATGTCGCATTAATCACTCTGCAGGTAATTGAGTTTTAACTCAAATACTCTCTCACTCTCTCTGAGATTAATTGACCTTTCTGTTTCGCAGGAGTTGGATGATGGAAGTGCACTTCTACGTCTTGCCCATCTTTATGAGGTGAGAAAACTACTTCATTTATCCTTTTAGCCTGCAAAGAAGGAGCTTCGTCGACCTATTTCATTCGAATGTGATGTCATTTGGGCTACGATATGAAAATCCATGTGAGATCTAGAATCAACAGAATTGCGAATCTTCGCGAACCCACAAGGGAGAGCAGTCCAACTATGGAGGCTTTGCCTCTTGGATCGACTGCACCGACTCTTTTAGGCTATGCACTCACTACCACACTTTCCATCAATTTGACACACTCGTTAGTCATTTGGTCCAACTTCAATCAAAGAGAGGTGATTGACAGATACCACACAGTATTCACTTCCATCTTTCTTGTGAATATATGTAGCCTCGTGAAGATGCCGAATATTCGACTCTTCTAGGCTATTCACTCACTACCACACTTTCCATCAATTCGACACACTCGTTAGTCATTTGGTCCAACTTCAATTAAAGAGAGGTGATTGACAGATACCACACGGTATTCACTTCCATCTTTCTTGTGAATATATGTAGCCTGGTGAAGATGCCGAGTATTCAACCTTGACTAAAGTCGAGCTGAAGAAGATGTTTACCGGAAGGACGGTACGTTAAGCCTTTACAGCTCTGTTCCAATTATTCTTTCTTAGTATCTGCATACCACACTAAAGTAGTTTCTCATACTGATGGACATAATTTGGTCATGATATGTATGGTCGTGAGTTCAGATAAAGGAAGTAAAAGAAATGAGTCTGTCTGCGAACCAAGAGAAGTCTGAAATGAAGCGGATGACATGGAAAGTCGAAGGGGAAGTCGTGGCAGAACCAACGCCCCTGAGAGGCGGCCCTGTCGCCATGTCGGATCTTGTCGTCGAGCTCGGTCCCATGGAAATTCGCACTTTCTTGCTGAAATTCTAAGCATTGCAGTTATGTCTCTTTTCATGGAATCAATCAACTTTCGATATCTCTTTCAAACATCTTATAATAAAGAGATCAATCAGTGCCCAAAAAGGTCCGATTTAGCGTAAGTGCACTCATAGTATAAACGAAGAAAAAACTAGTTTAGGCTTTGTTTGTTTCGGAAAAAAATTGACATTTCTTGAAAATCTTTTCTAAGAAGAAATTAAAAAAAAATGATAATATTTTTTGGTGTTCAACTAAAATTAAAGGTAAGTTAGACATGAGCGCTCAGAAAATTGGGCATGGGCAAATTTGGTCCTTGGCTTAAGACCATGGCACTTGTAGGTGGGTCCTAGTTGCTCAAGCCCTAATTTTGGGAGACTAGGCCTGGGACCTTGGTGCCTTTGCCTGAGTTCCTAGTGACCAAGCCCATGGCCATCGTGGTAAGGCCCAAGTGCATGGAGGCTAGACCTAGGACCATAGTGCTCATGTTTGGATCTTGGTGCTCGAGTCCGGGTCCATAAAGGCGGGGTTTGGTCCATATGTGATATAGGCCAAGCCAAGAAACCCAACGCTTGTATTTAGATTCCTAGCGCTTGACCTCGAGTCCATCGAGGAAGGGCTTGGGTCCATAGAGGCTGGCCCAATCCATCCAAGCTTGGCCCAAGTCCTTTAAAGAGTTCCATGCTCGGGCTCGATGGCCCTCGACTCGAGCATCAACAATCCAAGCAAGGTGTCGATGTCTCGGGCTTGGCCTAAATGGATTCGAGCCAAAGCTTGGCCTCAATGGACTAAGATCCTACCTCGATGGGCTCAAGCCCAAGCACCAAGGACTCGGGCCCATGCAAGTTTCTATCTAATGATGTCGCTAAAGATTTAGTGTTATTCCATGTCATTTCTCTATTTTGTTGCTGATTTTTCTTTACCTTATTTCATTTCATCTTCTTCATTGCGATGGCCGTAGTTGTTCAAACTCATAGAGAGAGATATAGATGTACATGTGAAATGACATGTTGGAACTTATTAGTATATGGGGAAACTTGATGGGGATTGAAATTTGACAACTGAGATGAGTAACTTTGTACCAGAAGAAAAGCAAGTATAGGCCAAAATTTAGACTCAACTTAAAATGAGCGCTTTTAAAGTATTTACGTTCAAGCGTAGCACAAAAAAACTATCATTTTTAACTTAAATTTGCTCATGTAATTACAGATGCTTCAAATGTCGTGGTGCCAAACATTGAAATATATATATAGATAGGGCTCATTGAAACAAAAAGTTAAATTCTTGTCCTTAGTTATATGAGATAATACCAAAAATAATGAAGAAACATTTAATTTTTCCAGCGGTTCGAGGAATATCGATTTTTTTATACACGTGATAATGGTCTTGTTGGCTTATCTGTCACGTCACCAATGGATCAATCACTGATATCGTCCGGTCCCGAAAAACAAACGACAAAAAATCTCGACGAACGTGCCTCGCGATCCCTTGTTTTCTCTTCCTCGGCCGTCTCCTTTGACTTCATCGGATGAAGTCACTCCCTACGACTTGCTCTCATTGGAAATACTCAGTTTTTTTTTTTTTTTTTTTTTAATAAGTCTTACTCTGGTTCTTGTCAGATTACGGTCTGCATATTTCCTTTTGTAATATGCCTTCCATGGAGGTCCCTCGTACGAGTGACACGTCTCGTGAATCAATCGTTTTTGTCCTCACAACCCCCTACGAATTACAGGCTGTCCACTAAAGCCCAATATAACTGGCGGGGATCCACAAGTCACTCAATCAAGTCCAGCTCTTTGGTCAGTTCACCACCTACAAATCCTAATAATACAGTCCCTAGCCGCTGAGAGAGAGAGAGAGAGAGAGAGAGAGAGAGAGTTTGTGAGCGCGCGCGCTGTTGTTGCTGAAATGGGTACCCTTGTGGCTTCCTGTTTCGTGGTTGTGATTTTGGAGATTGTATGGTTGTATGGAGGAGTGGATGGAGCTTACGTGAAGTACAACACTAGTGCTGCGGTTGTGGAAGGGAAGTTGAACGTCCACTTGGTCCCGCATTCCCACGACGACGTCGGATGGTTGAAGACCATTGATCAGTACTATGTCGGCTCGAATAACTCCATCCAGGTCCTTAAATTTTCAAGTTCGAAGAGCATAGTGAAGTTTGGCTATATTATACTATTGATGTATAATTATGCGGAAACGTGGATGGGAGAATGTTCTTATGTGTGTTATTGGTAGTGCAGGGTGCTTGCGTCGAGAATGTGCTTGATTCTGTTGTTGAAGCATTGTCGCGAGATCCCAATAGGAAGTTTATATTCGCCGAGATGGTAAATTCTGTTAATTTTAGATTCTCTCTGATGCATACCTCTGAAGGCTCATTATTGTTTTGATCATCTTCAAACCTTGTTTTTGAGTTCACTGCAATCAGTCAAATTTTCTATCTCAGGCTTGAATCTAGTTGATCAGTTTGACTCCACTGGTCTATAGCATTGTAGTAAAATTTCAATCCAAATGACCATCGTGATGTTAATCCTTTTCATATTTATAGCTAGCAAATCTGCAAATCCACATGAAGACACCGATGGTTTTGGCCTTTAAAGAAGTTATAATCTTTGTGCAATTTTGCAATCCAATTGCATCAGAAGGGTAACTGAACTTCCAGGCATGCCGCCAAGACAAACTAGACCGAAGATATTTAAGTTCAGCATTACTGTCCACATGAAAATTGCCATTACATGATTCTCTTTTTAATTTCATGTTGATAACAAAGACTGTACTTTTGAAGATGAACCTTTGGGATTATATACTTGCATGCTTTCTGTCTTTTGTGCTTCATGAACACTACGTTTGATAGTACCTGTTACCATTTTTTCCTGTGAGTATTGGCTATTACTCTGCAGTACAGACGTCTAGCATTTAATAATCTAAACACAGAAGAAAGATTTGATACCTCAGGCAACACAATCTTTGGAATTTTACTCACCTTTTGCATTTATATTCTCGTGGACTTGCATACTGGTTCTCTTAATCTTATCAGCGTCGGTCTAATCCACTTAATTGCTTATTCTCAGAACCCTTTTCTATTACCCTAAATTAAGGCGAGAGAGAGAGAGAGAGAAGAGACAAACATTTAACCAAAGTAAATTTAACATATCAAAATGCTGGAGAGATAAAAGAGACAAACATTTAACCAAAATAAATTTAACTTATCAAACATTTATGCTGGAGAGAGATAGAAGAGACAGACATATAACCAAAATAAATTTAACTTATCAAACATTTATGCTGGAAATTGTTTACTTTGTTATGCTTGTAAGATGGTGCACGTTGTCATATTTGTTTATCTTGATAGAGGCGGATCATAGTCAACTTCTGCTTCTTTTGAAGTGTACCTTTGCTCGTGATTGTTCAACAATCATGGTTTCTGTGACCAAACAGTTTGTTCTTAGGCTATAGCTTCTTCACATCAGGCCTTCCATCATCCCCTCTGCTGTTCACTTACAAACGAGCTTAGCTTGATACAGTCACTAACGAATTTCATGAAAATGATAGGCTTTCTTCCAAAGATGGTGGTTAGAGCAAAGTCCAGAAACAAAAGAACAAGTGAGGAAACTTGTAAATGCTGGCCAATTGGAATTCATGTATGCAGTCAGTAAGCATTTAAATTGGTCTATGGCGATTTCTGCACTACTACTGTGCTGACGGCAATGTTGGAAATTTGCAGAAATGGCGGATGGTGTATGCACGATGAGGCAACAACTCATTATATCGACATGATTGACCAAACAACTCTGGGTCATGGCCTGATAAAGTCACAGTTCAACAAAGTTCCTCGAGTTGGATGGCAAATTGATCCGTTTGGACATTCTGCTGTGCAAGCTTACCTGCTTGGAGCTGAGGTAGTAGATTCTATCTAAGGTTTTCTCAATGTCGACCTTCTCTGTTTTCACCTTCCAATCAGTCTTGAGTGCAGCTCTGAGTTATATTTTGGTTTGATCTCTGCACACTATGATGCAACCATTAGACTTTGAGAAGTATCATTTTGTCCAACTTTCTCTGTCCTAAAATGAAAAAGGACTTGCCCAGCATGGTTGTTTTTCCCAATAAATTTCCATGCTTTGCGTTGTATTTCCTATGAAAAGACCATCACCATTTTTGCAGGTTGGATTTGATTCCCTGCATTTTGCGAGGATCGACTATCAAGACAGAGCGAATCGCAAGAATGATAAATCTCTCGAGGTCATATGGCGTGGGTCTAAAACATTTGGTTCCTCATCTCAGGTTTGAAATAGAAGAGAACTCATTACCTTCATTTTTCTTGGTTACTTTGCCTCGAGATTAATATCATGCACTTGTGTTGATCCTTGCAGATTTTCACGAATGCATTTCCTGCTCATTACAGTCCACCGGATGGTTTTGATTTTGAAATGTCTAATGATTTTGAGCCTGTTCAGGTGTGTGCTGTTATTCAACCAAATTAATCACTTTCAATTTTCTTTTTTTCTTCTGGCAGACGTATTCACAATTGAGATATTCAATCTGCAGGATAATATTCTCCTCTATGACTACAATGTCGAAAAAAGAGTGAATGATTTTATTAGTGCTGCAATGACACAGGTATACTCTTAGCTTTTTGCAGGCAACAGCTTTGTTATGTCTTGGTTTGTCTCTGACTGAGACTGACTATTGTCAAGTAACTATATGTGTGAACGTTATTGAGGTACACATTTAGGAACTCATTTTTCCCATTGAACAGGCAAATGTGACAAGAACAAATCACATTATGTGGACCATGGGTGATGATTTTCAGTACCAATACGCTGAGTCTTGGTTCAAGGAGATGGACAAATTCGTTCATTATGTTAACAAGGTAAAACCACCTGCTCTGCTATTTGCTTTTATGATTGTAATATGTGAGTGTTTATGCTTCAAAACACTTGAAGTTTTGCAAAAACTTATTTTTGGTTGTGCATAATTTGGAGATTTCCCTAAGCATCAAGGTTATGATACTTTCGCTAGTATCTTTTTATTGAGATGTAACCCAAAAATCTATAATTAGTTTAGACGAAGACTTTCTAAGCTTACTCTGGAGAGGAGAGTTTTTCCTTTTCTTTCAATGCATTTTCCATAATTTTCTTTTCCCATTCCTGGTATTTCTTCTCCCTCAGGATGGTCGGGTGAATGCATTATACTCTACACCATCTATTTACGTTGATGCCAAAAATGCGGAAAATGGATCATGGCCTTTGAAAACCGATGATTACTTTCCGTGAGTACTGCTTTTTCACCCATCTCAGTTGCCTCTATGTGATATATCTCTTTTAATCACCATCGACTAGATATATGACCAGCACTTGCTTCTGTGTACAGGTACGCAGATAGTAAAAATGCCTATTGGACTGGTTACTTTACCAGCCGGCCAGCCCTGAAACGATATGTTAGGATGCTGAGTGGATTTTATTTGGTATTGTTTCCTTTTCTTGGAGTTCATACTGTATCAGAACTCAGGATATCTCTTCCTGTAGTTGCCTATTTCAAGCCGAGGGGAACACCTGCGACTTGAATCATTTTGTCTTCATTGTGTTTACATCTTTGTGACTTAAGTTTCTGGAGGGATGAGTTGTGATATTTTTTAATTTTCTTGGTGCCATGGGCAGGGTTAAATCTTCAAATGATTATCTGAGGAGATAATGTGTTTTTCCCCCTTGCTTCAATGATTAATATCATCTAATCCACATAAATACACTGTATAGCACCGTTAAACATTGCCATGACTGTGCTCTCTTTTGTCTATATAGGCAGCACGCCAACTTGAATTTCTTGTGGGGCGAAGGTCCAGTGGTCCTAGCACTTACGGGCTTGGAGATGCCTTAGGAATAGCACAACATCATGATGCTGTCAGTGGTACAGCTAAACAGCACACGACCAATGATTATGAGAAGCGCCTAGCTGTTGGAGCTTCTGAGGTTGGAAACTGAAATCCTGTTGAATTTTCCTTTTAGGGTTTTTCGCTCTCAACTCTCAATTTGATCTCTAAATGCTCTTTGTTCTAAAATCGATTAGGCAGAAGCTGTCGTCAATAATGCTCTCTCGTGCCTAGTTAGTAAGAAACCAGGTGGTCAGTGTTCATCATCTGCTTTGAACTTTAGCCAGGTAAGTTTTAATCTAATTTCTACAGTTTCCAACCAAAAGGATTTGTGATGTTCTTCAAACTATCTTATAAGCAAGTCAGTTCATTGGGGCTTAAATTTTGTCTAAAGACCAAATGTTTCCATTACTCAAGATGACCTGTATTCATCTTTTGTTTACATTTTTTTACAGTGCCAATTACTCAACATAAGTTTCTGCCCAGCAACAGAGGAAGATATTCCGGATGGAAAGAGTCTGGTAACTTTTTGAGTTTAATGCTATGAATTCTTTAAAGAAATGTGTATATTCTCATTGAAATTTCTTTATCAGGTTGTGGTAGCATATAATTCCCTTGGATGGAATCGAACGGATGTCATAAGGATCCCAGTGAGTATATACTTCTTTGCACCAATAGTTTATGCATCAAGAGATTGACAATTGCTCCTAGATATAATTTGGCAAAGAAAATGTCCACCAGGTCGCTGATTCAAATTTTGTCGTCCGTGACTCTTCTGGAAATACCATTGAAGCACAATTCATCGATTTGGATAGTGTTACAATCAACCTGAGGAACTTCTACGTGAAAGCCCATTTGGGATTTTTGCCACAGCAGGTCCCAAAGTACTGGCTAATATTTCAAGTTTCAATACCGCCATTGGGTTGGAGCACATACTTCATTTCTAAAGCAGCTACGGAAGGTTGGTATTTACGTACTTGATTCTTGTGTTCAAGCCTCTAAGAATGATATTTATATCATCTGCCATGGCTTGTCAGAGTAGATTTCACGAACATGAAATAAAACAAATAACGTGTCAAAATTCAAACCCATAATAATCAGCATGATGTAAAATGCATGCAGATGAGCCTAGACATGCTCCAAAACTATTCAGAGTCCATTCGAAGTGCATGTGTCTGAGGCCATAAAACTGATCAGCACAATTAATTCAACACAGCCTCATGGTTGTTAGTAAGCCATGCTGACTCCTTTAAATCTATTTTCCTTATCTCGGCTTCAAAATGATGCAGGGGAAAGTAAAAGTACCGTCCTCTCTACACTGAGCAATCCACAGAATGATACCATAGAAGTTGGACCAGGGGATCTGAAGATGCTATTTTCGTCAACCTCGGGGCAACTTGTCCGGATATTAAACTCTAAAACTGGGGTGAGTCAAGTTTGTGTCATTGATTTTTGTTTAGCAATGAGATTTTCTTCCAAAGTGTGTTCACTGTTCTGTTACCATTTCACTGTACATGGATAAATCCATTGAAATTGACAATCTCATCTTATTCACTTCTTCAAAGTTCTTTGGATTAAAATCATACTCGTGACTTTTTTGTAGAAAAAAGGTGCCCTCTACATAGTTCTTCTACAATTCGATAAAACTTTCTCTAAGAAAAGGGCTATTTTTGTACTGCCAAAATAGATAACTGCAAGTGTTCAGCAGGAATACTAGATAGATAAAATTAGATTGTAAATGCAAAAAGACAACTGAAAGTGTTGAGCTCTTGAACTTCTATGAACTTCTGTGTTGAAATATTGCAGTTTTCAATCAACAGTTTCTCTTTAAATGCGTTGCTCCTTGACAAACACATTGATTACCAACAAGTGACCACTATGAAAATGGGTTCTGGAATGGAACTTGGCTGCTTCTGCTTTCTAGCTTCAATCATGTCTTCTAAATAATAATTTTGGACGCTTAATTGATTGATGTACCCGTTATATCTTCACTGTCAATTGAGGATGAGCTTAATCAATCTTTTCTGTATAAAGCACTATCTCATCTCTATATTCTGCCTTTTCTTTGGCTACTTGGATTGGGTCTTACGTGGTTGGCATCTTAACCTACTTTATTAGTGTGTCTCGTACTCCAGTGTTTACAGCACCTCTTTGTCCTCTTAGGACTTGAGATGACTGTGTAATTCTAGTTTGATCAGAACAACAATGAGAACTTCTCCTAAAATTAAGACGTTTCCATTAATACAATCACATTAGCTTTTCTTCAGGGTTTGACGAGAATTCAATGTTCTACTTTTATAACACTTTTTGTCATTCTGTTACTTTATTTATTGGATTATCTTCCAGTGCATTCACAAGTGTATCTTATATGCTACTGTGAAGCTCTGCCAAATTCACTGCATAGCCTCTTTAGTTGACCGACTCAAATTTACCAGGTTGATGTACCAGTACAGCAAAGCTATCTCTACTATGCCTCAAGTATCGGTGACCCAGTTGATTCTCAGGTAACTCTTTCTGTGCTTGATTTTGACATGATGTAGACCGGTATCTAGACCTATTTACAGCACATACTCAGGAATGGTAGATAGATGACTGCAAGTCCTCAGCAGAGTTCTTTTATTGCAGGCTTCTGGTGCGTACATCTTCCGCCCAGATGGTGCTCGTCCAACTATTGTTTCAAGAGAAGTAAGTGGCCTCTATTACTCAGCTGTGCATGCTTTAACTAACTCTCGGAACATTGATTAATACTATCCATTCAGCGATGCTGAATTTTAAATCTTTCCTAACAGCAAGATTGGACAGATAAGAGTTCATGACCTATTTCAACTCTCACAGGTACCCCTGAAGGTTGTTCGGGGACCACTAGTTGATGAAGTGCATCAACAGTTCAGTTCATGGATCTACCAGGTCATTTATTTAATAAATTAACTCCAAGCACACATTGTTCTTGCTCATCCCTATGATTTGCTTGGCTGTTTCTCTTTCTTTTCAACAACCTATGGATTTTAGTTCCTGTGGGCTTACAGAACTCAAGATACTCGAAGGACCCAAAGATGTCCGGAACGTAGATATTTCAGCAAAGAGTTTGACTGAAGCATTGTAGCTAACATTGGGCTTGAATAGCTAAGCTACTAATTAGAAGTGTCATTCATTTAACCAGAATCCTTGACCCAGAAAAAGAATGACGCTTGTTCATTGTACGTTGGGCATTCACATTAAAAGCTTAAGTTTTCAAGTTCGATCCAAGTTTAAGTTTGCTTTTGTACTCTGAACCACATTGCTACCTTAGTAAACAAGCAATCATAAGGATCTTGATTTGATTGAGAGAACAGGTGGGTAATTTACTTCTATAATGCCCCCTTTTTGATTGCTAATTTAGATCAAGTATGTCAATCAACCAACTTCATCCCAAAACACTTGGAGCAAGAAATCATGAGATTCTCAAAAAAACCCTTTTTTCCCCATCTGGTATGAATTGCTGCTATAAGTGCTATATCTTATGTTGTTTTGGACCGGCACAAAGGGAACACACGAGACAAATGGCTTGATTCTCAGACATCTCATTTCTCGTTTCCACTTAATCAGGTCACGAGATTATACAAGGACAAAGAGCAGGCTGATGTCGAATTCACAGTGAGTTGCCCTTTTCTATATTTGTTGCTAAGCAAACTATGATTTTTTACATATGACGGAATTAGTAAATTTATTAACAAAAAAGTTCATTGAATTTTCAATGCTTTGCATGCAAAGTCGATCAATTTATTGTCACTAATGTCTACGTAGTAAAGATTTAACCTCAAGTCTCCAAGAAAATCCTCCTAAGACTTCTTCCTTCAAACTTTGAAGATAGGACCAATTCCAACAGATGATGGAGTTGGAAAGGAGGTGATAACACAAATGACGGCAAATATGGCCACGGAGAAGACCTTCTACACTGATTCTAATGGAAGAGATTTCATAAAACGGGTAAACTTTAAAACCTACATTTCCCTTAGATGCCACCTTTGTTTATCTTTTGAAATTATTGATGTTCTCAACAGATGATCTCAATATTAGTACCAGCAGATGGAGAGCAAGGTTTGCTAGACTTATTATTGTATTCAAACTCTCTCTACTGAGCAACATCTATGCGAGTGTTAAGTTATAGCTTGTGATGTTCTTCGAATATTTCACATTTCAAAGGTCGTTTCAAAGAAAAGTTGGTTCACTTAACATCAAAAGACATTAGCAGAACTACATCTTCAGCGAAATTATGTGCAACATTGTCTTCCAGTCACAGCATTAAGTCAGACAAAAGCCATCTTACTCATTCATCACTTGTCCTAGGCTGACGCAAAATAACTTATTATGGTTCATGCAGGTGCGAGATTATAGATCAGATTGGTCCCTCACTGTTACACAACCTGTTGCAGGAAATTACTATCCAGTAAGTTCTTTAAATTTAACGATTTACCAAATGACTATGAGCAACAACATGGTGCTTGAACATATGAAATTCTATCAACCTGTAACACAGACTCCTGAATATATTTTTCCCCTAAAAATGATCCTCTCTCCTACGCTATGCTGTCAGATTAATCTCGGAATTTTCACCAAAGACAACAAAACCGAATTCTCTGTCTTAGTGGATCGTGCCGTTGGGGGAGCTAGTATCAAAGACGGGCAAATAGAGTTGATGCTTCACAGGTTCGGTGCGTCCTTTCCGTGCTCTGCCCCATATGAGTCCTTCCTTTCTTCGCATTAGAAATCTTGTACCTTCTATTGCTTCATGCACCAGGCGAATACTTAAAGATGACAGAAGAGGAGTGGGGGAAGCTCTCGACGAGATGGTGTGCATTGCAAATAACAGAACGTGCAAAGGATTAACGGTGTGTTACATCACCAGAAGTTATCTGTGGACGACCAATTGTTCCTCCTTGTTCGTATTCCAAGTGATTGTATTTCCAGGTACGAGGACACTACCACATAGGCATCAGCAAAGCAGGAGAGGGAGCTCGCTGGCGACGGACGACTGGCCAAGAAGTGTACTCGCCTTTAGTTCTGGCTTTTGCACATGAGGTAGGGATTGAATGCATTAGTTTATCGTGGCCTATGCTTAAGCCTTTTAACTGAGCAATAGATAATGACCTGCAGAAGATGGAGGACTGGACAGCTTCTCATGTTACCATTGCGACTACTATGGATTCAAGTTACAGTTTACCTCAGAATGTCGCTTTAATCACTCTGCAGGTTATTCAGATTTCTCTCAAATACTCTCTCTCTCCCTTCCTCCCTTCCTTTCTCTGCGAGATTAATTGACCTTTCTCTTTTGCAGGAGTTGGATGATGGAAGTGCACTACTACGTCTTGCACATCTTTATGAGGTGAGAAAAGAACTTCATTTGCCCTTTTAGTGCAAAAAGAAAGAGCTTTGTCAATCCATGTCATTTGAATGTGATTGGGGCTGTGATGAAAACTCCATGTGAAATCTAGAATCAACAGAACTATGAATCTTCGCAAACCCAGGAGAGACTGTAATTTAACTATGGAGGCATTGCTTCTTGAATTGACTAAACTCACTCTATCAGGCTATTCACTTACTGCCGCACTTTCCATCAATTCGACACTCTCATGAGTCATTTTTTCAAACTTCAATCAAAAAAGAGGTGATTGATATATACCATATTGTATTCATTTCCATCTTTCTTGTTGTGAATATATCTAGTCTGGTGAAGATGCTGAGTATTCAACCTTGGCTAAAGTCGAGCTGAAGAAGATGTTCACAGGAAGAACGGTATGTAAAGCTTTTACTGCACTAATGCCAAGGCTCTTCTTAGTGTCTGCCAACCGCACAAAGTACTGTCTCATACTGATGGACATTGATATGTATGGTTATGACTACAGATAAAGGAAGTAAAGGAAATGAGCCTGTCTGCAAACCAAGAGAAGTCTGAAATGAAGCAGATGACGTGGAAAGTCGAAGTGGAAGTTGTGGCAGAACCTACGCCTTTAAGAGGGGGCCCTGTCAATGTCTCGGATCTTATTGTTGAGCTTGGTCCCATGGAAATTCGTACTTTCTTGCTCAAATTCTAAGCATTGTACGTAACGTCTCTTTTCAATTAATCAATTAACTTCCAGAGTCTCTTTCATACATTTTTTTTTCATAAAGATGTTAACCCAAAAAGGGTACCATTTAGCTCAATACGAAACCAATAAGTGCAGGTTTTTTCTGGCTTTCCTAACAAGTGCACTTCCAGCATCAATAAAGGAGAACGGTAGTTTAATTACTTGCTTAGTTTATTACAGCAAATGGACAACGGCCTTCACAAGTTTTCTCGGTGAGTACTCGTCAAAGATTAATCGTTAAGAACTACTCGCCCGGATGATCGCCAGTTCAAATGTACAGAACTGTGTCCTTCAGTGGCAGTCCTCTTCTCTGCTTTGGACTACACGAAGAGTGCCCATCTCCAGGTTGCATCAGTTATGAGAGATTAAGAAAATGAACATATAAACTTACCTAGGAACATCTCACGTTCGATGTCAGCGTGTGTTCAAGCTGAAAAATTACAGCGATGTTGCCTAGGTAAGGGTTCTATTCATCTTTTTCTTTTTAATAAACAAAGCTAGAGATGCCGAAATCAGTGAAGAAAATTCATATAGGAGACGACTGAATCATTAGTGAAAAACAAAATTCAGATAAGTGAGCAATGTTCACGAGCGTGACCGTGGAGAAAAATCTCAACGAGTGTCGGTCAGTATCCTCGTCCCAATCCGGAAAGAAACAGACAAATGTCTCAACGAACGTCACTCGCGATTTGTCTCTTTCCTCTTCCTTGGCCACGCTTCGTCCGTTTTCTTGGCCTCGGATGAAGTCCCCACAACCACTTCTTTTCAATGAGATGCTCGTCTTATTACTGTTATTCTTGTTTTTGTCAGAATAAACTTCCGCATATTCAACACCCTCTTGTCCGAAAATTATTGAAGATCCCCTTAGGATCACATCGAATCCCACGAGCCCTTTATCCATTACCCGGGACGATTGCTTTCTTTCTTTCTTTTATTTTTTTGAAAACTGCGGTCTGACTTGCATATAGATAGAAATGAAGTTCGATGAGTACATGTTCGATCTTTGCCGGGGTTGATAGAGAAGAAGCCTGACCATCATAACCGGACACAATCATTTTATCGTAAAAGATTGATTTTTTCTATTTTCGTTTACATAAACAAGTGAAACCGCCGCATAATTCTTACTTTGGCCTCACTGAGTTTTAGTTACCCGATGTGCTCAACTATGGAATGATTGCACCAACACAAAGGGTGAATGTTCGCACTTCTAACTAATAGGAAGAGAGAATGAAGCAAAGACTGTGGACATTGATGGAGTTCCATGGCAGCATCTGTGCCAGATCACAGTCAAGAGTCGATATCCTACACACACCCCACAAATTACAGGCCGTCCACTAACGTCCGATGTAAACGGCTAAGATCCGCGCACCACTCAATCATTGGTCCAACTTTTTGGTGAGTTCACCATTTATCAATTGCATCAACTCAACAGTCACTCTGTGTGTGTGTGAGAGAGAGGGGGGGGGATTGTGAGGGTGTGTAGTTTTTGCTGCTGAAATGGGTACTCTTGTGGTTTCTCTTTTTGTGATTGTGATTTTGGAGATTGTATGGTTGTTTGGAGGAGTGGATGGAGCTTATGTGAAGTACAACACTGGTGCTGGGGTTGTGGAAGGGAAGTTGAATGTGCATTTGGTCCCGCATTCCCATGATGATGTCGGATGGTTGAAGACCGTTGACCAGTACTATGTTGGCTCAAACAACTCCATCCAGGTCCTTAAATATTCGGGATCGAAGAGCATAGTGAATTTTCGCTATACTGTTCAGTCGATATATAATTCTGCAGTTATGTAAATGGGAAAATGTTTTTATGTGCATACTTGGTTGTTCAGGGCGCTTGCGTTGAGAATGTGCTTGATTCCGTTGTCAAAGCGTTGGCGCGAGATCCCAACAGAAAGTTTGTGTTTGCTGAGATGGTAAATTCTGTCAATTTTAGACTCTCTGATGCATATCTCTGAAGGCTTCTTTTTGTTTTGATCATCTTCAAACCATGTTTTTGAGTTTTCTGCAATCACTCAATTTTGCTATCTCAGGCTTGAATCTAGTTGATCAGCTTGACTCTGCCGGTCTAAAGCATTGTGTTCTAACTTCAATCCAATTGAACATCACGATATTAATCCTATTCATATCTGTAATCAGCAAATCTGCAAATCCATTATGGTTGACAAGATACTGACCGGTTTGGCCTTTATCGAAGTTAAAATCTTTGGGCCATGGTGCAATAAAATTGCATTAGAAGAGTAACTGAACTTCCAGGCATGCCACCAAGATGTCAGCATTACAGTCGCACTTAACATGAAAATGGCCATTATAAGATTCTCATTTTTCGTTTCATGTCATTACAAAGACGTATTTTGGCAAGATGAACCTTTGGGATTATATAGCCACATGCTTCCCGTCTTCTATGCTTCATGAATACTACATTTGATAGTACCTGTTACCATTTTTTTTCCCGTGAATATTGGTTGTTATTCTGCAGTAAAGACATCTGGTATTCAATAATCTAAACAAAGAAGAAAGATTTGATGCCTCGGACTCTACAGTCATTACTCACCTTTTGCATTTATATTTTCATGGACTTGCATACCGGTTCTCTTAATATCACCGTCAGTTTATTCCCCTTATTTGCTTATTCTCAGAGCCCTCTTCTGTTGCCCTCAATTGAGGCATAAAATGAAAAAAAGAGAGCAGATAAACTGTGATTTAACCAAAATAAATGTAAATTATCAAATATTTATGTTGGAAATTGTATGCTTTGGTATGCTTGTAAGACAACGCACTTTGTGATACTTGTTTATCTTGATAGATACGGATCATAGCCAACTTCTGCTTCTTTTGAAGTGTACCTCACTAATTTTTTGTTCACGATTGTTAATTTCAGTGAACAAACAGTTGTTCTTATGCTGTAGCTTCTTCACGTCAGGCCTTCACTCATTCCCTTTACTGTCCACTTACAAGCGAGTTTAACTTGATAGAGTAACTAACGAATTTCATGAAATGATAGGCTTTCTTCCAAAGGTGGTGGTTAGAGCAAAGTCCAGAAACACAAGAACAAGTGAGGAAACTTGTGGATGCTGGCCAATTTGAATTCATGTATGCAGTCAGCAAGCATTTAAATGGGTCTATGGCAATTTCTGCGCTATTACTGTCCTGACAGTAATTTTGGCAATTTGCAGAAATGGCAGATGGTGTATGCATGATGAGGCAACAGCTCATTACGTCGACATGATTGACCAAACAACTCTTGGTCATGGCCTGATAAAGTCACAATTCGACAAAGTTCCTCGAGTTGGATGGCAAATTGATCCATTTGGACATTCTGCTGTGCAAGCTTACCTTCTCGGAGCTGAGGTAGAAGATTCTATCTAAGGTTTTCTCAATGTCGACCCTTTCTGTTATCACCTTCCAATCAGTCTAAAGTGTAGCTCCGAGTTATTTTTTGTTTTGATGTCTGCACACTATGATACAACCATTAGACTTTGAGAAATATCATGTTGTCCGACTTTCTTTGTCCTTCAATTATACACACACACACACACACACACACACACAAAAGTTTCTCCCTATGGTTTTTTCCGAATAAATTTTCCATGCTTTGTGTTGTATTTCCTATAAAAGGACCACCACCATTTTTGCAGGTTGGATTTGATTCCTTGCATTTTGCGAGGATTGATTATCAAGACAGAGCAACTCGCAAAAATGATAAATCTCTTGAGGTTATATGGCGTGGGTCTAAAACGTTTGGTTCCTCATCTCAGGTTCGAAATAGAAGCAACCTTATTACCTTCATTTTCTTGGTTACTACCTCATTAATATCATGCACTTGTCTGTGCCCTTGTAGATTTTCACAAATGCATTTCCCATTGACTATAGTCCACCGGAAGGTTTTAATTTTGAAGTGTCTAATGATTTTGAGCCTGTTCAGGTGCGTTCTGTTATTCAACCAAATTGACCACTTTCAAGCTTTTCTTTTTCTTCTGGCAGACAGATTCACAATTGAGATATTCAAACTGCAGGATAATACTCTCCTATATGACTACAATGTAGAAAAAAGAGTGAATGATTTTATTAGTGCTGCAATGACACAGGTATGCTCTTAGCTTTTCGCATACAACAGCTCTGTTGTATCTTGGATTGTCTCAGACCAAGACTGACCATCGTCAAGTAATTATATGTGAATAAACATCACTGAGGCATACATATAGGAACTCATTTTTCCCAATGAACAGGCAAATGTTACAAGAACAAATCACATTATGTGGACCATGGGTGATGATTTTGTGTACCAGTATGCTGAGTCTTGGTTCAAGCAGATGGACAAACTCATTCATTATGTTAACAAGGTAAACCTACCTAATCTACTCTTTGCTTTTATGATTGCAGTATGTGAGTGTTTATGCTTCAAAACACTTGAAGTTTTGCAAATATCATTTCCAGTCACAGATAATCTGGAGACTTCCCCATGCGTCAAGGCTGTGGTACTTTCACCAGTATCTTTTTCTTTGAGATGTAACACCAAAGGATCTTTTTCTCTGAGATGTAACACCAAAGGATCTACAGTTAGTTAGAATAACACTTTCTAAGCTTACTCTGGAGAGGAGAGAAATGCTTTTGCCCTTTTCTTTTTTCTCTCAATGCACTTGCCGTAATTTTCTTTTCCTGTTCCTGATATTTCTTCTCTCTCAGGATGGTCGGGTGAATGCATTATACTCTACACCATCTATTTATGTCGATGCCAAAAATGCAGCAAATGTATCATGGCCTTTGAAAACCGATGATTACTTACCGTAACTATCTCTCTTTTACCCATCTCAGTTGCCTCTATGTGATATATCTATTCCAATCACCATTGACAAGACATATAACAGATGCTTCTTTGTACAGGTATGCAGATAGAAAAGATGCCTACTGGACTGGTTACTTTACTAGCCGGCCAGCCCTGAAACGATATGCTAGGATGCTTAGTGGATACTATCTGGTATTGTTTTTCTTTAGTGGAGATCATACTATATCAGAACACAGTATTTCTCTTCCTGTTGCTGTGTTATTGTAAGCTGAGTAGAATACTCACAACTTAAATTATTTTGTCTTCAGTGTTTTTTTACATCTATGTAATTTAGGTTTCTGGAGGGATGAGTTGCGATATCTTTGAATTGCTTATGTGCCAGGGGCAGGGTTGATTTTTCAATTGAACATCTGAGGAGATATTGTGTTTCCCCCCTTCCTTTTATGATAAATATCATCTATCCCACAAATGTACTAAGTATAGCACCATTAAACATTGCCATGATTGTGCTCTCTTTTGTCAATTTAGGCAGCCCGCCAGCTTGAATTTCTTGTGGGGCGCAGGTCCAGTGGTCCTAGCACTTCCAGGCTTGGAGATGCCTTAGGATTAGTGCAACATCATGATGCTCTCACTGGTACTGCTAAACAGCACACGACCAATGATTATGAGAAGCGCCTAGCTATTGGAGCTTTTGAGGTCGGAAAATAAAGTCCCGTTGAATTTGCCCTTTTGGGGTTCCTTGTTCTCAACTCTCAATTTAATCTCTGAATGCTCTTTCTTCTAAAATCGATTAGGCAGCAGCTGTTGTTGATAATGCTCTCTCCTGCCTAGTTGGTAAGAAACCAGGAGGTCAGTGCTCATCACCTGCTTTGACCTTTAGCCAGGTACGTTTTAATCTAATTCCTACAGGTTCCAGCCAGAAGGATTTAGAGATGTCCTTCAAACTATCATATAAGCGAGTCAGTTCATTGGAGCTTAAATTTTGTCTAAAGACCAAATGTTTCCCTTACTCAAGATGACCTGTATTCATCTTTGGTTTACGTCACTGTTTACAGTGCCAATTACTCAATATAAGTTTCTGCCCAGCAACAGAGGAAGATATTCCAGACGGAAAGAGTCTGGTAACTTTTTGGGTTATATGCTATGAATTCTTTAAAGAAACGTGTATATTCTCATTGAAATTTCTTTATCAGGTTGTGGTAGCATATAATTCGCTTGGATGGAATCGAACTGATATCATAAGGATCCCAGTGAGTATTTACTTCTTTGCACCAATAGTTTAACCATTAGGAGATTGATAATTGCTTCTCGATATAATTTGGCAAAGAAAATGTCTACCAGGTTACTGATTCAGATTTGGTCGTCCATGACTCTTCTGGAAATACCATTGAAGCGCAATTTATCAATTTGGATAGTGTTACAATCAACTTGAGGAACTTCTATGTGAAAGCCTACTTGGGATTATCACCACAGCAGGTCCCAAAGTACTGGCTTATATTTCAAGTTTCATTACCGCCATTGGGTTGGAGCACATACTTCATTTCTAAAGCAGCTACAGAAGGTTGGCATTTACATATTCAAACCCATAATGTAAGGGACCTGAGCCACTGTGTGATATTGTCCGCTTTGGGTCACCTGTCCTGGCGGGAGACGAACTGCCCTCCCAGCTACAGTCTTTTCCCTCACGGTTTTAAAACGCATCACACAATTAAAGGGACCCAAACCTTATAAACAAGGCCCATGACTCTCCCCTAAGTGATGTGGGACAGGAGAAATGCCCTTAGCCTCGCCCGCGTACTGGCGAGGTGATCTTAGTTCGTCCCTTCGTACTGCTCTGGGTCTGGGTCGTCACACATAACAATCAGCATGAGGTAATATGCATCATGGAGGAGTGGCAATGAGCCTGGACTCGCTCTAAAATTCAAACCCATAACAATCAGCATGAGGTAAAATACGTCATGTAGGAGTGGCGACGAGCCTAGACAAGCTCCAAAACTATTCCAAGTCAATTAGAAGTGCATGTGTCTGAGGCCGTAAAACCGATCAGCACAATCAATTCGACACAGCTTCATAGCTGTTAGTAAGCCATGCGGACTCGTTTAAATCTACTTTCCTTAGCTGGGCTTCTAAATGATGCAGGGCATGAAACTACTGTCCTTTCTACACTGAGCAATCCACAGAATGATACCTTAGAAGTTGGACCAGGGGATCTGAAGATGCTATTTTCGTCAACCTCGGGGCAACTTGTCCGGATATTAAACTCTAAAACTGGGGTGAGTCAAGTTAGTGTCATTGATTTTTGTTTAGCAATGAGATTTTCTTCCAAAGTGTGTTCACTGTTCCGTTATCATTTCACGATGCATGGATAATTCCATTGAAATTGTCAATCTCATCTTATTCACTTCTTCAAAGTTCTTTTGACCAAATCCAAACTAGTGATATTTTTGTAGAAAAAAAGTGCTCTTTCCAAAGTACTTGTACAACCCCAATAAAACTTTGTCTAAGAAAAGGGCCATTTTCGTATTGCCAAAATAGATTACTGTGCTCAGTAGGATTGCTAGATAGATAAAATTGATTGTAACTGCAAAAGGATAACTGAAAGTGCTGAGCTCTTGAAATTCTACAAACTTCTATGTTGAATATTTCAATTTTCACTCACCAATTTCTCTTGAAATGTGTTGCTCCTTGACGAACACATCGATTACCAAACAAGTTACAACAATTAAAATGAGTTCTGGAATGCAACTTGGCTGCTTCAGCTTCCTAGCTTCGATCACGTCTTCCTAATAATAATTTTGGACGCTCAATTGAATGATGTACCTGTAATATCTTCAATGTCAAGCGAGGATCAGCTGAATCAATCTTCTCTGTTTACAGCACTCTCATCTCCACTTTCTGCCTTTTCTTTTGCTTCTTGGATTGGGTCTCGTGGTTGGCATCTTAACCTACTTTGTGAGTATGTCTCAAGTTGTAAGAGCACCTCAAGGCCCTCCTACGATTTGAGATGAATGTGTAATTCTAGTTTGATGAGGATTTCTCCTAAAACTTAGACGTTTCCATTAATAAAATATCATTAGCTTTTCTTGAGGATTTGACAAGAATTGAATGTTCTATTATGTAAGACTTCTTGTCCTTCCGTTACTTAACCTATTGGATCACCTTCCAGTGCAATCACAAGGGTTTCTTATATGCAACTATGAAGCTATGCCAAATTCACTGCATAGCATTTAGTCGACTGACTCACATTTACCAGGTTGATGTACCAGTACAGCAAAGCTATCTCTACTATGCCTCAAGTATCAGTGATACAGATGATTCTCAGGTAGCTCTTTCTGCGGTTGATTTGTGACACAATGTAGACGGGTATCTAGACCTATTCACAGCACAAGCCCAGGAATGGTAGATAGATGACTGCAAGTGCTCAGCAGAGTTTTTTTATTGCAGGCTTCTGGTGCGTACATCTTCCGCCCAGATAGGGCTCTTCCAACTATTGTTTCGAGAGAAGTAAGCTGCCTGTATTACTCAGCTGTGCATGCTCTAAGTAATTCTTGGAACATTAAATAATACTATCCATTCGATGATGTCATCTATTAAATCTTTCCTAACAACAAGATAGGACAGATAAGACTTCATGACCTATTTCAACTCTCATAGGTACCCCTGAAGGTTGTTCGGGGTCCACTAGTTGATGAAGTGCATCAACAGTTCAGTTCATGGATCTACCAGGTCACTTGTTTGATAAATTAACAAGCACACATTGTTCTTGCTTATCCCTATGATTTGCTTGGCTGTTTCTCTTTCTTTTCAAGAACCTATGGGTTTTAGTTGCCATGGGCTTACGGAACTCAAGATACTTGAAGGACCCGAAGAAATCCAGAATCTAGATATTTCAACAAAGATCTAGACTGAAGCATTGTAGTTAACATTTGGCTTGAATAGCTAATCTACTGATCAGAAGTGTCGTTCATTTAACCAGAATCCTTGACGCAGAAAAAATGCTACTTGCTTATTGTAAGTTGGACATTCACGTTAATTGCTTAAGTTTTCAAGTTCGATCCGAGTTTAAGTTTGCTTTTGTACTCTGAACAAGGTTGCTACCTTAGTAAACAAGCAATTATGAGGATTTTGATTTTGATGGTAGAGAACAGGATGGTAATTTACTTCTATAATATCACCTTCTTGATTGCTATTTTAGATCAAGTATGTCAATTGACCAACTTCATTCCAAAACACTTGGAGCAAGCTATCATGACATTCTCGAGAAACCCTTTTTGCCCCATCTGGTATGCATTGCTGCTAATGAAGTGCTATATCTTATGATGTTTTGGCCTGGCTCAAAGGGAACACATGAGACAAATGACTTGATTCTCATACATCTCATTTTTCCTTTTTACTTAATCAGGTCACGAGATTATACAAGGACAAAGAGCAGGCTGATGTCGAATTCACAGTGAGTCACCCTTCTCTATATCCGTTGCCTTGTAAACTAAGATTTTTAACGTACGACAGAATTAGTAGATTTAGCAACAAAACAGTTGATTGGATTTCCAATGCTTTGCATGCAAAGTCCATCGATTTACCGTCACTAATGTCTACGTAATAAAGATTTAACCTTCAGTCTCCAAGAAAATCCTCCTAAGACTTCTTCCTTCGAACTTTAAAGATAGGACCAATTCCAACAGATGATGGAGTTGGAAAGGAGGTGATAACACAAATGACGGCAAATATGGCCACGGAGAAGACCTTCTACACTGATTCTAATGGAAGGGATTTCATAAAACGGGTAAACTCTGAAACCTACATTTCCTTTAGATGCCGCCTTTGTTTATCTCTCAAAATTATCAACATTCTCAACAGATGATCTCAATATTAGTACTAGCAGATGGAGAGCGAGATATGCTAGACTTATTATCGTATGCGAACTCTCTCTACTAAGCAACATCTATCCGAGTGTTTAGTTATAGCTTGTGATGTTCTTCAGAAATTTCACATTTCAAAGGTCGTTTCAAAGAAAATTGGTTCACTTAACATCAAATGACATTAGCTGGAATTTGCATTTTCATCATCAACTGAACTACATCTTCAGCGAAATGATGTGCAACATATTCTTCCAGTCACGGCGTAAAGTCAGACAACAGCCATCTTGCTAAATTCGTCCTACTCTGACCCGAAATAGTTAACTATGGTTCATGCAGGTGCGAGATTATAGACCAGATTGGTCCCTCACTGTTACGCAACCTGCTGCAGGAAATTACTATCCAGTAAGTTCTTTAAATATAACGATTTACTAAATGACTGTGACTAACAATACGGTGCTTGAACATATGAAATTATATCAACCTATAGCATAGACTCCTGAATATATTTTTCCCCTAAAAATGATCCTCTCTCCTACACTATGCCGTCAGATTAATCTTGGAATTTTCACCACGGACAACAAAACCGAATTCTCGGTCTTAGTGGATCGTGCAGTTGGGGGAGCCAGTATCAAAGACGGGCAAATAGAGTTGATGCTTCACAGGTTCGGCACGTCCTTTCCGTGCTCTGCCCCATATGAGTCCTTCCTTTCTTCACGTTAGAATTCTTTTACCTTCTCTTGCTTCATGCACCAGGCGAATACTTAAAGATGACAGAAGAGGAGTGGGGGAAGCTCTTGATGAGATGGTGTGCATTGTAAATAACAGTACGTGCAAAGGACTAACGGTGTGTTACGTTGCCAGAAGTTCTCTGTGGACAACCAATTGTTTCTCTTCGTTCATTTTTCCAAGTGATGTATTTTCAGGTACGAGGACACTACTACATAGGCATCAACAAACGGGGGACAGGAGCTCGCTGGCGACGGACAACTGGCCAACAAGTGTACTCACCTTTAGTTCTGGCTTTTGCACATGAGGTGGGGATTGAATGCATTAGTTTTTTGAGGTCTATGCTTAAGCCTTTACCTGAGCAAAAGATAATGACCCTGCAGAAGATGGAGGACTGGACAGCTTCTCATGTTACCATTGCGACTACTATGGATTCAAGTCACAGTTTACCTCAGAATGTTGCTTTGATCACTCTGCAGGTTATTCAGATTTGTCTCAAATACTGTCTCCCTCCCTCCTTTCCCCTGTGAGATTAATCGACCTTTCTCTTTTGCAGGAGTTGGATGATGGAAGTGCACTACTACGTCTTGCACATCTTTATGAGGTGAGAATCATTTTCCCTTTTAGCCCAAAAAAAAGAAGAGCTTTGTCAATCCACTTCATTTGAATTTAATGTCGTTGGTGATGTGATAAAAACTCCACGTGAGACCTAGAATCAACGGAAATATGAATCTTTGCAAACCCACGACCGTAATCTAACTATGGAGGCATTGCTTCTTGGATTGACTAAACTAACTCTATCAGGCTATTCACTTACTGCCGCACTTTCCATCAATTCGACACTCTCACAAGTGATTTTTTCCTACTTCAATCAAAAGAGAGGTGATTGATATATACCATATCGTATTCATTTCCATCTTTCTTGCTGTGAATATATCTAGCCTGGTGAAGATGCTGAATATTCGACCTTGGCTAAAGTCGATCTGAAGAAGATGTTCGTTGGAAGAACGGTACGTAAAGCTTTTACTGCACTAATGCCAAGGCTCTTCTTAGTGTCTGCCAACTGCACGAATTACTGTCTCATACTGATGGACATTGATAAATATGGCCATGACCACAGATAAAGGAAGTAAAGGAAATGAGCCTGTCTGCAAACCAAGAGAAGTCTGAAATGAAGCGGATGACATGGAAAGTTGAAGGGGAAGTCGTGGCTGAACCAACACCTTTAAGAGGGGGCCCTGTCAATGTCTCGGATCTTATTGTTGAGCTTGGTCCCATGGAAATTCGTACTTTCTTGCTCAAATTCTAAGCATTGTATATAATGCCTCTTTTCATGTAATCAACAACTTCCAAAGTCTCTTTCATACATTTTTTTCATGAAGATGTTAACCAGTACCCCAAAAGGGTACCACTTAGCTCAAGATGAAACCAATAAGTGCAGGTTTTTTCGGCTTTCCTAACAAGTGCAGTTACAGCATCAGTGAAGAGGAATGGTAGTTTAATTACTTGCTTAGTTTATTAAAGCAATCGGAAAATGGCCTTCACAAGTTTCCCAGCGAGTACTTGTCAAAGATTAATCTTTAAGGAGTACTCGCCCGATGATCGTCAGTTCAAATGTACACAACTGTGTCCTTCAGTGGTAGTTTTCTTCTCTGCTTTGGACTACGCAAAGAGTGCCCATCTCCAGGTTGCATAAGTTGCGAGAGATCAAGAAAATGAACATCTGAACTTACCTAGGAACAACTCATGTTTGATGGTGTGAGTGTCAAAAGCTTTCTGCACAGGGCAGAGGCAATAGAAAACTCCAAATGTTTTCATGACTCTGGTCATCATCAAGGTGACAAAATTCATTCATAACCTATTTAGGAACATGATTTCCATCTTGATTGGCATCACCAGAAACCATATTTTAGCTTCTGAGGAAGAGGAAGACGATCTCTCACACTCTCTGCCATGAAAGAAGAGTGTCATTTTACTAATTACTCGGTTCTTCTCTTTTTCTCACGTGATTATCGCTTCGTTTTATGATGCAACTGTAAGCGTAATTCTTATTCCTCTCCTTTTCTTTGCCCTTTCAATGTTGTCTGCAAGTCGTTCGACCAAGCACTGCAAATTTGATATCAGTGTGTGTTCAAGCTGAAAAATTACAGCGATGTTGCTTGGGTATGAGGCTGTTTCCTGGATTTCAGGGTTCTATTCATCTTGAGGGATTTTAGGCCTTGTCCAATCAAAAGGTCTCGTCTTGTTCTCCTGACGTCATAGCTCATGAGAAACCCAGAAAAGATTTCAGGTCGAAGAGAAGAAGCAGGCGGCTGCAGATGTGCTCGATCGGTACTCACAAAGTCGGTCATGGCCTGGACCGAGAAACCATCCGACATTGTGATTTGAGGCTGCATCTGATGAAGGTACCGAATTCCATAGATTCTAGAGCATAGTGCGATCGACTTGTCTTCTCCACCATAAGATTTTTGCCTGGACCCGGAGCAGGGACACGGTCGATTTGCTTCCAGATCGGCCAATTTCCATCTCGTTCTTACCTTTCTATTTGTTGGAATTGTTCAGGACATTTCTGAACTGCCTGCATTAGTAAAGAAAGAGCCATTCCATTCTCCAGCAAACTCCGACGCCGTGGGTGAAATCGTCGAGCTCTGGTACAGCTAGACTTGACAAGCAAGACGGTTCTCGAGCTTTATAGTCCATGGTCATCTGAAGCAGAGTTTCTGGATATTTTGCCATATAAGATGCAGGTTCTATCTTAATTGTTCTAACATATATATATTTTTTTGAGATAAGTGAATTAGAAGTCCTCAAATTTGTTGATAAAGTGCAATCAGCTAGACTAAGCTTAAACGCTAATAAAAGAATTCCCACGCGACAATAAATCGCTTATTCAAAGTGATTATTCAAACATAAACGCAATGCGGACTCACACACAGAATGCTAAAATTTTGCGCCAAGCAAATCGTTGCTTCAAATCAACAACCATCAAACCACATGACTTTACAACACCACAATCCACCATTCCCAAGATATTCTATAGCTCAACAACTTAAAAATCGGATTTCATGCGTAGCTTTCACAAAACAACGAATATTCGACCCAATTCCAATAACAATTCCGATTGGACGAACGATGAATGGACGTGAATATTTATGGGCATTGCGATACGAAGTTAAATCAGCTTGGCAAGTTCCCTGTGCCGTTCACATGTAAAACCCCCCGTCTCTTCTTCTCATTTCTTCTTTTAGAGGTGATTGGTTTCCTTTTCGGTCCAATTCCAAGGTGACATAGGGAACCGGACCGGGAGGACGGGTTCCCAAAATTGGGAACCAAGGACTGGACCAATTGGTCCTATGATTGAGAACCGAACCGGATGACCGCCAGCTCGGTCCGATTGAAGTTGGAACCGGTCAAATCTTTAAAGACTGAAGAGAGCAGCGAGATCCCCACATCCGGGCGGTTTGATTTCCCTTTTTATCGCATTTATTTATTTCCTCACAAGTTTCTATCGCATTAAAGGCATTAACTTTCGATCGGTCTCTCTCTCTCTCTTCTGTACGCAAACTCCCTTCCCCTCCTCCTTCCACAAAAACCACCATGACAAGTCCTCCATATTAGAGAAACGACGAAGAGACTCTACGCCTTAAATTCACTCTGAGCTCGCTCTCGAGCCCTCATGGATCCTTGTGTCTGTGGTGTCTCCTCCCTCTCAGCCCTCGTCGCTGTCCTCGACTCCCACTACTCCGAGCTCGTTGAGAAGGCCCTCCTCCGCCAGACCTTAGAGGATGCTGTCGGTTGCCATAGAGAGAGGGAATAAGGTGTGGGAGCCAAGACGGAAGAGCAAGCGCGAGAGGTTGCTTTTCTTTAAAGATTAAGAAAAAAAAAAAATGATCCGGTCCAGGCTGTTCCACCTCTAGAACAGGGAAGCGGACTGAAAATCACCGGTTCCAATTTTATGAAACTAGTAACCGGACCGGCCCCTTCAGAATTTATCCAAAACTGGTCGGTCCTGTCCAGTCTAAGCGGCTTCCGGTCCGAGCAGTCCTTGTTACTCATTCCCGTCTTCTTCTTTCTTTCTTTCCCCCTCTCTATCTCTTTCTTTCCCGAATTGCTCTCTGTCTTCTCTCTCTTTCTTTTATCTCGATGATCTCTTTTATTCTTTTTCGTTTGACTTTTTAAACTTCTTTTATTTTTTTCCCACCTTTGACTTTTCAAAACCCCTATCTTACACTCTCAGTCATCAATCGATCCGATTTCTTACTTAAAGTGTCTTTTGAATCGCTTTTTTTGAGTGTCTTTACTAACAGGGATTTTTCAGCTTACTGTGACAAAGGGAAAGTTCGGGTGATGCGCGGAAGTCCATTATCAAGTATAAGGGCTCAATTCCTTCTTTAAAAAGCACTGATTTTTGGTTGAATTCCACTTGCAATCCGAATTTTGTTTGTTGGACATAAGAACACCAACTTTCGCTCGGTTCCCAAATTTGTCCTCTGTCAGGTTTCTGTTTAATGATCCTGTTAAAGATCTGAAGTATCATATGTATATTTTTCTTCGTTTCTTTCCTTTATTTATTTATTTATTTTTTGGCCAGAATTTCTTTCCCTTATTTCACTTCATCTTCTTTATCGCAAGGACCATGGCTGCTCAAACTCATGAAGGGGGAGAGAGATGTACAGGTGGAATAACACGTCAATTCAGCAGCATCATTGGTTGGAAACTTGATGGGAGTTGGATTTGACTAACGACTGAATTTTTCTTATGAGACAAAAAAAAGGTTTTAAGTCAAAATTATGACACGATCTAAAATTGGTGCTTTTTAAAGGATTTGGGCCCATATATAACTAGAAAGAAGTTGTGTTTTTAACAGAATTTGCTCATGTAATTTCTGTAATATATGGGGTTTAAAACAAGAAAAGAAAATAAAAGACAAGAAAAGAAAAGTTTGAAAAGTCAAAAAGGGGAGGCTGAAGAGAACCGTGGAAGCTTCGGCAGTGTTTTAAAAAGAGAGAAAGAGGGAGAGAAAGAGAAGAGCAGCGGACAGAAACAGGGGAAAACGCAAAACAGGGGAGAAGAGAGAAAGAAGAGAAAAAAAAAAAAAGGGAAAAAGGAAAAAAAAATTTGGCGCGCTCGTGACCCGGACGCCTCATCAAGCCGACTCAAGTGTGTTTTGCAAGGCCGGTAAGAAATTGAAGCTTTTAATCACTTGCTTGAAACAATTGCCGCAATTAGGGCTCGGAATTCGGATTTCATGGGTAATTGTGTGGCGAAGCCCAATTTTTGAGTCGTTAAGCCGTAAATTTTTTTAGAAATGGTACTTTGGGATGTTGTGAAGCTATAGCATCTTTCGGATCGTGATTTGAGCTTGCGGTTTGTTCGGAACGGATTTTTGAAGTTGGAGGCGCAATCTGGTACTGTAGCGAACAGTGGCTTCGAGTTTCTTTTTTTGTTATTTCCGGTACTGTTTTGGAGTGGCCGAGTTGGGATTGTTGTTGTATGTTAAGAGAGCTTTCTAAAGACTATAAGACGGCTCGAAACGGAATTTTGTGGAGAAAGTTATGGCGTGACGAAGTTGGCGCATGGGCGGCGCCTAGCCGAAAATGATGGGTTTATGTTAAATTGTGAACTTTTGGGGCGCGTAGGTGTCGTTTATCGACTAATAGGCCTAGTATGGACGAGTTATTATAAGAATATCATTTTTACTCGGCTTTTTAATATTTTCCCGTTAATTGTTAGGAATCCGAATGCGTCGGTTCATGTGAGCGTCGTAGTTGATTTTTGGCTTTTCCTGGTGAGTGACACTATTTCTTCTTTGTATTTTAAACTAATGTTTTGAGAAACATGGTGGATTAAATACTCTATGAGTTGATAAAAATCATGTTTTGTTGCATAAAACAGGATCGAGTTATTACTGCCATTTTTGTTGTTCGAAAGGAATTATATTTTGACGTTGATTTGAATGGTTGTGTGAAAAAGGGATTTGTGAAAGCCTTTGTGAAAGAATCTTGAAATGTTGTAGAAAATGCTTTGATATTTATATATATCAAATTTGGAGTTGTGGTATGATTCTCTTTCTGATGTTGGATTACTGGATATTGTAATTGGTGATTGGTGCTCAATGTCGCTGTGGACCCTGAGGGGTGTGGGTATGCGCATACTATTCTAGGATATCCTTGTGGGCCGAGCCACCGGCTAATAATATGTGGAGACCTTGCCAAGGGGGGAATCTTGGTCGTTTTGTCACAGGCGTTACGCGTGACCATGGTTAGACATTTGAGCATAAATTGGTCAATGGAGTGGACCATTGACATGTGATTTGAGTTTGGTCGATGGAATGGACCATCGATGTGAGTTGATGAGATTAATCAATGGAATAAACCATTGATGCATGTTTTACGAGATTGACTAATGGACTCGACCATTGGTGCTTTCGATATTTGAATTATGATTTGGTATTATGATAAAGTGAGTTATGTTTGTGTTTTAAAATGTGCATAGTGATTTCTCGATCCGCTTAGAAGAAATGTGTTACTCATTGAGCCGTGGTAGCTCACTCCTCTCATCTAATTGTTTTTCAGGTTCTTCAGCGAGTCACGAATAGGCGTGAGCGTTCGTTCGGGGAGGACTTTTTTTGCTGGAAATTTTGGGTATGGCTTATGCATAGTTCATAAGTTTATAAGTTAGTCTTTGTAAAAGGTTTATGTTTTGATGTTTGTGGATTATAGATATACTCTGATATTGTAACCAATTGTCCCTTTTTGTCAAATATATATATGTGGATGTATATATGTTGATATTGGGTTGAATTTTTGGTTACGTTCAGGCTGCGTCCTTTGGAAAAAGGACGGC
The DNA here is from genome assembly GCA_016097485.1 of Eucalyptus sideroxylon x Eucalyptus melliodora. Classification (NCBI taxonomy): domain Eukaryota; kingdom Viridiplantae; phylum Streptophyta; class Magnoliopsida; order Myrtales; family Myrtaceae; genus Eucalyptus; species Eucalyptus sideroxylon x Eucalyptus melliodora. The sequence goes on from CM027833.1 coordinate 33,238,275, forward strand.
CGTGTTATGCCCCTTCTTCTCGTGAATCGGGGTGTGACAATTTCACATGGTTCAATTTCAGTGGTGCCCAAACATTTAACTCTATATTCAGGCCTCTTTGAGACAAAAAGTTAAATGTGTAGGGGGAAAATACCAAAAATAATGAACCAACGTTTAATTTTGTCAATGGTTTAAGGAGTATCGGATTTTTTTACATGCCATAATTGTCTTGTTTGACTTTCGCTTTGTCAGGTCATCAAAATATCAATCAATATCCTTGTCCGGTCCGAAAAGAAACAGACGAATATCTCCACGAGCGTCCCTCGCGACTTCTCTTTCCTTTTCTATGCATGACGAGGCAACAACTCATTACATCGACATGATTGACCAATTTCTCTTTTCACCTTCCATTCCAATCCGTCTTAATGTAGCTCAGAGTAATTTTTCGGTTTGATGTCCGCGCGCTATGATGCAGCCGTTAGATTTTGAGAAGTATCATGTTGTCTACCTCTCTATGTCCTTAAAATGGAAAAAGAGAGTTGCTCAGCATGGCTTTATTTTTTCCCAATAAATTTTCCATGCCTTGTGTTTTATTTCCTATGAGAGAGAAAGTATTCGGTGGTAAAATGATACCACAGGCTGACGGGACAGGCACCTGCGTAGCACAACCCAATTAAAAATTAGTCTCCCAAGTGACGACCAAATCGAACAAAAGTGAAAAATAAAATCTCGGCCTTTTTTTTTTTTTTGGTAACCCAAAGAATCCCCCCACGGCTAGCAGCTGGAGAGTAAAGCCTGGGGTGACACATAAGCGGGAGGACCCACCACTCCCGGCGTCACACTTAATTTCCAAGCGACTGTAAGGGGATTCGAACTCCTCCCTTTGCGTTAGGGGGAGAGAGCCTAAACCATCGCGGCTACCAAGATGGTGGTCTCGGCCTTCCTTTTTTACCTCTCCTTTCCTCCACCATCTGTAGTCGATTGGTAGATGGAGAGGTCCATGGTCAAGCCATCCCTCCGTCCTCGCCATGACTCGCAAATAGAGCCGCATTCTTTATTGTCGTTTGCGGCCATGCTCGTCCGTCGCTGGTTCTGGATTCCATGGCCCATGGCCAAGCCACCCCTTCATTATCGTCACCCGTGACCGGGCTCTTCCTGTAATATATGGGCTTTAAAGAAAGAAAAGAAAATAAAAGAAGAGAAAAAGAAAAGGTTGAAAAGTCAAAAAAGGAAGGCTGAAGGAAACTGGAAGAAGCTTCAGCTAAGTATAAAAAGAGAGAAAGAGGGAGAGAAAGAGAAGAATATCGGCAGAAGGAGGGGAAACGCAAAACAGGGGAGAAGAGAGAAAGAAGAGAAAGGAAAAAGGGGAAAAGGGAAAAATTTTGGCGCGCTCATGACTCGGACGTCTCATCAAGCCGACTCAAGTGTGTTTTGTAAGGCCGGTAAGAAATTGAAGCCTTTAATCACTTGCTTGAAGCAATTGCCGTAATTAGGGCTCGAAATTCGGATTTCATGGATAATTGTGTGGCGAAGCCCAATTTTTGAGTCGTTAAGCTGTAAATTTTTTTAGAAATGGTACTTTGGGATGTTGTGAAGCTATAGCATCTTTCGGATCGTGATTTGAGCTTGCGGTTTGTTCGGAACGGAATTTTGAAGTTGGAGGCGCAATCTGGTACTGTAGCGAACAGTGGCTTCGAGTCTCTTTTTTTGTTATTTCCGGTACTGTTTTGGGGTGGCTGAGTTGGGGTTGTTGTTGTATGTTAAGAGAGCTTTCTAAAGACTATAAGATGGCTTGAAACGGAATTTTGTGGAGGAAGTTATGGCGTGACGAAGTTGGCGCATGGGTCGCGCCTAGCTGAAATGATGGGTTTATGCTAAATTGTGAACTTTTGGGGCGCGTAGGTGTCGTTTATCGACTAATAGGCCTAGTATAGGCGAATCGTTATAAGAATATTATTTTTACTCGGCTTTTTAATATTTTCCCGTTAATTGTTAGGAATCCGAATGCGTCGGTTCGTGTGAGCGACGTAGTTGATTTTTGGCTTTTCCCAGGTGAGTGACACTATTTCTTCTTTGTATTTTAAACTCATGTTTTGAGAAACATGGTGGATTAAATACTCTATGAGTTGATAAAAAGCATGTTTTGTTGCATAAAACAGGATCGAGCTATTACTTGACATTTTTGTTGTTCGAAAGGAATTATATTTTAATGTTGATTTGAATGATTGTGTGAGAAAGGGATTTGTGAAAATATTTGTGAAAGAATCTTGAAATGTTGTAGAAAATGTTTTGATATTTATATATATCAAATTTGGAGTTGTGGTATGATTCTCTTTCTGATGTTGGATTACTGGATATTGTAATTGGTGGTTGATGCTCAATGTCTCTGTGGACCCTGAGGGGTGTGGGTATGCGCATACTATTTTAGGATATCTTTGTGGGCCGAGCCACCGGCTAATAATATGTGGAGACCTTGCCAAGGGGGGAATCTTGGTCGTCTCTTCACGGGCGTTACGCGTGACCATGGCTAGACATTTGAGCATGAATTGGTCAATGGAGTGAACCATTGACGTATGATTTGAGTTTGGTCGGTGGAGTGGACCATCGATATGAGTTGATGAGATTAATCAATGGAATAGACCATTGATGCATGTTTTACGAGATTGACTAATGGACTCGACCATTGGTGCTTTCAATATTTGAATTATGATTTGGTATTATGATAAAGTAAGTTATGTTTGTGTTTTAAAATGTGCATAGTGATTTCTCGATCCGCTTAGAAGAAATGTGTTACTCACTGAGCCGTGGTAGCTCACTCCTCTCATCTACTTGTTTTTCAGGTTCTTCAGCGAGTCACGAATAGGCGTGAGCATTCGTTCGGGGAGGACTTTTTTGGTGGAAATTTTGGGTATGGCTTATGCATAGTTCATAAGTTTATAAGTTAGTCTTTGAAAAAGGTTTATGTTTTGATGTCTGTGGATTATAGATATACTCTGATATTGTAACCAATTGCCCCATTTTGTCAAATATATATATGGATGTATATATGTGGATATCGGGATGAAATTTTGGTTACGTTGAGGCTGCGTCCTTTGGAAAAAGGACGGCCGTGTCATGCCCTTCTTCTTGTGAATCGGGGTGTGACACTTCCGTCGCCTGATCTAAAACCGTCTCCATCGCCCAACCCGCCACAACCTCCAACCTTGAGCACACCGCCCCCATCGTGGCCGCCACACGCAGCGGCAAGTTCTGAAGAACAGCCGCTTGAGAATAAAGACAATGGATCATGGATACAAGACTTTCATAAGCAAGGGAATCCAGAAAAAATTGATGGAAACCGCTTGAGGAGAATGCAACCGCTAGAAATCTCTAAAGGCAATTACCACACAATCATTATAAATACCATCAGTCATAGCTTCCACTTAAACTCGCGTGATCAATTAAATTCCGACGTGTTTCTTAACTATAGCTATCAAATCCGCCTTGTCAATTAAATTTTGACGCGTATCTTATCAAGTGTAACATTGTTGATTATATTCCGTCATGATGTCTTTGCATTCTCAAGCTTTGTCATCGATTAAATTCCAGCAAAATTTGTTTACGATTGGTTCGTTTATAATAATTGTACTTGCCAAACCTTGCCATTGATTAAATTTCAGCACGGTTGGCATTTGTGTAGTTTTATCTAAAGTGAAGTTGTTGATTCTCTCATTCACATGGATATTTCTTGTTTGGAGTTGGTGCAGAACTCGTCTCTTTTAATAAATATCGAATAACGACTTTTAGTAAAAACTATTTCGTCACCGGTGAAATTCCGCCAGAACAATTGGGATAGATGTTGCTGAGTGAAGAGAGTTCACATACAATAGTAAGTCTAGGAAATCTCGCACTCCACTTGCTCGTAACTAATATTGAGATCATCTGTAGAGAATGTCGAGAATTTCAAGAGATAAGCAAAGGCGGCATCTAAAGAAAATGTAGGTTTTGGAGTTCACCCGCCTTATGAAATCCTTTCCATTCGAATCGGTGTAGAAGGTCTGCTCCGTGGCCATATTCGCCGTCATTTGTGTTATCACCTCTTTTCCAACTCCATCATCCGTTGGAATTGCTTCTATCTTCAAAGTTTAAAGGAAGGAGTCTGGGAGGATTTTCCTGGAGACTGGAGGTTAAATCGATAGTACGTAGACGTTAGTGACAATAACTCGATCGACTTTGCTTGCAAAGCATTGGAAATTCAATCAACCGTTTTGTTGCTAAATTTACTAATTCTATCCCATGTTAGAAAGCATAGTTTACCAAAGCAACAGATATAGAGAGAATTCGACATCAGCCTGCTCTTTTTCCTTGTATAATCTCGTGACCTGATAAAGTGAAATAAGATGTCTGAGAGACAAGCCATTTGACTCATGCGTTCCCTTTGTGCCGATCCGAAACATCATAAAATATAGCGCTTGATTAGCAGCAATTCGGACCCAATGAAGCGAAAAGGGTTTTTCAAGAATGTCATGCTTTCTTGCTCCGAGTGTTTTGGAATGAAGTTGGTTAATGGACTTACTTGATCAAAATTAGCAATAAAAAAGGGGGCATTATAGAAGTAAATTACCCAACGTAGCAACTTTGTTCAGAGTACAAAAGCAAATTTAAACTCGGATCGAACGTGAAAACTTAAGCAATCAATGTGACTGTCCCAACGTTTGGTCAAATGAATGACACTTCTTATTAGTAGCTTAGCTATTCAAGCCAAATGATAACTACAATGCTTCTGTCTTAACTCCTTGTTGACATATCTACATTCCGGACATCTTTGCTGTTGGGGAGAACCGGGGACAATAATTCACCATGAGCCAAACACAATCCAGGATCAATTTCTCTCTCGAAACTAAATCAACCGAAATTCTCTTAATCCCCAGCAACAATCAGCAATATATAGCCTTATAATGCCGAAATGATAAGTAGATAAAACAAATAACGACACCAAAGATTTAATGTGAAAAACCCGATGCAGGAAAAATTACGGACCGCCCAAAAATATCTATTAATCACCAAGAATAGCAGGATGCACAAAGTATTATTCTCTAGTCACACACTAGAGTCTCCACATAAACATTACAAGTTCATTTTATCACCACAAAAGTAAATAAACATAAATGAGTTTATAAAACCCTAACCACAATAGGAGAATTCGGAGGTGGTTCTCGATGAACGAAAACCATCAACTCGTAGCCCTCGGTCTCACGAATAACATACTCCAATTTGAGCTAATTCTGTCAACATTTGGCCTTCGAATCGGGACCAAAAAGTTGCAGCCCCCTTCTTTTCTTCTCTTCTTCACTGTTATGACAGTTTTTTTTTTTTTTTTTTTTCTCTCTCTCTCTCCTCTCTTGTCACTTCTTTTTGGGCGCACACCGCAAAACCACCACTTCCATTTCTTTTTCAACTTTTGACTTTTCTCTTCTTCTTTTTTTATTTTATACATAGTTACATATTGGCTAGGCCCCACAAATAAGGAGGACCTAGCCAACAAATCTCCTCCTTTGCCTAATGTGGGAAGATCTATTATGCTCGCTTTCCTTCTGCAAGAGTCAAGCTTCATTACAGGCAATGCCTTGGTCATCACATCAGATTTATTGTTGTCGGCGTGAACTTTCTCAAGTAGGAAGAGCTTTTCTTCTAACTTCTCTTGGATCCAATGGTACTTCACATCAACATACTTCGATCTTGAATACAACACCGGATTCTTGGAAGATAATAGCACTCATGCTATCACAATATAGAATAAATTTCTTTTGCTTCAAGCCCAACTCTTGTAGGAATTTTTGCATTCACAAGAGTTCATTTCCTCCTTCGGTAATAGCAATATATTCGTCTTTTGTTGTAGACAAAGCAAATACATTTTTGCAATCTCGATTGCCATGAAACTGCTCCCCCAGCAAAGATCATTTTGTGACCCGATGTGGATTTCCGAGAATTAACATCACCAGCATAGTCCGCATCTGAGTAACCATTCAACTCAACTTAGGCTTCGCATTTCCATAACATAAGCAAAGTGTAGAAGTGCCTTTAAGATATCTCAAAATCCATATAACGGCGGTCCAATGTTCCTTACCTAGATTAAAGAGAAATCAACTCACAACACCAATTGCATGAGCAATATCGGGTCTTGTACAAACCATAACATACATCAAACTACCCACGGCCAATGCATAAGGAATTTTTATCATCTTTAACTTCTCTTTTTTCACTTGAAGGGCACTCAGTACTACTCAACTTGAAATGACCTGTAAATGGAGCACTTATCGGTTTACATGTGCTCATGTTGAATCGTTCAAGCACCTTATCAATGTATCTCTCTTGAGATAACCACAGTTTCTTATTCTTCCTATTATGAGTAATTCTCATGCCTAAGATTTGCTTGGTCGGGCCTAGGTCCTTCATTGCAAGACTCATATCATATTTCAAGCTCTTGATTTTCTTATCATCATGCCCAACAATCAACATATCATCCACAAAGAGTAAGAGAATAAGAAAAGTTTTATCCAAAAATCTTTTCATAAAGACATAAGAATCAAAATTAGTCTTACCGTACCCATGTTTTTCCATGAATGATTCAAATTTAATGTACTATTTCCTTGGCGTTTGCTTGAGACCATGTAAGCTTTTCCTTAATTTACACACGAGGTGTTCTTTGCCTTCAACTTCAAAATCCTCTAGTCGCTCCATATATATTTCTTCTTCTAGGTCTCTATGAAGAAAAGCCGTCTTTATATCAAGTTGTTAAATTTCTAAATTCAAATTGGTGGCCAACTCAAGAACTGCTCGAATAGAAAACATCTTTGAAACAAGTGAAAAAAAATCTCTTCCAAAGTCAATGCCTTTCTTTTAAGAAAAGCCATTCACAATAAGTCTAGCCTTGTATGGTGGTTGCAAACTATTTTCTTCCATCTTCAACTTATACATCCACTTATTTGTGAGTGTTCGCTGACCCTTAGGCAACTTCACCAATTCAAATTTGTGGTACCCTCGCCAATGCTCCATAAGGAGTAGGAACCACAACTTACAAACCTCAACCATATCTTCAGGAAGCTCGTATTTACAAGTCATTCCTTGATTACATTGGATCTTTTGAATACAATTACAAAGAACTCCATAGAGTTCTATGTCAAAAAAACAGGACCATTCTTGAAGAAGTATGGGATTATTTAATACTTGTCTCATGGGACCACTATGGTCTTGCACCCAAAGCTAGACAAACACTCGAGGAATTCAATCAAGCACAGAACCAATCAAGGACACCTCCATCACAAGGACAAGAAATGGCGGACCCAAACGATCCTGCATAGTCTGCACAGTCCTCTAAAAAATCCTATGCTTAAGCATCCTATGCCCAATGAGGAGGTCCTCTCTCTCAAGACCTCTATGATTAAGGACCTTTGTCCTTATCCCTTGGATTAGACCCCTCCTATCATGCTCAAATACCAAACTAGTCTCAGCTAGTTGTGTTTGCCGACACTCCAGAACCCTCTAGGACTCGTGAAGAAAGATCCTCCTCAAGCGGAATAAGCGTGTGAAATGCCATGATATCACAAAGAAGATTCACCCACGGTAGTCCTCTTGATCTGGACATTAGACTTGAACAATATTATGAGGAAGAGTAGCTTGCACGACATAACTCTAATAATCCAGATTATGACTACAACTCCCAAGATGGAAGATAGGCCTGCGGCAAGGTTACTGTAGCACAAATCACTGAAGCAAAATATTGTAATAGTAAACTTGGGAAATCACTATTTATGGTCACTGTTCATATTACCTAGAATAATTCCCGATCGAAATTCCTAGATCCTATGTGCTTTTCAAGACCCGTGAGTATGGTCTTTCATTTTTGTGGCCTCTTAATGCTTATGTAAGGTAAAAAGGATGTAATCTTTTGGGGCGGAGTCCCTCTAAGTAAAATGTGTGCTTGTTGAAATTTTCTCCATGTCTTCTAAACACTCATTTTTTTTCTAGCTTGGTAGGATCCTCTGATAAATGCAACTCGGTTAAGTTAGAAATGTTTCTATTCTGGCACTTTTGAGCGTCTCTGTACTCCGAACTAAATCTCTGGGTAGTTTGTAATTAAAAGGCAGTTCCTAAAAGGCTTGAACATAAGTTCGCCTGTTAGGGGATAGCATATCTGCTGCAACTGAGTTGGTCTTCCCTGGTTCTAAGTATAGAGGTAGAGCTTGTAGATTTGTTTGTTCCATGTGCTTAGATGGTGAATCCAGTGCTAAGAAGATTTTCTCATCATCATGGCTGATCTAGAAATTCTCAGTGCCCCCATTACTCTTACTCCATCCCCATCTTCCTCCTCTTTGTTAGAATTTCGTGTGTCAAATGCCTTTAAGATTGACTATCTTTATGAAGTCTCTCTTAGTGATGATTCGAAGATTTCGAAACCCAATTTTCTCTAATGAACACATACTCTACTTTTACTAAACCATCTTTATCTTTTTCCCCTATGAGTACTTTATTACTTTTCAAATCCTCTTAGAATTTCCTAAATAGTGGATCAAACAAGGATATTCTCACACTATTCGTCTTGCACTCACTTTTCATGGCTGAAAAGGCCTACCAGTTATGGCCAAAATGGCCCTATTGAACACTCGTCTCTTAGGATACTAGCACGCTTGTATTGACACTATCCAAACCACTTTGAATGCTGAGACAATCTTTGCAACATTGTATTCAAACTTCAATATTGTCCTTTCAGATCCTTAGCTGCTTTCCTTTTTGAAGGTCCAAATTCAGCTTATTGGAGCACCCTAAATAATTGATTCCATTATAGCAACCCTCCACTACTAAATGGTCTATTGAGTGTAGAATCATATCCTTGATCTTAATTTCTAGAATGGAAATGAAGATGCCTTGTTCATCTCCATAAAAAAAATGTCAGGCCTCCTGTATCTATGTCCCCAAACAAATCCTTAAAGAAAAGTTGGCTAAGCTTCTCCTAGAGACTTAGATTACCAACTACGAAAAGCTACATCAAAACAATAAACCTCTCCAGTCCTCAGATTCTAAGTTTGTGAGAAAAAAAGATGGCACTGTTGCCATCAAGTTCGGTAAAGAAAAAGAAGAAAGTCCTTCTATCTTCCAAACCTTATTCATGATCCAACCTTGTGTACCGAATCTGATCCCTGAGTTAGACCCAAAAAATCTTGTCAAATACCAATCCAGTCTATTACTACAAAGACTCTTATGGTCATTGCTTCTGAGATCATTTTTGCTAGTGTTCTTCATGTACAAATTCTTCAAGTGAAAAGCCCGAAATTCCAAAGATGGCTTATACTAGAGATATTTGAACAGAGACCCTTCCGTTGATACCCTCGGTAAAAGTATTAAGTTCCAATTTATGGTTTCCTATGCCCCATCTCCGCAACCTGTATATGCATCATCACCATCACTTTCAGCCTCATCACCTTCGCTTCCTTTCTCGCCTCCTTTCTCACCTCCTCATAAAAAACCAACCGTTTCCCCATTTTATAAACCGATCCTTAAGTGGGCAAAAAATAATTCATATCCACTTGAATTTCCTGGTGAAACATCATCCGGCCTAGAAACTCAAAAGAAAGCTAACCCTTCAATCTCCATGTTCCATGATACAGATTTTCCTCCCCTTGTGCGAGAAGGCTCCAAGCTTTCTTTTCCTATTGTTGAAGAATTTATTGATCCCCAGGGGAGATATCATCATATCCCAAAAATTTCTGCTCCAATTGATGTGGACGAACATAAAAGGCAAAAGAGAACACCTATTGCCGAAGATGTTCTGAACTGGCAATTAGAAACTCTCTTGGCATACAACAATGCTTTCAAAAAGATTGATTCTAAAATTGTTGATGTGCAAAGAGATCTCAAGAGATATGATGAAACAACCAAAAAATGCTTTCAAATTTCTAGAAAAGGCTTCATGCCTTGGAATTTGGACAATACTTGGGATATCATCATCTCAAAAGCCCAAAGGCTGAAATAGAAAAATTCAATAGGCAAATCCAATTCCTTGAAAAAGGAAGATTCAAATCTTCCGATCTATTCCCTACTTTGCCAATAATTGAGTATTTTCTTCCACCACCAAGCACTTCGATCTTTGCAACCATTGCAAAAACTTCTACTAGACGAAATGGCATTGATGTGGTAGAAATGCGAAATCACCTCAAGGAAATGGATATGCTAAGGAAGGAAAAGAAGAAAGAAAAGATTCCCGTCGAAGAATCCTCCAAATCCGCCAAGGAGGATTTGGACCAAATGATGTCGTCCAATCCATTATAATCATTTTTGAGAGACTCGAGCAATTCAAAGGAAAGACAGCTTGATCCTGCTACTTTGAAAGACAACTCCCTCCAAATTCGATTATTCCAATCAATTCGATTCAAGCTCAAAATCAGATTCAATATCTCTCTCATCTTCCTCTTCTTTTCCAATTCCCCCTATTGAGTCCTTCCCGATCATGCCAGCCACTTCTTCAACAATTATGACTAACCCACCATATCAAGAAATGGAAAAAAATCCCTCTGAACCAAAAGTTCATCAACCAAATGGCTCATACTAGACTTCTACTTTCTCCAAATAGTTTTTTACCCTCGATGATATTCCTTATTCCAAATTGTCAAAAAGATTTGAAGAATTTCATTCTTGGCTAACCACTTAAGCTCTCACCAACCATGATAAGTATGATGTCCTTTTTGAATTTGTCACAATGTTTACAGGTAATCTCAAATATTGGTTTCGAGCAAGACCAGGTGCATTTTCTACCCTTAGGAGATTTTGGCCAAGCTAGTTTTTCATCTACCACTTTTTCATTGGCAAAACTACTGACCTTTATGAGCTCAAAAGAAGAAAGTATTTTGAAAGAAAATACCATTCTCTCCAAAAAACATAGCTCGACAAGTATTATCGAGAAATGCTCAAACTCTTTTATGGCATTGGAGCCGATGCAAACCCGAAACAGTTTTCTTAACCTTCATCCCAGAGAGCGAGAGATCTTTTCTTAACAAGTAAAGGAGAATTGTGGATATTCTCTTCGGAGAAATACAGCAAGAGATCCATCTTTGCCTCGATGATTTGCGTCTTAGATGCCGGATGATGAAAATTTACGTCGAGACAATTGAGAGCTCTATGGTGCTTGTTTGCGCCAGGATTTGAAGACTAAATGTTCTAAAAAGGATTGCGATGACTCTTGTGGAAAACATTCTAGAAAGAAGAAGCATTTAAAAAAGTACAGAGTTGAAAGATCCAAGTATGGATCTAAGCACCTTCAACGAAAAAAAAAATGGCAATTCTTGCTAAGAAAGAAAGACTGCACGAACCGCAAGAAATCAACTTGATGCTTCATCTGCGATAGGAAAGGTCATTTCGTCAAGAACTGTTCTCAAGCGAAAAAATGTCAGAACCACTTGATACATCACATTGAAATTGAAACTGGTTTTTCTCTTGAAAACGATGATGTTAAATTATTGTTCTCCGTCGATGAAAATCCATCTGAACAGACCCTTAGTGTTATTCCCCATTATCAAACCCTAGTGAAACCAATTCTGATTCAAATTCCGAAAATCTTTTCCACATATCCCTCATTTTTGTAGAACACAACCCTAGTATATATTCTAGGTCAAGTTCATTGTCCTAATTTCTAGTTAAAATCTTCACTTCAAAATTTGTTAAACCAATCATTCATTGCCCTTATAGACACCGGTGCTAGTTCTTTGATTTTAGATACTAAAGTTCTTCCTGAAGAATACTAGACTTCCCATGTTCAGCATTTCAATTATGTTTCAAGAGATACTTCTTCCATAAATGTGCCTACTACACTAGTAACTATCAAGCTCTTCCCGCAGTGCTCTATACTCACTAAAATCTTTAGATCTAGTATTTCCAACAAAGATCCGATCATTGATTAAGACATTATGACCTAAATTTCTCAACTCCAAAACATATCCGGAAAATGTCTTAAGTATAAAGACCAGTTTTTTGAATTTGTCAATATCCAAAGGCTTTTCTCTATTCAAGTGAGTTTGCTGGATCCAATCATGCAAAAATTATTAGAATCATGTTCAGAATCCCATTTTGAATTCTCTAAAAAATACTCCTATCTTTTATGGAAAAATCTAGAGTTTTTTGTTTGCCTCCATTTTAAAAAGAATGAACACATAAATACTACCAAGGCCTAGTCACATGAGAAAGAACCCATAACATATTGCTTCTACTCAGGAATGCTTAGAGTTACTACAACAAGACCTTATTGAAATTTCAGATTGCTAATAGGCTTGTGAAGCTTTCTATGTTAATAAATGAGCTGAGTAGAACAAAGGAAAAATGTAGCTAGTAATAAATTACCAGCCCCTCAGCCTCTTTCTCCAAGATGATAAATTCCCCTCGCCCTCTCGAAATTCCATTTTTGCTAGATTATCCAAAGCCCACACCTATTCCAAGTTTGAACTCAAAACTGGATTTTGGCAATTAGGCATTAATCTTGTAGACAGGCCCAAGACAGGGTTCTGAATTCCAAACCAGCATTTCTAATGGAAGTTTCTCACTTTTGGCCTCAAAATAGCCAATTCCTTGTTCCAAAATGCCATGTGTTGCATCTTTCAACAAATACTATATAGTGCAGCAGGCTATATTGATGAATACTACTTTACAATCCTAATGAAGAATCACACCGCCGACGTTTCGAGCGGTTTGCAGAAATTGTGAAGAAGTATGGAATCATGCTTTCCCAACGAAAGATGAACGTTACTCAGACGAGAATTGAATTTCTCGGCATGCACCTTAACAAAGTTACATACTATTCAGGGCCACATCTTGCTAAGGAATTATTAAAACTCCCAGAAGATAATTTTACGACAAAATAAGTTTAGCAATTTCTTAGGATATTCAATTATCTCAAAGACTTTGTCCTTAACATTGCCAAATTGTTGATTTCGTTGCAATTGATGCTGAAGAAGAATCCTCCACCTTGGGATAAAACCCAAATCAAAGCCAGTCGCAAAACTAAAAGAAGTCATGCAGACTCTTCCTCCATTGCAAATTCCATCTATAGGATAGAGAGTCCTTCAAACTGATGTTAGTGATGAATACTGGATAGCTATACCATTTGAAGAAATTGATGGTCAACAACACATTTGCACTTACAAAAGTGGAAAGTCTTCCCAGGTTTAAATACATTATCATTCTACTTTCAAGATAATATTGGCAGTAAAGAATGGAAACAAAAAATTCGAATTCCATCTTATTGGCTATCATTTTCTAGTAGAATTAGAGATGGCATCATTTCCTTAGATGATTAAATTTAAACAAAAGCAGATTCCTCATTCTTAACTATTTCGATAGGCTGAATGGTTTTCAAAAAAGTCTTTTGAAACCAACTACATTGCAAGAAAGAAAAATGTTCTTGCTGACTGTCTCTCTAAACCAAAGGCACCAACATAAATCAACACGTACACTCTAAGGCATGCTTTTCCTTAACAAGAAAAGTACAAGATTGAGAGAATGCTAGATTAGCTAAGTCTGGATTATCCCTAGGAGATCATTGAACAAATCCAGAATGATAGCCTCACTGAAAATCTCAATAATCTCATGTGGCAATGTCATACGAATTATTTAGAATCCATGGAGGCTCAATTCTTTATTCCTTTAGATTAAACTCTAGGTATCCATTTATGCATCCATTAATCTGGAAGGAAGATGATTTCCCTAACAAACTTTGATGGTTATTATGGTACTTAACCAATAAGTACTTAATAGCTATTGAGTTTCTTACAAAACAGTTCATTCCCAAGCTAACCAGGATATTTGCACTTGGTTGTAACATTAGTGAAAGCAATAGAAACCTTCTGATTGTGCTCAACTGGTTTTATCCTTCTACTTGTTAAAAGCATCTCTTTCAACAAGAACTAAGAACTGTTCGAGCAGAACCAGAGACATACACCATTGTGTTTCTCTGTCAACCATGGGCTTTTATGCAAAATAATGGCACCCTTGAGCGTCTCTATATTTTAAACTAAATCTCTAGGTAGTTCGCAGTTAAAGGCAGTCCTTAGAAGGCTTGAATAGAGGTTCGCCTGTTGGGGGATAGCATATCTACTGAAACTAACTTGGTCTTCTCTGGTTCTAAATATAGGTCCCCTCAAGGATTTAAGCTCCTATTGCATGACTTTATGACACTCATCATTTCGTTCACATGACATAGCCTCTTCATAAGTTTCTGGCTCTCCTGCATCAAATGAGTAACACATACTCATGCGGCAAATATTTTTGAAAATGTCTACCCTCTCTTTTAGATTTTCTAACTTGAGGTAGGGTAGGTTGCTCTTGCTCAACTAGTTCAACTGGCTCAACTGAAGAATCAACATTATGTAAGGATTCACCATCTTTATGATTTCCATGCACTTATCCCTCATGATTTCCACCCATGATAGGAGGATTTAGGTTGAAACTAACGAACGTTAAGCTATATTCTTTGGTCTCTCTATCTTGTTGATGTCTTCAATAGTTTGATGCTCGAAGAACATCATATCTTGGCTTCTAATGACTTTCTTTGCAATAGAATCCCATAACTTGTAGCCAAACTCTTCATGTCCATAACCCAAGAATATTAACTCTTTAAACTTGTCATCAAGCTTGGATCTTTTATCTCTTGGAACATGCATAAATGCCTCGACAACCGAACATTTTTAGATGGTTGTAGAAAATATATTTGCCCCTCCAAACTCTTTACCGAACATCTCTCTTTAGAGGAATCGTTGGAGAAAGATTTATCAAGTCTACTGTTGTTCTCATCGCTTCACCCTAAAATGGCTTAGGCAACCTTGCATGAGAGAGCATACACCGAATCCAATCATTTATTGTTCGATTCATTCTCTCCGCTACTCCATTTTGTTGTGGTGTCTTGGGAACAGTCTTCTCAAACTTGATACCATCATCCCTACAACAAAGTTCAAACGAGCCTCTATTTTTACTACTGTTGTCAGCTCAAACACATTGACGTTTTTTCCCAATTTCTCTTTCCACATTGATATGAAATTGCTTAAAAGCCATAAGCAGCTAATATTTAGATTTCAAAGTAACAACCCACACTTTTCTAGACCAATCATCTATAAATGCCACAAAATATAATGCACCTCCAAAAGTTCTAGTATCCATGCAATAAACATCAATGTGAACAAAATCAATTACAATTGATTTTGTGTGAGTATATGAATTATGAAATGAGAATCTATATTACTTACTTGTAAGGAAATAAGTGCATTCTTTTAGATTTTTCTCCTTCAAATGTAGAAGATTCTTTCTAGCAAGAGTTTCAAACCCTTTCTTGCTAAGATGACCAAGCCTTATATGCTGTAAATCAACTGAGGAATCCTCCACTGTATTTATCTCTTCTTTAACCAAGTCAGTTTTCATGGTGTAGAGAGAGCATGTCATCTTACCCTTTGCCACTACCATGAAACCTTTAGGGCGCGCATGACAACCATTATGTTCTAGAAATAGTTTCTGGAACAGAAATATATTTTTCTATTTCTATTTCTAGAAGAGTTTATAAGCAAAAATAACCATTTGATAACGACACAAAATCTCTACTCTAAAAATAGAAATTGTTCGATAACGACATAAAATTTCTTCCTTTCGGACGGCGGCGACGATTGACGACCTTTAATATAAAAATAAAAATAAAAATGATTTAGTAACAAAAAAAATAATGAATAAAATAAAATAAAATAAATCAGCAAAAATAAAATAAAATTATCATTTTATTTTAAAATTAAAATATAAAAATAAATTTATTTTATTTATTCTATTTTATTTTATTTTACGAATAAATTTATTTTTAAAATGAATAAAAATAAAAAATGAAAATAATTTTATTTGGCAAAACACTCGAGGCAAATAATAATAAATTTATTTTTAATAAAAATAAATTTATTAAAATAAATAAATAAATTATTTTTAATAAAATTATTTTTATTTTTAAATGAATAAAATGAATAGATTTATTTTTATTTTTAATAAAATGAGGAGAGGTGGAGGAAGAGGAGGCAAAGACGTAGAGGAGATGAGGGGGGACTCACCGAAATTAGGGTTTAGTGGGAGAAATTATTTCGATTTCTCTTCCGAAATCGAAATAGAAAATTTTAGCTTTTGATTTCTCTTCCAAACCTATTTCTGGAATAGAAATCTATTCCAGAAATAGAAAAATTGAATAGGTTTATCAAACGGATTTCTCTTCCAGAAACAAGTCTGGAACAGAAAAATTATTTTTGGAACAGAAATTTTGGGTTGTCATGCACCCCCTTAGTCAACTTCCATTTGTCACCAAAGAAGGAATTGCAATAACCATCATCGTCTAAGGCACCTATGGAGATCAAGTGAAGTTGGATATCCAAAACACGTCTCACATTTTTCAAAAGCAAATTACATTCAACATCAGTTTTCAAATAAACATCTCCCATACCGATAACCTTAGAAACACCACTATCTCCCATCCTAACACAACCAAAATCACCGCCGCGATAAGAAGCAAAGTAATCGCACCATGAGATAACATGAAAAGAAGTTGTAGAATCAACAACTCACGTAGAGTCTTGGCATGTAAGGTTTACACATCCGTCATAACATACGAACGCAATATTGCCATTGGTTGCAACCATCGTAGCTTGTTTCTATTCTTTCTTTCAATCTCCACTTCTATCATGAGACTTATTTCTCTTCGGCAACGAGCACTCTTTTTTATAATGTCCTATCTTTCCACAATCGTAACACTTCACGCTCCTCTTCGATCTTAATTTTGACCCTCCTCTTGACTTGTGCCGATCATCATTTCTTTGAAACCTTCTTGATTGACTTCTCGCCATGTTTTCTATAACAAGGGCATCCAATGTAGAAGTATAATTGAAGTCTTTTCTTCTTGTTTTTTCATTGAACAAGCTTTCTTTAACCATGCTCACAGAAATCACACCAAAATGAGCCAAGTTGTTTAATGCCACAGCCAAGGTGTCCTAACTATCGAAAGAGGACCAAGTAATAAACATGTTTGCAATTCATCACTAATGTCAATTTCAAGATTTGCCAATTGATTTACACTATCTTGAAATTCACTCAAGCGTTTCGTCATGTTACTCCTCTCTTTGTATTTCAAATTCACAAGTCCTTTAACTAGAACAACTTTATTTTGTAGAGTTTTCCTCTTGTAGAGATCTTGTAATTTTTTCCACAAAGTGTCCACCTTTATTTCTCGAGCAATCCATTGCTAGATAAACCAACCATTTTTTGATTCATTCTCTCCCATTCTTTGTCTTCTTTATCTCTTTTGACTTCATCACCCTCGATCGGATCGAACAAGTCTTTATAATATAACACGTCTTCCATCCGAGACTTCCAAATAGAATAATTTGAGGTATTTAACTTAAACATGGTGCCACTAGTTTCTTTCATTTAATACTAGAATTTCAACCTTCACTCTAATACCGATTTATTAGGGAGAACTGTAGACAATAATTCATCACAAGCCAAACACAATCTAGGATCAATTTCTTTCCCGAAACTAAATCAACCAAAATTCTCTTAACCCCTAGCAATAGCCAGTAATATATAGCCTCACAATATGCAAATATAATGCCGAAATGATAAGTAGACAAAGTAAATAACGACACTAAAGATTTAACATGGAAAACTCAATGCGGGAAAAACCACGAACCACCCAAAAACATCCACTAATCACCAAGAATAGTAGGTGCACAAAGTATTATTCTCTAGTCATATACTAGTCTCCACATAAATATTACACGCTCATTTCATTGTCACAAAGGTAAATAAACATAAATGAGTCTAGAATACCCTAACCACAATACGAGAATTTGGAGGTGGTTCTCGATGAACAAAAACAATCAACTCGTAGCCCTCTTTCTCATGAACAATATACTCAAATTTGAGCCGATTCCGTAAATGTTTGGCCTTCGAATCGGAATCACAAATTTGCAGCCATCTTCTTTTCTTTCCTCCTCTTCTCCACTGTTACGGTAGTTTCTATTTTCTCTCTCTCTCTCTCTCTCTCCTTACTTCTTTTTGGACGCACACCGCACAACCACCACTTCCATTTTTTTTTTTTTTCAATTTTTGACTTTTCTCCAATTTTTTTATTTATTGACATATTTACATATTGGCTGGGCCCACAAATGAGGCGGACCCAGCCAACACTTGGGTCCTTCAAGTATCTTGAGTTCTGTCGGCCCATGGGAACTAAAACCCATAGGTTCTTGAAGAGAAAGAGAAACAGCCTATGAAGTCATAGCCTCATAGGGGTAAGCAGGAGCAATGTGTGCTTGGACTCAATTTACCAAACAAATGACAGTTGAGCATTCGTGTAATTTGGAGACTTTTGATCTTTTCCTGTTCGGTCTTTGCAATTGATTTTCAAGGCCGTCCTGATCATGAGAATTTGGATAGCCCATTTTTGCTCAACTGATATTGGAATCCTTTAGTCCATGGATTTGTTTGTCTTGTGCTTGTCGATTTCGTGGCGAATGACAGTTGCTTGATTAGATACACAATGCAAATCATAGACGTTCTGGAATAACTTTGGATGATCTATAGTTTACATTCATGGGGCGAGGTTTTCTAGTCTTGGACAAGTTTTCACCTTGCAACGAGGACACCTCATCCTTTAAGAAGTCAAGTCAATGTAGCCTGTAATTTAGGGAGTTTGAGAGTACAGCAGAATCCTTTATTGCTATAGTAGCTCTAAATTGCACTGATAGCACAATGAAATTTGTTTGCAATTCCTGTGATATTCGTACCTTTGAATTTGGTAGTAGAGACTTCACTGAAAGCAGATCATGAAGCTAACATTTTCTGTGCTCTCAGATATGCACGCATCATTTTCGCGCAAAGGTGTGTCCATGTTCTTTTTTAACCATGACGAGCTCGCTTACCTAAATGGCTCAGTTGCAGGGGTTGTCCTGTGACAGGGGCAATCTGGCAGGGCAGGAGAGGCCGTCAATGCCAATCTCTGTGTGCTTGGGATGCGAGGCAGCATCATAGGTAAGTCGGGATCGCCTTTGGCCGTGTTTTCTGGAATAACGAAGGTTTAGGGAGTGAAACCACCAATTCGTTCCTTGGTCTTGGGGGAAGTTTGGTTTTCCCAACAATTTGAGCTCCTGGTGAAAAGAATAGTCTCGAAGTATCTTATACTCTGTCGAACATGGCACGGTAATGCTTTTTGGGCCAAAGACAGACGGACAATGAGGCAACTTAAGGAGATCGATGAGAAGCAAACGGCACTCCATCTGAAAGACACTGTCCTTGCAGTGCCTGTTTCAGTCTTGGTACTTTCCATGGGCGAATTCCAGTTGGTTGCTATGGTTGGAAGGGCAAAGCTTTAAGGCGAAATGAATCGATACGTGCCGAACTGTGTAGTGCATGCTTGTTGTCTACTGGCAGAACGAATTAACACACTGAAGTCGCGACATGATCAAAACCACCAGAAAGCCCATAAATCGAGAATTATAAACCCGAGTACATGTGGTGATTGTTGATATTTAGAGGTGATTTTCGCTTTGTTAACATGACAAATCAGTTTTGGTGGGTCGAAGCGTTTGCTCATCACCGGCCGTGCTCTGTTGATCCGGTTTTCAAATTTAGGTCTCACTTTCGGGGTTGTGTTTCGTATCGAATCCTCTGTGCAGGCTATACTGGATAATTTTGACCAATGAGCGAAATGTTTATTTGACAAGAAAAGAAGGATCTGAAACCCCGAACCGGAGATCAGTACAAGAAACCCAAATGACCGAAAACCACAGACAATAAAGAAGAGAAAGACCAGAGCCAAACAGGAAGTAGAGGGAGGCTCTCAAAGGAGGAGGCGACAAGATCAACGGCGCCATGGCGAGCCAAAACCAAGACGCCCACGACGGCATGCAGTGTGTCCACCCATCGGGCCCTGACTGCGGTGGACATGATCTCGTTCAAGCGGAGCAAGTCCACGGTGACACGAGGCGGGGCATCAGGCAATTGCTGGACAAGGAGGCAAGCAACGACGACTTTAGCCTTAGGCGGCGAGGTGGCAGCTGCGGCCGACAGAAATCCAAGATCTCCACCATGCTAGGCAACCAGAGGGTGAACAGAGAAACCAAAGAAAGACGCGAAAAAAAGGAAGGAGGAAAAAACATTGCCCTGAAGGAAAATGCCCCCGTCATGGTTGGGGAGTGACATGTGAGATGCAAGCGCTCACCGGCCGGCCGGCGAGTTGTGACCCTATTTGAGACAGACTTACTCAACAACTTCAAAGACCATTAATTTGGAAGAATGACTCCACTTAGAATCCTCACATAGCACTTGGATGCTTACATGAATTCCCACTGTAGAAACAATTGAATAATATTGGGTTGACAGCATTCAGCACCGAAACGAAGGACAGAAGTTCGATTTCTAAAGCGAAACGGAAGACATAAAATCTCTCCGGCGCCAGAGAGAATCCCTGGCCAGACGGTGAAGCTGCACACGTTGACTCGTATGGTGAACGTTGGCGAATTTGCACCTGCAAATTCAAGAAACAGAGCATGAGATCAAAAACCCAAGCCGAAAGCACCTAAAATTTTTGGAGCGTTAAACTTAGAACGAACCGCAATTTATGTGATTTTGAGAGGAAAACAAAAAGGCCAAGACAAAAGACTCTCTTTTAACACTTGAACTTACCAGGGACCGAGAAGATCAAAAGGAGGAACAACAGAGCTGCTGCCAAGATTTTGAGTGAAGCCATTGGGTTAACGAATCTAAGAACGAGGAACCGAATCGAAATTCTGGGATACCACGCTTGCTCGAGTCAATTATCTCTTCCTCGCTCGCTAGCAAAATGCTCGTTTTACAAGCAGATAGGGAAAGAGAGAAGGGGGGAGAGAGAGAGAGAGTTTGAGGACTCGGAGTGGAAGGGTGAAGGTGAAGAGAGGGCGGGGAGGTTGCTATTTGTGCAGGCTCTGCGTTGGGCGCGGCTACAGGATGATTCGTTAAAAAGCTCAACAATCATAGGTCTCGCAGACCTTGGCGATGGCGATGGCCTTGTAGTCTTTCGATTCTACTTGACTTTTTTTCTTTCTTTTTCCCATTTTCATTTTTGGTTACTTGTGGTTTTTTGGTACCTTTTGCCTGGAAATTCCAGACGGAGGAGGGATTTACGAAAGAGCCCATGGTCAAGCTCAACAATCATAGGTCTCGCGGACGATGGCGATGGCCTTGTAGTCTTTTGATTCTACTTGACTTTTTTTTTTTTTTTCTATTTTTCCCATTTTCATTTTTGAACTTGTAGTCTTTCGATTCTACGTGACTAGGTAGAATCGAAAGACTACAAGTTCAAAAATGAAAATGGGAAAAATAGAAAAAAAAAAAAAAAAGTCAAGTAGAATCGAAAGACTACAAGGCCATCGCCATCGTCCGCGAGACCTATGATTGTTGAGCTTGACCATGGGCTCTTTCGTAAATCCCACCTCCGTCTGGAATTTCCAGGCAAAAGGTACCAAAAACCACAAGTAACCAAAAATGAAAATGGGAAAAAGAAAGAAAAAGTCAAGTAGAATCGAAAGACTACAAGGCCATCGCCATCGCCAAGGTCTGCGAGACCTATGATTGTTGAGCTTTTAAACTAATCTTCCTGTAGCCGCGCCCGACGCACGGCCTGCATAAAAAGCAAGCTCCCCGCCCTCTCTTCACCTTCACCCTTCCACTCCGAGTCCTCGCACTCTCTCTCTCTCTCCCCCTTCTCTCTTTCCCAATCTGTTTGTAAAACGAGCATTTTGCTAGCGAGCGAGGAAGAGATAATTGACTCGAGCAAGCGTGGTATCCAGAATTTCGATTCGGTTCCTCGTTCTTAGATTCGTTAACCCAATGGCTTCACTCAAAATCTTGGCAGCAGCTCTGTTGTTCCTCCTTTTGATCTTCTCGGTCCCTAGTAAGTTCAAGTGCTAAAAGAGTCTTTTGTCTTGGCCTTTTTGTTTTCCTCTCAAAATCACATGAATTGCGGTTCGTTCTAAGTTTAACGCCTCCAAAAATTTTAGGTGCTTTCGGCTTGGGTTTTTGATCTCATGTTTCTGTTTCTTGAATTTGCAGGTGCAAATTCGCCGACGTTCACCATACGAGTCAACGTGTGCAGCTTCACTGTCTGGCAGTGGATTCTCTCCGGTGCCGGAGAGATTTTATGTCTTCCGTTTCGCTTTAGAAATCGAACTTCTGTCCTTCGTTTTCGTGCTGAATGCTGTCAACCCAATATTATTCAATTGTTTCTACAGTGGGAATTCATGTAAGCATCCAAGTGCTATGTGAGGATTCTAAGTGGAGTCATTCTTCCAAATTAATGGTCTTTGAAGTTGTTGAATAAGTCTGTCTCAAATAGGGTCACAACTCACCGGCTGGCCAGTGAGCACTTGCATCTCACATGTCACTCCCCAACCATGACGGAGGCATTTTCCTTCAGGGCAATGTTTTTTCCTCCTTCCTTTTTTCGCCTCTTTCTTTGGTTTCTCTGTTCACCGGTTGCCAAGATGGCGGAGATCTTGGACTTACGCCGGCCGTAGCCGCCACCTCGGCGCCTAAGGCTAAAGTCGTCATTGCCCGCCTCCTTGTCCAGCAATTGCCCGATGCCCCGCCTTGGGTCACCGCGGACTTGCTCCGCTTGAACAAGATCATGTCCACCGAGGTCATGGCTCCAACGGGCGGACTCTCCGAGGTTGGCACAGAAGGGGTGGTCGACACACTGCATGCCGTCGTGGGCGTCTTGGTTTTGGCCCGCCACAGCGCCGTTGATCTTGTCGCCTCCTCCTTTGAGAGCCTCCCTCGCTGGTTTTCTACTTCCTGTTTAGCTCTGGTCTTTCTCTTCTTTATTGTCTTTGTGGTTTTCGGTCATTTGGGTTTTGCTTTGGATCGTTTCTTGTACTGATCTCCGGTTCGGGGTTTCGAGATCCTTCTTTTCTTGTCAAATAAACATTTCGCTCATTGGTCAAAATTATCCAGTATAGCCTGCATAGAGGATTCGATACGAAACACAACCCCAAAAGCGAGACCTAAATTTGAAAACTGGAGCAACAGAGCACGGCCGGTGATGAGCAAACGCTTCAACCCACCAAAACTGATTTGTCACGTTAACATAGTGAAAATCACCTCTAAATATCAACAATCACCACATGTACTCGGGTTTATAATTCTTGATTTGTGGGGTCTCCAGTGACTTTGATCACGTCGCGACTTCGGTGTGTGTTGATTCGTTCGCGGTACACGACAACATTGCACTACACGGTTCGGCGCATGTTGATTCATTTCGCCTTAAAGCTTTGCCCTTCCAACCGTTGCAACCAAATGGAATTCGTCTATGGAAAGTGTAATATTATGCAATAATGTAATATTATGTTAGTGGGCCCCAAAAGAAGAAACTGAAAAAGAAACCGAAAAGTTAGTAAAACTGAAAGGAGAGGGGAGAAGGCTCGGCTAAATAGAAGTTGAGGGGTCCTCTACCAAAAAGAAAAGAAAGAAAAGAAGAAGAAGAAGAGAAAGGGGGAAGAAGGAAAGGAATCTTGGCAAGCGCACGTCTCGGATGTCTCGCTAAGCCGACTCGACTCCATAACACAGCACCCGGTAAGAGATCAAGCCCTCGTTTGTCCGATTGAAGTAATTTTTGGATTTAGGATTTAAATTCGAAATTTTTGGAAAACTGAGCGGCGAAGTCTAATTTTGGAGTCGTTGAGCCGCGTATTTTTGCAAGAATGATAATTTAGGGTGTTGTGGAGCCGTGGGATTTTACGGATCGTGATTTGAGCTTATGGTTTGTCCGAAACAAAATTTCAAAGTTTCCCGCGCACAATGAACAGTACGCGTCCAGCAGCTTTGGGCCCGTATTTTGTCATTTTTCGGCTTGATTTTGGGACGGTCAAGTTGAGATTCTTGTGATATGTTTCAAGGGCTCTTTATTGAATATAAGTACGTCCGGATCGGAGTTCGGAAGAGAAAGTTAAGGCGCAATCAAGTTTTGCACTTAAATTTTGTGTTGCGAATGGCTTGAACAATCGCTTTGGTTATGCGATTCGTTAGCGCGTAGAAGTCCTTTTGTTAGAGTTAAGGTGTAATGTAGTTGTTTCGAAGTAGAGACAGAGTTTTATTAGATTTTAACATTTTTCTCGGTTATTTGTTAGGACCTTGAATTCGACGATACGAGTATCGTTTGTCGTTTGGTCGTCGACGACGAGGTGAGTGGTACTATATCTTCTTTGGTTTTATAAAATCATGTCTTGAAGTATATATATGTATATATATTGAATTGAGAAGAGCATTTTTATTGCATAAAAGCCAGATCGAATAATTGCTACCCTTTGGTTGATTGTGAATCTTTGAAAAGCATGTTATATAAGGTTTGTGGAGAAATATATATGAAATTACTTTGCGACTGATTTGTGGAAAGATTTATGATGATTTGAGAAACAAATATGAAAATGGATGATGGGCTATGTTGCAAAATGTTATTTGTTTGGTTTGAGATATTGATTTTTGGATTGGATTTCTGGTATTGGAGAATGGTTATTTATGCTCAATATGACTGTGAATCCAGTGATGGGTTTTTGGGGTATGCATACCAGGTTTAGGATATCCTTCTGGGCCTAGCCACCGGCTTTGTAGGTGGAGACCTTGCCAAGGGGAGAATCTTGGTCGCCTTGTCACAAGGCGTTGTGTCGTGACCATGGTTAGTTATTGAGCAAAGATTGATCAATGGATAGACCATTGATATGTGTTTTTGATGGCGATTTAAATGAGTTTTCCATATTAGTATAAAGCTTTGATAATGAGAAATAACTTTTATATGATTCGATTTGTATTTTATATATTGAATCGGCATTATGGAATTTGGTATTGTTTTGTATACATGCATAGTGGTTGTTCGATCTGCTTAGAAGATATGTACTACTCACTCGAGCTGTGGTTGCTCATCCCATTCCTCCTTTAATCTTTTCGGGCTCCTCGGCTAGCGGCGATTAGAGCGAGTGCATAGTCGGTGGGAGCTTTTGGGGAGTTCTATTTTGTTTTTGGTATGGTTCAAGGAAGTGGTGCAAATAATATTTACTAGTAGTTGGATCGTTTGAGTTTTAAACATATATCTCTTTTTCTTTTGGTGGATTATAGAAACTCTGATGTTGCAACCAATTTGTTGGTTTATCTGATATATATATATATATATATATATATATATATATATATATATATGGTTTGAGATATATATAAGTTGATATCAGTTTATTGGTTGTATTTGAGGCTGCGTTCTTTGTAAAGAAGGACGGCCATGTCATTCCCATTCTTTGTGGTTTTGGGGTGTGACAGAAAGTACCAAGATTGTAACAGGCACTGCAAGGACAGTGTCTTTCGGATGGAGTGTCGTTTGCTTCTCATTGATCTCCTTAAGCTGTCTCATTGTCAGTCTGTCTTTGGCCCAAAAAGCATTACCGTGCCATGTTGTTCGACAGAGTATGAGATACTTCGAGTCTATGTTTTTCACCAGGAGCTCAGATTGTTGGGAGAACCAAACTTCTCCCAAGACTAAGGAACAAGTCGGTGGTTTCACTCCCCAAACCTTTGTTATTCCACAGAACATGGCCAAAGGCGATCCCCACTTACCTATGATGGATGCCGCCTCGCGTCCCAAGCACGCAGAGATTGGCGTTGCACGGTGCTTCGCAGAAACATTGCAAAGCTCTCCTGCCCTGCCAGATTGTCCCTGTTGCAGGACAAAACCTGCATCTGAGCCATTCAGGGAAGTGAGCTCGTCATGGTTCAAAAAGAACATGGACACACCGTTGCAGCACATGTCCGAGGACACACCTCTGCGCCAAACTGATGTGTGCATGTCCGAGAGCACAGAAGATGTTAGCTTCATGATCTGCTTTCAATGAAGTCTACTACCAAATTCAAAGATACGAATATCATAGGAATTGCCAACAAATTTGATTGTGCTATCAGAGAAATTTAGACCTACTAGGATGCTGCTGCACTCTCAAACTCCCTAAATTACAGGCTACATTGACTTGACTTCTAAAAAGATGGGATGCCCTCGTTACAAAGTGAAAACTTGTCCAAGACTAGAAAACCTCACCCCGTGAATGTAAACTCTAGATCATCCAAAGTTATTCCAGAATGTCTATGTCATTCTTCATTCATCAAGAACCCAAGATTTGCATTGTGTGTCTAATCAAGCAATTGTCATTCGCCATGAAATCGACGAGCACAATACATACAAGTCCATAGGCTAAAGGATTCCAGTATCAGTTGAACAAAAGTGGGCTATCCAAATTCTCATGATCAGGACGGCCTTGAAAATCAATTGATACTAGAAAGGGCCTCTTTGTCGGTGAGGGGAGGACCGACAGCTACCAAATGAGGAAAAGGGTACCGTCAAAGTTAGGAGATAACATATGATGATGAAAATACACGGTGACGCACCCAGCATGTTGGAGGAAGCTACCATTTTGAATTGTTCTCTTTTCTCTTTTCACATTGTAAAAAAATGGAGGGGCAGAATCGTGGCTAGCCCACATGGAGTTGTTTTCTAGGAAAGATTATTTGGAACTAAAATGCAGATTTCGATTGTTTAAATACTTTATCCCAACATTCTAATGTTGAAAACCTTAATCTAATGTTGAAAACATTTGGAATTGTTCTCTTTCATATATTATCGGCTCTTCTATCAGCAATGACACCGCACGCATGTTTAATCTAATGTTGAAAACCTTAATCTAATCCAATCCACCTAAATTGCTGTTGACCTTAATCTAAACCAATCCACCTAAATTGCTCTAATGTCAACATTAGATTAAACATCTGTGCGATGTCATTGCTGATAGAAGAGCCGATAATATATGAAAGAGAACAATTCCAAATGTTTTCAACATTAGATTAAGGTTTTCAACATTAGAATGTTGGAATAAAGTATTTAAACCATCGAAATCTGCATTTTAGTTCCAAATGATCTTTCCTAGAAAACAACTCCATGTGGGCTAGCCACTATTCTGCCCCTCCATTTTTTTACAACGTGAAAAGAGAAAAGAGAACAATTCAAAATGGTAGCTTCCTCCAACATGCTGGGTGCGTCACCGTGTATTTTCATCATCATATGTTATCTCCTAACTTTGGCGGTACCCTTTTCCTCATATGGTAGCTGTCGATCCTCCCCTCCCCGCCAAAGAGGCCCTTTCTAGTATCACCAATTTCATGCTCTTTTTTTAATACTAGAAAGTCCTCCTTCTTTCGTAAATTCAGCACAGTGCCGCACCATAAGCTCGCCCCATAAATAGCTAGCCCAGCCCCCCTCTCTTCACCTTCACCCTTCCACTCCGAGTCCTCAATCCGAGTCCTCGCACTCTCTCTCTCTCTCTCTCTCCCCCTTCTCTCTTTCCCTCTCTGCTTGTGAAACGAGCGTTTTGCTAGCGAGCGAGGAAGAGAGAATTGACTCAAGCAAGCATGGTATCCAGAATTTCGATTCGGTTCCTCATTCTTGGATTTGTTAGCCCGATGGCTTCGCTCAGAATTTTGGCAGTTGCTCTGTTGTTCCCCTTTTGATCTGCTTAGTCACGGGTAAGTTCAAGTGTTAAAAGAGTCTTCTTTTGTCATGACCTTTTTGTTTTCTTCTCAAAATCAGAGCAATTTAGACCTACTAGGATGTTGCTGCACTCTCAAACTCCCTAAATTACAGGCTACATTGACTTGACTTCTAAAAAGATGGGATGCTTTCGTTACAAAGTGAAAACTTGTCCAAGACTAGAAAACCTCACCCCCGTGAATGTAAACTCTAGATCATCCAAAGTTATTTTAGAATGTCTGTGTCATTCTTCATTCATCAAGAACCCAAGATTTGCATTGTGTGTCTAATCAAGCAACTGTCATTCGCCACGAAATCAATGAGCACAACATGTTGGGAAAATATGGTTACGAATTGAGTAAAACAATGAAGTCAGATCTTTATAGTATTCAAGTCGAACTTTGAGGCATGATATCACTTTCTTTAAGGATTTATTTGTCCCACAAAGTCGCTAATGGTCATTAGCAAATTTCCTCTAGGATACAACAAAGTCTCAAATGAGAATACTAGATAACAATTCTAGTAATTCTCTAAGATCTCTTTAGGAAACAATTAGAAAGGATGGCTGTAGTTTTTCAGAAAGAACATTCGAAAAGATAAAAATGATCGGACTCTGTTCTTCCGAAAACTGACATGTATATGTCACGGGCCGATCGATTGGGATCGTGACCGTGCGGCGACTCGGGCACTTTAGGATTGGGATGGATCGCCGAAGCACCTAAGCCAAGCCTTTCACAGTCGAACGCTCACTCGCTCGCCTTACCCGGATTGTAGAGAGGGAAAGAATCTAGAGAGAGGAGCTCTGGAAAGAAGACTTGCTTTGTATTGCGGAAGTAGTGGATGATTACAAGTGAATGAGGACACCCCTTTTTATAGTTGAGGGCCTCGGATTACATCCATTGATCTAGTATTCTACCGGCGGTCGAGATCGTACCGCCTCAACTACCGGCATAAGTGCCAACTACCGTCTACCAACATAAATAATGGAACGGAATACCGTAATCTTAGTCTAATGACATCTCTGCCCGTCCTTGCAGGTCGGAGAGTAGGCTTGGTGGGAATCCGAGTGAGAGCAGAAGGTCCACGGGCGAGTTGGGGTCGACTCTGGGGAACCTCTCGGGTCGTCCATCTTTCGGCCCGTGACATATACATATAAAACACTCTTAAAACACAGGCAATTTTTCGTGAAAAATTGCAAAAAATGAACAAACGTGTCCTTTCGAAAATTGTTCGAATGAACAAAGGCGTCCATTCATAAGAAGTTAAAAAACGAACAAATACAACTCTTCGAAAAAGGTTGCAAACTGAACAAGTATCATTTTCAAAGGTTGTCTTGAAAAGATACAAATAAAATTCGGAATAATACTAATAATTTTTTTAAATAAATAAAATTTCAAATTATTATTATTATTATTATTATTATTATTATTTAAATAATTTCCGAAAATTCTCAAAAACAAAAAACAACCTTTGAATTTAAAGTTAATAAGATAACCATATGAAAGAAAAGAAAAAATAATAAAAAATAAAATTGGAAAGGGATTAGTGCTAATTAAACCGCTAAGTGCTAAGTGCGCCAAATAATCGCGCACCTGCACGTGGATATGATGGGGTCTAGCCCCACCCAATCATTCCTTTAGGTACATAAAGGAAACCCCACACTTATTAATTGGCCCATTTCCTCCCATTTTTCCTATATGGGACAAAGAGAAATGCACTTAGTTTGTTTTACAAACAAACTTCTAACAATCCCCCACTTTGTTTGTAAAACAAAAATTTAAATTTAAAATCGTACAACCAAAACTTCAGTAAGATTAATATACATACATAAAGGTCTCTTTCAAGTTAAACATTTACTCAGTGTAAGTATATTAAAACTCTATCAAAGTGACAAGTAGCTCGGCTTTAAACTTATACTTTTATGTAATAGAACCGAACATACCGCATTTACACTAACATTTTGTTTTAACGAGAAGTCCTATATTATTCTATATTATTATGGCCTTGTGCTTGATTCTATTTCATGAGCTCTCTAGAAAGCAACCCTAACTTTCATAAGAAGCGGCACCACTTCTAAGCTCATATAGGTGAAGTATCTACCATGTGTTTCTGTTATTATCAACACATTACAAATTTGTATTATACTTCATTAAGAATTCGATTCAAGCTACAAAACGTAATGGACGATACTAATTTCACATATCAAGGCTATGTCAGTATTAAACAATCACATTCAATAACCTGTTCTTACCCAGCCCCATTTCTTGTGAGGTCATTATTACCATGCGTCTTGGTAAAGACTTCGTCAAAGGATCAGCAAGGTTATTACTTGACCTCACATGGACAATTGTTATGGTACCATCTTTAATCAATTGTCTTACATATTCATGTATTAGATTAATATGTCTAGACTATCCAACAATAAATTCCTAATCCATTTAGCCTCTTTTCCCAGTTGGCCAAGAAAGAGCATGTCTAGACTATCAAACAATAAATTCCTAATCCATTTAGCCTCTTTTCCCAATTGCCTAAGAAAGAGCACCTCCAGCTAATGTGAATATCCATCTAGAAGTGGAATGCTTATCTCCACACTTATAATCCAACTAGCATCGGTGTATCCACGTGGGTATGATGGGGTCTAGCCCCACCCAATCATTCCTTTGGTTACACAAAGGAAACCCCACACTTATTAATTCGTCCACTTCCTCCCACTTTTCTTATGTGGGATAAGGAAAATGCACTTAGTTTGTTTTTACAAACAAACCTCCAACACAACACATACAAGTCCATAGGCTAAAGGATTCCAATATCAGTTGAACAAAAGTGGGCTATCCAAATTCTCATGATCAGGACGGCCTTGAAAATCAATTGCAAAGGCCGAACAGGAAAAAGATCAAAAGTCTCCAAATTACACGAATGCTCAACTGTCATTTGTTTGGTAAATTGAGTCCAAGCACACATTGCTCCTGCTTACCCCTGTGAGGCTATGACTTCATTGGCTGTTTCTCTTTCTCTTCAAGAACCTATGGGTTTTAGTTCCCATGGGCCGACAGAACTCAAGATACTTGAAGGACCCTAAGATGTCCAGAATGTAGACATGTCAACAAGGAGTTAAGATTGAAGCATTGTAGTTAACATTTGGCTCGAATAGCTAAGCTACTAATCAGAAGTGTCATTCATTTAACCAGACGTTGAGACGGTCACATTGACTGTTTAAGTTTTCAAGTTCGATCCGAGTTTAAGTTTGCTTTTGTACTCTGAACAAAGTTGCCACCTTGGTAGACAATTATGAGGATTTTCATTTGACCGCCCCCCCGGGGGGGGGCGGT
This sequence comes from Eucalyptus sideroxylon x Eucalyptus melliodora, assembly GCA_016097485.1. Taxonomy (NCBI): domain Eukaryota; kingdom Viridiplantae; phylum Streptophyta; class Magnoliopsida; order Myrtales; family Myrtaceae; genus Eucalyptus; species Eucalyptus sideroxylon x Eucalyptus melliodora. The sequence continues at coordinate 33,269,205 of CM027833.1, forward strand.
GGTGTTCTGCTTTTATTTAATTCTATGATGCCCCCTTTTTTATTCCTAATTTAGACCAAGTAAGTTGATAAACCAACTTCATTCCAAAATACTTGGAGCAAGAAAGCATGAGATTCTTGATTAACCCTTTTTGCCCCCATCGGGTACGAATTGCTGCCAATCAAGCGCTCTATTTTATCATGTTTTAGACCGGCACAAAGGGAACGCATGAGACAAATGGCTTGCTTCTCAGACATCTCATTTTGCTTTTTCACTTTATCAGGTCACAAGATTATACAAGGACAAAGAGCAGGCTGATGTTGAATTCGCAGTGAGTTGCCCCTCTTTGTATCTGTTGCTTTGGTAAACTATGCTTTTTAACATGCGATAGAATTGGTGAATTTAGCAATAAAACAGTTGATTGAATTTCCAATGCTTTGCGTGCAAAGTCGTTCGGTTTATTGTCCCTAATGTCCACGTAGTAAAGATTTAACCTCCAGTCTCCAAGAAAATCCTCCTAAGACTTCTTCATTTGAACTTTGAAGCTAGGACCAATTCCTCAAGATGATGGCCAAGGGGCAGACCTTCTACACCGATTCTAATGGAAGGATATCATAAAACGGGTAAACTCCAACACCTACATTTCCCTCAGATGCCACCTTTGCTTTCTCTTGAAATTATCGACATTCTCGACAGATGATCTCAATATTAGTACTAGCAGATGGAGAGCGAGGTTTGCTAGACTTATAATTGTATGCAAACTCTCTCTACTAAGCAACATCTATCCTAGTGTTAAGTTGTAGCTTATGATGTTCTTCAAATGTTTCACATTTCAAAAGTCGTTTAAAAAAAAAAGTTTGGTTCACTTGACATCAAAAGACATTAGCTGGAATTTGCATTTTCATCATCACTGAACTACATCTTCAGCAAAATGATGTGTAAAATACTCCTCTAGTCACGGCATTAAGTCAAACAACAGCCATCTTGCTCGTTCATCGCTTGTCCTAGGTGCAAGATTATAGACTAGATTGGTCCCTCATTGTTACTCAACCTGTTGCAAGAAATTACTATCCAATAAGGTTGCATTTGGTAGTCAAGATAAGATTCAGGATATGATAAAATTGATCCTATCCTGCGTTTGGTACTTGCTCAAAATAGGATAAAATTGGATACAAGGGAAACATAGACGAGATATAATTATCCCATGGGAAAGGTAAGATAAAGGTGGATTTGATTTCTAATATCCATAATAGGAAAGTTATTTTCCTCAAATAACAAACTTCTTAAATTAACAAAATTAAAATTATATTTCAATATAGTTAATATTTGAATTTTAATACAATAAATTCAAAATAAAAAAATACTTTAGTTATTTTAATTTAATCTTAATTTTATTTTATATTGGAACTTAATTCTATTTTATAATATAAATTCAATATATAATTATATTTATTCCATATTTTAGTTATTTTAGTATTTTAGGTATACTAGTACAGTTTACTATTTAATAAAATTTTATTAGAAAATGATGGAAGAGGAATAAAGAAATAAAAAAAGAAATTAATTAAAAAAAGAGAGGAAAATAAAATAAAAAAAGCAAATAAAAATAGAGTAGGCAAGAGTGTCCCCAAAGATTTTTAACATATTTGTTTGTAAAAATTTTGGCTCATTTATGTTAATATGCTGTTTATACTAAACAATGTATATGATATGATGTGAACATATCCAACTTTATCACTATAATCACCAAGCAGTTGATAGGATATAACAAAATCATTGAATTTCATATCATATATTATCTAGTCCTATCCTAATAAAATATCCAAACAACCAACCATAGTCTAAGTTCTTTAAATTTAATATTTAACAAATGACTGCGAGTAACCATATGGTGCTTGAACGTATGAAATTCTATCGACCTATAGCATAGACTCGTGAACATATTTTCCCCCTAAAAATGATCCTCTCTTCTCCGCTATGCCGTCTGATTAATCTCGAAATTTTGACCACGGACAACAAAACCAAATTCTCGGTCTTAGTGGATAGTGCCGTTGAGGGAGCTAGTATCAAAGACGGGCAAATAGAGTTGATGCTTCCAGGTTCGGCACATCCTTTCCGTGCTCTGCCCCATATGAGTCCTTCCTTTCTTCGCGTTAGAATTCTTTTACCTTCATTTGCTTCACCAGGAAAATACTTAAAGATGATAGCAGAGGAGTGGGAGAACCTCTTGACAAGATGGTGTGCATTGCAAATAATAGTACGGGCAAAGGACTAATGAGGCGTTACATCGCCAGAAGTTATCTGTGGACGACTAATTGTTTCTCCTCGTTCGCTTTTCCAAATGACGATGTATTTCCAGGTACGAGGACACTACTACATAGGCATCAATAAACCAGGGACAGGAGCTCGCTGGTGACGGACTACTGGCCAAGAAGTGTACTCGCCTTTAGTTCTGGCCTTTGCACATGAGGTAGGGATTGAATGCACTAGTTTTTTGTGGTCTATGGTTAAGCCTTCACCTGAGCAAAAGATAATGACCCTGCAGAAGACGGAGGACTGGAGAGCTTCTCATGTTACCATTGCGACTACTATGGATTCAAGTTACAGTTTACCTCAAAATGTTGCTTTGATCACTCTGCAGTTTATTCAGATTTGTCTCAAATACTCTCTCTCCGTCCCTCCCTCCCTTCCTCCGTGAGATTGATCGACCTTTTCTGTTTTGCAGGAGTTGGGTGATGGAGGTGCACTTCTTCGTCTTGCACATCTTTATGAGGTGAGAAAATAACTTCATTTACACTTTTAGCCCAAAAAGAAAGAGCTTTGTCAATCCATTTCATTTGAATGCGATGTCGTTGGGCCTGAGATAAAACTCTATGTGGGATCTAGAATCAACAGAACTCTGAATCTTCACAAACCCACGAGAGACTATAATCTAACTATGGAGGCGTTGCTTCTTGGATTGACTAAACTAACTCTATCAGGCCATTCACTTACTGCCGCACCATCAATTCGACACTCTCATGAGTCATTTTTTCCTACTTCAATCAAAAGAAGGTGATTGATATAAACCATATCGTATTCATTTCCATCTTTCTCATTGTGAATATATCTAGCCCGGTGAAGACGCCGAATATTCGAGCTTGGCTAAAGTCGATCTGAAGAAGATGTTTGCCGGAAAAATGGTACGTAAAGCTCTTACTGCACTAATGCCGAGGCTTTTCTTAGCGCCTGCCAACCACACGGATTACTTTCTCAAATTGATGGACATTGATTTATATGGTCATGACTACAGATAAAGAAGTAAAAGAAATGAGCCTGTCTGCAAACCAAGAGAAGTCTGAAATAAACCCTGAATCCAATAGGGATTGGGGTAATAACATGGCTGTCATTCCACCTTACTGACGCAGTCTCAAACCCCCCAAAAACCAACTCCCAGAAATTTCGATTCTCCATCAATCTTTTAGGCTTCACTATCGCTGCTAAGCGAGGGACCTAAGAAGATAGGCAAAGAGAGAGATGAGCAACCACAACTCAATGAGTACTGTGCATCTCTTCTAAATAGATCGAGCACCCACTATGCATTTTACAAAACAATATCATAACTCATTTATCTTAATTTTAGTATATAATATGCATACAAAATATAAATAAGTTATATTGCTTTAACATAACCATATAAATATCATAAAACACTTGTTAAATCAATAATACCATAACAAATATCAATTGTCCAATCCATTGATTAATCTCATCAATTCATGCGCTAATGGTCCATTCCATTAGTTAATTTCATGCCGTACATTAATGATTTATTCCATTGATCCATTTCATATGAAATCACATGGCAATGGTACATCCAACTTACCAATATTTTGTTGAATATCAAACTATGGTCACAACACAACACATGATGACAAGACAATCAAGATTTCCCCCTGACAAGATCTCCACCTACAAAGCTGGTGGCTAGGTGCAAAAGGATATCCTAAATGCAATATGCATACCAATAAGCTCCTCAATTGGCTTACAACGATATTGAGCAGTAAACTCACATTCTCCAATATCCAAAAATTCAATCTATAATCAATCTTATAATCCACAATGCATTTCATAAACCAATCATACATTTTGAAACGCCTTTCATCTTTCATAAAATGTTTGTCAAATCATTATAAACTAATTGCATAAACTAGTTCATAACACAATAATAGAGATATATAATATCCTTTCACAATATTTTTCTTAAACCCATTATCAAACCATTCACAAGTTCTAACAGGTAGTAAATGCTCGATTCGACTTTTTATGTAACAACAATGCCATTTCATAATTTATATAATTCATAGTATTTTTGAATTTTGAGTTTTACAAACTTAAAAAAGAGATAGCATCATTCACTTGGATATGCCCCAAACCAAACAATAAGACTTACTCTAGTTAATGAACTCATAATTCTATCATATAAATGAAAAATAGCATCAAAACCAAGTAAATATTACTGCTCATCTAAACTGAGTTTAAACGCTAACAAAATAACTCTCACACGATAACAAATCGTTCACCCAAAACAATTATTCAAACCTAAGCACAATGCGAACTCTCACGCGAAAACCTAACATTTCGCTCCGATCAAACCATTGCTTCAAATCAACGACCATCAAACCCCATGACTCTACAACACCACTATCCACCATTCCCAATAAATTCCATAGCTTGACGACTCAAAAATATGACTTCACACTTGATTTTCTTAAAAATTCGAATTTACGACATAATTTCAAAAACTACCCCGATTGGACGAATGAGGGATGCGAACACTTAACCGAGCATCATGATGGAAGTTAAATCAACTTGGTGAGGCCCCCGTGTCACGCACGTGTAAAACCCCATTCTTCTTCTTCTTTCCTTATTTCCGCCACCCTTTTTTCTTTTATTCCCGAGTTGCTCTCCGCATTCCCTCTCTTCCTTTTATCTCGGTGGTCCCCTTCCCCCCCTCCCTCCCCCTCCCTTTGACTTTTCAAAACCCACATCTTACTCTCTCGGTCATGCATCGATCAGAATTCTTACTTAAAAGTGTCTTTGATCCAATCGCTTTTTTTTTTTTCCTTTTTTTTTTGTGTCTTTGCTAACAGGGATTTTTCAGCTTACTGTGACGAGGGAAAAAATTAGGTGATTATGGAAGTCCATTATCAAGGGCTCAATCCCTTCAAAAAGGGGATAAATACACTAATGGTGCCATAAGTTGTGTACGGCGCTCACTTTGGTGTCAAAAGTTTCCGTTGGATTACTTAAGTGCCAAATCGGAGGAAAAACACTCACTTTGGTGCCACCGGCGAAAGATTCCGGCCTCCGGCGAAAGATTCCGGCCAAAATGATTATTTTAAAAAAAAAAAATCGATAAGCCTTTAAATGACATCGTTTTCGGTCCTCCTTAAGAAAACGACGTCGTTTTGCCGTCCTACGTGGATGGTTTCATGGAAACAACGCCGTTTAGCTCACATGGGGAAGAAATTAGGGTTTCGACGGGGTCGAAGCCGTGGCCGTCGTCGGGGTTGGGGTCGGAGTCGGGGTCGGGTCGAGCTGCGGCCACCGAGTGGCCATCATTGAGGTCGGGGTCAAGGTCGGGGTCGAAGCTACGGCCGTCAAGTGGCCATCGTCGGGGTCGGGGTCGAGGTTTGAGCCGCGGCTGTCGAGTGGCCATTGTCGCGGTCGGGGTCGAGGTTGGGGTCGGAGCTACGGCCGCCGAGTGGCCATCGTCGGGGTCGGGGTCGGGGTCGAGGTCGGAGCCGCTGCCGTTGAGTGGCCATCGTCGGCGTTGGGATCGAGGTCGGGGTCGAAGCCGTGGCCGCCGAGCGCAAGGACCGTCGAGGACAGCGACGGCCGGAGGTTAGGGTTTTGAATTGGGGGAGACACCAAACGGCGTCGTTTTGGTGTTTGGATGCTGACTCAACTCTCCGATGAGCCACGTCGGCGTCAAAAATTAATAAAAAAAGGCCACGTCAGATTTCCGGCCAATTTCGTCGGAGTTGGCACCAAAGTGAGCGTTTTTCAAATTTTTTTGCACTTAAGTGATCCGACGAAAACTTTTGGCACCAAAGTGAGCGCCGTACACAACTTATGGCACCATTAGTGTACTTATCCCCTTCAAAAAGCATCGAGTTTAGGTCGGATTAAAATCCGAACTTTGTTTGTTTGACATAAAAATACCAACTTTCACTCAATTATCAAATCTGGCCTTTTTCTGTTCGATGATGCTGTTAAAGATCAGAAGTGTCGTCTGTATATTTTTCTTCGTTTCTTTCCCTTATTTCACTTCATCTTCCTCATCACAAAAACCATGGCCGCTCAAACTCAGGAAGGGAGAGAGAGATGTCCATATTAAATGATACGTCGGTTTAGTGACATCATTGGGTGGAATCCGAAAAACTAAATGTGTAGGGAGATAATACCAAAAAGGGCTAATATCCCGAAAAACTCCATAATATCAAAGATGGCTAATATCCCGAAAAACTCCAAACTGATACACTTGTAACAAATTTACCCAAAATTATTTTTTTGACTACCAAAAACCTCAAATTGGTATACATTTAACAAATTTATCCCAGACCGGTACACTTGTGACAAATTTACCCTATGTTAGTTTTCATTAAATTTTACTATCAAATTATTAAATTAAATGACACGTGACAGTTGACTGGTATACTAATTTTAGATTTTACGCTTCGTTTGTCACAGTTTATAATTTTTGTGATTTTTTTGTGGTATTAATACAATTTAGCGGAGAGTATATTTGTCACAAATTTACCAGTTTTGGGTTTTTTACAGTTGAATAAATTAGTGTTTGGTAAATTTGTCATAGATGTATCTGTTTATGGTTTTTTTATGATCAATTGAGGTAAATTTGTCACAAATGTAGTTTGGGGTTTCTCATGGTAAAAAAAAATAGTTTTGGTAAATTTGTTACGGATATACCAGGTTGGGGTTAAAAAATATTTAATTTTTCTAATGGTTTAAGGAGTATCGGATTTTTCCAATGGTACTAAGGATGAGCTTTTCTGAGAAACGTAGAACGAATTAATCTTCTGCGAACGATTTTTAGAGGACTTTTATGAGGGGAGATGGGACCCGATTGGTCGTCGGGCAGGTAGGCCGACACGTGGAGGACGTGATTAAAGGACCGTGAGATTTCGCGCGAGGCGACGTCGGAGGCCTCTTCTTCTTCCTGCTCGTGGAGAGACGATCGAACTTGCATCATTCGGGATCCTCCGACGTCGGAGGATAGCTTTGATTAAAATTATTCATTCGGCTTGCGGACGGGCGGGAGCCCGACACGTGGAGGACGTGATTACAGAACTGTGAGATTTCACGAGCGCCCTCCCCATCCTTAGAGAACGAATAATATAAGTTTAATCACAGCTATGAAATATATGGTCATATATAAAAAAAAAAATTAAAAACTCATGAAGGCATAGAATATTCAAAGTAAAGAATCAAATTGCTTGAGACTGCGAAGAATTAAGGTATCGACTTCATGAAGTGGATGAATCATATAAAATAAAATAGGCATTTGAACGGAAAATAAACGTACCCTTTTCACCTTTAAACATCACAGCACCAAGCTCCGAAAAACTCCTCGAACCGTGCTTGAGCAGCTCGGATCGAATTGATTCAGTTTGGTCAAGGTACAAGAAAGCAAAACCCTACCCCATCCGGGGCTAAGCCCAAAAATAAAAAAACCGGCCACTTAGCAAAAAAAAAATTAAAAAATATCGGAGTTATTACAATTTTAGGGTTTATTGCTATTTTAAAAATAATATTTTTTTTTTAAATAGCAATAAACCCATAACAATTTTAGGAATCTCCTGTGAAGATTCTGGCGGACCAGACCAACTCTTCATTTTCTTAAAAATTAATGTGACGATTTTAATTTTTTTTTTCAAGAAAAACACACGATCCATCGCTCGATTGGAACTACAGAATTGTTTGTTTTTTTTCGGGTGTAGAATCAAGATATGGTAGGTCCAGTCCAAACCGGTTCTGATTAATAATTCCCCCGAAAGCAAGAGGAAAAAGTCGCACAGCATGAGATTCTCCCAATCATAGCCGAGGAATAATGTTTCCATAGCAGCTTCTACTCTTGGGCGGTTGAACAAAATGGAAAAGAGAGCCAGAAATCAGATCAAATCAACAGAAAACCCATGGATCTCAAAGAAAGGGTCAAAGCCACAAGGACGGTGTAAATGTCGGATCCGACTTTTTATGCAATAATATTCCATTTCATAATTCATTATATATATATATAATTCATAGTATTTTCGGATAATGAGTTTTACAAACTCAAAAAAAAGATAGCACCATTCACTTTGATATGTCCCAAACTAAACAATAAAATTCACTTGAATCAACATAAGCAAGAAGTAGCTTTAAAACCAAGCAAAATGCTATATTAACTACTGCTTATCTAAACTAAGCTTAAATGGTAACAAAATAACTCCCACGTGATAAAAAATTATTGATCTGAAGCGATTATTCAAACATAAACACAACCCAAACTTGCACATAAAATGCTAAAATTTTGCTCCGACCAAACCATTGCTTAAAATCAAGGACTGCCAAACCCTATGTCTACAACACCACAATTCACCATTCCCAAGAAATTTCATAACTTAACAATTCGAAAATCGAACTTCACGCTCGATTTTCACAAAACTTCGTACATGCAACCTAATTTCAAAGACTACCCAATTAGACCAATGAGGGACACAAACACTTATCGAAGGGATGCACATGTAAAAAAACCCCCTGCCCGTCCCCTCCCCCCAGGCCCGCCGGGGGCCCCCAAATCCCCTTCATTCACCTTTCTTCTTCTTCTTCCCTTCTTTCCCTTTCTTTCCCAAGTTGCTCTCCGTCTTCTCTTTCTTTCTTTTATCTCGGTGGTCTCTTCTATTCTTTTTCTTTTGACTTTTCAAACTTCTTTTATTTGTGTTTTCTTTCCATCTTTGACTTTTCAAGACCCTTATCTTGCACTCAGTCGTGAATCGGTCAGATTTATTACTTAGGTGTCTTTGATCTGATCGTTCTTCTTTTTCTTTTTCTTTTTTTTTTTTTTTGTCTTTGCTAACAGGGATTTTTCACCTTACTATTAAAAGGGAAAGTTTGGGTAATGCTTGGAAGTCCATTATTAAATATAAGGGCTCAATTCCTCTAAAAGCACTGATATTAAGTTATGTCCCAATTCTGATTTGAACTTTGTTTGTTTGTGCTGTGCTAGTCAATATCATGGCAAATGCCATTTGCTTGATTAGATACACAATGCAAATCTTGGGTTCTTGATGAATGAAGAATGATATAGACACTTGGAATAACTCTTGAAGATCTAGAGTTTACATTCATGGGGCTAGGTTTTCTACTCTTGCACAAGTTCTCTCTTTGCAACGAGGGCATCCCATCCTTTGGAGTTAAGTCAATGTAGCCTGTAATTTAGGGAGTTTGAGAGTGCAGCAGCATCCTTTAATGCTATAGTAGGTCTAATTGCTCCGATAGCACAATTAAATTTGTTTGCAAATTCTTGTGATATTCGTATATTTGAATTTCGTAGTGGACCTCATTGAAAGCGGATCATAAAGCTGACATTTCTGTGCTCTCAGACATGCGCACATCAGTTTTGCACAAAGGTAAGTCCATGTTCTTTTTGAACCATGACGAGGTTTCTTCCATAAATGGCTCAGATGCAGGGGTTGTCCTGCGATAGGGACAATTTGGCAGGGCAGGAGAGGCCGTGCAATGCCAATCTCTGCGTGCTTGGGACAGGAGGCAGCATCTATCAGAGGTAAAAAGTCGGGATCGCCTTTGGCCATGTTTTCTGGAATAACAGAGGTTTAGGAAGTGAAACCACCGATTTGTTCCTTGGTCTTGAGAGATGTTTGGTTCTCCTAACAATTTGAGTTTCTAGTGAAAAGAATAGTCTTGAAGTATCTTATTCTCTGTCGAATAACATGGCTGATGCTTTTTGGGCTAAAGACGTACAATAAGGCAGCATAAGGAGATCGATTAGAAGCAAACGACATCCCATCCGAAGGACACTGTCCTTGCAGTGCCAGTTTCAGTCTCGGTACTTTCCATGGGCGAATTCCATTTGGTTGCAATGGTTGGAAGGGCGAAGCTTTAAGGCAAAACGAATCGACGCGTGCCAAACCGTGTAGTGCATGCTTGTTTTCTACTGGCAGAAGGAATCAATACACCGAAGTCGTGACGTGATCAAAGTCACCAGAAACCCCATAAATCGAGAATTATAAACCCGAGTAAATGTGGTGATTTTTGGTATTTAGAGGTGATTTATCGATTTGTTAACGTGACAAATCAGTTCTGGCGGGTCGAGGCGTTTGCTCATCACTGGCAGTGTTCTGTTGATCCGGTTTTCCAATTTACGTCTTGCTTTGGGATTTGTGTTTTGTATTGAAGCCTCGATGCGGGCTCTACTGGATAATTTTGACCAATGAATGAATGTCTATTCGACAAGAAAAAACGGATCTCGAGCCCCAGAACCAGAGATCAGTACAAGAAACAATCCAAAGCATAACCCATATGACCGAAAACCACAAAGACAAAAGGAAGAAGAGAAAGACCAGAGCCAAAGAAGAAGTAGAAACCCAGCGATGGAGGCTCTCAAAGGAGGAGGCAACAAGATCAACGGCATTGTGGCCGGCCAAGACCAAGACGCCCACGATGGCATGCAGTGCGTCGACCACCCATCATGGTTGGGGAGTGACATGTGAGATGCACGTACCTGCCAACCAGCCGGCAAGTTGGGAACCTATTTGAGACTTACTCGACAGCTTCAAATGACCATTTCTATGAAAGAATGACTACACTTCGTATCCTTACGGGGATGGTTACATGAAATTCCACTGTAGAAACAAAATAATATTGTTTTGATAGCATTCCGCACCGAAAAGAAGGACGGAAATTCGATTTCTAACGTGAAACGAAAGTGATAAAATCTCTCAGGCACCGGAGAGAATCCCTGGCCAGACCGTGAAGCTGCGTATGTTGACTCGTACGGTCAACGTTGCTGAATTTGCACCTGCAAATTCAAGAAACAGAGCATGGGATCAAAACCCGAGCCGAGAGCACCTAAAATTTTTTAAGCTTTAAACTAAGAACGAACCACAATTTATGTGATCCTGAGAGGAAAACAGAAGACTCTCTTTTAACCCTTGAACTTACCAGTGACCGAGAAGATCAAAAGGAGGAACAACAGAGCTCCTGCGACGGCCCAAGCGACGGTCTTCAAACGTGCGCAAAGAATGAGTCCCTCCCTTGTCCCACATCGCCTAGGAAGGGAGTTCTGGACTAGCTTATAAGGCTTGGATCCCTCTAATTTGTATAACGCGTTTTAAAGCCACGAAGGAAAAGACCATAACTAGGATGACGGTTCATCCGCATCGGGGCAAACAATATTACACAATGGGGCCCGGAATGTTACAAGTGGTATCAGAGTCGATTCCCGACTTGACCATATGTAGGGCCACAGCAGCGGGTGACCCAAAGTGGACAAATATTACACAGTGGGGACCCCACGCCAGGGCGGGTGACCAAAAGCGGACAATATTACACAGTGGGGCCCAGGATGTTACAGTGAGAACACTAAAAGGAGTTCTGGACTAGCTTATAACCGTGGCTGGGATAGCGGTTCGTCCGCGCCAGGACGGGTGACTCAAAGTAGACAATTATTACATAGTGGGGCCCCCACGCCAGGGGGGCGGGTGACCCAAAGCGGACAATATTACACAGTGGGGCCCGGATGTTACAGCTCCTGCGAAGATTCTGGGTGAAGCCATTTGGTTAACAAATCTAAGAATTAGAAACCGAATCTTAAAATTGAACTGTCGGAACTGTTGGGGCTTCCTCCTTGTTTTTTCGAATTATATCAATAGTTGGAGTCCAGAGGAGGTGCCGTCACCCAGAATCTTCCGGACTATATAATTTGTATCTACCACTCTCTATGTTCCTCTAACACTGCTTATATACAGGATCACATGCCGGATTGTTCTATCTTGTACTCCACCACATGTCTTCAAGTCGAGAGTCTCGTATACGACTAGGACTACCCCCGAACTCAATGCGATTAGGTTTTCAATTTCAGCTGACGCAATTTTTCGTTGGGTTCAGTTTTTTTGTTTGGTGGAGACTTCATTCATCAATACACTCCATTGACGAGATAGCAAACCTATTTTTCTTTAAAAAGTTGAGAAAGCAAACGTTAATCTTGGTTTATTATTAAACAAAGTTCTTTTACTAATGTACTTCGTTCACAAGATAAAAGTGTGCTGCACGGATTTTTTTGATAAATTTATGTTGGTGATAAGCTAGACACTTGGGATTTTCTTTTCGTACTAGTTTATATATTCATGACATATGCATTTCCAATTTTATCTCGATTGAGATACATGTGTGAGTGGTGTTAAAAAGTTCCATGTCAAAAAATTGATATGAAGAGGAGTAATTACTAATGTTAATTTGCTCATAACTCAGCAACTTAAGTTTTTGAACGAACGTGAATCCAACGAATTAATCTTCCGCAAACAATTCTTGAGAGCAAATGGAGGAGGTAATTGAGAGGAATTTATAGGGAGCCTAGTCATCTTCAAGTCATTTCGTGAACGAGTCATTTTACACTATAGATTGCGACGTGATTTGAGAGTCTGGAGTCCGGAAGGTTGGAGTTCGGAGGAGGTGCCATCACCTAAAACCTTCCGGACTCCAACTGTAATATTAGGCTAGTGGTTGCTCGATCTGCTTAGAAAATATATACTCATTGAGGTTGTGGTTACTCACCCCTCTATTTCCAAACCTTTTCAAGTCCTTTGGTTAGCAGTTAGTAGGTCAAAAAGGGCTATCGATGGGGACCTTTGGAAGTAAACTTTGGATATGGTTTAAGGCTGCGTCATTCGGGTGGAAGGATGGCCGTGTTATCCCATACTTGTAAGATTTGGAGTGTGACATCTTATGGTATCAGAGCCGACTCCCGCAGCATGTGACGCCACAGCAAAGGCGCTGTGCCTTAAGGGGGGAGAATGTGATGGCCCAAACTCGGAGCAGTACGGAAGGATGGATTAAGATCGCCTCGGTAGTACACAGGCAAGGCTAAGGGCATGTGACAGCCCAGGCGGCGGTGCGCAGGGAGGAGGGATGGCGGTGTGTCCATGTCTCAGTCCCTGAATGTGCACAAGGAGGGGGCGTCTCCTATCCCATATCACTTAAGAGGGGAGTCCTGGCCTAGTTTATAAAACTTGGATTCTCTAATCTATGTAAGCGTTTTAAAGCCGTGAGAGCCAAAAGGCCAAAGCAGACAATATTACATAATGAGAGGTCCGGGTCCTTACAATGAGTACTCGCCAGTTCAATTGTACGGAATGTGTCCTTCAATAAAAATGAACATATAAACTTACCTAGAACATAAGCTGAAAAATTACAGCGATGGGTAAGGGGCTATTCCCTGGATTTCAGGGTTCTATTCATCTTTAAAAAAAAAACTAGAAATGCTGAAATCAGTGAAGAAAATTCATATAAGAGACGACTGAATCATTAGTGAAAAACAAAATTCAGATAAGTGAGCAATGTTCACAAGTGTGATCATGGAGAAAAATCTCAAGGAGTGTCGGTCAGTATCCTCGTCCCGATCCGGAAAGAAACAGACAAATGTCTCAACGAACGTCCCTCGCGATTTGTCTCTTTCCTCTTCTCTTCCTTGGCAACGCTTTGTCCGTTTTCTTGGCCTCGGATGAAGTTCCCACAACCACTTCTTTTCACTGAGATGCTCGTTTTATTACTGTTATTCTTGTTTTTGTCAGAATAAACTTCCGCATATTCAACACCCTCTTGTCCGAAAATTATTGAAGATCCCCTTTAGGATCACATCGAATCCCACGAGCCCTTTATCCATTACCCGGGACGATTGCTTTCTTTCTTTCTTTTATTTATTTGAAAAGTGCGGCCTGACTTGCATATAAATAGAAATGAAGTTCGATGAGGACATGTTCGATCTTTGCCGGGGTTGATAAAGAAGAAGCCTGACCCTCGTAACCGGACACAATCATTTTATTGAAAAAGATCGATTTTTTCTTTTCGTTTACATAAACAAGTGAAACCGCCGCATAATTCTTACTTTGGCCTCACTGGGTTTTAGTTACCCGATGTGCTCAACTATGGAATGATTGCACCAACACAAAGGACGAATGTTTGCACTTCTAACAAATAGGAAGAGAGAATGAAGCAAAGGCTGTGGACTTTGATGGAGTTCCATGGCAGCATCTGTGCCAGATCACAGTCAAGAGTCGATATCCTACACACACCCCACAAATTACAGGCCGTCCACTAACATCCGATGTAACCGGCTAAGATCCGTGCACCACTCAATCATTGGTCCAACTTTTTGGTGAGTTCACCATTTATCAATTGCATCAACTCAACAGTCACTGTGTGTGTGTGTGAGAGAGAGGGGGGGGGGGGGGGATTGTGAGGGTGTATGTGTGGTTTTTGCTGCTGAAATGGGTACTCTTGTGGTTTCTTTTTTTGTGATTGTGATTTTGGAGATTGTATGGTCGTATGGAGGAGTGGATGGAGCTTACGTGAAGTACAACACTGGTGCCGGAATTGTGGAAGGGAAGTTGAATGTGCATTTGGTCCCGCATTCCCATGATGATGTCGGATGGTTGAAGACCGTCGACCAGTACTATGTTGGCTCAAACAACTCCATCCAGGTCCTTAAATATTCGGGATCGAAGAGCATAGTGAATTTTCGCTATACTGTTCGGTTGATATATAATTCTGCAGTTATGTAAATGGGAAAACGTTTTTATGTGCGTTATTGGTTGTTTAGGGTGCTTGCATTGAAAATGTGCTTGATTCCGTTGTCAAAGCATTGGCGCGAGATCCCAACAGGAAGTTTGTGTTTGCTGAGATGGTAAATTCTGTCAATTTTAGACTCTCTGATACATATCTCTGAAGGCTTCTTTTTGTTTTGATCATCTTCAAACCATGTTTTTGAGTTTTCTGCAATCAGTCAATTTTGCTATCTCAGGCTTGAATCTAGTTGATCAGCTTGACTCTGCCGGTCTAAAGCATTGTGTTCTAACTTCAATCCAATTGACCATCACGATATTAATCCTATTCATATCTGTAATCAGCAAATCTGCAAATCCATTATGGTTGACAAGAAGATACCAACCTGTTTGGCCTTTATCGAAGTTAAAATCTTTGGGCCATGGTGCAATAAAATTGCATTAGAAGAGTAACTGAACTTCCAGGCATGCCACCAAGATGTCAGCATTACAGTCGCACTTAACATGAAAATGGCCATTACATGATTCTCATTTTTCGTTTAATGTCATTACAAAGACGTATTTTGGCAAGATGAACCTTTGGGATTATATAGCCGCATGCTTCCCGTCTTCTATGCTTCATGAATACTACATTTGATAGTACCTGTTACCATTTTTTTCCCGTGAATATTGGTTGTTATTCTGCAGTAAAGACATCTGGTATTCAATAATCTAAACAAAGAAGAAAGATTTGATGCCTCGGACTCTACAGTCATTACTCACCTTTTGCATTTATATTTTCATGGACTTGCATACTGGTTTTCTTAATATCAGCGTCAGTTTATTCTCCTTATTTGCTTATTCTCAGAGCCCTCTTCTGTTGCCCTCAATTGAGGCATAAAATGAAAAAAAAGAGAGCAGATAAACTGTGATTTAACCAAAATAAATGTAAATTATCAAATATTTATGTTGGAAATTGTATGCTTTGATATGCTTGTAAGACAACGCACTTTGTGACACTTGTTTATCTTGATAGATACGGATCATAGCCAACTTCTGCTTCTTTTGAAGTGTACCTTGCTAATTTTTTGTTCACAATTGTTAATTTCTGTGAACAAACAGTTGTTCTTATGCTATAGCTTCTTCACTTCAGGCCTTTGCTCATTCCCCCCGCTGTCCACTTCTAAACAAGCTTGCTTGATCCAGTAACTAACGAATTTCATGAAATGATAGGCTTTCTTCCAAAGGTGGTGGTTAGAGCAAAGTCCAGAAACACAAGAACAAGTGAGGAAACTTGTGGATGCTGGCCAATTTGAATTCATGTATGCAGTCAGCAAGCATTTAAATGGGTCTATGGCAATTTCTGCGCTATTACTGTCCTGACAGTAATTTTGGCAATTTGCAGAAATGGCGGATGGTGTATGCATGATGAGGCAACAGCTCATTACATCGACATGATTGACCAAACAACTCTTGGTCATGGCCTGATAAAGTCACAATTTGACAAAGTTCCTCGAGTTGGATGGCAAATTGATCCGTTTGGACATTCTGCTGTGCAAGCTTACCTTCTCGGAGCTGAGGTAGAAGATTCTATCTAAGGTTTTCTCAATGTCGACCTTTTCTGTTATCACCTTCCAATCAGTCTAAAGTGTAGCTCTGAGTTATTTTTTGTTTTGATGTCTGCACACTATGATAGAACCATTAGACTTTGAGAAATATCATGTTGTCCGACTTTCTTTGTCCTTAAATTATATATATATATACATACAAAAGTTTCTCCCTATGGTTTTTTTCCTAATAAATTTTCCATGCTTCGTGTTGTATTTCCTATAAAAGGACCACCACCATTTTTGCAGGTTGGATTTGATTCCTTGCATTTTGCGAGGATTGATTATCAAGACAGAGCGACTCGCAAAAATGATAAATCTCTTGAGGTTATATGGCGTGGGTCTAAAACGTTTGGTTCCTCATCTCAGGTTCGAAATAGAAGCAACCTTATTACCTTCATTTTCTTGGTTAGTTCACCTCATTAATATCATGCACTTGTCTGTGCCCTTGTAGATTTTCACATATGCATTTCCCATTCACTATAGTCCACCGGAAGGTTTTAATTTTGAGGTGTCTAATGATTTTGAGCCTGTTCAGGTGCGTTCTGTTATTCAACCAAATTGACCACTTTCAAGCTTTTCTTTTTCTTCTGGCAGACAGATTCACAATTGAGATATTCAAACTGCAGGATAATACTCTCCTATATGACTACAATGTCGAAAAAAGAGTGAATGATTTTATTAGTGCTGCAATGACACAGGTATGCTCTTAGCTTTTCGCAGACAACAGCTCTGTTGTATCTTGGATTGTCTCAGACCAAGACTGACCATCGTCAAGTAATTATATGTGAATAAACATCACTGAGGTACACATATAGGAACTCATTTTTCCCAATGAACAGGCAAATGTTACAAGAACAAATCACATTATGTGGACCATGGGTGATGATTTTGTGTACCAGTATGCTGAGTCTTGGTTCAAGCAGATGGACAAACTCATTCATTATGTTAACAAGGTAAAACTACCTAATCTACTATTTGCTTTTATGATTGCAGTATGTGAGTGTTTATGCTTCAAAACACTTGAAGTTTTGCAAATATCATTTCCAGTCACCAATAATCTGGAGACTTACCTATGTGTCAAGGCTGTGGTACTTTCACCAGTATCTTTTTCTTTGAGATGTAACACCAAAGGATCTACAGTTAGTTTAGAATAACACTTTCTAAGCTTACTCTGGAGAGGAGAGATATGCTTTTGCCCTTTTCTTTTTTCTCTCAATGCACTTGCCATAATTTTCTTTTCCTGTTCCTGATATTTCTTCTCTCTCAGGATGGTCGGGTGAATGCATTATACTCTACACCATCTATTTACGTCGATGCCAAAAATGCAGCAAATGTATCATGGCCTTTGAAAACTGATGATTACTTACCGTAACTATCTCTCTTTTACCCATCTCAGTTGCCTCTACGTGATATATCTATTCCAATCACCATCAACAAGATATATGACAGACGCTTCTTTGTACAGGTATGCAGATAGAAAAGATGCCTACTGGACTGGTTACTTTACTAGCCGGCCAGCCCTGAAACGATATGCTAGGATGCTTAGTGGATACTATCTGGTATTGTTTTTCTTTAGTGGTGATCATACTATATCAGAACACAGTATTTCTCTTCCTGTTGCTGTGTTATTGTAAGCTGAGTAGAATACTCACAACTTAGATTATTTTGTCTTCAGTGTTTTCTTACATCTATGTAATTTAGGTTTCTGGAGGGATGAGTTGCGATATCTTCGAATTGCTTATGTGCCATGGGCAGGGTTGATTTTTCAATTGAACATCTGAGGAGATATTGTGTTTCCCCCCTTCCTTTTATGATAAATGTCATCTATCCCACAAATGTACTGTGTATAGCACCATTAAACATTGCCATGATTGTGCTCTCTTTTGTCAATTTAGGCAGCCCGCCAGCTTGAATTTCTTGTGGGGCGCAGGTCCAATGGTCCTAGCACTTCCAGGCTTGGAGATGCCTTAGGATTAGTGCAACATCATGATGCTCTCACTGGTACTGCTAAACAGCACACAACCAATGATTATGAGAAGCGCCTAGCTATTGGAGCTTTTGAGGTCGGAAAGTAAAGTCCCGTTAAATTTTCCCTTTTGGGGTTCCTTGTTCTCAATTCTCAATTAAATCTCTGAATGCTCTTTCTTCTAAAATCGATTAGGCAGCAGCTGTTGTTGATAATGCTCTCTCCTGCCTAGTTGGTAAGAAACCAGGAGGTCAGTGCTCATCACCTGCTTTGACCTTTAGCCAGGTACGTTTTAATCTAATTCCTACAGAAGGATTTAGAGATGTCCTTCAAACTATCATATAAGCGAGTCAGTTCATTGGAGTTTAAATTTTGTCTAAAGACCAAATGTTTCCCTTACTCAAGATGACCTGTATTCATCTTTGGTTTACGTCACTGTTTTTACAGTGCCAATTACTCAATATAAGTTTCTGCCCAGCAACAGAGGAAGATATTCTGGACGGAAAGAGTCTGGTAACTTTTTGGGTTTTATGCTATGAATTCTTTAAAGAAACGTGTATATTCTCATTGAAATTTCTTTATCAGGTTGTGGTAGCATATAATTCGCTTGGATGGAATCGAACTGATATCGTAAGGATCCCAGTGAGTATATACTTCTTTGCACCAATAGTTTAAGCATTAGGAGATTGATAATTGCTTCTAGATATAATTTGGCAAAGAAAATGTCTACCAGGTTACTGATTCAGATTTGGTCGTCCATGACTCTTCTGGAAATACCATTGAAGCGCAATTTATCGATTTGGATAGTGTTACAATCAACTTGAGGAACTTCTATGTGAAAGCCTACTTGGGATTATCACCACAGCAGGTCCCCACGTACTGGCTTATATTTCAAGTTTCATTACCGCCGTTGGGTTGGAGCACATACTTCATTTCTAAAGCAGCTACAGAAGGTTGGCATTTACATACTTGATTCTTGTATTCAAGCCTCTGAGATTGATACTTATGTCACCTGATGTGGCTTGCTAGAGTAGATTTCATGAACAGGAAGTAGAACAAATGACGAGTCAAAGTTCAAACCCATAACAATCAGCATGAGGTAATATGCATCATGGAGGAGTGAAAATGAGCCTAGACTCGCTCCAAAATTCAAACCCATAACAATCAGCATGAGGTAAAATGCATCATGTAGGAGTGGCGATGAGCCTAGACAAGCTCCAAAACTATTCCAAGTCAATTAGAAGTGCATGTGTCTGAGGCCGTAAAACCGATCAGCACAATCAATTCAACACAGCTTCATAGTTGTCAGTAAGCCATGCGGACACGTTTAAATCTACTTTCCTTAGCTGGGCTTCAAAATGATGCAGGGCATGAAACTACTGTCCTTTCTACACTGAGCAATCCACGGAATGATACCTTAGAAGTTGGACCAGGGGATCTGAAGATGCTATTTTCGTCAACCTCGGGGCAACTTGTCCGGATATTAAACTCTAAAACTGGGGTGAGTCAAGTTAGTGTCATTGATTTTTGTTTTAGCAATGAGATTTTCTTCCAAAGTGTGTTCACTTTTCCGTTATCATTTCACCATGCATGGATAATTCCATTGAAATTGTCAATCTCATCTTATTCACTTCTTCAAAGTTCTTTTGACCAAATCCAAACTAGTGACATTTTTGTAGAAAAAAAGTGCTCTTTCCAAATTACTTGTACAACCCCAATAAAACTTTGTCTAAGAAAAGGGCCATTTTCGTATTGCCAAAATAGATTACTGTGCTCAGTAGGATTGCTAGATAGATAAAATTGATTGTAACTGCAAAAGGATAACTGAAAGTGCTGAGCTCTTGAAATTCTACAAACTTCTATGTTGAATATTTCAATTTTCGCTCACCAATTTCTCTTGAAATGTGTTGCTCCTTGATGAATACATCGATTACCAAACAAGTTACAACGATTAAAATGAGTTCTGGAATGCAACTTGGCTGCTTCAGCTTCCTAGCTTCGATCACGTCTTCCTAATAATAATTTTGGATGCTCAATTGAATGATGTACCTGTAATATCTTCAATGTCAAGTGAGGATCAGCTGAATCAATCTTCTCTGTTTACAGCATTCTCATCTCTACTTTCTGCCTTTTCTTTTGCTTCTTGGATTGGGTCTTGTGGTTGGCATCTTAACCTTCTTTGTGAGTATGTCTCAAGTTGTAAGAGCATCTCAAGGCCCTCCTACGATTTGAGATGAATGTGTAATTCTAGTTTGATGAGGATTTCTCCTAAAACTTAGACGTTTCCGTTAATAAAATAACATTAGCTTTTCTTCAGGATTTGACAAGAATTGAATGTTCTACTATGTAACACTTCTTGTCCTTCCGTTACTTGACCTATTGGATCACCTTCCAGTGCAATCACAAGGGTTTCTTATATGCTACTATGAAGCTATGCCAAATTCACTGCATAGCATTTAGTTGACTGACTCACGTTTACCAGGTTGATGTACCAGTACAGCAAAGCTATCTCTACTATGCCTCAAGTATCGGCGATACAGATGATTCTCAGGTAGCTCTTTCTGCGGTTGATTTGTGACACAATGTAGATGGGTATCTAGACCTATTCACAGCACAAGCCCAGGAATGGTAGATAGATGACTGCAAGTGCTCAGCAGAGTTTTTTTATTGCAGGCTTCTGGTGCGTACATCTTCCGCCCAGATAGGGCTCTTCCAACAATTGTTTCGAGAGAAGTAAGCAGCCTGTATTACTCAGCTGTGCATGCTCTAAGTAACTCTTGGAACATTAACTAATACTATCCATTCGATGATGTCATATATTAGATCTTTCCTAACAACAAGATAGGACAGATAAGAGTTCATGACCTATTTCAACTCTCACAGGTACCCCTGAAGGTTGTTCGGGGTCCACTAGTTGATGAAGTGCATCAACAGTTCAGTTCATGGATCTACCAGGTCACTTGTTTGATAAATTAACAACAAGCACACATTGTTCTTGCTTATTCCTATGATTTGCTTGGCTGTTTCTCTTTCTTTTCAAGAACCTATGGGTTTTAGTTGCCATGGGCTTATGGAACTCAAGATACTTGAAGGACCCAAAGAAGTCCAGAATGTAGATATTTCAACAAAGACCTAGACTGAAGCATTGTAGTTAACATTTGGCTTGAATAGCTAACCTACTGATCAGAAGAGTCATTCATTTAACCAGAATCCTTGACACAGAAAAAATGCTACTTGCTTATTGTATGTTGGACATTCACATTAATTGCTTAAGTTTTCAAGTTCGATCCGAGTTTAAGTTTGCTTTTGTACTCTGAACAAGGTTGCTACCTTAGTAAACAAGCAATTATGAGGATTTTGATTTTGATGGTAGAGAACAGGATGGTAATTTACTTCTATAATATCCCCTTCTTGATTGCTAATTTAGATCAAGTATGTCAATTGACCAACTTCATTCCAAAACACTTGAAGCAAGCTATCATGACATTCTCGAGAAACCCTTTTTGCCTCATCTGGTGTGCATTGCTGCTAATGAAGTGCTATATCTTATGATGTTTTGGCCTGGCTCAAAGGGAACACATGAGACAAATGACTTGATTCTCATACATCTCATTTTGCCTTTTTACTTAATCAGGTCACGAGATTATACAAGGACAAAGAGCAGGCTGATGTTGAATTCACAGTGAGTCACACTTCTCTATATTCGTTGCCTTGTAAACTAAGATTTTTAACGTACGACAGAATTAGTAGATTTAGCAACAAAACAGTTGATTGGATTTCCAATGCTTTGCATGCAAAGTCCATTGATTTACCGTCACTAATGTCTACATATTAAAGATTTAACCTTCAGTCTCCAAGAAAATCCTCCTGAGACTTCTTCCTTCGAACTTTAAAGATAGGACCAATTCCAACAGATGATGGAGTTGGAAAGGAGGTGATAACACAAATGACAGCAAATATGGCCACGGAGAAGACCTTCTACACTGATTCTAATGGAAGGGATTTCATAAAACGGGTAAACTCTGAAACCTACATTTCCTTTAGATGCCGCCTTTGTTTATCTCTCAAAATTATCAACATTCTCAACAGATGATCTCAATACTAGTACTAGCAGATGGAGAGCGAGATTTGCTAGACTCATTATCATATGCGAACTCTCTCTACTAAGCAACATCTATCCGAGTGTTTAGTTATAGCTTGTGATGTTCTTCAGAAATTTCACATTTCAAAGGTCGTTTCAAAGAAAATTGGTTCACTTAACATCAAATGACATTAGCTGGAATTTGCATTTTCATCATCAACTGAACTACATCTTCAGCGAAATGATGCGCAACATATTCTTCCAGTCATGGCGTAAAGTCAGACAACAGCCATCTTGCTAAATTCATCGCTTGTCCTACTCTGACCCGAAATAGCTTACTATGGTTCATGCAGGTGCGAGATTATAGACCAGATTGGTCCCTCACTGTTACTCAACCTGTTGCAGGAAATTACTATCCAGTAAGCTCTTTAAATATAATGATTTACTAAATGACTGCGAGTTAACAATACGGTGCTTGAACATATGAAATTATATCAACCTATAGCATAGACTCCAGAATATATTTTTCCCCTAAAAATGATCCTCTCTCCTACACTATGCCGTCAGATTAATCTTGGAATTTTCACCACGGACAACAAAACTGAATTCTCGGTCTTAGTGGATCGTGCGGTTGGGGGAGCCAGTATCAAAGACGGGCAAATAGAGTTGATGCTTCACAGGTTCGGCACATCCTTTCCATGCTCTGCCCCATATGAGTCCTTCCTTTCTTTGCGTTAGAAATCTTTTACCTTCTCTTGCGTCATGCACCAGGCGAATACTTAAAGATGACAGCAGAGGAGTGGAGGAAGCTCTCGACGAGAGGGTGTGCATTGCAAATAACAGTACGTGCAAAGGACTGACGGTGCGTTACGTCGCCAGAAGTTCTCTGTGGACAACCAATTGTTTCTCTTCGTTCATTTTTCCAAGTGATGTATTTTCAGATACGAGGACACTACTACATAGGCATCAACAAAAGGGGGACAGGAGCTCGCTGGCGACGGACAACTGGCCAACAAGTGTACTCACCTTTAGTTCTGGCTTTTGCACATGAGGTGGGGATTGAATGCCTTAGTTTTTTGAGGTCTATGCTTAAGCCTTTACCTGAGCTAAAGATAATGACCCTGCAGAAGATGGAGGACTGGACAGCTTCTCATGTTACCATTGCGACTACTATGGATTCAAGTTACAGTTTACCTCAGAATGTTGCTTTGATCACTCTGCAGGTTATTCAGATTTGTCTCAAATACTCTCTCCCTCCCTCCCCTCCCCTGTGAGATTAATCGACCTTTCTCTTTTGCAGGAGTTGGATGATGGAAGTGCACTACTACGTCTTGCACATCTTTATGAGGTGAGAATCATTTTCCCTTTTAGCCCAAAAAAAAAAAAGAGCTTTGTCAATCCACTTCATTTGAATTTAATGTCGTTGGTGCTGTGATAAAAACTCCATGTGAGACCTAGAATCAACAGAAATATGAATCTTTGCAAACCCATGAGAGACTGTAATCTAACTATGGAGGCATTGCTTCTTGGATTGACTAAACTAACTCTATCAGGCTATTCACTTACTGCCACACTTTCCATCAATTCAACACTCTCACAAGTCATTTTTTCCTACTTCAATCAAAAGAGAGGTGATTGATAATACCATATTGTATTCATTTCCATCTTTCTTGTTGTGAATATATCTAGCCTGGTGAAGATGCTGAATATTCGACCTTGGCTAAAGTCGATCTGAAGAAGATGTTTGCTGGAAGAACGGTACGTAAAGCTTTTACTGCACTAATGCCGAGGCTCTTCTTAGTGTCTGCCAACCGCATGAATTACTGTCTCATACTGATGGACATTGATAAATATGGTCATGACTACAGATAAAGGAAGTAAAGGAAATGAGCCTGTCTGCGAACCAAGAGAAGTCTGAAATGAAGCGGATGACATGGAAAGTTGAAGGGGAAGCCACAGCGGAACCGACCCCTTTAAGAGGGGGCCCAGTCAATGTCTCAGATCTCGTTGTTGAGCTCGGTCCCATGGAAATTCGTACTTTCTTGCTCATATTCTAGGCATTGTCCGTTATGCCTCGTTTTATGTAATCAATTAACTTCCAAAGTCTCTTTCAAACACTTTTTTTCATAAAGATGTTTATCCAGTGCCCCAAAAGGGTAACATTTAGCTCAAGATAAAACCAATAAGTGCAGTTTTTTTTTTTTTTTTTGGCTTTCCTTACTGGTGCACTTACAGTATCAATGAAGAAGAATGGTAGTTCAATTACTTTCTTAGTTTATTAAAGCAATCGGACAATGGCCTTCACAAGTTTCTCAGCGAGCACTCGTCCAACGTTAATCTTTAATGAGTACTCGCCCAGATGATCGCCAGTTCAAATGTACAGAACTGTGTCCTTCCTGGCAGTTCTCTTCTCTGCTTTGGACTACCCTAGGAGTGCCCATCTCCAGGTCGCATTAGTTGTGAGAGATTAAGAAAATGAACATATTAACTTACCTAGGAACATCTCATGTTCGATGTCAGTGGGTGTTCAAGCTGACGAATTACAGCGATGTTGCCAAGGTAAGGGTTCTATTCATCTTTTAAAAAAAATAATAATAAGAAACAAAGCTAGAGAGGCTAAAATCAGTGAAGAAAATTAATATAATGGACAGACTGATTATCAGTGAAAAAAAAATATATATATTCAAGATAAGCGAGCAACGTTCACAAGTGACCATGGCGAAAAATCTCAACGAGCGTCAGTCAGTATCCTCGTCCCGCTCCGAAAAGAAACAGACAAATGTCTCAACGAACGTCCCTTGCCAGTTGTCTCTTTCGTTTTGTCATCCTTGGCCTGCTTCGTCCCGTCTTTTGGCCTTGGACGAAGTCCCCACAGCGACCACTTCTTTTCAATGGAGATGCTTGTGTTAGTACTGTTATACTGGTTTTTGTCAGATCGCACTTCGCATATCTCAACGCCCTTTGTCTGAAATTACAGAAGATCACCTTTACGAGCATGTCGAATACCCGGGACGATTGCTTTCTTTCTTTTGTTGAAAAGTGCGGTCCGACTTGCATATAGATAGAGACGAAGTTCGATGAGTCCGTGTTCGATCTTTGCCGAGGTTTATAAAGAGGAAGTCTGACCATCATAACTGGACCGGACACAATCATTTTTATCGAAAAAGATCGTTTTTTCTTTTTTCTTTTTTTTTTTTTTTGTTTCGTTTGCGTAAACAAGTGAATCCGGGGCATAATTCTTACTTTGGCCTCACTGGGTTTTAATTCTTACTTTGACCAAGTCTTTTTGCTGAATTATTGAATGAGCACCAACACAAAGGAAGTATCTCTGCACTTCTAACTAATAGAAAGAGAGAATGAAGCAAAAAGAATTGGTCAGAATCTGTGCCAAATCACAGTCAAGAGTCAATATCCTACACACACCGCTATGAATTACAGGCCGTCCATTAAAGTCCAATATAACCGGCGGAGATCCACCCATCACTCAATCATTGGTCCAACCTTTGGGTGAGTTCACCATTTATCAATCGTTTCAAGGCAACAGTCACTGAGAGAGAGAAAGAGAGAGTAGTTGGGGTTGCTGAAATGGGTACTCTTGTGGCTTCTTGTTTTGTGATTGTGATTTTGGAGGTCGCATGGTTGTATGGAGGAGTGGATGGAGCTTACGTGAAGTACAACACTGTTGCTGGGGTTGCGGAAGGAAAGTTGAACGTGCATTTGGTCCCACATTCCCACGATGACGTCGGATGGTTGAAGACCATCGATCAGTACTATGTTGGGTCAAATAACTCCATCCAGGTCCTTAAATTTTTGGGTTCAAACAGCAGAGTGAAATTCGGCTATACTGTTCAGTTGATATATAATGATGCAGTGATGTGAATGGCAAAATGTTCTTATGTGTGTTACTGGTTGTTCAGGGTGCTTGCGTTGAGAATGTGCTTGATTCCATCATCAAAGCGTTGGCTCGAGATCCCAACAGGAAGTTTGTGTTCGCCGAGATGGTATATTCTGTTAATTTTAGACTGTCTCTGATGCATATATCTGAAGGCTCGTTTCCGTTTTGATCAGCTACAAACCATGTTTTTGAGTTCTCTGCAATCAGTCAATTTCTCAGGCTTGAATCTAGTTGATCAGCTCGACTCCGCTGGTCTAAAGCATTGTGGTCAAACTTCAATCCAATTGGCCTTCGTGATATTAATCCTTTTCATATTTATGGTTGACAAATCCGCAAATCCATTATGCATGACCTGAAGACATTGACCGGTTTGGCCTATAATGAAGTCAAAATCTTTGTGCCATGGTGCAATACAATTGCATTAGAAGAGCAACTGAACCTCCAGGCATGCCACCAAGACACACTGGACAGAAGATATTGAAGTTCAACATTACAGTCCCACTTAACTTGAAAATGGCCATTACATGATTCTCGTTTTTAATTTCATGTTGCAAAATGAAGATGTACTTCGGCAAGATGAACCTTTGAGATTATGTAGCCACATGCTTCCTGTCTTTTATGCTTCATGAACACTACATTTGATAGTACCTGTTGCCATTTTTTCTCCGTGAATATTGATTGTTATTCTGCAGTAAAGACAACTGGCATTCAATAATCTAAACACAGAAGAAAAATTTGATGCCTAAGACTATGCAATCTTTACACAACTTTTGCATTTATATTCTTGTGGACTTGCATACTGGTTCTCTTAATCTTATCAGCGTCAGTTCATGCCCCTTAATTGCTTATTCTCAGAGTCCTCTTCTATTACCCTCAATTGAGGCCAAAAAGGAAAAAGAGAGTAGAGAAAACTGTGATTTAACCAAAATAGATTTTACTTATCAAGAAATTGTATACTTTCCTATGCTTGTAAGATAATGCACTTTGTAATACTTGTTTATCTTGATAGATGCAGATCATAGCCAACTTCTACTTCTTTTAAAAGTGTACCTCACTAATTTTTGCTCACGATTGTTAAACAATCGTAATTTCAGTGAACAAACAGTTGTTCTTATGCTGTAGCTTCTTCACGTCAGGCCTTCACTCATTCCCTCCACTGTCCACTTACAAACGAGTTTAACTTGATAGAGTAACTAACGAATTTCATGACTTGATAGGCTTTCTTCCAAAGATGGTGGTTAGAGCAAAGTCCAGAAACACAAGAGCAAGTGAGGAAACTTGTGAATGCTGGCCAATTTGACTTCATGTATGCAGTCAGTAAGCATTTAGCGGGGGTCTATGGCAATTTCTGCACTATTACTGCCCTGACAGTAATGTTGGCAATTTGCAGAAATGGCGGATGGTGTATGCATGACGAGGCAACAACTCATTACATCGACATGATTGACCAAACAACTCTGGGTCATGGCCTGATAAAGTCACAATTCAACAAAGTTCCTCGAGTTGGATGGCAAATTGATCCATTTGGACATTCTGCCGTGCAAGCTTACCTACTTGGAGCTGAGGTAGAAGATTCTATCTAAGGTTTTCTCGATGTCGACCTTTTCTGTTTTCACCTTCCAGTCAGTCTCAAGTGTAGCTCTGAGTTTTTTTTTTGTTTTGATGTCTGCACACTATGATGCAACCATTAGACTTTGAGAAGTATCATGTTGTCTAACTTTCTATGTCACTAAATGAAAAAAGAGTTGCTCGGCATGGTCTTTTTCCCAATAAATTTTCCATGCTTTGATTTGTATTTCCTATCAAAGGATCATCACCATTTTTGCAGATTGGATTTGATTCAATGCATTTTGCGAGGATTGACTATCAAGACAGAGCGAATCGCAAGAATGATAAATCTCTCGAGGTTATATGGCGTGGGTCTAAAACATTTGGTTCCTCATCTCAGGTTTGAAACAGAAGCAACCTCATTACCTTCATTTTCCTTGGTTACTTCACCCCAAAGATTAATATCATGTGCTTGTCTGTGCCTTTGTAGATTTTTGCAAATGCATTTCCCGTTCACTATAGTCCACCGGAAGGTTTTAATTTTGAAGTGTCTAATGATTTTGAGCCTGTTCAGGTGTGTGCTGTTATTCAACCAAATTAATCACTTTCAAGCTTCTTTTTTGTGGCAGACAGATTCACATTTGAGATATTCAAACTGCAGGATAATAATCTCCTATATGACTACAATGTCGAAAAAAGAGTGAATGATTTTATTGGTGCTGCAATGACACAGGTATATTCTTAGCTTTTTGCAGACAACAGGTTTGTTGTATCTTGGTATGTCTAAGACCGAAACTGACCATTGTCAAATAATTATATTCGAATAAACATCATTGAGGTACAAATACAGGAACTCATTTTTCCCAATGAACAGGCAAATGTTACAAGAACAAATCACATTATGTGGACCATGGGTGATGATTTTGTGTACCAGTACGCTGAGTCTTGGTTCAAGCAGATGGACAAATTCATTCATTATGTTAACAAGGTAAAACTACCTGCTTTACTATTTGCTTTTATGATTGTGAAACACGAGTGTTTATGCATCAAAACACTTGAAGTTTGGCAAAGCTCATTTCCAGTCACAGATAATCTGGAGACTTCCACCAGTATCTTTTTCTCTGAGATGTAATATAAAAGGATCTACAATTAGTCTGAAATAACACTTAGTTTAAAATGACACTTTCTAAGCTTACTCTGGAGAGTAGAGATATGTTTTTGCCCCTTTCTTCTCCTTTTTTTTTTCCAATGCACTTGCCATAATTTTCTTTTCCTGTTCCTGATATTTCTTCTCTCTCAGGATGGCCGGGTGAATGCATTATACTCTACACCATCTATTTACATGGATGCCAAAAATGCAGCAAATGCATCATGGCCTTTGAAAACTGACGATTACTTACCGTAACTATCTCTTTTTTACCCATCTCAGTTGCCTTTATGTGATATATCTATTTCAAACACCATCGACTTGATATATGACCGACACTTGCCCCTGTGTACAGGTATGCAGATAGAAAAGATGCCTACTGGACTGGCTTTTTTACTAGCCGGCCAGCCCTGAAAGGATATGATAGGATGCTTAGTGGATACTATTTGGTATTGTTTCTCTTTATTGGAGCTCATACCATAACAGAACACAGTATATCTCTTCATGTTGTTGCGCTTTTGTAAGCCAAGTAGAATGCTCAGGACTTAAATTATTTTGGATTCAATGCGTGCTTACAACTATGTAACTTAAGTTTCTAAAGGGATGAACTGTGATGTCTTGGAATTATTTATGTGCCATGGGCAGGGATAATTCTTCAAACGAACATCTGAGAAGATATTGTGTTTTCCCCCCTTCCTTCTATGACAAATATCATCTATCCCACATATGTACTAAGTATAGCACCATTAAACATCACCATGACTGTGCTCTCTTTTGTCTATATAGGCAGCGTGCCAACTTGAATTTCTTGTGGGGCGCAGGTCCAGTGGTCCTAGCACTTACAGGCTCGGAGATGCCCTAGGATTAGTGCAACATCACGATGCTCTCACCGGTACTGCCAAACAGCACACAACCAATGATTATGAGAAGCGCCTAGCTATTGGAGCTTCTGAGGTCGGAAAATGAAGTCCCATTGAATTTGCCCTTTCAGGATTCTTTGTTCCCAACTCTCATTTAATCTCTATATGCCTTTGTTCTAAAATCAATTAGGCAGAAGCTGTTGTTGATGATGCTCTCTCCTGCCTAGTTAGTAAGAAACCAGGAGGTCAGTGCTCATTGCCTGTTTTGAACTTTAGCCAGGTAAGTTTTAATTCAATTCCTACAATTTCCGACAAAAAGGATTTGTAAACATTCTTCAAACCATCATATAAGCTAGTCGGTTCATTGGGACTTAAATTTTGTCCAAAGACTAAATGTTTCACTTGCTCAAGATGACCTGTATTCATCTCTTGCTTACGTCACGTTTTTTACAGTGCCCTTTACTCAATATAAGTTTCTGTCCAGCAACAGAGGAAGATATTCCAGACGGAAAGAGTCTGGTAAGTTTTTGGGTTTTATGCTGTATATTCTTCAAAGAAATATGCACGTTCTAATAAAAGTTTTCTTTATCAGGTTGTGCTAGCATATAATTCGCTTGGATGGAATCGAACTGATATTTTAAGGATCCCCGTGAGTATTTTACTTCTTTCCTGTTGTGCCAATAGTTTATGCATCAACAGAATAATAAATGCCCCTCGATATAATGTGGCAATGACAATGTCCACTAGGTTACTGATTCAAATTTCGTCATCCGTGACTCTTCTAGACATACCGTCGAAGCACAACTTATCGATTTGGATAATGTCACAATCAACTTGAGGAACTTCTATGTGAAAGCCTACTTGGGATTATCGCCACAGCAGATCCCTAAGTACTGGCTTGTATTTCAAGTTTCATTACCACCGCTGGGTTGGAACACATACTTCATTTCTAAAGCAGCTACAGAAGGTTGATATTTGACATACTTGATTCTCGACAACAATCATTCAAGCCTCTGAGATTGATATTTATATCATCTGCCAAGGCTTGCCAGAGTAGATTACGTGAACAGGAAGCACAATGAATAATGAGTCAAAATTCAAAACCTTAAGAATCTGCATGGCCCGAACTGCATCATGGAGGAATGGAGATGAGCCTAGACGTTCTCCAAAACTATTCAGAATCCATTCGAAGTGCATGGTTCTGAGGCCGTAAAACCAATCAGCACGATTAATTTGACACAGCTTTGAAGTCGTCAGAGGGCCACGTCGACTCAGTTAATTTTACTTTCCCTCATTTGGGCTTCAAAATGATGCAGGGGAAAGTAAAACTAGTTTCCTTTCAACACTGGGCGATCCACAGAATGATACCATAGAAGTTGGACCAGGTGATCTGAAGATGCTATTTTCGTCAACCTCCGGGCAACTTGTCTGGATGTTCAATTCTAAAACTGGGGTGAGTCTAGAGAAAGCTACAGATTTTTGTTTAGCAACGAGATTTTGTTCCAGAGTGTGTTCACCATTCTATTACCTTTTCACTGTGCATGCATAAAATCCATTGAAATTATCAATCTCATCCACTTCTTCAAAGTTCTTTGGACCAGAATCATACTCGAGACTTTTCTGTAGCAAAAACTTGTTCTTTACAAAGATTTTGTACAAGCTGAAGTAACTGGCTCTAAGAAAAGGCCTATTTTGTGTACTGCAAAAAGTATGTTTATGAATGTCTCACTCACCAGTTTCTCTGAAATCTAAAATTTACATGCACACCGCTGTCGTTGCTTATTGACAAACACATCTTCTGGTATCCAAACAAGTTATTATGATGAAATGGATTCTGGAATGCAACTTGGCTGTTTCAGCTCTCTAGCTTCAATCACGTCTTCCAAATAATAACTTTTGGATGATTGATGTACCTATTATATCTTCATTTTCCATCGAGGATCAGCTGTATCCGTCTTTTCTGTTTAGAGCACTATATCATCTCAATATTCTGCCTTTCTTTTGCTTCTTGGATTGGATCTCATTTGGTTGGCATCTGAACCTACTTTCTTAATATCTCTCATATTACAATGTTCCCAGCACCTCTTTGTCCTCTGAGGACTTAAGAAAGTGTAATTCTAGGTTGAAGGGTCATGTAATCTATCAGCAAATAGAAAGTGCCCATTTATAGTGGCTAAAGCGAAACCATGATGAGAACTTCTCCTAAAATTTAAATGTTTTGATTCATATAATGACATTAGCTTTTCTTCAGGGTTTGACAAGGATTCAATGTCCTGCGTTATATAACACTCTGTCTCCTTCATCACTTTTACTTATTCGATTGCGTTACAGAGCATTCACAATGGTTTCTTACATGCTACTGTGTGGCTATGCCAAATTCACTACATAGAATGTTTAGTTATTCAACTCAAATTTACCAGGTTGATGTACCAGTACAGCAAAGCTATCTCTACTATTCCTCAAGCATCGGTGGTACAGATGATTCTCCGGTAAATCTTTCTGTGCTTGATTTATGATACTATGCAGACCGGAATGTGGACCTTTTCACAGCACAAACCAAGGAATGGTAGATAAATAGCTGCAAGTGATCAGCAGAGTTCTTTTATTGCAGGCTTCTAATTTGTATATCTTCCATCCAAATGGGACTCATCCAACTATTGTTTCAAGAAAAGTAAGCAGCCTGTCATTACTCAGCTGTGCCTACTCCAGCTCACTCTTGGAACATTAAATAATACCTTGCATTCAGTGATATTGTACATTAAATCTATTTTAACAAGAAGATTGGACACATAAAAGTTTGTCCCCCATTTCAACCCTTGCAGGTGCCCCTGAAGGTTGTTCGGGGACCACTAGTTGATGAAGTGCATCAGCAGTTCAGTTCATGGAGCTATCAGGTTATTTGTCTTATAAATTAAGTCCAAGCACATTATTCTTCTTATCCTGATGATTTGCTTACCTGTTTCCCTTACTGTCTTTTTTAGAACCTATGGGTTTTGGTTCCCATCAGCTTACAGCAGTCAAGATACTTGAAGGACTCAAAAATGTCCACAATGTAGATATATTAATGTTGAAAATCAGAATCATATTCGCTGGTTATTTTATTTCCAGATTTTCCAGATCTTCAAGATTTTCTAGATTTTCCAGATTTTATTTTTCCAGATTTGTTTGTTAGCTTTTAGGAATTTGTTTATTACGTTTTAGGTGGTGTAGCAGCTATAAAAAGGTGAGATGCCTCATGTAAATATTTATTCCATATAGAATAAAAAAAACTCAGAGGAATTTCTCTTGAATTTCTTCATGGTATCAGAGCACGATCTGGACCATTCTCTTCTACCTTATTTCTGAGAGTTTCCACCATGACAAAATACCCTAGAGCTGCCATGGCAAGCGAGGTTGAGAGTGAAACCTCATATCCTAGAGCTCAGAACTCTCCTCACATTACCCAACCCATCAATATATCCGAAGGTGGAACTCTTCTCATCACCGGTCATAAACTTACCGGTCACAACTTCAATCAGTGGTCCCATTCTGTCATGATTTTCGTTTTGCGGAAAAGGTAAAGAAGATTACCTAACTGGAGCTGCCGTACAACCTGAGGAGACGAGCCCAAATTATCGAACATGGAAGGCGGAAAATAACATGGTGATGTGCTGGCTGCTGAATTCAATGACAAATGAAACAGGGGAGAATTTCATGTACTACAAGACAGCAAAGGAGATTTGGGATGCTGTTCATGAAACCTGTTAGGAGTAAGAAGGGTAAATTAGTCTTTACCACTTTTAGGGTTTATTTTTGATGTATATATATTAAAGTTTATTGAATAATACGTATTAACTTTTCTCTACATGGTATCAGAGCTTAGGGTTTAACCCTAGACGACGGAGCGCCCGCCTGCCGCCGTCGACTCGCCGGACCGCCGTCGCCTCGCCGGACCGCCGTCGGCTCGCCACCACCGTTCACCGGAAGAGAGCTTCTCCCTCGCGAAGCTCACTCGCGTTGCTCACCCGGCTCGCTCGCGCGGCTCGCTCGCGTGGCTTGCTCGCGGAGCTCGCTCGCGCGGCTCGCCCGTGTGGCTCGCGCGGCTCGCTCGCGGGGCTCTGTCGCGCGGCTCCCTCGGCTCGCGCCGCTCACGCTGCCTGCACGGCTTGCTCGAGCGACTTGTAGCTGTCCCGCTTCTTGTACGTGAGTTCGGCGAAGAACACTCCATCAGCTACGAACTTCCTCTTTTTGCTGATCTGGGTCGGTGAAGAAGAGGGAAAACCCTAGAGAGAGAAAGAAGACAAGTTGCAGTAGCGACAGAGTGCAATAGGATGATTTTGTGGGTTAGAATTTGCTTTAAAGTTGTTGATTTGGCTGATTTGGCTGATTAATGAAGCAAGTTGCTGCTTGGGTTGGCTGATTTAGTTGCTGATTTGGCTGATTTGGCTGATTAATGAAGCAAGTTGCTGCTTGGGTATAGTGCAGTTATTTATTTGATGATTTGAAAGTTGTGTGGTAGCTTTTGTCACTATATTTGATAGTGGTAATATTGGGTTATTGAATTGTTGAGGCTGAGTTGTTTGACGGAAGCTAAGGTCAGAATTTATTTATTCTTATTTGGAAAAATGGGCGATGAGAGGAATAATACTGTGATGAGTGAGGTGATTTCCTCTTCATCTAATCGAATTACTGATAAGAAGCTCGCAGGTAGTGCTAACTTCCACCAATGGAAGAAAATTGTGAAGCTTACTTTGACGGGCAGGAATCAACATAGACACTTAACTGAGTTTAAGCCTAGAGATGATGTAACTTGGGATGGTGTTGATGCACGTATTCTTGGTCAAATGCTGAATTCTATGGAGAGTAATATAGTTGACATGGTAACTCATATTGATACAGTCAGAGAACTATGGGAGTATTTGAATGTGCTGTATTCTGGCCAAGATAATTTGTCACGGATTTATGAGCTATCACAGGAGTTTTATCGATTTGAAAGAAAGGGGCGCTCTATTACTCAGTGCTTTGCAGACTTTAAGAGATTGTATGAGGAGTTGAATGCTGTTCTCCCTATTACAGCTGATGTTCAACAAATGCAACGTCAAAGGGAACAATTGGCTGTAATGGGATTCTTAGGATGTCTTGGTTCTGAATGTGAAAATGTTAGGTCTCAGATTCTTGGAGGAGAGAATATAGCATCACTCACGGATACATTTGCTCGAGTTCTTCGAGTATCTCGTGAGTCCTCTCAGGATACTACATCTATGGTGGGGAGTTCAGCCCTTGTGTCCCGCACTCGAACCGGTAGTGGTAATAGGAGTGATGGAGGAACCCGTGGCGGGTATAGTGGGCGTGGTGTCCGAGGAGGAGGCCGAGGCATTGGAATAGGGAGAGGTCAAGGTAATCAGCATCCTTATGGACAATTCCATATATCTACTGATAATTCGGGAAATACACGAGTTTGTCATTACTGTGGCAAACCTGGTCATATTCAAAAATTTTGCTACAAGCTACATGGGAGACCAGGGCAGCAGCACCAGTTTGCTAATACGGCGTCTAATATTGACCCTACTCCACAGTCATCTGAAGACAAGGTGGTGGTTATGTCTGGTGAGGAATATGCTCGGTACACACAGTCTCAAATCTCACAGCCTGTTTCTTCATCGCTACTTTGGCTCGATGGTAATGCTACCGCATGTCTTTCGGCTACTTCTCGTCCTTGGATCATTGATTCGGGGCTTCGATCACATGTCGGTCTTTCGGTATATTTTCCTCTTTTTCTCCATCTTCATCCATAGTTACTCTAGCCAATGGGTCACCTACACATGTTAGGGGAATTGGCACGCTTAACCCAAGTCCTTCATTACCTTTGTCCTCGTGCTTTATCTTCCACAATTTCCATTTAACCTAATGTCTCGTTAGTAAGTTAACCAAAAACTTTCGGTGCTCGTAACTTTTTATCCCGATTCTTGTGTCTTCCGGGATCCGGCTACGAAGAAGACGATTGGTAGAGGACGTGAGGAAGGGGGCTGTATGTACTTGAAGATGCTTCTTCGTTGCTTGCACAAGTGTTGCGTCCCCACTTCAAATCCATTGTCGTCTTGGTCATCCTTCTCTACGTAGTCTTCAAAAGTTAGATTCTAGTTTTCAATCTCTTTCTAGTCTAGAGTGCGAGTCATGCCAACTTGGCAAATTACATCGTGTTAGTTATACACCTCGAGTTATTAAACGATCAGCATCTCCTTTTTTATTAGTTCATTCAGATATTTGGGGTCCATGTCGTGTGGTTTCCAATTCGGGTTTCAGATATTTTGTTACTTTTGTCGATGACTATTCCAGAGTTACTTGGTTATATTTAATGAAAGATCGTTCAGAATTATTTTCTATTTTTCGTGCATTTATATCTGAAATTTATACTCAATTTGGCATTCGTGTTAAAGTTCTGCGTTCCGATAATGCTAAGGAGTATTTTTCCACATCCTTTTCTGATTTTATGACTCAACATGGTATGATCCATGAATCTTCCTGTCCTGATACCCCACAACAGAATGGTATTGCTGAACGGAAGAATAGGCATTTATTGGAAGTAACTAGATCCATGTTATTTGAGATGAAGGTACCGAAAACCTTTTGGTCTCGATCTTTGTTCTAACGCATGTTATCTTATTAATCGCATGCCTTCTTCTATTCGCAAGGTGGTATTCCTTTTTCCACCTTGTTTCCTAGTGAACCACTGTTTGTCCTACCACCCCGTATCTTTGGTTGTGTCTGTTTTGTTCGTGATCATTGACCCGGAGTATCAAAACTTGATCCCAAGGCACTCAAGTGTATGTTTATGGGTTATTCCCGCACTCAAAAGGGATATCGCTGTTATTCTCCATTACTGAAAAAATATTTTGTAACAGCCGATGTTTCATTTTTTGAATCCACTCCTTATCATAATGTTCCAATTGATGTGTCTGAATTAGATGAAAACTTGTATGTGACCATCATTCGGTCTACTATTCCCAATGTTTCCCGTATCTACAGAGAAACCACCTCCTCTCCAGGTTTATACACGACGTCATCGTGATGTTACTCGCTTGCTCCCCCCGCTCCTCATGTCACTACTACGTCGACTTCAGCTCCGGATCCGCCATTAGCTGTCCCTCCTCTTGTATCTCGATCTTGATCTTCCTATTGCTCATCGCAAAGGTACACGTACTTGTACTCAACATTCTATTGCAAATTTTATTTCTCACTCTTCTGTGTCTCCTACTTTTCAAGCCTTTTTAACTACTGTTGAACAATATCCTATCCCCAAGTCTGTCACTGAGGCATTACAAAATTCTGGTTGGAGGACAGCAATGGAAGAAGAATTACAGGCTCTTGAGATTAATAAAACTTGGGACTTAGTACCACTTCCTCTAGGCAAAACTGCTATTGGTTGTCGATGGGTGTATGCTGTAAAAGTTAACCCCGATGGTTCTCTTGCTCGTTTAAAAGCAAGACTTGTTGCAAAAGGGTATGCTCAGGTGTATGGGGTTGACTATCTAGACACATTTTCTCCCGTTGCCAAACTTACTTGTTCGTATTCGATCTCTCTTGCGCAACGTATAATTGGCCTTTATTTCAGCTTGATGTTAAGAATGCTTTCTTGAATGGCACTCTTCATGAGGAAGTTTATATGGAGCAACCTCCAGGGTTTGTTGCTCAGGGGGAGTCTGAACTAGTTTGCAAATTAAAAAGATCTTTATATGGTTTGAAACAATCTCCACGAGCATGGTTTGGAAGATTTTCTGAGGTTGTATTGTCTTTTGGGCTATCAAGATGTGGAAATGATCATTCTTTCTTTTATAAACAATCGAGGGGAGGCAAATTATTCTTGATTGTGTATGTTGATGATATTATCATCACGGGAGATGACTTGGTTGGTATAGCTGAGCTAAAAGCCTATCTTCAGCAACAGTTTCAAACTAAGGATTTAGGAAAATTGAAATATTTCCTAGGAATCGAAGTGGCACAATCACAAAAAGGTGTTGTTCTGTCACAGCGAAAATATGTATTGGATTTGCTCACTGAGACAGGTATGTTGGGATCAAAGCCTCTTGATTCACCCATGGAACAAGGGGTTAAATTAGTTGCTGATGGAGGAGAAATTCTTAATAATCCTGAGAGATATAGAAGACTGGTAGGTAAGCTGAATTATCTTACAGTTACTCGACCAGACATTGCTTTTCCGGTCAGTGTAGTAAGCCAATTTTTGTCTTCCCCTCATACATCTCACTGGGATGCAGTTATTCGGATATTGAGGTATTTGAAGAAAGCTCCGGGAAAAGGAATTCTCTACCAAAACCATGGTCATAACAAAGTTGAAGGTTTTTCTGATGCTGATTGGGCTGGGTCTCCAGATGATAGAAGATCAACTACTCGGATATTGTACCTTAGTCGGAGGAAATCTGGTATCATGGAAAAGTAAGAAACAAAGTGTTGTTGCCCGCTCTAGTGCCGAGTCGAATATAGAGCCATGGCACAAGTGACGTGTGAATTGGTGTGGATTCGACGGTTATTGACTGAGTTAGGCTTTAAAGATTTAGTACCCATGACTCTGTGGTGCGATAATAAAGCTGCTGTGCATATAGCTTCCAACCCCGTGTTTCATGAGAGAACAAAACACATTGAGGTTGATTGTCATTTTATCCGAGAGAAGTTGCAGAATGGAGTAATTCTTCCCGGTCATGTTCGAACCGGTGAACAACTTGCAGACATCTTTACTAAGTCCTTGGGTAATGGGAGGATAGAACATATTTGTAACAAGCTGGGCATGATTAATATTTATGCTCCAGCTTGAGGGGGAGTGTTAGGAGTAAGAAGGGTAAATTAGTCTTTACCACTTTTAGGGTTTATTTTTGATGTATATATATTAAAGTTTATTGAATAATACGTATTAACTTTTCTCTACAAAACCTATTCAAACAAAGACAACACCTCAGCCATATTCGAGATCAAGGGCATTCTTCATGATCTAAGGCAAGGGGAATTTTCTGTCATTGATTATTTTAACCAACTCATACGTCATTTGGCAGCAACTTGACATGCTGGAAGATATGATGTGGAGTTGTCCTGAAGATAGCCAGCGGTACAAGCAGATTCAAGATCGAGAACGCATCTACAAATTTTTGTTAGGCCTAAATCAAGAGCTTGATGAGGTATGTGGACGAATTCTAGACATAAAACCCCTACCTAGTGTACGAGAAGTTTTTGCTGAGGTCAGGAGAGAAGAGACTCGGCGAAAGGTGATGCTTGGTTCTTCAAACAACTAGACCAATCCAGCAAATTTTGCTCTAATAGCTCGAGGATCTCAACCATCCTACAATCGAGGCACTCAATCAAACAACAACAACCAGCGAAGGGGTGGTCGTCCATGGTGTGATCATTGCAAACGAACGGGTCACACAAAAGACACATGCTGGAAAATTCATGGTCGGCCAGATGATTGGAGGCCATCAGCCTCACATTCTACTCAAAATCGAGAGAGCAAAAGCAACGTAGTCCAAACTGAAACAATCACTTCGGTAGATTCAAGTCCCTTCAACAAAGAACAACTGGAGATGCTAAAAAGGTTGCTACAAGAATCAGTTCAGAAGGCAACCCATCCAGAAGGGGTTAGTACAGCAACGATAGCGCAATGAGGTAATTCTCTAAATGCCTTTAGTGCTAAACAGGAGAAGATCACCTCTTGGGTTGTAGACTCAGGAGCAACCGACCACATGACAGGAGATATCACGGTGTTCAACGAGTACAATCCATGTCAAAATGGCACTAGTGTTCGAATTGCTGATGGTTCTTGCTCAAAGGTGGCTGGTGTTGGATCAGTGGTTATTTCAAAAGATATAACACTGAATTCAGTTTTATTTATTCCTAAACTCAGCTATAATCTTATCTCCATCAGCAAGTTAACCAAAGATTTAGGCTGCATTACTAAATTTTTCCCACACTCATGTGAATTTCAGGTTTTGAATTCGGGGATGACGATTGGCAGTGCTGAGATGGATGCGGGTCTCTATCTTCTGCGAGTTAATGCCTCAGAATGGAAAAACAAGAAGCTGTCATGTGTAGCATCTCGTGCTAAAGAAGAGAGGGACGTAAGATTGTGGCACTATAGGTTAGGTCATCCAAATTTCTCATACTTAAAAAGGTTGTTACCTTCGTTGTTCAATAAAGATTCAATAAAGTTTCAATGTGAGGTGTGTCAATTATCCAAACATACTCGCAGTTCATATCCTTTGCAACCTTATAAGTCTTCTCATCCATTTCACATGATTCATAGCGATATTTGGGGGCCTTCTCGTGTCAATAACATTTCTGGTTCTAGGTGGTTTGTTACTTTCATTGATGATCATACAAGACTCACTTGGCTCTTCCTAATGAAAGAAAAATCAGATATTGGCCAAATTTTTCAAATCTTCAATCTAATGATCCAAACCCAATTCAACACAAAAATCCAAGTATTCAAAACAGATAACGGGAGAGAATACTTTCACTCACAGCTCGGGTTATATCTAAACAGCCATGGTATCATACATATTAGCTCTTGTGTAGACACTCCACAGCAAAATGGAGTAGCGGAGAGGAAAAATAGGCATCTTTTGGAAGTTGCTCGTTCTCTTATGTTAACCACCCATGTTCCTAAAAATTTTTGGGGAGAAGCAGTGTTGACAGCCACATATCTCATTAATCGTATGCCTTCCCGTGTCCTAGATTTCCAAACACCATTTCAGAGTCTACTTCATAGCTACCCACATATTTGTTTTGCCTCAAATATTCCACTCAAAGTATTCGGTTGCACAGCGTTTGTTCATATAAATCAGCAACATCGTAGCAAGCTAGATCCTAAGTCCCTCAAATGTGTGTTTCTAGGATACGCCCCAAATCAAAGTGGATATAAGTGTTATAGCCCACAAACAAAGCGTTT
This sequence comes from Eucalyptus sideroxylon x Eucalyptus melliodora, assembly GCA_016097485.1. Taxonomy (NCBI): domain Eukaryota; kingdom Viridiplantae; phylum Streptophyta; class Magnoliopsida; order Myrtales; family Myrtaceae; genus Eucalyptus; species Eucalyptus sideroxylon x Eucalyptus melliodora. Next base: position 33,310,043 of record CM027833.1, read on the forward strand.
TTATACCACCATGGATGTTACCTTCTTTGAGCAGCAGCCATTTCACTCCAAAAATACCATTCAGGGGGAGAGTTGTGAGGAATATTATTTTTGGGACACTTTTCATTCACTCGGGTCACAACAAACAAATACAAATTCTGCTTGTCTTCCATGTCTACCCATTCCAATATCCGAGGGTCATCCAACATCCGAAAGTCTTTCGTATCTACCAATTCAAGATGCTACACAAGACAAAAATAAAGAGGTAATTGTCTACTCTAGGCGGAAAACTCAAAAGGAGTTGGAGGACCGTATTACATCAAAGCCGGCTCAAGAGACAGACCTGAGTTCAAGACCCACAATAAATGAAGGTAATGCTCCTATAAGCTCAGAAAATTTTGCTGTACTTGATGATCTTGATCAACCCATTGCTCTTAGGAAAGGGAAGAGACAATGCACTCAACATCCCATTAACAATTTTGTGTCATATGAAAAGTTGTCTCCTAAATATAAGGCATTTGTTTCAATGTTGGGTAACATTCAAATTCCCAAGAATATCCAGGAGGCACTTGCTCAATCCGAGTGGAAAAAAGCGGTTCTTGAGGAAATTCATGCACTTGAGAAGAATAATACTTGGGAATATACAGAATTGCCAGCTGGGAAGAAATTGGTGGGATGTAAGTGGGTCTTTACAGTTAAGCACAATGCTGATGGTAGCGTTGATCGTTTCAAGGCAAGGCTGGTTGCTAAGGGATTCACACAATCATATGGTATAGACTACGAAGAAACCTTCGCTCCGGTGGCCAAACTAAACTCCATTCGGGTGTTGCTCTCCCTTGCAGCTAACTTGGACTGGCCCCTACATCAATTAGACATTAAGAATGCCTTCTTGAATGGAGAATTGGAGGAAGAAGTCTTTATGGAGGTTCCACCGGGAATCGACACTAAAGAGAGCTTCAACAAGGTATGCAAACTCAAGAAATCTTTATACGGCCTAAAGCAATCACCCCGTGCTTGGTTCGAGAGGTTAACAAGGGTCGTTAAGAAGCTGAATTTCATTCAATGTCAAACAGACCATACAATGTTTGTCAAGAAGTCAGCTGAAGGTAAAAGAGCAGTAATGATTGTATATGTCGATGATATAGAAGATTGGAAAACTGAAGAATATCTTGGCAGAAGAATTTGAGGTTAAAGACCTAGGTCAACTTAAACACTTCCTAGGTATGGAGGTAGTCCGGTCATGGAAAAGAATTGCAATTTCCCAACGCAAACATACTCTTGATCTTTTGAAGGAAACTGGTATGCTTGGATATAAACCAGCTGACACACCTATGGATTCTACAAATAAAACCGAGATGGAAGAAGAAGGACCATTGATGGACAAAGGGAGGTATCAAAGATTAGTTGGCAAACTAATCTATCTCTCGCACACTCGGCCAGACATTGGTTTCGCAGTAAGTATGGTTAGTAGATACATGAACCGACCAACAGAGAAACACATGCAGGCGGTTTTTCGAATCTTACAGTACTTGAAGAAAAGTCCTGGAAGAGGGCTCTACTTTAAGAAAACGGATGAAAGAAACGTGGAGATATTCACCGATGCAGATTGGGCTGGATCTCTCATGGACCGAAGGTCGACAACAGGGTATTGTACCTTCATGTGGGGCAACATGGTTACTTGGAGAAGCAAGAAGCAACCTGTTGTTGCTAGGAGCAGCGCTGAAGCGGAGTTTCGAGCAATGTGTCAAGGAATATGTGAAGGCATATGGCTAAGAAGAATCTTAAATGAACTAGGATTCTTTAATATCAATCCTATGTCATTATTATGTGACAACAAAGCTGCTATTGAGATTGCCAAGAACCCGGTTCATCATGATAGAACAAAGCATGTGGAGATCGATCGACATTTCATCAAAGAAAAACTCGAGGAAGGAATCTTGAAGCTCTCGTATGTTCCAACCAATCATCAAACAGCAGACATACTGACCAAGGTTTTATCCAGAAATAGTTTCGAGACTCTAAGGTGCAAGCTGGGTATGATAGACATTCATAACCCAGCTTGAGGGGGAGTGTTGAAAATCAGAATCATATTCGCTGGTTATTTTATTTCCAGATTTTCCAGATCTTCAAGATTTTCTAGATTTTCCAGATTTTATTTTTCCAGATTTGTTTGTTAGCTTTTAGGAATTTGTTTATTACGTTTTAGGTGGTGTAGCAGCTATAAAAAGGTGAGATGCCTCATGTAAATATTTATTCCATATAGAATAAAAAAAACTCAGAGGAATTTCTCTTGAATTTCTTCAATTAACATAGAGTTAGACTGAAGCATAGTAGTTAACATTTGGCTTGAATAGCTAAGCTACTAATCGGAAATGTCGTTCATTTAACCAGAATCCTAGAACTAGGAAAAAAAAAAAAAAAGAGGACCTGTTCATTGCATGTTGGACATTCCCATTAGTAGCTTAAGTTTTTAAGTTTGATCCAAGTGATGATATCCAGTAATTAAGTTTGGTCTTGTACTCGAACATCGTTGCTCCCTTAGCAAACAAACTATTATAAGGGTTTTGATTTGATGTCAGAGAACTGGAAATTAATTTACTTCTATTATGCCCCATTTTTATTGCAAATTTAGATTCAGTATGTCAAATAACTAATTTCATTCCAGAACAGTTGGTGCAAGAAACCATGACACTATTGATATACTCTTTTGGCCCACTGGGTATGAACTGCCGCTAATGAAGTGCTTCTTATGAAGATCTGGACCAGCATAATGGCATCACATGAGTCAACTGGCTTGATTTTTAGACATCTGACTTTACCTTGATTTACCTTACTAGGTCACAAGATTACACAAGGATAAAGAGCATGCTGATGTTGAATTTACGGTGAGCTGCCCTTCCCTATTTTTCTTTCTTTGTAAACTGTGATATTCTACAGATGACGGAGTAATGCAACAAAACATTTGATTGGATTTTCCATGCTTTGCATGCAAAGTCAATGGATTTATTGTCACTACTGTCTCCGTAGTATCAGCCTCTTCAAACTCCAAGAAATTCTCCTAAGACTTCTTGCTTTGAACTTTGAAGATTGGACCAATTCCAACAGATGATGGAGTTGGGAAGGAGGTGATAACACAAATGACGGCAAATATGGCCACAGAGAAGACCTTCTACACCGATTCTAATGGAAGGGATTTCATAAAACGGGTAATTCCGAAACCCTAGATTTTCATTGGATGCCACCTTTCCTTATAACATTCATGACTGATAATCTGAATATTGGTATAAGCAGGGGGAGTGCAAAGTTTGCTAGACTTACTATTGTTTTTCAACTCACTCCCCTAAGAAACATCTACCCTAGTGTTATAAATTTATGATGTTCTTCAAGTATTTCAAATTTCAGATGTCATTTAAAAGAAAAGTTGGTTTGAAAGATGGTCCCTGGAATCTGCATTCTCATTATCCACTAAGTTACATCTTAGCCTAAATGATGTACAACATATTATTCTCTTCTAGTCAGTGTTTATTCATACAACAGCCATCTTGCTTGCTCGTCAATGGTCCCAGGCTGATGCAGAAAGCTTACAATCGTTATTGTAGGTGCGAGATTATAGACCAGATTGGTCCCTCACTGTTACCCAACCTGTTTCAGGAAATTACTATCCAGTAAGTTCCTTAATTTAATGATATAGCAAATGCTTGCGAGTGATAATATGGTCCTTGAATAGATGAAACGTCATCAACCTATAGCCTGGACTCATGAATATGTTTGTCCCCTAAACATGATCTTCTCCTCCAACACTATGCCATCAGATTAATCTTGGGATTTTCACCATGGACAACAAAACCGAATTCTCGGTCTTAGTGGATCGTGCTGCTGGAGGAGCCAGTATCGAAGATGGGCAAATAGAGTTGATGCTTCACAGGTTTGGCACCTCATTTCTGTGTTCCACCCCATATCATTACTTCCTTTCTTCGTGTTATAAATCTTTTAACTTCTCTTGCTTTGTGCACCAGGAAAATACCCTATAACACAGGTGTGGTTGGACCTCCCGACGATATGGTGTGCATTTCAAATAGCACATGCAAAGGACTAACGGTACATTGCATTTATCTGTGGACGAAGAACTGTTTTTCCTCGTTCATTTTTCCCAAGCGATGTTGTATGACCAGGTACGAGGACCCTACTACATAGGCATCGACAAACCCGGGACCGGAGCTCGCTGGCGTCGGACTATTGGCCAAGAAGTGTACTCGCCTTTAGTTTTGGCTTTTGCACATGAGGTAGGGATTGAGTGCATTAGCCTTTTTGGGTCCATGCTTAAGCCTTTACCTGAGCTTTGAATGACCCTGCAGAAGATGGAGGAATGGACAGGTTCTTATGTTACCAGTGCGACTGCGATGGATTCGAGTTACAGTTTACCTCAGAATGTCGCTTTGATCACTCTGCAGGTAATTGAGTGTTATCTCAGATACTCTCCCTCTCTCTTCCTCTCCCCTTCCTTTTGGGATTAACTGACCTCTCTGTTTCGCAGGAATTGGATGATGGAAGTGCACTTCTACGTCTCGCACATCTTTATGAGGTGAGAAAAGAACTTCATTTGCCCTTTTTGCCCAAAAAGAAAGAGCTTCGTCAGTCTATTTCATTTGAATGCGATGTCATTGGGGCTATTATATGAAAGTCCACGCGTGATCTGGAATCAACAGAATTAAGGATCTTCGCAAACCCACAGGAGACTGTAGTCCAACAATGGAGGCATCGCCCCTTGGATTGACAAAACCATTTCTTTTAGGCTATTCACTCACTACCACACTTTCCATCAATTTGACACACTCATAATTGATTTTGTCCGTCTTCACTCAAAGAGAGGCGATTGATGTATACCACAGTATTATTCATTTCCATCGTTATGCTTGTGAAAATATCTAGGCTGGTGAAGATGCAGAATATTCGACCTTGGCTAAAGTCGAGCTGGAGAGGATGTTCGCAGGAAGAACGGTACGTAAAGCTTTTACTGCTCCAATGTCGTTGCTCTTCTTAGCATGTGCCAACCAGACGAAGTAGTTTTGTCACACTGATGACATGATTTGGTAATTGATATATGTGATCACTGACTTCAGATAAGGGAAGTAAAAGAAATGAGCCTGTCTGCAAACCAAGAGAAGTCTGAAATGAAGCGGATGACATGGAAAGTCGAAGGGGAAGCAGCAGCAGAACCGACGCCCTTAAGAGGTGGCCCAGTGGACGTCTTAGATCTCATTGTCGAGCTTGGTCCCATGGAAATTCGCACTTTCTTGCTGAAATTCTAAGCATTGTACATAATGTCACTTTTCATCTAATCGATTAACTTCATACATGCCCAGAGGGTAACCATTTAGCTCAAGAGGAATCCATTAAGTGCAGTTTTCTTGGCTTTCCTTAACAGGTGCACTTATAGTATTAATGAAGAAGAACGGTACTTCAATTGCTTCCTAGCTTACAAAAGTAATCGGACAACAGCCTTCGCAAGTTTCTTAGCGAGTACTCTTTGAAGATTATTTACTTGGTCAGTAGCAAACAACCTTCAGCGATTACTTGCCCACGGGATCGCCAGTTCAAATGTACATAATCATGTTCTTCAACTGCAGTTTTCTTCTCCGCTTTCAGACCGCACAAAGGGTGCCCATCTCCAAGTTCCATCAGGCGACGGTCGTTGGCCCTCGCCCCAGCGGGCGGCTGCCCCGACCGACACTCCCCCACCTTTCCGGTGAGCCCTCACTGCCAGCTGCCTCCCTCCTCCTCCCCCTTTTTATAAGTTAATTAATTAATTAATTATTTTTTAAAATTAAATTAAATATTAAATTAATTATTTACCACATCACCACCAAAACGACGTCTTTTTGACGCTGTTTAGCTGCATCAGCATGCAAAATGATGCCGTTTTGCACCTACTTCACCAGAAATTGTGCACGTCAGTATTTTGGCCGGATTAGCGCTTAAATGATCCATTTTGTTTCAATTTTGGCACTTAAGTGTCACTTTCGTGACTTTTGGCATTAAGTGTCCCTTTGTGCCAACTTTTAGCACTCCAGAGGTCCAAGTGTCCCAATTCGTAACACAATAATAAAGATACTCCTTTCACAATATTCTTCTTAAAAGCATTCTCAAACCATTCACAAGTTCTAATAGGTAGAAAATACTCAATCAGACTTTTTATGCAATAATAATGTCATTTTTTAATTCATAATATATATAATCCATAGTATTTTCAGATGATAATTTTTACAAACTCAAAATAGAGATTACACCAGTCACTTGGATATGTCCCAAACCAAACAATAAAACTCACTTGAATCAACATACTTATGGTCTTATCTTATAATCAAGAAGTAGCATCAAAACAATAAGCAAAACGCTATCTTAACTACGGCTCATCTAAACTAAGCTTAAATGCTAACAAAATAACTCCCACGTGATAAGAAATTATTGATCCGAAGCGATTATTCAAACCTAAACACAACCTGAACTCGCACACGAAATGCTAAAATTTTGCTCCAACCAAACCATTGCTTCAAATCAACGACCGCCAAACCCCATGACTTTGCAACACCACAATTCACCATTCCCAAGAAATTTTATAACTTAACAATTAAAAAATCAAACTTCACGCTCGATTTTCGCAAAACTTCATATATGCAACCTTCCAAAGACTACCTGATTAGACACAAACGCCTATCAAAGCGATGCGAAGTTGAATCAACTTGACAAGGTACCCATAGTGTGCACATGTAAAAACCCCCGACAGTCCCTCCCCCAGGCCCGAGGGGGCCCCCAAATCCCCTTCATTCACCTTTCTTCTTCTTCTTCTTCTTCTTCTTCCCTTCTTTCCCTTTTCTTTCCCGAGTTGCTCTCCGTCTTCTATCTTTCTTTCTTTTATCTCGGTGGTCTCTTCTATATTTTTTCTTTTGACTTTTCAAACTTCTTTTATTTATGTTTTCTTTCCACCTTTGACTTTTCAAGACCCTTATCTTGCACTCAGTCATTAATCGATCAGATTTATTACTTAGGTGTCTTTGATCCGATCGGTTTTTTTTTTTTTAATTTTTTTATTATGTCTTTGCTAACATGGATTTTTCACCTTACAGTGACAACGGAAAGTTTGGGTGATGCTTGGAAGTCCATTATTAAATATAAGGGCTCAATTCCTCTAAAAAGCATCGATATTAGGTTGTATCACAATTCGATTCGAACTTTATTTGTTTGTGTTGTGCTTGTCTATATCACGGCAAATGTCAGTTGCTTGGTTAGATACACAATGCAAATCTTGGGTTCTTGATGAATGAAGAATGATATAGACATTTTGGAATAACTCTTGATGATCTAGAGTTTACATTCACGGGGGGAGGTTTTCTACTCTTGCACAAGTTCTCTCTTTGCGAGGAGGGCATCCCATCCTTTGGAGTCAAGTCAATGTAGCCTGTAATTTAGGGAGTTTAAGAGTGCAGCAGCATCCTTTAATGCTATAGTAGGTCTAATTGCTCCGATAGCACAATCAAATTTGTTTGCAAATTCCCGTGATATTCGTATCTTTGAATTTAGTAGTGGACCTCATTGAAAGCGGATCATAAAGCTAACATTTCTGTGCTCTCAGACATGTGCACATCAGTTTCGCACAAAGGTTTGTCCATGTTCTTTTTGAACCATGACGAGGTTACTTCCATAAATGGCTTAGATGCAGGGGTGTTGAGTAGGTCACTTTCAATTGGAGAGGCCAACGCAATTATGTATATTTGTAGTAAAATATGTATGGTAGTAAGTGTGTAAAAGTTATAAATAAAAAAGAGCAAAAAAAGAAAAAAAATATCAAAAGAGATCGGAAGACTAATTAACATGATCTTCCACATCCAAAAAATCAAGGTACATTGAAAAAGAAATCAAAGTGATTTTTTCATAAATACAGAATCACGAGAGATTAGGAGATAAACCTACATGATTTTCATATCGTACAATTTCAATTGGAATTGCATTTGCTCCTATAAATAGGAGTCCTCCTCAACGGAAAAGAATATGTAAAAGCAAGAATATCATAGCAGAGTAGCGGAAGAAATAGTTTTTTTCTTCCGGTCCGCTATAGTTTTTTTACTCCTTGAAGTGGATGTGATTTTTCCCTTCATCTTGAAGGTTTTTCCCTTCACCTTGGAGGTTTTTCCATGATCTCGTGACTTTTCCCTTCTCCTTGGAGGGTTTTTCCACATTAAAAATTCTAGTGTTATTTACTATTCATCTTTACTGCTTTCATTTAATATTTTATCCTGTTTAATTTTCACAGAAATAGTAGCGGGAAAAATTATCCGGGCCTTCTCCACGAATATTCTTTTTTTTTTTTTTTTTTTTTTTCCCAACAAGGGGTTGTCCTGCGACGGGGACAATCTGGCAGGGCAGGAGAGGCCGTGCAGTGCCAATCTCTGCGTGCTTGGGACAGGAGGCGGCATCTCTCAAAGGTAAAAAGTCGGGATCACCTTTGGCCATGTTCTCTGGAATAACAGAGGTTTAGGGAGTGAAACCACCGATTTGTTCCTTGGTCTTTGGAGAAGTTTGGTTCTCCCAACAATTTGAGCTTCTAGTGAAAAGAATAGTCTCGAAGTATCTTATTCTCTGTCGAATAACATGGCTGATGCTTTTTGGGCTAAAGACGGACAATAAGGCAGCAGAAGGAGATCGATTAGAAGCAAACGACACTCCATCAGAAAGACACTGTCCTTGTAGTGCCAGTTTTCAGTCTTGGTACTTTCCATGGGCGAATTACATTTGGTTGCAATGGTTGGAAGGGCGAAGCTTTAAGGCGAAATGAATCGACATGCGCCGAACCGTGTAGTGCATGCTTGTCATCTACTGGCAGAAAAAATCAACACACACCGAAGTCGCGACGTGATCAAAGTCACTGAAGACTCCACAAATCAAGAATTATAAACCCAAGTAAATATGGTGATAGTTGATATTTAGAGGTGACTTATCGCCTTGTTAATGTGACGAATCAATTCTTGCGGGTCGAGGCATTTGCTCATCACTGGCAGTGCTCCGTTGATCCGGTTTTCAAATTTAGGTCTCGCTCTCGAGGTTGTGTTTCATATTGAAGTCTCTATGCAGGTCATACTGGATAATTTTGACTAATAAATGAAATGTCTATTTGACAAGAAAAGAAGGATTTGGAGCCCTAGAACCAGAGATCAGCACAAGAAACGATCCAAGGCAAAACCCAAATGACTGAAAACCACAAAGGCAAAAGAAAGAAGAGAGAGACCAGAGCCAAAGAAAAAGTAGGAACCCAGCGATGGAGGCTTTCAAAGGAGGAGGCGACAAGATCAACGGCGTTGTGGCGGGCCAAGACCAAGACACCCGTGACGGCATGCAGTGTGTTGACCACCCTTTCTGTGCCAACCTCGGAGAGTCCACGCATTGGGGCCATGACTGCAGTGGACATGATCTCGTTTCCACGGTGACGCGAGGCGGGGCATCAGGCAATTGCTGGACAAGGAGGCGGGCAATGATGACTTTAGCCATAGGTGGCGAGGTAGCAATTGTGGCCGACAGAAGTCCAAGATCTCTGCCATGCTAGGCAACCAGAGGGTGAATAGAGAAACCCAAGAAAGACGCGAAAAAAGAAAGGAGGAAAAAACATTGCGCTAAAGGAAAATGCCCCCGTCATGGTTGGGGAGTGACATGTGAGATGCTTACATGAATTCCCACCGTAGAAACAATCGAATAATAATGGGTGACAGCATTCAGCACCGAAACGAAGGACAGAAGTTCGATTTTTAAAGGGGAATGAAAGACATAAAATCTCGAACCCCTAGGTGTTGGGAATAACGGATTTCCTAAAACGTATTCGACACTAAATCGAACCCCTAAAACGAATGCGGAAGACGAGTCCAGAAAACACATGTGTCACTGATCGAAAAGCACATCACATAATCGAACATATCTTATTTGCCACAGATTAAACACCAACGTTGTTTTGAGGAAAAAAAACTGATCCCGTTCTATCCGATGATGTACTATCGCCTTGAAGGGGAGAAAATTCCGTCTCTTTTGGAGTACTGTTCTTAGGCTTTTCGGAGGGAGAGAGAGGAAAAAACTTACATACGTTGAAAAGCTACGTTCCTCTTTTTTCTTTTTTCTCTTAAATATGTCTCTTCCAAGGGACGTAACTCTTCAACATAATACGTTTCCCCAAAAGTCATAACCCCTCAACACAACACCTCTTCATATCTCAACCCTTCAATGCACCCTATCATCCATGGGCCCTTTCTTGTGGGCCGGGCTTTTAGGCCTAACATGGGCGGACGGGCCTACTTAGGCCCATCACAAAGAACATCACTAGGCAACCAGAGGCTGAACAGAGAAATAAAAGAAAGACGCGAAAAAAGGAAGGAGGAAAAAACATTGCCCTGTAGGAAAATGCCCCCGTCATGGTTGGGAAGTGACATGTGAGATGCAAGAGCTCACTGGCCGGCCGGCGAGTTGGGACCCTATTTGAGACAGACTTACTCAACAACTTCAAAGACCATTTATTTGGAACAATGACTCCACTTAGAATCCTCACATAGCACTTGGATGAATTCCCACTGTAGAAATAATCGAATAACATTGGGTTGACAACATTCAGCACGAAACGAAGGACAAAAGTTCAATTTCTAAAGTGAAATGAAAGACATAAAATCTCTCCAGTACGGAGAGAATCCCCGGCCGACCGTGAAGCTACACACGTTGACTCGTATGGTGAACATCGATGAATTTGCACCCGCAAATTCAAGAAACAGAGCATGAGATCAAAAACCCAAGCCGAAAGAATCTAAAATTTTTGGAGCATTAAACCTAGAACCAACTGCAATTTATGTGATTTTGAGAGGAAAACAAAAAGGTCAAGCCAAAAGACTCTCTTTTAACACTTGAACTTACCAGGGTTCGAGAAGATCGAAAGGAGGAACAACAGAGCTGCTGCGAAGATTCTAAGTGAAGCCATTGGGTTAACGAATCTAAGAACGAGGAACCGAATCGAAATTCTGGATACCACACTTGCTCAACTCTATTCTCTCTTCCTTGCTCGCTAGCAAAATGCTTGTTTCACAAGCAAGCAGAGAGGGAAGAGAGAAGGAGAGCGAGGAGTCGAGTGGAAGGTGAAGGTGAATAGAGGGCGGGGGTTGCAATTTATACAGGGTCTGCGTTGCGCGGGGCTACAGGAAGATTCGTAAAAAAGCTTATGATCAGCGGACAATTGTGTCAAAAACCTGAATTTACGACTCGAATTTCGTAAATTCAGCACCTGACCAGGGCTCTTTCGTAAATTCAGCACCTGACAATGAGTTTTTTAACTAATCTTCCTGTAGCCCCGCGCAATGCAGACCGTGTATAAATTTTCCACCTAAAAATGATCCTCTCTTCTACGCTATGCCATCTGATTAATCTCGGAATTTTTACCAGGGTCCGAGAAGATCGAAAGGAGGAACAACAGAGCTGCTGCGAAGATTCTGAGTGAAGTCATTGGGTTAATGAATCTAAGAACGAGGAACCGAATCGAAATTCTAGATACCACACTTGCTCGAGTCTATTCTCTCTTCCTTGCTCGCTCGCTAGCAAAATGCTCGTTTCACAAGCAAGCAGAGAGGGAAGAGAAAAGGAGAGAGAGAGAGAGAGAGAGAGAGAGGACTCAGAGTGGAAGGGTGAAGGTGAACAGAGGACGGGGGGTTGCAATTTATACAGGTCTGCGTTGCGTGGGGCTACAGGAAGATTCGTAAAAAAGCTCATGATCGACGGACACGTAATTTACGACATAATTTCAAAAATTACCCTGATTGGACGAACAAGGGAGACAAATACTTATGGGCATCACGATGCCAAGTTAAATCAACTTGGTGAGGTCCCTGTGTCGCGCACACGTAAAACCCCGTTCTTCTTCTTCCTATTTCTTCTTCTCCTTTCCTTATTTCCGCGACCCTTTTTCTTTTATTCCCGCGTTGCTCTCCGTCTTCCCTCTCTCTTCCTTTTATCTAGGGGGTGTCTTTTTTCCACCCTTTGACTTTTCAAAACCCATATCTTACGTTCTCAGTCATGCATCGATCAGAGTTCTTACTTAAAGTGTCTTTGATCTAATCGCTTTTTTTTTTTTCCTTTTTCTTGTGTCTTTGCTAACAGGGATTTTTCAGCTTACTGTGAGGAGGGAAAGTTTAGGTGATGTATGGAAGTCCATCATCAAGGGCTCAGTCCCTTTAAAAAGCATCGAGTTTAGGTCGGATTAAAATCCGAACCTTGTTTGTTTGACATAAAAATACCAACTTTCACTCGATTATCAAACCTGGCCACTTTTCTGTTCGATGATGCTGTTAAAGACCAGAAGTGTCGTCTGTATATTTTTCTTCGTTTCTTTCCCTTATTTCACTTCATCCTCCTCATCACATAAACCATGGCCGCTCAAACTCATGAAGGGAGAGAGAGATGTACATATGGAATGACACGTCGGTTGAGTCTCATCATTGGTTGGAAACTTGACAGGAGTTGGATTTAGCTAACGACCGAAGTCGGTATTTTTTTATGAGACAAAGAAGAAGTTTTGAGCTAAAATTAGGACACGACCTAAAATTGGTGCTTTTGAAAGGATTTGGGCCCAAATATAACTAGAAGGAATTTCATTTTTAACTTAGAATTTGCTCATGTAATTTCACATGATTCAATTCCCGTGGTGCCCAAACATTTAAATCTCTATTCAGGCCTCATCGAGACAAAAAGTTAAATGTGTAGGGAGATAATACCAAAAATAATGAAGAAACTTTTAATTTTTCCAATAGTTTAAGGAGTATCGGATTTTTTAAAATGCGATAATTGTCTTGTTTGACTTTTGCTTTGTCAGATATCAATATATCAATCGGTATCCTTGTCCGGTCTGAAAAGAAACATACAAATGTCCCAACGAACGTCTCTCGCGATTTGTCTCTTTCCTTTTCTATGCATGACGAGGCAACAACTCATTACATCGACATGACTGACCAATTTCTCTGTCCACCTTTCATTCCAATCCGTCTTGAATGTAGCTCGGAGTAATTTTTTGGTTTGATGTCCGCGCACTATGATGCAGCCATTAGATTTTGAGAAGTATCATTTGTCTGCCTTTCTATGTCCCTAAATGGAAAAACGGAGTTGCTCAGCATGGTTTCGTATGACGGAGAAAGTATTCGGTAACAGCATAATACCATAGTCTGACAGGGCATTCACTAACGTAGCACAACCCAACTAAAAATTAACATAAGTCTCCGAAGTGGGGACCAAACCAAACAAAAATTCAACATCAGCCTGCTCTTTGTCCTTGTATGATCTCATGACCAGACAAAGTGAAAAAGCAAATAAAATGTCTGAGAAACAAGCCATTTGTCTCATGCGTTCCTTTTGTACCGGTCCAAAATATCATAAAATATACCGCTTGAGTAGCGGCAATTCGTACCCGATGGGGGCAAAAAGGATTAATCAAGAATGTCATGCTTTCTTGCTCCGAGTGTTTGGGAATGAAGTTGGTTAATCGACTTACTTGATCTAAATTAGCTATAAAAAAAGGGGGCATCATAGGAGTAAGTAAGGATGAGCTCTTCTAATTGGAGCAAGCGCACGAGATGTGTGCCATTAACCATGAGGAGATCTTATTATATAGGCATTGCCAGAACCCACAACTAGCAAGGAAACCAAGTATCAAAAACTGTGACCTTAATTTTTTCATGACATCAAGCTGTACCAGTAGTTGTAGAAGTTTACGTATCAGAAAACTACGTGACCACTAATTTTTCATTTGTTAACGGTTGGTATACGTATATAATAATGTTCATTCTTCAAGGAACTTGACATGGCTAGGAAGTTTTCTAGATGCTTCCCTCTCTCTCTCTTTGGGTGGAGTTTCTTTATTTAATTTTTGTTTTTCTTTTTGGAGTTTTTGGGTTCAAGGTAAACATTAGGTGAAGCCAAAAAGGGAAGAAGCATGAAGACAATAATCGCATATAAAAAAACCGATACTCCTTAAACTATTGAAAAAATTAAATGTTTCTTCATTATTTTTGGTATTATCTCCCTACACATTTAACTTTTTGTCTCGATGAGGCCTAAATAGAGATTTAAATGTTTGGGCACCACGGGAATTGAATCATGTGAAATTACATGAGCAAATTTTAAGTTAAAAATGAAATTCCTTCTAGCTATTTTTGGGCCCAAATCTCTTCAAAAGCACCGATTTTAGGTTGTGTCCTAATTTTAGCTCAAAACTTCTTCTTTGTCTCATAAAAAAATACCAACTTCGGTCGTTAGCTAAATCCAACTCCTGTCAAGTTTCCAACCAATGATGAGACTCAACCGACGTGTCATTCCATATGTACATCTCTCTCTCCCTTCATGAGTTTGAGCGGCCATGGTTTATGTGATGAGGAGGATGAAGTGAAATAAGGGAAAGAAACGAAGAAAAATATACAGACGACACTTCGGGTCTTTAACAGCATCATCGAACAGAAAAGTGGCCAGGTTTGATAATCGAGTGAAAGTTGGTATTTTTATGTCAAACAAACAAGGTTCGGATTTTAATCCGACCTAAACTCGATGCTTTTTAAAGGGACTGAGCCCTTGATGATGGACTTCCATACATCACCTAAACTTTCCCTCCTCACAGTAAGCTGAAAAATCCCTGTTAGCAAAGACACAAGAAAAAGGAAAAAGAAAAAAAAGCGATTAGATCAAAGACACTTTAAGTAAGAACTCTGATCGATGCATGACTGAGAGCGTAAGATATGGGTTTTGAAAAGTCAAAGGGTGGAAAAAAGACACCCCCTAGATAAAAGGAAGAGAGAGGGAAGACGGAGAGCAACGCGGGAATAAAAGAAAAAGGGTCGCGGAAATAAGGAAAGGAGAAGAAGAAATAGGAAGAAGAAGAACGGGGTTTTACGTGTGCGCGACACAGGGACCTCACCAAGTTGATTTAACTTGGCATCGTGATGCCCATAAGTATTTGTCTCCCTTGTTCGTCCAATCAGGGTAATTTTTGAAATTATGTCGTAAATTTGAAGTTTTGAGAAAATCGAGTGCGAATTAGTATTTTTGAGTCGTCAAGCTATGGAATTTATTGGGAATGCTGGATAGTGGTGTTGTAGAGACATGGGGTTTGACAGTTGTTGATTTGAAGCAATGGTTTGATCAAAATGAAATGTTAAGTTTTCGCGTGAGAGTTCGCATTGTCCTTAGGTTTGAATAATCTAAGACCGAGAATTTGGTTTTGTTGTCCATGGTCAAAATTCCGAGATTTAATCAGACGGCATGGCGTAGAAGAGACGATCATTTTTAGGTGGAAAATATGTTCACTTTTAGGTGAAAATTTTATACAGGGTTTGCGTTGCGCGGGGCTATAGGAAGATTAGTAAAAAAAACTCATCGTCAGGTGCTGAATTTACGAAAGAGCCCGAGTCAGGTGCTGAATTTATGAAATTCGAGTCGTAAATTCAGGTTTTTGGCACAATTGTCCGTCGATCATGAGCTTTTTTACGAATCTTCCTGTAGCCCCACGCAACGCAGACCCTGTATAAATTGCAACCCCCCGCCCTCTGTTCACCTTCACCCTTCCACTCTGAGTCCTCTCTCTCTCTCTCTCTCTCTCTCTCTCTCCTTTTCTCTTCCCTCTCTGCTTGCTTGTGAAACGAGCATTTTGCTAGCGAGCGAGCAAGGAAGAGAGAATAGACTCGAGCAAGTGTGGTATCTAGAATTTCGATTCGGTTCCTCGTTCTTAGATTCATTAACCCAATGACTTCACTCAGAATCTTCGCAGCAGCTCTGTTGTTCCTCCTTTCAATCTTCTCGGACCCTGGTAAAAATTCCGAGATTAATCAGATGGCATAGCGTAGAAGAGAGGATCATTTTTAGGTGGAAAATTTATACAGGGTCTGCATTGCGCGGGGCTACAGGAAGATTAGTAAAAAAACTCATCGTCAGGTGCTGAATTTACGAAAGAGCCCTGGTCAGGTGCTGAATTTACGAAATTCGAGTCGTAAATTCAGGTTTTTGACACAATTGTCCGCTGATCATAAGCTTTTTTACAAATCTTCCTGTAGCCCCGCGCAACGCAGACCCTGTATAAATTGCAACCCCTGCCCTCTATTCACCTTCACCTTCCACTCGACTCCGCGCTCTCCTTCTCTCTTCCCTCTCTGCTTGCTTGTGAAACAAGCATTTTGCTAGCGAGCAAGGAAGAGAGAATAGAGTTGAGCAAGTGTGGTATCCAGAATTTCGATTCGGTTCCTCGTTCTTAGATTCGTTAACCCAATGGCTTCACTTAGAATCTTCGCAGCAGCTCTGTTGTTCCTCCTTTCGATCTTCTCGAACCCTGGTAAGTTCAAGTGTTAAAAGAGAGTCTTTTGGCTTGACCTTTTTGTTTTCCTCTCAAAATCACATAAATTGCAGTTGGTTCTAGGTTTAATGCTCCAAAAATTTTAGATTCTTTCGGCTTGGGTTTTTGATCTCATGCTCTGTTTCTTGAATTTGCAGGTGCAAATTCGTCGATGTTCACCATACGAGTCAACGTGTGTAGCTTCACGGTCTGGCCAGGGATTCTCTCCGGCGCTGGAGAGATTTTATGTCTTTCATTTCACTTTAGAAATTGAACTTTTGTCCTTCGTTTCAGTGCTGAATGTTGTCAACCCAATGTTATTCGATTATTTCTACAGTGGGAATTCATCCAAGTGCTATGTGAGGATTCTAAGTGGAGTCATTGTTCCAAAAAAATGGTCTTTGAAGTTGTTGAGTAAGTCTGTCTCAAACAGGGTCCCAACTCGCCGGCCGGCCAGTGAGCTCTTGCATCTCACATGTCACTTCCCAACCATGACGAGGGCATTTTCCTACAGGGCAATGTTTTTTCATCCTTCCTTTTTTCGCGTCTTTCTTTTATTTCTCTGTTCAGCCTCTGGTTGCCTAGTGATGTTCTTTGTGATAGGCCTAAGTAGGCCCGTCCGCCTATGTTAGGCCTAAAAGCCCGGCCCACAAGAAAGGGCCCATGGATGATAGGGTGCATTGAAGGGTTGAGATATGAAGAGGTGTTGTGTTGAGGGGCTATGACTTTTGGGGGAACGTATTATGTTGAAGAGTTACGTCCCTTGGAAGAGACATATTTAAGAGAAAAAAGAAAAGAGAGGAACGTAGCTTTTCAACGTATGTAAGTTTTTTCCTCTCTCTCCCTCCGAAAAGCCTAAGAACAGTACTCCAAAAGAGACGGAATTTTCTCCCCTTCAAGGCGATAGTACATCATCGGATAGAACGGGATCAGTTTTTTTTCCTCAAAACAACGTTGGTGTTTAATCTGTAGCAAATAAGGTATGTTCGATTATGTGATGTGCTTTTTGATCAGTGACACATGTGTTTTCTGGACTCGTCTTCCGCATTCGTTTTAGGGGTTCGATTTAGTGTCGAATACGTTTTAGGAAATCCGTTATTCCCAACACCTAGCATGGCGGAGATCTTGGACTTCTGACAGCGGCAGCTACTACCTCGCCGCCTAAGGCTAAAGTCATCGTTGCCCGCCTCCTTGTCCAGCAATTGCCTGATGCCCCGCCTCGTGTCACCGTGGACTTGCTCCACTTGAACGAGATCATGTCCACCGCAGTCATGGCCCCGATGGGTGGACTCTCCTAGGTTGGCACAGAAGGGGAGGTCGACACACTGCATACCGTCGTGGGCGTCTTGGTTTTGGCCCGCCACAGCGCCGTTGATCTTGTCGCCTCCTCCTATCAGAGCCTCCCTCGCTGGGTTTCTACTTTCTCTTCTTTCTTGTCTTTGTGGTTTTCGGTCATTTGGGTTTTGCTTTGGATCGTTTGTACAGATCTCTGGTTCTAGGGCTTCAGATACTTCTTTTCTTTTCTTGTCAAATAAACATTTCACTCATTGGTCAAAATTGTCCAGTATAGCCTGCATGGAGGATTCGATGGCTTCCCCGATCCTCTGCTCTGCGTGTGACCAGCGCCAAAATCCAATCACGGCGTTCTAAGTAAATTCATGCTTCTTACTTTAATATACTGATAAAGATACACCTCAACAGCGTATTGGCCTATAAGCTCAGTTGGTTAGAGCGTCATGCTAATAACGCAAAGTTCGCAGGTTCGAGACCTGCATGAGCCAAACTACAATTATTAATTTTTTCTTTTTAATGCAGACATCTGGAGTTTTTATTGCCCCTACCTGCGTTGAAAGTTTTTTGACAGCATTCTCATTGTCAAACTTGAGCTGTTCCTAGAGTTCCAAGAGCCATGATGCGCTCTGTTCATATTCCGGTCTCGGAAAGCAATCATATTGAGCGATCGCGCAGGCGGGTTTTAAGGACAGGATGTGGAAATGGTCAGTGGAGAGATCATTAGTCTAGCGTGACCGGTTCAAACAAAGCTTAGCTTCCGCGCTCGCGTTAGTTTTAGGGGTCGTTAGGTACATTACTTAATGTCTAGCATATGATGAAACCTGGAGATGGGCTCCTTTGTGCAGCCTGAAAGCAGAGAAGAAAACTGCAGTTGAAGAACACGATTATGTACATTTGAACTGGCGATCACGTGGGCAAGTAATCGCTGAAGGTTGTTTGCTATTGACCAAGTAAATAATCTTCAAAGAGTACTCGCTAAGAAACTTGCGAAGGCTGTTGTCCGATTACTTTTGTAAGCTAGGAAGCAATTGAAGTACCGTTCTTCTTCATTAATACTATAAGTGCACTTGTTAAGGAAAGCCAAGAAAACTGCACTTAATGGTTTCCTCTTGACCTGAATGGTTACCCTCTGGGCATGTATGAATTTAATTGATTACATGAAATCCTACTGTCGATACAATCGAATCATATTGTCTTGACAGAATTCCGCACTGACACGAAAGACAGAAATTCGATTTCCAATGCGAAATGAAAGACATACAATATGATTCGATATCAAGTAGGAAAAAAATTGCCCCCATCATGGTTGGGGAGTGACATGTGAGATGCTAAGTGGTTGCCGTCCGGCCAGCGAGTTGGGACCCTATTTTTTTTTCGAAGAATGACTCCACTTCAAATCCCCACGTTGCAGTTGGATGGTTACATGAATTCCCACCGTAGAAACAATCGAATAATATTGGGTTGACAGCATTCAGCACCAAAACGAAGGACAGAAGTTCGATTTTTAAAGGGAAATGAAAGACATAAAATCTCTCCCGCGTCGGAGAGAATCCTTGGCCAAACTGTGAAACTGCACACATCGACTCGTATGGTGAACGTCGGCGAATTTGCACCTGCAAATTCAAGAAACAGAGCATGAGATCAAAAAGCCAAGCCGAAAGCACCTAAAATTTTTGGAGCGTTAAACTTAGAACCAACCGCAATTTATGTGATTTTGAGAGGAAAACAAAAAGGCCAAGACAAAAGACTCTCTTACCGAGAAGATCAAAAGGAGGAACGACAGAGCTGCTGCGAAGATTCTGAGTGAAGCCATTGGGTTAACGAATCTAAGAACAAGGAACCAAATCGAAATTCTGGATACCACGCTCGAACTCCTTTTTCCTAGTGGGGTCATAGGAAAAAGGAGTTTGAGCAAAAAACTAAATTTACCGAATACCAAATGCCACAGCTTTCCTGTAGCCCCGCCAAACGCAGACCCTGAATAAATAGCTAGCCCCCCTCTCTTCACCGTCACCTTTCCACTCCGAGTCCTCGCACACTCTCTCTCTCTCTCTCTCCCCCTTCTTGCTAGCGAGCGAGGAAGAGAGAATTGACTCGAGCAAGAGTGGTATCCAGAAATTCGGTTCCTCGTTCTTAGATTCATTAACCCAATGGCTTCACTCAAAATCTTCGCAGCAGCTCTGTTGTTCCTCCTTTTGATCTTCTCGGTAAGAGTCTTTTGTCTTGGCCTTTTTGTTTTCCTCTCAAAATTACATAAATTGCGGTTGGTTCTAAGTTTAACGCTCCAAAAATTTTAGGTGCTTTCAGCTTGGCTTTTTGATCTCATGCTCTGTTTCTTGAATTTGCAGGTGCAAATTCAAGAAAGTTCACCATACAAGTCGACATGTGCAGCTTCACAGTCTGGCCAAGGATTCTCTCCGACGCCGGAGAGATTTTATGTCTTTCATTCCCCTTTAAAAATCGAACTTCTGTCCTTCGTTTCGGTGCTGAATGCTGTCAACCCATTATTATTCGATTGTTTCTACGGTGGGAATTCATGTAAGCACCTCACATGTCACTCCCCAACAATGACGGGGGCATTTTCCTTTAGCGCAATGTTTTTTCCTCCTTTCTTTTTTCGCGTCTTTCTTCGGTTTCTCTATTCACCCTCTGGTTGCCTAGCATGGCAGAGATCTTGGACTTCTGTCGGCCACAATTGCTACCACGCCACCTATGGCTAAAGTCGTCATTGCCCGCCTCCTTGTCCAGCAATTGCCTGATGCCCCGCCTCGCTTCACCGTGGAAACGAGATCATGTCCACTGCGGTCATGGCCCCAATGCGTGGACTCTCCGAGGTTGGCACAGAAAGGGTGGTCAACACACTGCATGCCGTCATGGGTGTCTTGGTCTTGGCCCGCCACAACGCCGTTGATCTTGTCGCCTCCTCCTTTGAAAGCCTCCATCGCTGGGTTCCTACTTTTTCTTTGGCTCTGGTCTCTCTCTTCTTTCTTTTGCCTTTGTGGTTTTCAGTCATTTGGGTTTTGCCTTGGATCGTTTCTTGTGCTGATCTCTGGTTCTAGGGCTCCTAATCCTTCTTTTCTTGTCAAAGAGACATTTCATTCATTAGTCAAAATTATCCAGTATGACCTGCATAGAGACTTCAATATGAAACACAACCTCGAGAGCGAGACCTAAATTTGAAAACCGGATCAACGGAGCACTGCCAGTGATGAGCAAATGCCTCGACCCGCAAGAATTGATTCGTCACATTAACAAGGCGATAAGTCACCTCTAAATATCAACTATCACCACATTTACTTGGGTTTATAATTCTTGATTTGTGGAGTCTTCAGTGACTTTGATCACGTCGCGACTTCGGTGTGTGTTGATTTTTTCTGCCAGTAGATGACAAGCATGCACTACACGGTTCGGCGCATGTCGATTCATTTCGCCTTAAAGCTTCGCCCTTCCAACCATTGCAACCAAATGTAATTCGCCCATGGAAAGTACCAAGACTGAAAACTGGCACTACAAGGACAGTGTCTTTCTGATGGAGTGTCGTTTGCTTCTAATCGATCTCCTTCTGCTGCCTTATTGTCCGTCTTTAGCCCAAAAAGCATCAGCCATGTTATTCGACAGAGAATAAGATACTTCGAGACTATTCTTTTCACTAGAAGCTCAAATTGTTGGGAGAACCAAACTTCTCCAAAGACCAAGGAACAAATCGGTGGTTTCACTCCCTAAACCTCTGTTATTCCAGAGAACATGGCCAAAGGCGATCCCGACTTTTTACCTTTGAGAGATGCCGCCTCCTGTCCCAAGCACGCAGAGATTGGCACTGCACGGCCTCTCCTGCCCTGCCAGATTGTCCCCGTCGCAGGACAACCCCTTGTTGGGAAAAAAAAAAGAATATTCGTGGAGAAGGCCCGGATAATTTTTCCCGCTACTATTTCTGTGAAAATTAAACAGGATAAAATATTAAATGAAAGCAGTAAAGATGAATAGTAAATAACACTAGAATTTTTAATGTGGAAAAACCCTCCAAGGAGAAGGGAAAAGTCACGGGATCATGGAAAAACCTCCAAGGTGAAGGGAAAAACCTTCAAGATGAAGGGAAAAATCACATCCACTTAAAGGAATACAACTTCACCGGAACAAAAAAACTGTAGCGGACCAGAAGAAAAAAACTATTTCTTCCGCTACTCTGCTATGATATTCTTGCTTTTACATATTCTTTTCCGTTGAGGAGGACTCCTATTTATAGGAGCAAATGCAATTCCAATTGAAATTGTACGATATGAAAATCATGCAGGTTTATCTCCTAATCTCTCGTGATTCTGTATTTATGAGAAAATCACTTTGATTTCTTTTTCAATGTACCTTGATTTTTTGGATGTGGAAGATCATGTTAATTAATCTTCCGATCTCTTTTGATATTTTTTTTTCTTTTTTGCTCTTTTTTTATTTATAACTTTTACACACTTACTACCATACATATTTTACTACAAATATACATAATTGCGTTGGCCTCTCCAATTGAAAGTGACCTACTCAACACCCCTGCATCTGAGCCATTTATGGAAGTAACCTTGTCATGGTTCAAAAAGAACATGGACAAACCTTTGCGCGAAACTGATGTGCGCATGTCTAAGAGCACAAAAATGTTAGCTTTATGATCCGCTTTCAATGAGTTCCACTACCAAATTTAAAGATACGAATATCACAGGAATTTGCAAACAAATTTGATTGTGCTATTGGAGCAATTAGACAATTATCGCATATAAAAAAACCGATACTCCTTAAACTATTGAAAAAATTAAATGTTTCTTCATTATTTTTGGTATTTTCCCCCTACACATTTAACTTTTTGTCTCAAAGAGGCCTGAATATAGAGTTAAATGTTTGGGCACCACTGAAATTGAACCATGTGAAATTACATGAGCAAATTCTGTTAAAAATACAACTTCTTTCTAGTTATATATGAGCCCAAATCCCTTAAAAAGCACCAATTTTAGATCATGTCCTGATTTTGGCTCAATTTTTTTTTTGTCTCATAAAAAAAAAATACTGACTTCAGTCATTAGCCAAATCCAACCCTTGTCAAGTTTCCAATCAATGATGCTACTGAACTGACGTGTCATTCCATCTGTACATCACTCCCTCCCTTCATGAGTTTGAGCAGTCATGGTCTTTGCGATGAAGAAGATGAAGTGAAATAAGGGAAAGAAACAAGAAAGATATATAGACGAAACTTCGGATCTTTAACAGCATTGTCAAACAGAATGAGAACCGAATCGAAATTCAAGATACAATGGTACTAAGGATGAGCTTTTCTGAGAAACGTAGAACGAATTAATCTTCTGCGAATGATTTTTGAAGGCGGACTTTTATGAGGGGGGATAGGACCCGATTGGCCGTCGGGCAGGTAGGCCGATGGGTGAGTTGAAATTTTCCCGGGGCCATCAGGTTGGCCGGCGGACGGGTGGAATCCCAACACGTGGAGGACGTGATTAAAGGACTGAGATTTAATGAGCGCCCTCCCCATCCTCAGAGAACGAATAATATAAGTTTAATCACAGCTATGAAATATGTGGTCATATATAAAAGAAAAATTAAAAACTCATGAAGGCATAGAATATTCGAAGTAAAGAATCAAATTGCTTGAGACCACGAAGAATTAAGTTATCGACTTCATGAAGTGGATAAAACATATAAAATAAAATAGGCATTTGAACGGAAAATAAACTTACCCTTTTCACCTTTAAACATCACGATGCCGAGCTCCAAAAAACTCCTCGAACCGTGCTTGAACAGCTCGGATCGAACTGATTTGGTTTGGTCAAGGTACAAGAAAGCAAAACCTTGGCCCATCCGGGGCTAAGCACAAAAATAAAAAACTGGCCACTTAGCAAAAAAAAATTAAAAAAATTGAAAAATATCAGAGTTATTACAATTTTAGGGTTTATTGCTATTTTATAAATATATATATATATATATATATTTATAAAATAGCAATAAACCCATAACAATTTTAGGAATCTCATGTGAAGATTCTGGCGGACCAGACCAACTCTTCATTTTATTTTTTATTTTTTTTTAAGAAAAACACACGATCCATCGCTCGATTGGAACTACAGAATTTTTTTTTTTTTTTCGGGTGTAGAATCAAGATATGGTAGGTCCAGTCCAAACCGGTTCTGATTAATAATTCCCCCGAAAGCAAGAGGAAAAAGTCGCACAGCATGAGATTCTCCCAATCCCAGCCGAGGAATAATGTTTCCATAGCAGCTTCTACTCTTGGGCGGTTGAACAAAATGGAAAAGAGAGTCAGAAATCAGATCAAATCAACAGAAAACCCATGGATCTCAAAGAAAGGGTCAAAGCCACAAGGACGGTGTAAATGTCGGATCCGACTTTTTATGCAATAATATGCCATTTTATAATTCATAATATATATATATATATATTTATATAATCCATAGTATTTTTCGAATAATGAGTTTTACAAACTCAAAAAAAGATAGCACCATTCACTTGGATATGTCCCAAACTAAACTATAAAATTCACTTGAATCAACATGAGCAAGAAGTAGCTTTAAAACCAAGCAAAATGTTATATTAACTACTGCTTATCTAAACTAAGCTTAAATGGTAACAAAATAACTCCCACGTGATAAAAAAATTATTGATCTAAAGTGATTATTCAAACCTAAACACAACCCAAACTTGCACATAAAATGCTAAAATTTTGCTCCGACCAAACCATTGCAAATCAAGGACCGCCAAACCCTATGTCTACAACACCACAATTCACCATTCCCAAGAAATTTCATAACTTAACAATTCAAAAATCGAATTTCACGCTCGATTTTCACAAAACTTCGTATATGCAACCTAATTTCAAAGACTACCCGATTAGACCAGTGAGGGACACAAACACTTATAGAAGGGATGCACATGTAAAAAAAACCCCTGCCCCTCCCTCCCCCAGGGCCGCCGGGACCCCCCAAATCCCCTTCTTCACCTTTCTTCTTCTTCTTCTTCCCTTCTTTCCCTTTCTTTCCCAAGTTGCTCTCCGTCTTCTCTTTCTTTCTTTTATCTCGGTGGTCTCTTCTATTCTTTTTCTTTTGACTTTTCAAACTTCTTTTATTTGTATTTTCTTTCCACCTTTGACTTTTCAAGACCCTTATCTTGCACTCAGTCATAAATCGGTCAGAGTTATTACTTAGGCGTCTTTGATCTGATGGTTTTTTTTTTTTTTTTTTTTTGTCTTTGCTAACAGGGATTTTTCACCTTACTATTACAAGGGAAAGTTTGGGTAATGCTTGGAAGTCCATTATTAAATATAAGGGCTCAATTCCTCTAAAAAGCACTGATATTAAGTTATGTCCCAATTCTGATTCGAACTTTCTTTGTTTGTGCTGTGCTTGTCAATATCATGGCAAATGCCAGTTGCTTGATTAGATACACAATGCAAATCTTGGGTTCTTGATGAATGAAGAATGATATAGACACTTGGAATAACTCTTGAAGATCTAGAGTTTACATTCATGGGGCTAGGTTTTCTACTCTTGCACAAGTTCTCTCTTTGCGATGAGGGCATCCCATCCTTTGGAGTCAAGTCAATGTAGCCTGTAATTTAGGGAGTTTGAGAGTGCAGCAGCATCCTTTAATGCTATAGTAGGTCTAATTGCTCCGATAGCACAATTAAATTTGTTTGCAAATTCTTGTGATATTCGTATATTTGAATTTTGTAGTGGACCTCATTGAAAGAGGATCATAAAGCTGACATTTCTGTGCTCTCAGACATGCGCACATCAGTTTTGCGCAAAGGTGAGTCCATGTTCTTTTTGAACCATGACGAGGTTTCTTCCATAAATGGCTCAGATGCAGGGATTGTCCTGCGATAGGGACAATTTGGCAGGGCAGGAGAGGCCGTGCAATGCCAATCTCTACGCGTGCTTGGGACAGGAGGCGGCATCTATCAGAGGTAAAAAGTCGGGATCGCCTGTGGCCATGTTCTCTGGAATAACAGAGGTTTAGGGAGTGAAACCACCGATTTGTTTCTTGGTCTTGGGAGAAGTTTGGTTCTCCCAACAATATGAGCTTCTAGTGAAAAGAATAGTCTCGAAGTATCTTATTCTCTGTCGAATAACATGGCACGGTGATGCTTTTTGGGCTAAAAGACGGACAATAAGGCAGCATAAGGAGATCGATTAGAAGCAAACGACACCCATCCGAAGGACACTGTCCTTGCAGTGCCAGTTTCAGTCTCGGTACTTTCCATGGGCGAATTCCATTTGGTTGCAATGGTTGGAAGGGCGAAGCTTTAAGGCAAAACGAATCGACGCGTGCCAAACCGTGTAGTGCATGCTTGTTTTCTACTGGCAGAAGGAATCAATAGACACCGAAGTCGTGACGTGATCAAAGTCACCAGAAACCCCATAAATCGAGAATTATAAACCCGAGGAAATATGGTGACAAATCAGTTCTGGCGGGTCGAGGCGTTTGCTCATCACTGGCAGTGTTCTGTTGATCCGGTTTTCCAATTTACGTCTTGCTTTGGGATTTGTGTTTTGTATTGAAGCCTCGATGCGGGCTCTACTGGATAATTTTGACCAATGAATGAAATGTCTATTTGACAAGAAAAAACGGATCTCGAGCCCCAGAACCAGAGATCAGTACAAGAAACAATCCAAAGCATAACCCATATGACCGAAAACCACAAAGACAAAGGAAGAAGAGAAAGACCAGAGCCAAAGAAGAAGTAGAAACCCAGCGATGGAGGCTCTCAAAGGAGGAGGCAACAAGATCAACAGCATTGTGGCCGGCCAAGACCAAGACGCCCACGACGGCATGCAGTGCGTCGACCACCCATCATGGTTGGGGAGTGACATGTGAGATGCACGTGCTTGCCAACCAGCCGGCGAGTTGGGAACCTATTTGAGACTTACTCGACAGCTTCAAATGACCATTTC
Organism: Eucalyptus sideroxylon x Eucalyptus melliodora; assembly: GCA_016097485.1. Lineage (NCBI taxonomy): Eukaryota > Viridiplantae > Streptophyta > Magnoliopsida > Myrtales > Myrtaceae > Eucalyptus > Eucalyptus sideroxylon x Eucalyptus melliodora. The sequence continues at coordinate 33,336,650 of CM027833.1, forward strand.
TATGAAAGAATGACTACACTTCGTATCCTTACGTAACACTGGGATGGTTACATGAAATTCCACTGTAGAAACAAAATAATATTGTTTTGATAGCATTCCGCACCGAAACGAAGGACGGAAATTCGATTTCTAATGCGAAACGGAAGTGATAAAATCTCTCCGGCACCGGAGAGAATCCCTGGCCAGACCGTGAAGCTGCGTATGTTGACTCGTATGGTCAACGTCGCTGAATTTGCTCCTGCAAATTCAAAAAACAGAGCATGGGATCAAAACCCGAGCTGAGAGCACCTAAAATTTTTTAAGCTTTAAACTAAGAATGAACCGCAATTTATGTGATACTGAGAGGAAAACAAAATGGCCATGACAGAAGACTCTCTTTTAACCCTTGAACTTACCAGTGACCGAGAAGATAAAAGGAGGAACAACGGAGCTCCTGTGACGGCCCGAGCGACGGTCTTCAGACGTGCGCAAAGAATGAGTCTCTCTCTTGTCCCACATCGCCTAGAAAGGGAGTTCTGGACTAGCTTATAAGGCTTGGATCCCTCTAATTTGTATAACGCGTTTTAAAGCCACAAAGGAAAAGACCATGACTGGGATGGCGGTTCATCCGCATCAGGGCAAACAATATTACATAGTGGGGCCCGGGATGTTACAAGTGGTATCGGAACCGACTCCCGACTTGACCATGTGTGGGGCCACAGCGACTAGCTTATAACCGTGGCTGGGATAGCGATTCGTCCGCGCCAGGGCGGGTGACCCAAAGTGGACAAAAATATTACACAGTGGGGACCCCAGGGCGGGTGACCCAAAGTGGACAAATATTACACAATGGGGACCCCACGCCAGGGCGGGTGACCAAAAGCGGACAATATTATACAGTGGGGCCCAGGATGTTACAGCTCCTGCGAAGATTCTGGGTGAAGCCATTTGGTTAACAGATCGAAGAATTAGAAACCAAATCCTGTTGGGGCTTGCTCCTTGTTTTTTCGAATTATATCAATAGTTGGAGTCCAGAGGAGGTGCCGTCACCCAGAATCTTCCGGACTATATAATTTGTATCTACCACTCTCTATGTTCCTCTAACACTGCTTATATATAGGATCACATGCCGGATTGTTCTATCTTGTACTCCACCACATGTCATCAAGTCGAGAGTCTCGTATACGACTAGGACTACCCCCGAACTCAATGCGATTAGGTTTTCAATTTCAGCTGACGCAATTTTTCGTTGGGTTCAGTTTTTTTGTTTGGTGGAGACTTCATTCATCAATACACTCCATTGACGAGATAGCAAACCTATTTTTCTTTAAAAAGTTGAGAAAGCAAACGTTAATCTTGGTTTATTATTAAACAAAGTTCTTTTACTAATGTACTTCGTTCACAAGATAAAAGTGTGCTGCACGGATGTTGGTGATAAGCTAGACACTTGGGATTTTCTTTTCGTACTAGTTTATATATTCATGACATATTCATTTCCAATTTTATCTCGATTGAGATACATGTGTGAGTGGTGTTAAAAAGTTCCATGTCAAAAAATTGATATGAAGAGGAGTAATTACTAATGTTAATTTACTCATAACTCAGCAACTTAAGTTTTTGAACAAACTTGAATCCAACGAATTAATCTTCCGCAAACAATTCTTGAGAGCAAATGGAGGAGGTAATTGAGAGGAATTTATAGGGAGCCCAATCATCTTCAAGTCATTTCGTGAACGAGTCATTTTACACTATAGATTGCGACATGATTCGAGAGTCTGGAGTCCGGAAGGTTGGAGTCCGGAGGAGGTGCCGTCACCTAGAACCTTCCGGACTCCAACTGTAATATTAGGCTAGTGGTTGCTCGATCTGCTTAGAAAATATATACTCATTGAGCTTGTGGTTGCTCACCTCTCTATTTCCAAACCTTTTTCAAGTCCTTTGGTTAGCAGTTAGTAGGTCAAAAAGGGCTATCGATGGGGACCTTTGGAAGTAAACTTTGAATATGGTTTAAGGCTGCGTCATTCGGGTGGAAGGATGGCCGTGTTATCCCATACTTGTAAGATTTGGAGTGTGACATATTGTGGTATCAGAGCAGACTCCCGCAGCGTATGACGCCACAGCAAAGGCGTTGTGCCTTAAGGGGGGGAGAATGTGATGGCCGGACCAGGAGCAAGTACGGAAGGATGGACTAAGATCGCCTCGGCAGTACACGGGCAAGGCTAAGGGCATGTGACAGCCCAAGCGGCGGTGCGTAGAGAGGAGGGATGGCGGTGTGTCCACGTCTCAGTCCCTAAATGTGCACAAGGAGGGCGCGTCTCCTGTCCCACATTGCTTGAGGGGGGGAGTGCTGGACTAGTTTATAAAACTTGGATTCTCTAATCTATGTAAGCATTTTAAAGCCGTGAGGGCCAAAAGACCCAAAGCAGACAATATTACATAGTGAGAGGTCCGGGTCCTTACAATGAGTACTCGCCAGTTCAATTGTACGGAATGTGTCCTTCAATAAAAATGAACATATAAACTTACCTAGAATATCAGTGTGTGTATAAGCTGAAAAATTACAGCGATGGGTAAGGGGCTATTCCCTGGATTTCAGGGTTCTATTCATCTTTAAAAAAAAAAAAAAAAAAAACTAGAAATGCCGAAATCAGTGAAGAAAATTCATATAAGAGACGACTGAATCATTAGTGAAAAACAAAATTCAGATAAGTGAGCAATGTTCACAAGTGTGATCATGGAGAAAAATCTCAAGGAGTGTCGGTCAGTATCCTCGTCCCGATCCGGAAAGAAACAGACAAATGTCTCAACGAACGTCACTCGCGATTTGTCTCTTTCCTCTTCTCTTCCTTGGCAACGCTTTGTCCGTTTTCTTGGCCTCGGATGAAGTTCCCACAACCACTTCTTTTCACTGAGATGCTCGTTTTATTACTGTTATTCTTGTTTTTGTCAGAATAAACTTCCGCATATTCAACACCCTCTTGTCCGAAAATTATTGAAGATCCCCTTTAGGATCACATCGAATCCCACGAGCCCTTTATCCATTACCCGGGACGATTGCTTTCTTTCTTTCTTTTATTTATTTGAAAAGTGCGGCCTGACTTGCATATAAATAGAAATGAAGTTCGATGAGTACATGTTCGATCTTTGCCGGGGTTGATAAAGAAGAAGCCTGACCCTCGTAACCGGACACAATCATTTTATTGAAAAAAAACGATTTTTTCTTTTCGTTTACATAAACAAGTGAAACCGCCGCATAATTCTTACTTTGGCCTCACTGGGTTTTAGTTACCCGATGTGCTCAACTATGGAATGATTGCACCAACACAAAGCACGAATGTTTGCACTTCTAACTAATAGGAAGAGAGAATGAAGCAAAGGCTGTGGACTTTGATGGAGTTCCATGGCAGCATCTGTGCCAGATCACAGTCAAGAGTCGATATCCTACACACACCCCACAAATTACAGGCCGTCCACTAACATCCGATGTAACCGGCTAAGATCCGTGCACCACTCAATCATTGGTCCAACTTTTTGGTGAGTTCACCATTTATCAATTGCATCAACTCAACAGTCACTCTGTGTGTGTGTGAGAGAGAGGGGGGGGGGGGATTGTGAGGGTGTATGTGTGGTTTTTGCTGCTGAAATGGGTACTCTTGTGGTTTCTCTTTTTGTGATTGTGATTTTGGAGATTGTATGGTCGTATGGAGGAGTGGATGGAGCTTACGTGAAGTACAACACTGGTGCCGGAATTGTGGAAGGGAAGTTGAATGTGCATTTGGTCCCGCATTCCCATGATGATGTCGGATGGTTGAAGACCGTCGACCAGTACTATGTTGGCTCAAACAACTCCATCCAGGTCCTTAAATATTCGGGATCGAAGAGCATAGTGAATTTTCGCTATACTGTTCGGTTGATATATAATTCTGCAGTTATGTAAATGGGAAAACGTTTTTATGTGCGTTATTGGTTGTTTAGGGTGCTTGCATTGAAAATGTGCTTGATTCCGTTGTCAAAGCATTGGCGCGAGATCCCAACAGGAAGTTTGTGTTTGCCGAGATGGTAAATTCTGTCAATTTTAGACTCTCTGATACATATCTCTGAAGGCTTCTTTTTGTTTTGATCATCTTCAAACCATGTTTTTGAGTTTTCTGCAATCAGTCAATTTTGCTATCTCAGGCTTGAATCTAGTTGATCAGCTTGACTCTGCCGGTCTAAAGCATTGTGTTCTAACTTCAATCCAATTGACCATCACGATATTAATCCTATTCATATCTGTAATCAGCAAATCTGCAAATCCATTATGGTTGACAAGAAGATACCAACCTGTTTGGCCTTTATCGAAGTTAAAATCTTTGGGCCATGGTGCAATAAAATTGCATTAGAAGAGTAACTGAACTTCCAGGCATGCCACCAAGATGTCAGCATTACAGTCGCACTTAACATGAAAATGGCCATTGCATGATTCTCATTTTTCGTTTAATGTCATTACAAAGACGTATTTTGGCAAGATGAACCTTTGGGATTATATAGCCGCATGCTTCCCATCTTCTATGCTTCATGAATACTACATTTGATAGTACCTGTTACCATTTTTTTCCCGTGAATATTGGTTGTTATTCTGCAGTAAAGACATCTGGTATTCAATAATCTAAACAAAGAAGAAAGATTTGATGCCTCGGACTCTACAGTCATTACTCACCTTTTGCATTTATATTTTCATGGACTTGCATACTGGTTCTCTTAATATCAGCGTCAGTTTATTCTCCTTATTTGCTTATTCTCAGAGCCCTCTTCTGTTGCCCTCAATTGAGGCATAAAATGAAAAAAAAAAAGAGCAGATAAACTGTGATTTAACCAAAATAAATGTAAATTATCAAATATTTATGTTGGAAATTGTATGCTTTGGTATGCTTGTAAGACAACGCACTTTGTGACACTTGTTTATCTTGATAGATACGGATCATAGCCAACTTCTGCTTCTTTTGAAGTGTACCTTGCTAATTTTTTGTTCACAATTGTTAATTTCTGTGAACAAACAGTTGTTCTTATGCTATAGCTTCTTCACTTCAGGCCTTTGCTCATTCCCCCGCTGTCCACTTCTAAACAAGCTTGCTTGATCCAGTAACTAACGAATTTCATGAAATGATAGGCTTTCTTCCAAAGGTGGTGGTTAGAGCAAAGTCCAGAAACACAAGAACAAGTGAGGAAACTTGTGGATGCTGGCCAATTTGAATTCATGTATGCAGTCAGCAAGCATTTAAATGGGTCTATGGCAATTTCTGCGCTATTACTGTCCTGACAGTAATTTTGGCAATTTGCAGAAATGGCGGATGGTGTATGCATGATGAGGCAACAGCTCATTACATCGACATGATTGACCAAACAACTCTTGGTCATGGCCTGATAAAGTCACAATTTGACAAAGTTCCTCGAGTTGGATGGCAAATTGATCCGTTTGGACATTCTGCTGTGCAAGCTTACCTTCTCGGAGCTGAGGTAGAAGATTCTATCTAAGGTTTTCTCAATGTCGACCTTTTCTGTTATCACCTTCCAATCAGTCTAAAGTGTAGCTCTGAGTTATTTTTTGTTTTGATGTCTGCACACTATGATAGAACCATTAGACTTTGAGAAATATCATGTTGTCCGACTTTCTTTGTCCTTAAATTATATATATATATATACATACAAAAGTTTCTCCCTATGGTTTTTTTCCTAATAAATTTTCCATGCTTCGTGTTGTATTTCCTATAAAAGGACCACCACCATTTTTGCAGGTTGGATTTGATTCCTTGCATTTTGCGAGGATTGATTATCAAGACAGAGCGACTCGCAAAAATGATAAATCTCTTGAGGTTATATGGCGTGGGTCTAAAACGTTTGGTTCCTCATCTCAGGTTCGAAATAGAAGCAACCTTATTACCTTCATTTTCTTGGTTAGTTCACCTCATTAATATCATGCACTTGTCTGTGCCCTTGTAGATTTTCACATATGCATTTCCCATTCACTATAGTCCACCGGAAGGTTTTAATTTTGAGGTGTCTAATGATTTTGAGCCTGTTCAGGTGCGTTCTGTTATTCAACCAAATTGACCACTTTCAAGCTTTTCTTTTTCTTCTGGCAGACAGATTCACAATTGAGATATTCAAACTGCAGGATAATACTCTCCTATATGACTACAATGTCGAAAAAAGAGTGAATGATTTTATTAGTGCTGCAATGACACAGGTATGCTCTTAGCTTTTCGCAGACAACAGCTCTGTTGTATCTTGGATTGTCTCAGACCAAGACTGACCATCGTCAAGTAATTATATGTGAATAAACATCACTGAGGTACACATATAGGAACTCATTTTTCCCAATGAACAGGCAAATGTTACAAGAACAAATCACATTATGTGGACCATGGGTGATGATTTTGTGTACCAGTATGCTGAGTCTTGGTTCAAGCAGATGGACAAACTCATTCATTATGTTAACAAGGTAAAACTACCTAATCTACTATTTGCTTTTATGATTGCAGTATGTGAGTGTTTATGCTTCAAAACACTTGAAGTTTTGCAAATATCATTTCCAGTCACCAATAATCTGGAGACTTACCTATGTGTCAAGGCTGTGGTACTTTCACCAGTATCTTTTTCTTTGAGATGTAACACCAAAGGATCTACAGTTAGTTTAGAATAACACTTTCTAAGCTTACTCTGGAGAGGAGAGATATGCTTTTGCCCTTTTCTTTTTTTCTCTCAATGCACTTGCCATAATTTTCTTTTCCTGTTCCTGATATTTCTTCTCTCTCAGGATGGTCGGGTGAATGCATTATACTCTACACCATCTATTTACGTCGATGCCAAAAATGCAGCAAATGTATCATGGCCTTTGAAAACTGATGATTACTTACCGTAACTATCTCTCTTTTACCCATCTCAGTTGCCTCTACGTGATATATCTATTCCAATCACCATCAACAAGATATATGACAGACGCTTCTTTGTACAGGTATGCAGATAGAAAAGATGCCTACTGGACTGGTTACTTTACTAGCCGGCCAGCCCTGAAACGATATGCTAGGATGCTTAGTGGATACTATCTGGTATTGTTTTTCTTTAGTGGTGATCATACTATATCAGAACACAGTATTTCTCTTCCTGTTGCTGTGTTATTGTAAGCTGAGTAGAATACTCACAACTTAGATTATTTTGTCTTCAGTGTTTTCTTACATCTATGTAATTTAGGTTTCTGGAGGGATGAGTTGCGATATCTTCGAATGGCTTATGTGCCATGGGCAGGGTTGATTTTTCAATTGAACATCTGAGGAGATATTGTGTTTCCCCCCTTCCTTTTATGATAAATGTCATCTATCCCACAAATGTACTGTGTATAGCACCATTAAACATTGCCATGATTGTGCTCTCTTTTGTCAATTTAGGCAGCCCGCCAGCTTGAATTTCTTGTGGGGCGCAGGTCCAATGGTCCTAGCACTTCCAGGCTTGGAGATGCCTTAGGATTAGTGCAACATCATGATGCTCTCACTGGTACTGCTAAACAGCACACAACCAATGATTATGAGAAGCGCCTAGCTATTGGAGCTTTTGAGGTCGGAAAGTAAAGTCCCGTTAAATTTTCCCTTTTGGGGTTCCTTGTTCTCAATTCTCAATTAAATCTCTGAATGCTCTTTCTTCTAAAATCGATTAGGCAGCAGCTGTTGTTGATAATGCTCTCTCCTGCCTAGTTGGTAAGAAACCAGGAGGTCAGTGCTCATCACCTGCTTTGACCTTTAGCCAGGTACGTTTTAATCTAATTCCTACAGAAGGATTTAGAGATGTCCTTCAAACTATCATATAAGCGAGTCAGTTCATTGGAGTTTAAATTTTGTCTAAAGACCAAATGTTTCCCTTACTCAAGATGACCTGTATTCATCTTTGGTTTACGTCACTGTTTTTACAGTGCCAATTACTCAATATAAGTTTCTGCCCAGCAACAGAGGAAGATATTCTGGACGGAAAGAGTCTGGTAACTTTTTGGGTTTTATGCTATGAATTCTTTAAAGAAACGTGTATATTCTCATTGAAATTTCTTTATCAGGTTGTGGTAGCATATAATTCGCTTGGATGGAATCGAACTGATATCGTAAGGATCCCAGTGAGTATATACTTCTTTGCACCAATAGTTTAAGCATTAGGAGATTGATAATTGCTTCTAGATATAATTTGGCAAAGAAAATGTCTACCAGGTTACTGATTCAGATTTGGTCGTCCATGACTCTTCTGGAAATACCATTGAAGCGCAATTTATCGATTTGGATAGTGTTACAATCAACTTGAGGAACTTCTATGTGAAAGCCTACTTGGGATTATCACCACAGCAGGTCCCCACGTACTGGCTTATATTTCAAGTTTCATTACCGCCGTTGGGTTGGAGCACATACTTCATTTCTAAAGCAGCTACAGAAGGTTGGCATTTACATACTTGATTCTTGTATTCAAGCCTCTGAGATTGATACTTATGTCACCTGATGTGGCTTGCTAGAGTAGATTTCATGAACAGGAAGTAGAACAAATGACGAGTCAAAGTTCAAACCCATAACAATCAGCATGAGGTAATATGCATCATGGAGGAGTGAAAATGAGCCTAGACTCGCTCCAAAATTCAAACCCATAACAATCAGCATGAGGTAAAATGCATCATGTAGGAGTGACGATGAGCCTAGACAAGCTCCAAAACTATTCCAAGTCAATTAGAAGTGCATGTGTCTGAGGCCGTAAAACCGATCAGCACAATCAATTCAACACAGCTTCATAGTTGTCAGTAAGCCATGCGGACACGTTTAAATCTACTTTCCTTAGCTGGGCTTCAAAATGATGCAGGGCATGAAACTACTGTCCTTTCTACACTGAGCAATCCACGGAATGATACCTTAGAAGTTGGACCAGGGGATCTGAAGATGCTATTTTCGTCAACCTCGGGGCAACTTGTCCGGATATTAAACTCTAAAACTGGGGTGAGTCAAGTTAGTGTCATTGATTTTTGTTTTAGCAATGAGATTTTCTTCCAAAGTGTGTTCACTTTTCCGTTATCATTTCACCATGCATGGATAATTCCATTGAAATTGTCAATCTCATCTTATTCACTTCTTCAAAGTTCTTTTGACCAAATCCAAACTAGTGACATTTTTGTAGAAAAAAAGTGCTCTTTCCAAATTACTTGTACAACCCCAATAAAACTTTGTCTAAGAAAAGGGCCATTTTCGTATTGCCAAAATAGATTACTGTGCTCAGTAGGATTGCTAGATAGATAAAATTGATTGTAACTGCAAAAGGATAACTGAAAGTGCTGAGCTCTTGAAATTCTACAAACTTCTATGTTGAATATTTCAATTTTCGCTCACCAATTTCTCTTGAAATGTGTTGCTCCTTGATGAATACATCGATTACCAAACAAGTTACAACGATTAAAATGAGTTCTGGAATGCAACTTGGCTGCTTCAGCTTCCTAGCTTCGATCACGTCTTCCTAATAATAATTTTGGATGCTCAATTGAATGATGTACCTGTAATATCTTCAATGTCAAGTGAGGATCAGCTGAATCAATCTTCTCTGTTTACAGCATTCTCATCTCTACTTTCTGCCTTTTCTTTTGCTTCTTGGATTGGGTCTTGTGGTTGGCATCTTAACCTTCTTTGTGAGTATGTCTCAAGTTGTAAGAGCATCTCAAGGCCCTCCTACGATTTGAGATGAATGTGTAATTCTAGTTTGATGAGGATTTCTCCTAAAACTTAGACGTTTCCGTTAATAAAATAACATTAGCTTTTCTTCAGGATTTGACAAGAATTGAATGTTCTACTATGTAACACTTCTTGTCCTTCCGTTACTTGACCTATTGGATCACCTTCCAGTGCAATCACAAGGGTTTCTTATATGCTACTATGAAGCTATGCCAAATTCACTGCATAGCACTTAGTTGACTGACTCACGTTTACCAGGTTGATGTACCAGTACAGCAAAGCTATCTCTACTATGCCTCAAGTATCGGCGATACAGATGATTCTCAGGTAGCTCTTTCTGCGGTTGATTTGTGACACAATGTAGATGGGTATCTAGACCTATTCACAGCACAAGCCCAGGAATGGTAGATAGATGACTGCAAGTGCTCAGCAGAGTTTTTTTATTGCAGGCTTCTGGTGCGTACATCTTCCGCCCAGATAGGGCTCTTCCAACAATTGTTTCGAGAGAAGTAAGCAGCCTGTATTACTCAGCTGTGCATGCTCTAAGTAACTCTTGGAACATTAACTAATACTATCCATTCGATGATGTCATATATTAGATCTTTCCTAACAACAAGATAGGACAGATAAGAGTTCATGACCTATTTCAACTCTCACAGGTACCCCTGAAGGTTGTTCGGGGTCCACTAGTTGATGAAGTGCATCAACAGTTCAGTTCATGGATCTACCAGGTCACTTGTTTGATAAATTAACAACAAGCACACATTGTTCTTGCTTATTCCTATGATTTGCTTGGCTGTTTCTCTTTCTTTTCAAGAACCTATGGGTTTTAGTTGCCATGGGCTTATGGAACTCAAGATACTTGAAGGACCCAAAGAAGTCCAGAATGTAGATATTTCAACAAAGACCTAGACTGAAGCATTGTAGTTAACATTTGGCTTGAATAGCTAACCTACTGATCAGAAGAGTCATTCATTTAACCAGAATCCTTGACACAGAAAAAATGCTACTTGCTTATTGTATGTTGGACATTCACATTAATTGCTTAAGTTTTCAAGTTCGATCCGAGTTTAAGTTTGCTTTTGTACTCTGAACAAGGTTGCTACCTTAGTAAACAAGCAATTATGAGGATTTTGATTTTGATGGTAGAGAACAGGATGGTAATTTACTTCTATAATATCCCCTTCTTGATTGCTAATTTAGATCAAGTATGTCAATTGACCAACTTCATTCCAAAACACTTGAAGCAAGCTATCATGACATTCTCGAGAAACCCTTTTTGCCTCATCTGGTGTGCATTGCTGCTAATGAAGTGCTATATCTTATGATGTTTTGGCCTGGCTCAAAGGGAACACATGAGACAAATGACTTGATTCTCATACATCTCATTTTGCCTTTTTACTTAATCAGGTCACGAGATTATACAAGGACAAAGAGCAGGCTGATGTTGAATTCACAGTGAGTCACACTTCTCTATATTCGTTGCCTTGTAAACTAAGATTTTTAACGTACGACAGAATTAGTAGATTTAGCAACAAAACAGTTGATTGGATTTCCAATGCTTTGCATGCAAAGTCCATTGATTTACCGTCACTAATGTCTACATATTAAAGATTTAACCTTCAGTCTCCAAGAAAATCCTCCTGAGACTTCTTCCTTCGAACTTTAAAGATAGGACCAATTCCAACAGATGATGGAGTTGGAAAGGAGGTGATAACACAAATGACAGCAAATATGGCCACGGAGAAGACCTTCTACACTGATTCTAATGGAAGGGATTTCATAAAACGGGTAAACTCTGAAACCTACATTTCCTTTAGATGCCGCCTTTGTTTATCTCTCAAAATTATCAACATTCTCAACAGATGATCTCAATACTAGTACTAGCAGATGGAGAGCGAGATTTGCTAGACTCATTATCATATGCGAACTCTCTCTACTAAGCAACATCTATCCGAGTGTTTAGTTATAGCTTGTGATGTTCTTCAGAAATTTCACATTTCAAAGGTCGTTTCAAAGAAAATTGGTTCACTTAACATCAAATGACATTAGCTGGAATTTGCATTTTCATCATCAACTGAACTACATCTTCAGCGAAATGATGCGCAACATATTCTTCCAGTCATGGCGTAAAGTCAGACAACAGCCATCTTGCTAAATTCATCGCTTGTCCTACTCTGACCCGAAATAGCTTACTATGGTTCATGCAGGTGCGAGATTATAGACCAGATTGGTCCCTCACTGTTACTCAACCTGTTGCAGGAAATTACTATCCAGTAAGCTCTTTAAATATAATGATTTACTAAATGACTGCGAGTTAACAATACGGTGCTTGAACATATGAAATTATATCAACCTATAGCATAGACTCCAGAATATATTTTTCCCCTAAAAATGATCCTCTCTCCTACACTATGCCGTCAGATTAATCTTGGAATTTTCACCACGGACAACAAAACTGAATTCTCGGTCTTAGTGGATCGTGCGGTTGGGGGAGCCAGTATCAAAGACGGGCAAATAGAGTTGATGCTTCACAGGTTCGGCACATCCTTTCCATGCTCTGCCCCATATGAGTCCTTCCTTTCTTTGCGTTAGAAATCTTTTACCTTCTCTTGCGTCATGCACCAGGCGAATACTTAAAGATGACAGCAGAGGAGTGGAGGAAGCTCTCGACGAGAGGGTGTGCATTGCAAATAACAGTACGTGCAAAGGACTGACGGTGCGTTACGTCGCCAGAAGTTCTCTGTGGACAACCAATTGTTTCTCTTCGTTCATTTTTCCAAGTGATGTATTTTCAGATACGAGGACACTACTACATAGGCATCAACAAAAGGGGGACAGGAGCTCGCTGGCGACGGACAACTGGCCAACAAGTGTACTCACCTTTAGTTCTGGCTTTTGCACATGAGGTGGGGATTGAATGCCTTAGTTTTTTGAGGTCTATGCTTAAGCCTTTACCTGAGCTAAAGATAATGACCCTGCAGAAGATGGAGGACTGGACAGCTTCTCATGTTACCATTGCGACTACTATGGATTCAAGTTACAGTTTACCTCAGAATGTTGCTTTGATCACTCTGCAGGTTATTCAGATTTGTCTCAAATACTCTCTCCCTCCCTCCCCTCCCCTGTGAGATTAATCGACCTTTCTCTTTTGCAGGAGTTGGATGATGGAAGTGCACTACTACGTCTTGCACATCTTTATGAGGTGAGAATCATTTTCCCTTTTAGCCCAAAAAAAAAAAAAAAAGAGCTTTGTCAATCCACTTCATTTGAATCCAATGTCGTTGGTGCTGTGATAAAAACTCCATGTGAGACCTAGAATCAACAGAAATATGAATCTTTGCAAACCCATGAGAGACTGTAATCTAACTATGGAGGCATTGCTTCTTGGATTGACTAAACTAACTCTATCAGGCTATTCACTTACTGCCACACTTTCCATCAATTCAACACTCTCACAAGTCATTTTTTCCTACTTCAATCAAAAGAGAGGTGATTGATAATACCATATTGTATTCATTTCCATCTTTCTTGTTGTGAATATATCTAGCCTGGTGAAGATGCTGAATATTCGACCTTGGCTAAAGTCGATCTGAAGAAGATGTTTGCTGGAAGAACGGTACGTAAAGCTTTTACTGCACTAATGCCGAGGCTCTTCTTAGTGTCTGCCAACCGCATGAATTACTGTCTCATACTGATGGACATTGATAAATATGGTCATGACTACAGATAAAGGAAGTAAAGGAAATGAGCCTGTCTGCGAACCAAGAGAAGTCTGAAATGAAGCGGATGACATGGAAAGTTGAAGGGGAAGCCACAGCGGAACCGACCCCTTTAAGAGGGGGCCCAGTCAATGTCTCAGATCTCGTTGTTGAGCTCGGTCCCATGGAAATTCGTACTTTCTTGCTCATATTCTAGGCATTGTCCGTTATGCCTCGTTTTATGTAATCAATTAACTTCCAAAGTCTCTTTCAAACACTTTTTTTCATAAAGATGTTTATCCAGTGCCCCAAAAGGGTAACATTTAGCTCAAGATAAAACCAATAAGTGCAGTTTTTTTTTTTTTTTTTGGCTTTCCTTACTGGTGCACTTACAGTATCAATGAAGAAGAATGGTAGTTCAATTACTTTCTTAGTTTATTAAAGCAATCGGACAATGGCCTTCACAAGTTTCTCAGCGAGCACTCGTCCAACGTTAATCTTTAATGAGTACTCGCCCAGATGATCGCCAGTTCAAATGTACAGAACTGTGTCCTTCCTGGCAGTTCTCTTCTCTGCTTTGGACTACCCTAGGAGTGCCCATCTCCAGGTCGCATTAGTTGTGAGAGATTAAGAAAATGAACATATTAACTTACCTAGGAACATCTCATGTTCGATGTCAGTGGGTGTTCAAGCTGACGAATTACAGCGATGTTGCCAAGGTAAGGGTTCTATTCATCTTTTAAAAAAAATAATAATAAGAAACAAAGCTAGAGAGGCTAAAATCAGTGAAGAAAATTAATATAATGGACAGACTGATTATCAGTGAAAAAAAAATATATATATTCAAGATAAGCGAGCAACGTTCACAAGTGACCATGGCGAAAAATCTCAACGAGCGTCAGTCAGTATCCTCGTCCCGCTCCGAAAAGAAACAGACAAATGTCTCAACGAACGTCCCTTGCCAGTTGTCTCTTTCGTTTTGTCATCCTTGGCCTGCTTCGTCCCGTCTTTTGGCCTTGGACGAAGTCCCCACAGCGACCACTTCTTTTCAATGGAGATGCTTGTGTTAGTACTGTTATACTGGTTTTTGTCAGATCGCACTTCGCATATCTCAACGCCCCTTGTCTGAAATTATAGAAGATCACCTTTACGAGCATGTCGAATACCCGGGACGATTGCTTTCTTTCTTTTGTTGAAAAGTGCGGTCCGACTTGCATATAGATAGAGACGAAGTTCGATGAGTCCGTGTTCGATCTTTGCCGAGGTTTATAAAGAGGAAGTCTGACCATCATAACTGGACCGGACACAATCATTTTTATCGAAAAAGATCGTTTTTTCTTTTTTCTTTTTTCTTTTTTTTTGTTTCGTTTGCGTAAACAAGTGAATCCGGGGCATAATTCTTACTTTGGCCTCACTGGGTTTTAATTCTTACTTTGACCAAGTCCTTTTGCTGAATTATTGAATGAGCACCAACACAAAGGAAGTATCTCTGCACTTCTAACTAATAGAAAGAGAGAATGAAGCAAAAAGAATTGGTCAGAATCTGTGCCAAATCACAGTCAAGAGTCAATATCCTACACACACCGCTATGAATTACAGGCCGTCCATTAAAGTCCAATATAACCGGCGGAGATCCACCCATCACTCAATCATTGGTCCAACCTTTGGGTGAGTTCACCATTTATCAATCGTTTCAAGGCAACAGTCACTGAGAGAGAGAAAGAGAGAGTAGTTGGGGTTGCTGAAATGGGTACTCTTGTGGCTTCTTGTTTTGTGATTGTGATTTTGGAGGTCGCATGGTTGTATGGAGGAGTGGATGGAGCTTACGTGAAGTACAACACTGTTGCTGGGGTTGCGGAAGGAAAGTTGAACGTGCATTTGGTCCCACATTCCCACGATGACGTCGGATGGTTGAAGACCATCGATCAGTACTATGTTGGGTCAAATAACTCCATCCAGGTCCTTAAATTTTTGGGTTCAAACAGCAGAGTGAAATTCGGCTATACTGTTCAGTTGATATATAATGATGCAGTGATGTGAATGGCAAAATGTTCTTATGTGTGTTACTGGTTGTTCAGGGTGCTTGCGTTGAGAATGTGCTTGATTCCATCATCAAAGCGTTGGCTCGAGATCCCAACAGGAAGTTTGTGTTCGCCGAGATGGTATATTCTGTTAATTTTAGACTGTCTCTGATGCATATATCTGAAGGCTCGTTTCCGTTTTGATCAGCTACAAACCATGCTTTTGAGTTCTCTGCAATCAGTCAATTTCTCAGGCTTGAATCTAGTTGATCAGCTCGACTCCGCTGGTCTAAAGCATTGTGGTCAAACTTCAATCCAATTGGCCTTCGTGATATTAATCCTTTTCATATTTATGGTTGACAAATCCGCAAATCCATTATGCATGACCTGAAGACACTGACCGGTTTGGCCTATAACGAAGTCAAAATCTTTGTGCAATGGTGCAATACAATTGCATTAGAAGAGCAACTGAACCTCCAGGCATGCCACCAAGACACACTGGACAGAAGATATTGAAGTTCAACATTACAGTCCCACTTAACTTGAAAATGGCCATTACATGATTCTCGTTTTTAATTTCATGTTGCAAAATGAAGATGTACTTCGGCAAGATGAACCTTTGAGATTATGTAGCCACATGCTTCCTGTCTTTTATGCTTCATGAACACTACATTTGATAGTACCTGTTGCCATTTTTTCTCCGTGAATATTGATTGTTATTCTGCAGTAAAGACAACTGGCATTCAATAATCTAAACACAGAAGAAAAATTTGATGCCTAAGACTATGCAATCTTTACACAACTTTTGCATTTATATTCTTGTGGACTTGCATACTGGTTCTCTTAATCTTATCAGCGTCAGTTCATGCCCCTTAATTGCTTATTCTCAGAGTCCTCTTCTATTACCCTCAATTGAGGCCAAAAAGGAAAAAGAGAGTAGAGAAAACTGTGATTTAACCAAAATAGATTTTACTTATCAAGAAATTGTATACTTTCCTATGCTTGTAAGATAATGCACTTTGTAATACTTGTTTATCTTGATAGATGCAGATCATAGCCAACTTCTACTTCTTTTAAAAGTGTACCTCACTAATTTTTGCTCACGATTGTTAAACAATCGTAATTTCAGTGAACAAACAGTTGTTCTTATGCTGTAGCTTCTTCACGTCAGGCCTTCACTCATTCCCTCCACTGTCCACTTACAAACGAGTTTAACTTGATAGAGTAACTAACGAATTTCATGACTTGATAGGCTTTCTTCCAAAGATGGTGGTTAGAGCAAAGTCCAGAAACACAAGAGCAAGTGAGGAAACTTGTGAATGCTGGCCAATTTGACTTCATGTATGCAGTCAGTAAGCATTTAGCGGGGTCTATGGCAATTTCTGCACTATTACTGCCCTGACAGTAATGTTGGCAATTTGCAGAAATGGCGGATGGTGTATGCATGACGAGGCAACAACTCATTACATCGACATGATTGACCAAACAACTCTGGGTCATGGCCTGATAAAGTCACAATTCAACAAAGTTCCTCGAGTTGGATGGCAAATTGATCCATTTGGACATTCTGCCGTGCAAGCTTACCTACTTGGAGCTGAGGTAGAAGATTCTATCTAAGGTTTTCTCGATGTCGACCTTTTCTGTTTTCACCTTCCAGTCAGTCTCAAGTGTAGCTCTGAGTTATTTTTTTTTTTTTTTGTTTTGATGTCTGCACACTATGATGCAACCATTAGACTTTGAGAAGTATCATGTTGTCTAACTTTCTATGTCACTAAATGAAAAAAGAGTTGCTCGGCATGGTCTTTTTCCCAATAAATTTTCCATGCTTTGATTTGTATTTCCTATCAAAGGATCATCACCATTTTTGCAGATTGGATTTGATTCAATGCATTTTGCGAGGATTGACTATCAAGACAGAGCGAATCGCAAGAATGATAAATCTCTCGAGGTTATATGGCGTGGGTCTAAAACATTTGGTTCCTCATCTCAGGTTTGAAACAGAAGCAACCTCATTACCTTCATTTTCCTTGGTTACTTCACCCCAAAGATTAATATCATGTGCTTGTCTGTGCCTTTGTAGATTTTTGCAAATGCATTTCCCGTTCACTATAGTCCACCGGAAGGTTTTAATTTTGAAGTGTCTAATGATTTTGAGCCTGTTCAGGTGTGTGCTGTTATTCAACCAAATTAATCACTTTCAAGCTTCTTTTTGTGGCAGACAGATTCACATTTGAGATATTCAAACTGCAGGATAATAATCTCCTATATGACTACAATGTCGAAAAAAGAGTGAATGATTTTATTGGTGCTGCAATGACACAGGTATATTCTTAGCTTTTTGCAGACAACAGGTTTGTTGTATCTTGGTATGTCTAAGACCGAAACTGACCATTGTCAAATAATTATATTCGAATAAACATCATTGAGGTACAAATACAGGAACTCATTTTTCCCAATGAACAGGCAAATGTTACAAGAACAAATCACATTATGTGGACCATGGGTGATGATTTTGTGTACCAGTACGCTGAGTCTTGGTTCAAGCAGATGGACAAATTCATTCATTATGTTAACAAGGTAAAACTACCTGCTTTACTATTTGCTTTTATGATTGTGAAACACGAGTGTTTATGCATCAAAACACTTGAAGTTTGGCAAAGCTCATTTCCAGTCACAGATAATCTGGAGACTTCCACCAGTATCTTTTTCTCTGAGATGTAATATAAAAGGATCTACAATTAGTCTGAAATAACACTTAGTTTAAAATGACACTTTCTAAGCTTACTCTGGAGAGTAGAGATATGTTTTTTCCCCTTTCTTCTCCTTTTTTTTTTCCAATGCACTTGCCATAATTTTCTTTTCCTGTTCCTGATATTTCTTCTCTCTCAGGATGGCCGGGTGAATGCATTATACTCTACACCATCTATTTACATGGATGCCAAAAATGCAGCAAATGTATCATGGCCTTTGAAAACTGACGATTACTTACCGTAACTATCTCTTTTTTACCCATCTCAGTTGCCTTTATGTGATATATCTATTTCAAACACCATCGACTTGATATATGACCGACACTTGCCCCTGTGTACAGGTATGCAGATAGAAAAGATGCCTACTGGACTGGCTTTTTTACTAGCCGGCCAGCCCTGAAAGGATATGTTAGGATGCTTAGTGGATACTATTTGGTACTGTTTCTCTTTATTGGAGCTCATACCATAACAGAACACAGTATATCTCTTCATGTTGTTGCGCTTTTGTAAGCCAAGTAGAATGCTCAGGACTTAAATTATTTTGGATTCAATGCGTGCTTACAACTATGTAACTTAAGTTTCTAAAGGGATGAACTGTGATGTCTTGGAATTATTTATGTGCCATGGGCAGGGATAATTCTTCAAACGAACATCTGAGAAGATATTGTGTTTTCCCCCCTTCCTTCTATGACAAATATCATCTATCCCACATATGTACTAAGTATAGCACCATTAAACATCACCATGACTGTGCTCTCTTTTGTCTATATAGGCAGCGTGCCAACTTGAATTTCTTGTGGGGCGCAGGTCCAGTGGTCCTAGCACTTACAGGCTCGGAGATGCCCTAGGATTAGTGCAACATCACGATGCTCTCACCGGTACTGCCAAACAGCACACAACCAATGATTATGAGAAGCGCCTAGCTATTGGAGCTTCTGAGGTCGGAAAATGAAGTCCCATTGAATTTGCCCTTTCAGGATTCTTTGTTCCCAACTCTCATTTAATCTCTATATGCCTTTGTTCTAAAATCAATTAGGCAGAAGCTGTTGTTGATGATGCTCTCTCCTGCCTAGTTAGTAAGAAACCAGGAGGTCAGTGCTCATTGCCTGTTTTGAACTTTAGCCAGGTAAGTTTTAATTCAATTCCTACAATTTCCGACAAAAAGGATTTGTAAACATTCTTCAAACCATCATATAAGCTAGTCGGTTCATTGGGACTTAAATTTTGTCCAAAGACTAAATGTTTCACTTGCTCAAGATGACCTGTATTCATCTCTTGCTTACGTCACGTTTTTTACAGTGCCCTTTACTCAATATAAGTTTCTGTCCAGCAACAGAGGAAGATATTCCAGACGGAAAGAGTCTGGTAAGTTTTTGGGTTTTATGCTGTATATTCTTCAAAGAAATATGCACGTTCTAATAAAAGTTTTCTTTATCAGGTTGTGCTAGCATATAATTCGCTTGGATGGAATCGAACTGATATTTTAAGGATCCCCGTGAGTATTTTACTTCTTTCCTGTTGTGCCAATAGTTTATGCATCAACAGAATAATAAATGCCCCTCGATATAATGTGGCAATGACAATGTCCACTAGGTTACTGATTCAAATTTCGTCATCCGTGACTCTTCTAGACATACCGTCGAAGCACAACTTATCGATTTGGATAATGTCACAATCAACTTGAGGAACTTCTATGTGAAAGCCTACTTGGGATTATCGCCACAGCAGATCCCTAAGTACTGGCTTGTATTTCAAGTTTCATTACCACCGCTGGGTTGGAACACATACTTCATTTCTAAAGCAGCTACAGAAGGTTGATATTTGACATACTTGATTCTCGACAACAATCATTCAAGCCTCTGAGATTGATATTTATATCATCTGCCAAGGCTTGCCAGAGTAGATTACGTGAACAGGAAGCACAATGAATAATGAGTCAAAATTCAAAACCTTAAGAATCTGCATGGCCCGAACTGCATCATGGAGGAATGGAGATGAGCCTAGACGTTCTCCAAAACTATTCAGAATCCATTCGAAGTGCATGGTTCTGAGGCCGTAAAACCAATCAGCACGATTAATTTGACACAGCTTTGAAGTCGTCAGAGGGCCACGTCGACTCAGTTAATTTTACTTTCCCTCATTTGGGCTTCAAAATGATGCAGGGGAAAGTAAAACTAGTTTCCTTTCAACACTGGGCGATCCACAGAATGATACCATAGAAGTTGGACCAGGTGATCTGAAGATGCTATTTTCGTCAACCTCCGGGCAACTTGTCCGGATGTTCAATTCTAAAACTGGGGTGAGTCTAGAGAAAGCTACAGATTTTTGTTTAGCAACGAGATTTTGTTCCAGAGTGTGTTCACCATTCTATTACCTTTTCACTGCGCATGCATAAAATCCATTGAAATTATCAATCTCATCCACTTCTTCAAAGTTCTTTGGACCAGAATCATACTCGAGACTTTTCTGTAGCAAAAACTTGTTCTTTACAAAGATTTTGTACAAGCTGAAGTAACTGGCTCTAAGAAAAGGCCTATTTTGTGTACTGCAAAAAGTATGTTTATGAATGTCTCACTCACCAGTTTCTCTGAAATCTAAAATTTACATGCACACCGCTGTCGTTGCTTATTGACAAACACATCTTCTGGTATCCAAACAAGTTATTATGATGAAATGGATTCTGGAATGCAACTTGGCTGTTTCAGCTCTCTAGCTTCAATCACGTCTTCCAAATAATAACTTTTGGATGATTGATGTACCTATTATATCTTCATTTTCCATCGAGGATCAGCTGTATCCGTCTTTTCTGTTTAGAGCACTATCTCATCTCAATATTCTGCCTTTCTTTTGCTTCTTGGATTGGATCTCATTTGGTTGGCATCTGAACCTACTTTCTTAATATCTCTCATATTACAATGTTCCCAGCACCTCTTTGTCCTCTGAGGACTTAAGAAAGTGTAATTCTAGGTTGAAGGGTCATGTAATCTATCAGCAAATAGAAAGTGCCCATTTATAGTGGCTAAAGCGAAACCATGATGAGAACTTCTCCTAAAATTTAAATGTTTTGATTCATATAATGACATTAGCTTTTCTTCAGGGTTTGACAAGGATTCAATGTCCTGCGTTATATAACACTCTGTCTCCTTCATCACTTTCACTTATTCGATTGCGTTACAGAGCATTCACAATGGTTTCTTACATGCTACTGTGTGGCTATGCCAAATTCACTACATAGAATGTTTAGTTATTCAACTCAAATTTACCAGGTTGATGTACCAGTACAGCAAAGCTATCTCTACTATTCCTCAAGCATCGGTGGTACAGATGATTCTCCGGTAAATCTTTCTGTGCTTGATTTATGATACTATGCAGACCGGAATGTGGACCTTTTCACAGCACAAACCAAGGAATGGTAGATAAATAGCTGCAAGTGATCAGCAGAGTTCTTTTATTGCAGGCTTCTAATTTGTATATCTTCCATCCAAATGGGGCTCATCCAACTATTGTTTCAAGAAAAGTAAGCAGCCTGTCATTACTCAGCTGTGCCTACTCCAGCTCACTCTTGGAACATTAAATAATACCTTGCATTCAGTGATATTGTACATTAAATCTATTTTAACAAGAAGATTGGACACATAAAAGTTTGTCCCCCATTTCAACCCTTGCAGGTGCCCCTGAAGGTTGTTCGGGGACCACTAGTTGATGAAGTGCATCAGCAGTTCAGTTCATGGATCTATCAGGTTATTTGTCTTATAAATTAAGTCCAAGCACATTATTCTTCTTAT
Source organism: Eucalyptus sideroxylon x Eucalyptus melliodora (assembly GCA_016097485.1). Taxonomy (NCBI): domain Eukaryota; kingdom Viridiplantae; phylum Streptophyta; class Magnoliopsida; order Myrtales; family Myrtaceae; genus Eucalyptus; species Eucalyptus sideroxylon x Eucalyptus melliodora. Next base: position 33,358,605 of record CM027833.1, read on the forward strand.
CCTGATGATTTGCTTACCTGTTTCCCTTACTGTCTTTTTTAGAACCTATGGGTTTTGGTTCCCATCAGCTTACAGAAGTCAAGATACTTGAAGGACTCAAAAATGTCCACAATGTAGATATTTTAACATAGAGTTAGACTGAAGCATAGTAGTTAACATTTGGCTTGAATAGCTAAGCTACTAATCGGAAATGTCGTTCATTTAACCAGAATCCTAGAACTAGAAAAAAAAAAAAAAAAAAAAAAAAAAAAAAAAAAAGAGGACCTGTTCATTGCATGTTGGACATTCCCATTAGTAGCTTAAGTTTTTAAGTTTGATCCAAGTGATGATATCCAGTAATTAAGTTTGGTCTTGTACTCGAACATCGTTGCTCCCTTAGCAAACAAACTATTATAAGGGTTTTGATTTGATGTCAGAGAACTGGAAATTAATTTACTTCTATTATGCCCCATTTTTATTGCAAATTTAGATTCAGTATGTCAAATAACTAATTTCATTCCAGAACAGTTGGTGCAAGAAACCATGACACTATTGATATACTCTTTTGGCCCACTGGGTATGAACTGCCGCTAATGAAGTGCTTCTTATGAAGATCTGGACCAGCATAATGGCATCACATGAGTCAACTGGCTTGATTTTTAGACATCTGACTTTACCTTGATTTACCTTACTAGGTCACAAGATTACACAAGGATAAAGAGCATGCTGATGTTGAATTTACGGTGAGCTGCCCTTCCCTATTTTTCTTTCTTTGTAAACTGTGATATTCTACAGATGACGGAGTAATGCAACAAAACATTTGATTGGATTTTCCATGCTTTGCATGCAAAGTCAATGGATTTATTGTCACTACTGTCTCCGTAGTATCAGCCTCTTCAAACTCCAAGAAATTCTCCTAAGACTTCTTGCTTTGAACTTTGAAGATTGGACCAATTCCAACAGATGATGGAGTTGGGAAGGAGGTGATAACACAAATAACGGCAAATATGGCCACAGAGAAGACCTTCTACACCGATTCTAATGGAAGGGATTTCATAAAACGGGTAATTCCGAAACCCTAGATTTTCATTAGATGCCACCTTTCCTTATAACATTCATGACTGATAATCTGAATATTCGTATAAGCAGGGGGAGTGCAAAGTTTGCTAGACTTACTATTGTTTTTCAACTCACTCCCCTAAGAAACATCTACCCTAGTGTTATAAATTTATGATGTTCTTCGAGTATTTCAAATTTCAGATGTTATTTAAAAGAAAAGTTGGTTTGAAAGATGGTCCCTGGAATCTGCATTCTCATTATCCACTAAGTTACATCTTAGCCGAAATGATGTACAACATATTATTCTCTTCTAGTCACAGTGTTTATTCATACAACAGCCATCTTGCTTGCTCGTCAATGGTCCCAGGCTGATGCAGAAAGCTTACAATCGTTATTGTAGGTGCGAGATTATAGACCAGATTGGTCCCTCACTGTTACCCAACCTGTTTCAGGAAATTACTATCCAGTAAGTTCCTTAATTTAATGATATAGCAAATGCTTGCGAGTGATAATATGGTCCTTGAATAGATGAAACGTCATCAACCTATAGCCTGGACTCATGAATATGTTTGTCCCCTAAACATGATCTTCTCCTCCAACACTATGCCATCAGATTAATCTTGGGATTTTCACCATGGACAACAAAACCGAATTCTTGGTCTTAGTGGATCGTGCTGCTGGAGGAGCCAGTATCGAAGATGGGCAAATAGAGTTGATGCTTCACAGGTCTGGCACCTCATTTCTGTGTTCCACCCCATATCATTACTTCCTTTCTTCGTGTTACAAATCTTTTAACTTCTCTTGCTTTGTGCACCAGGAAAATACCCTATAACACAGGTGTGGTTGGACCTCCCAACGAGATGGTGTGCATTTCAAATAGCACATGCAAAGGACTAACGGTACATTGCATTTATCTGTGGACGAAGAACTGTTTTTCCTCGTTCATTTTTCCCAAGCGATGTTGTATGACCAGGTAAGAGGACACTACTACATAGGCATCGACAAACCCGGGACCGGAGCTCGCTGGCGTCGGACTATTGGCCAAGAAGTGTACTCGCCTTTAGTTTTGGCTTTTGCACATGAGGTAGGGATTGAGTGCATTAGCTTTTTTGGGTCCATGCTTAAGCCTTTACCTGAGTTTTGAATGACCCTGCAGAAGATGGAGGAATGGACAGGTTCTCATGTTACCAGCGCGACTGATGGATTCGAGTTACAGTTTACCTCAGAATGTCGCTTTGATCACTCTGCAGGTAATTGAGTGTTATCTCAGATACTCTCCCTCTCTCTTCCTCTCCCCTTCCTTTTGGGATTAACTGACCTCTCTGTTTCGCAGGAATTGGATGATGGAAGTGCACTTCTACGTCTCGCACATCTTTATGAGGTGAGAAAAGAACTTCATTTGCCCTTTTTGCCCAAAAAAGAAAGAGCTTCGTCAGTCTATTTCATTTGAATGCGATGTCATTGGGGCGATTATATGAAAGTCCACGCGTGATCTGGAATCAACGGAATTAAGGATCTTCACAAACCCACAGGAGACTGTAGTCCAACAATGCAGGCATCGCCTCTTGGATTGACAAAACCATTTCTTTTAGGCTATTCACTCACTACCACACTTTCCATCAATTTGACACACTCATAATTGATTTTGTCCGTCTTCACTCAAAGAGAGGCGATTGATGTCTACCACAGTATTATTCATTTCCATCGTTATGCTTGTGAAAATATCTAGGCTGGTGAAGATGCAGAATATTCGACCTTGGCTAAAGTCGAGCTGAAGAGGATGTTCGCAGGAAGAACGGTACGTAAAGCTTTTACTGCTCCAATGTCGTTGCTCTTCTTAGTATGTACCAACTAGACGAAGTAGTTTTGTCACACTGATGACATGATTTGGTAATTGATATATCTGACTTCAGATAAGGAAGTAAAAGAAATGAGCCTGTCTGCTGTAACATCCCGGGCCCCACTGTGTAATATTATCCGCTTTGGGTCACCCGCCCTAGCACGGACGAACCGCCATCCCAGCCATGGTCTCTTCCCTCACGGCTTTAAAACGCGTTACACAGGTTAGAGGGACCCAAGCCTTATAAGCTAACCAAGATCTCCCTCCCTAGGCGATGTGGGACAAGAGAGGAGGTTGTTACACTCTCCACCTCTTAACAGAATAGCGTCCTCGCTATGGCCCCACGGGCGTCAGAACAGCATTCGATTCGAGCTGTGGTCCCACGGGCGGTCGGGAGTCGGCTCTGATACCACTTGTAACATCTCGGGCCCCACTGTGTAATATTCTCCGCTTTGGGTCACCTGCCCTAGCGCGGACGAACCGTCATTCCAACCACGGTCTTTTCCCTCATAGTTTTAAAACGCGTTACACAGATTAGGGGGATCCAAGCCTTATAAGCTAACCAAGATCTCCCTCCCTAGGCGATGTGGGACAAGAGAGGAGGTTGTTACATCTGCAAACCAAGAGAAGTCTGAAATGAAGCGGATGACATGGAAAGTCGAAGGGGAAGCAGCAGCAAAACCGACGCCCTTAAGAGGCGGCCCAGTGGACGTCTTAGATCTCATTGTCGAGCTTGGCCCCATGGAAATTCGCACTTTCTTGCTGAAATTCTAAGCATTGTACATAATGTCACTTTTTATCTAATCGATTAACTTCATACATGCCCAGCGGGTAACCATTTAGCTCAAGAGGAAACCATTAAGTGCAGTTTTCTTGGCTTTCCTTAACAAGTGCACTTATAGTTAATGAAGAAGAACGGTACTTCAATTGCTTCCTAGCTTACAAAAGTAATCGGACAACAGCCTTCGCAAGTTTCTTAGCGAGTACTCTTTGAAGATTATTTACTTGGTCAGTAGCAAACAACCTTCAGCGATTACTTGCCCATGGGATCGCCAGTTAAAATGTACATAATCATGTTCTTCAACTGCAGTTTTCTTCTCCACTTTCAGACCGCACAAAGGGTGCCCATCTCCAGGTTCCATCAGGTGACGGTCGCGGCCCTCGCCCCCGGCGGCGGCCCCGGCCAACACTCCCCCACCTTTCCGGTGAGCCCTCACCGCCGGCTGCCTCCCTCCTCCGCCCCCCCCCCCAAAACACTTTTTTTAAGTTAATTAATTAATTAATTTTAAATTTAATTTAATTAATTATTATATTAATTATTTACAATGTCACCACCAAACAACGACATCATTTTGACCTTTGTTTAGCCGCATCGGCATACAAAACGATGTTGTTTTGCACTTATTTCGCTAGAAATTGCCCATGTTAGCATTTTGGCAGATTGGCACTTAAGTAATTCATTTTACTTCGATTTTGGCATTTAAGTGTCACTTTCATAATTTTTGACACTTAAGTGTCCATTTGTGCCAACTTTTAGCACTCGAGAGGTCTAAGTGTCCCAATTCGTAACACAATAATAAAGATACTCCTTTCACAATATTTTTCTTAAAAGCATTCTCAAACCATTCACAAGTTCTAATAGGTAGTAAATACTCAATCCAACTTTTTATGCAATAATAATGTCATTTTGTAATTCATAATATATATAATCCATAGTGTTTTCAGATGATAATTTTTACAAACTCAAAAAAGAGATTACACCATTCACTTGGATATGTCGCAAACCAAACAATAAAACTCACTTGAATCAACATACTTATGGTCTTATCTTATAAGCAAGAAGTAGCATCAAAACAATAAGCAAAACGCTATCTTAACTATGGCTCATCTAAACTAAGCTTAAACGCTAACAAAATAACTCCCACGTGATAACAAATTATTGATCCGAAGCGATTATTCAACCCTAAACACAACCCAAACTCGCACACGAAATGCTAAAATTTTGCTCCAACCAAACCATTGCTTCAAATCAACGACCGCCAAACCCCATGACTTTGCAACACCACAATTCACCATTCCCAAGAAATTTCATAACTTAACAATTAAAAAATCAAACTTCACGCTTGACTTTCACAAAACTTCATATATGTAACCTAATTCCAAAGGCTACCCGATTAGACACAAATGCTTATCAAAGCGATGCGAAGTTGAATCAACTTGACAAGGTCCCCATAGTGTGCACATGTAAAAACCCCCCCGACCATCCCTCCCCAAGGCCCGTGGGGGCCCCCCAAATCCCCTTCATTCACCTTTCTTCTTCTTCTTCCCTTCTTTCCCTTTTCTTTCCTGAGTTGCTCTCCGTCTTCTCTCTTTCTTTCTTTTATCTCGGTGATCTCTTCTATATTTTTTCTTTTGACTTTTCAAACTTCTTTAATTTATGTTTTCTTTCCACCTTTGACTTTTCAAGACCCTTATCTTGCACTCAATCATTAATCGATCAAATTTATTAGTTAGGTGTCTTTGATCTGATCGGTTTTTTTTTTTTTTTTTTTTTTTTTTTTTTTTTTTTTTTTTTTTTTTTTTTTTTTTTTTTTTTTGTCTTTGCTAACAGGGATTTTTCACCTTACAATGACAAGGGAAAGTTTGGGTGATGCTTGGAAGTCCATTATTAAGTATAAGGGCTCAATTCTTCTAAAAAGCATCGATATTAGGTTGTATCCCAATTCTGATTCGAACTTTGTTTGTTTGTGTTGTGCTTGTCAATATCACGGCGAATGCCAGTTGTTTGGTTAGATACACAATGCAAATCTTGGGTTCTTGATGAATGAAGAATGATATAGACATTCTGGAATAACTCTTGATGATCTAGAGTTTACATTCATGGGGCGAGGTTTTCTACTCTTGCACAAGTTCTCTCTTTGCGAGGAGGGCATCCCATCTTTCGGAGTCAAGTCAATGTAGCCTGTAATTTAGGGAGTTTGAGAGTGCAGCAGCATCCTTTAATGCTATAGTAGGTCTAATTGCTCCGATAGCACAATCAAATTTGTTTTTAAATTCCTGTGATATTCGTATCTTTGAATTTGGTAGTGGACCTCATTGAAAGCAGATCATAAAGCTAACATTTCTGTGCTCTCAGACATGTGCACATCAGTTTCGCACAAAGGTTTGTCCATGTTCTTTTTGAACCATGACGAGGTTTCTTCCATAAATGGCTCAGATGCAGGCGTGTTGAGTAGGTCACTTTCAATTGGAGAGGCCAACGCAATTATGTATATTTGTAGTAAAATATGTATGGTAGTAAGTGTGTAAAAGTTTTTAAAAAAAAAAAGAGCAAAAAAAAATATCAAAAGAGATCGGAAGATTAATTAACATGATCTTCCACATCCAAAAAATCAAGGGACATTGAAAAAGAAATCAAAGTGATTTTTTCATAAATACAAAATCATGAGAGATTAGAAGATAAATCTACATGATTTTCATATCGTACAATTTCAATTGGAATTGCATTTGCTCCTATAAATAGGAGTGCTCCTCAGCGGAAAAGAATATACAAAAGCAAGAATATCAGAGCAGCGTAGCGGAAGAAATAGTTTTTTTCTTTTGGTGAAGTTGTATTCCTTGAAGTGGACTACGATCTCGTGATTTTTCCCTTCACCCTGAAGGTTTTTCCCTTGACTTGGTTTTTCCCTTCACCCTGGAGGTTTTTCCATGATCTCGTGGCTTTTCCCTTCACCTTGGAGGGTTTTTCACGTTAAAAATTCTAGTGTTATTTACTATTCATCTTTACTGCTTTTATTTAATATTTTATCCTATTTAATTTTCACAGAAATAATAACGGGACAAATTATCCGGGCCTTCTCTACGAATATTCTTTTCTTTTTTCCCAACAAGGGGTTGTCCTGCGACGGGACAATCTGGCAGGGCAAGAGAGGCCGTGCAATGCCAATCTTTGCGTGCTTGGGACAAGAGGCGACATCTCTCAAAGGTAAAAAGTCGGGATCGCCTTTGGCCATGTTCTCTGGAATAACAGAGGTTTAGGGAGTGAAACCACCGATTTGTTCCTTGGTCTTGGGAGAAGTTTGGTTCTCCCAACAATTTGAGCTTCTAGTGAAAAGAATAGTCTCGAAGTATCTTATTCTCTGTCGAATAACATGGCTGATGCTTTTTGGGCTAAAGACGGACAATAAGACAGCAGAAGGAGATCGATTAGAAGCAAACGACCACCTGTCAAAGAAAAGTTACAAGATCAACGGCGTTGTGGCGGGCCAAGACGCAGGGTGTCGACCACCCCTTCTGTGGCAACCTTGGAGAGTCCACCTGTCGGGGCCATGACCGCGGTGGATATGATCTCGTTCAACCGGAGCAAGTCCACGGTGACCAAGGCAGGGCATCAAGCAATTGCTGGACAAGGAGGCGGGCAATGGCGACTTTAGCCTGAGGCGGCGAGGTGGTAGCTGCCACCGACAGAAGTCCAAGATCTCCACCATGCTAGGCAACCAGAGGGTGCATAGAGAAACCAAAGAAAGACTGAAACAAGGGAAGTAGGAAAAAAATTGCCCCCATCTAGGTGGGGGAGTGACATTTGAGATGCTAAGTGGTTGCCGTCCGGTCATTGGGACCTATTTAAGACAGATAGTTGACGACTTCAAAGACCATTTTTTTCAAAGAATAACTCCACAATAGCACTTGGATGGTTACATGAAATCCCATTGTAGAAACAATCGAATAATATTGTCTTGAAAGCATTCCGCACTGAAACGAAAGACAGAAATTTGATTTCTAATGCGAAATGAAAGACATACAATCTCTCCGGCACCGGAGAGAATCCCTGGCCAAACCGTGAAGCTGCACAAGTTGACTCGTATGGTCAACGTCGCTGAATGAGGAATCGAATCGAAATTCTGGATGCCACGCTCGAGTATCCAGGTGCAGGTGCAAATTCAGGGATGTTGACCATACAAGTCAACATGTGCAGCTTCACGGTCTAGCCAGGGTTTCTCTCCAGCACCGGAGAGATTTTATCACTTTCATTTCGCATTAGAAATCAAACTTCTGTCTTTCGTTTTGATGTGGAATGCTGTCAAGACAATATTATTCGATTGTCTCTATAGTGGGATTTCATGTAACTGTGCTATGTAAGGATCATTCTTCAAATAAAATGGTCTTTGAAGTTGTCGACTATCTGTCTTAAATAGGGTCCCCACTCGCTGGCCGGACGTCGACCACTTAGCATCTCACATGTCACTCCCCAACCAACAATGACGGGGGCAATTTTTTTTCCTACTTCATATTGAATCATATTGTATGTCTTTCATTTCGCATTGGAAATCAAATTTCTGTTTTTTATGTCGGTGCGGAATGCTGTCAAGACAATATGATTCAATTGTATCTACAGTGGGATTTCATGTAATCAATTAACTTCATACATGCCCAGAGGGTAACCATTCAGCTCAAGAGGAAACCATTAAGTGCAGTTTTCTTGGCTTTCCTTAACAAGTGCACTTATAGTATTAATGAAGAAGAACGGTACTTCAATTGCTTCCTAGCTTACAAAAGTAATCGGACAACAGCCTTCGCAAGTTTCTTAGTGAGTACTCTTTGAAGATTATTTACTTGGTCAGTAGCAAATAACCTTCAGTGATTACTTGCCCACGTGATCGCCAGTTCAATGTGCATAATCGTGTTCTTCAACTGCAGTTTTCTTCTCTGCTTTCAGGACGCACAAAGGGTTCCCATCTCCAGGTTTCATCATATGTTAGTCATTAAGTAATGTACCTAACGACCCCTAAAACAAACGCGAACACAGGAAGCTAGCTCGTTTGAACCGGTCACGCTAGACTAATGATCTCTCCACCGACCATCTCCTCAGCCTGTCCTTGAAACCCGCCTGCGCGATCACTCAATATGATTGCTTTCCGAGATCAGAATATGAATAGAGTGCATCATGGCTCTTGCAACTCTAGGAACAGAGTTTGACAGTGAGAATGCTGTCAAAAAGATTTCAACACAGGTAGGGGCAATAAATACTCCTGATGTCTGCATTAAAAAAGGAAAATTAAATATCATAGTTTGGCCCATGCAGGTCTCGAACCTGCGACCTTCGCGTTATTAGCACGACGCTCTAACCAACTGAGCTAATAGGCCGATACGTTCGTTGGATTCATCTTTATATATATTAATATAAGACGCATGAACTTACTTACACCACGATGATTGGATTTTGGCGCCGGTCACGCGCAGAGCAGAGAAGCAAGGAAGCCATCGTTTTAGCTCCCGAGGAAGAGGAAGAGCGAGGACGGCCCGTCGCAGTTTCCGCCATGAAAGAAGATTACGAGGTCGGTCGCTTCATCACTTTCCTTCGATCCTTTTCCTATTTCTCTCTTCGAATCGCCGCTCCGTTTTGTGTCCCGAATCGAGCGCGATCGGTGTTCCGCTCCTCTCGTTTGCCCCTTCTGATGTTGTCCGCAAGTCGTTCGACCAAATACCACCCGAGCTTTCGGCTGAAAAAATCACCGCGACGTTTGGTTTGGTGAGGGATTCTTATTGGGATTCTAGGGTTCCGCTGATTTTGAGGGAATCAATCGTAATTGAGGGGGCAAAAGAAAACGTGGGTCGGTGCGAATCGAGGTTTTAAGATCGCAAGATGTGATTTTTGCGCGATCGAAAAAGGTCCCATCTTGTTCTCCTGACGTTTCGGCTCACGAGGGACTTCGGAAAAAATGATTTCAGGTCGAAGAGAAGAAGCAGGCCGCCGCGGATGTGCTCGATCAGTACTCCAAGTTCGTTTTGGCCTGCATCGGGAACCAAGTTCGGCCTTGCGATTTGAGGCTTCATCTGATGAAGGTTACCCGAAATTCCGTAGATTGATGAATTAGGATCCAGAATGGCGAATTTCCATCTCATTTTTTTTGTTTCTGTTTGTTGGAATTTTTCAGGAGATTTCTGGACTGCCGACGTCTCTAAAGAGGGAGCCCTTCCCATCTCCAGCAAACTCTGACGCCATGGGTGAATCATCGAGCTCTGGGACGGCCAGACTTGACAAGCAAGATAGTTTTCGAGCTTTATAGTTGATGATCATCTGAGCGGAATTTCTCGATATTTTCCCCATGTAAGATGCCGGTTGAACCATCGTCGTTCTTAGATTCTTTTAAACTAAGTTGCTCTGGTAGTAAGAGTTAGGTAGTAAATTTCTCTGGAGTGAGATGTATATGACTGCTGAAAATCTCATGTGATGTGATTTCTGTCTAGATGAGTTCATGCACCCTGTTCACGAACTTCCTTGTTTCCCCTAAATCAGTGTTATAAGAAGCTGAAATTCTGCTGCCATCTGTGGGATATGGTACTTAAAGATTGCAGCCTATAATATGCATATGGAGCTAGTTGAAATTACTCTAGCCGCGTGGTCATTGCTCTTCTCAGTACTTTCTAGGCAGGTTTTGTTAACCTAAGTAATCTCGAATTACCAGTTCCTAATATTGTTTTACTTTGGAGGAGTTGTTGGGGCCTGATAAAACAATGACTTTATGAGGGCATTGATACATAGTAGTGGCTCAAAAGCACATAATTCATTTGGGTTTCACTATTTTCTTCACCGGTGTTAGTCTATGGAAGTTGTCGCTTGAGGGGTTGCTAACAGAGTTGAAGCCAGATTTACCATCCTTCTAGGGATTTTTAACTTACCGGTGACCGCCGGGGGGAAGTTCGGTGATGTGTGGAAATCCATCGTCTGGTAGAGCCGCAAGAGCTTGCAAATCCTTTTCCTTATCTTGTGGTACTTTTTATACAGAATGTCTTGAATGGGAGCTGCACGAGAAATCCTTAATAGACTTTTTTCAGTTATATCACAGTTTATCTTGACACTTTTTGGCCATGTTTGGTCCAACGTGAAGTTGGATTCCACCAGGTTAATTTGTTATTGGGATGCCGCGGTTGTTTGTTATATAGACAAATATAGCAAATTATTAACACAAACCTGAAAGAGTTTTAGCAAATACGAGAAAATAGAATTAGAAAGCTAAAAACATGACCATGCTTCTTTGTCTGTCGGACGTTGCCGGAGGTGGACTAGTGAACGTCTTGCACCTGGCTGCCACTGTCCATCTTCCTCTGGATTCCTTAGTGACGCCAAAGAATGGCAAAACACTGCAAATCGACAGAGTCAAGCCAGCAGTCACACCACTGTGGCCAAGGAGGTCACCAGCCTGCTGCAACCACGGATCTTGAGTTGCGACGAAGCAGGCGACCTCCATCCAAGTGTGAATCAATGGAGGTCACAACCTTCATAGCTGCAGGTTCATCTCTCTGCGCTTACTCTGGAAATCCAGCCAAGCGACGGAGACCAGCCCCGCTACGGGGGGACCATAACGACGAGGGCTCATGGCAATGGTGGTGGGAAAGTGTCGAGGTCATTTGCAGTGTAGTCTGTTGGGTCTAGAAAATTGAAAAAAAAAAAAAAAAACGCATTTACTTCTGCTCATTGAAGAATCATGTTAAGAATTCCCTTTTCCCAGAATATGCAGTCATCCAAACAGGTGGAAAAGAGAACCATTCCATTAGATTAAGAATGATAGAAATGGAAATCCACTTCGGTTTTCTCGTCTATGGAATCAAGAACGAGAGGTCTTGTCGATTCACGGTGGAGCCTCGCCTAAGACATGACAAGGACATGAGATGTAACGTAGACGCTTTTGGCTCTGAGCACTTACGTTCTTTTGGGAGTAAAATTGTCCTGAGACTCTTGAATCAATTGAAAGCATCTAATAAAGAGATGAATTTCCAATATTTATAATTTCTACAATTAATTAAAAGCCAAAAAAAAGTTTATTTTTCCATCGAAATTCAAAAGACTAATCAAATTACGAAAATTTATTAGAGGAATTTATAAGTGAATTTACATGTCAGCATTTAAGTGTCGTGAAGCTTCAGAAATTTTAGATTTAAAAGAAATCCAAATGCACAAACCAGAAAGTACAAAGGAAGCTTAAAGTAAGAAGGAAATGTCCATCTGGCTTCTAGTAGAACTAAATCATATTCCTTGTGCCAATAGTAACTTCTCATTTGGTAACCAAGGGGAAAGACGGCAATGTTACATATCATTTTGAAATTACACGTTTTGTATCGTGATAATGTCTTATCCTTGTTATGATTGGAAACTAAATTAAAGTTAAAAATTCTTGCAAAAACATAATTTCGTATTATTTATATTTCTAATGGAAGGAAAAAATGCCAGCCACATTTTCTAGTCCTTTTTTTTCCAAGAAAAGGATAAACTCAAAGAATTCTCTACAACTACATAAACAGTTCCTGTGGTGCTTCTATCTATTAGAAGAATCATTATATATTTTTGTGAGTATCTGGAACGAAAACAATGTTAAAAAAAACTAGTGTTAATTTTGGCTAGATTTTTTTTTTTTTGGTAAGATTTTTTGGCTAGATTTTATGCACGACGAAATATATTTTTCTCTCATGGCTCGAAATTTCTTAACCATAGTAGAAAACCTTTGAAAAAATCAAAAAGGGCTTTCGGATATCAGGCTGCTAAGTGCTAGCAGAAAGAAAAGGCAAAGCCCAAGGACACGTTTGGAAGTCTTCACATTTCTGCAAAAATCAGGGCAATAATGCAAACAATCCTCCTCGGCGTCATAAAACAAGGAAACAAAAGAAACATAAACAAAAGAGGACGCAACGGCTAGTTCCGCGAACGGTCACCCCAACGGTCACAATTCTTTCAAAATAGGGAACTCTCGCCCCTCTATATGGGACGTCCCTCCAAACTCCATCTCCATCCTCTCTCTCTCTCTCTCTCTCTCTCTCTCTCTACCCCACTGCACTTCTGATCTCCTTCAGGAGTGCTCTCTTTCTCTCTCTATCTCTTACCTCGCCGGCGGGCATCCCACTATCTGCTTCGTCTTGTGTATCCTCTAGCTTTTGCCGCGACCGCGGAAAAGCGAAGGCCGAACGAAAGAGCTTTTTCTTCCTGATATAAAGATGTTGCAAGATATGTGGAATGCTCCTCCCGGGTTCAGACCCACCAAGTCCGCTCCCTCGTCGCCCGCGAAGCCTCTCGGGGTCTCGAGAACCCGGTCCGAGTCCTTCCACATCGCCCACAAAGTCCCCGTGGGCGACACGCCGTACGTTCGAGCCAAGAACGTCCAGGCAAGCATCTGGCGCTCGCCTCGGGAATTCGCCGGAGTCTCGTCTTTTTACGGAACGTACTGATGTTCACGTCTGATGGGTTTTCCTTGTCTGTGGTTTTTTTTTCATTGATCAGTTGGTGGATAAGGATCCGGAGAAGGCGATACCGCTGTTTTGGGCGGCGATCAACGCCGGAGATCGAGTGGACAGCGCTCTCAAGGACATGGCCATCGTAATGAAGCAGCAGAACAGGGCTGAAGAAGCAATTGAAGCTATCAAATCACTGCGGTGCCGATGTTCGGATCAGGCTCAGGAGTCTCTGGATAACATCTTACTGGATCTTTACAAGGTGCCAAAACCGCATGGTTCCCCATAGTTCCTAAGCTCGACAGTGGATATTAATAGGTGACAAGCTAATATTTTACATTTTTCATTCGTGTTCGATGTTGACAGAGATGCGGGAGATTGGATGATCAGATTGCACTTCTGAAGCATAAATTGTACTTGATTCAGCAAGGGCTCGCGTTCAATGGGAAGCGGACCAAAACTGCTCGGTCTCAAGGCAAGAAGTTTCAAGTCTCCGTGGAACAGGAAGCTACTCGGTTGCTGGTAAGAGCCTCCACTAGCTTGTCGAATTCTGCTTTTTATTCCATGCTAGATCGCGCCTGTTAAAAGAATCCCGATTGTTAATGCTAAAGCTGAATTTCAAATGATTGAATTCAATTTAATGAGTGCGAATTCTCCATGTTCGCAAGTTGGACATGTTAAATTGCATCGTACTTGAAATGAATTGATGTTTTTCTTGCTTCAGGGGAACTTGGGTTGGGCGCTGATGCAGCAGAACAACTACATTGAAGCAGAAGATGCGTACAGGAGAGCACTCATAATCGCACCAGACAACAACAAAATGTGCAATCTGGGCATCTGCTTGATGAAACAAGGAAGGATCGGCGAAGCGAAGGAGAATCTGCGGCGGGTGAAGCCGGCCGTGGCCGATGGGCCTCGAGGCGTCGATTCGCACCTGAAAGCCTATGAAAGGGCGCAGCAGATGCTCAAAGACCTCGAGTCAGAGATGATGAACCGGGGAGGAGACCGGGTCGAGCAGAGCAAGTTATTTGATGCGTTCCTTGGCTCGTCGTCTATTTGGCAGCCTCAGCCATGCAAGGATCATCATGCCAATGTGAGTAGCAAATCACAAGACGATTTCGGGGATGAGAATATCGACACCAACGTAATTACGAACCAGACGACGGGGTTGGGGCAGCAGAGATACATGAAATCTCTAACGTTTAGTGGGAATTTGAACTCCCTCAACAAAGATGCGCCGCCCTTTTATGCGACGAAACTCGTTAAGGAAAAGGAGCCTTTTGGGGTCCAGTTCAATAACAACGAGACCCTCAAGAGGACGAGGTCCGGTAACGCGACGAACGGTATGCGATTCGGAGAAGCGGCGGAGCTCACAAAGCCATTCGTAGGGCGGCCAGAGAAAACGGAGAACAAGTCGAGGAGGCTGTCTGCCTCTCCCGAGGAGAAGCTGGAGAAGAATCTGATGGAGATGTTGCCTGACAATGATGACTTTGAAGAGGCTATTCTTGCTGCAGTTCTGGGTCAGAGTAAGGAAACAGGAAAGACCATAGAAACTAACAGCAGCAGCACTTGGAATGTCCCCAAGAAGATAGACAAGAGGCTCAAGGTTTTTCAGGACATTACACTCTCGCTGAGTCCAAAAGCCTAAACAAAAGAGAGGGCAGGCTTGGTATTCTTTTTAACTAATGTTTTCAGTCATAATTTCTGAAGCTAATAGTTTTTATATAATTTTAGGTTGGAGATGAACTTGTTCTCCTGTTAAATTTCATTCCTTTAGTTGAGGAGGAGGAGGGGAGGCAGAGAGTCTTGTAGTTGTAGCAATGCAGAAGAAGTAGGGCAGAGTTTCTAGCACTTCTCCCACTAAACTTGTTCCCAGTTAATTTGATGTAGGCCTATCGAATAAAAAGGCACATATTCTTCTGAATAATAACAGATGCATTTCTTGAATTCACTCCAAAATAGGAAATCTTTATACTTATTATGAAAACCGACACCCTGCAACTGACTGGAAGACATTTTGTACTCGTGCACATTTTCGATAATTTTGTACAACAAATCCAGATTTCAACGATATCATGAAACCACACACGATGATGATTCACTTCTGTCATGTTCTTTTCACTTCACTTTTTGGTGACTCCGGGCTGGAGTAAATGCCAATATGAGCTTTGCTAGCATTAAGCCCAAGTAATCCGGAGTAAAGCCTAGCTCGGACAGCTTCTTGTGTGACCGTGCATAGTCTTTAAAGAAGGCTTCCTCATCCTGCATGTCGCTCGGAAACCAAAAAGAACATAAAGAAAACTCTCTCACAAAGAAGAAACTAGCACAAAGAATGATGGACTTCCACTGGGGACAAGTACTGCCTCTTTCAGCACGACTTAAAAGACGAGATGTTCCAAAGCCCCCCTTTAGATCGATAGTACCTCAGCATATAGCTCGACATAGGAAAAAAACTCTGCATCCTCCACTAGAACCCTATCTGAAGGAAGTTGCAGAAGTCCTGGTGAGTATTCTTTCAGAAGTTCCCTGCGCAAGCATTGTGCAGAAAGCTCATCTGATGGAAGTAGAGTTTGAATAGAAAGAATTGCATCGAAGTGTGATCATCTCTTACACAAAATAAGAATTATCGAACTTAAGGGGTTCCTCGGTCCAGGGTCCATCAAAGCCTGATCTATCTATATGTGCCTTTCCCTGAAAATTCAGAGAAGAAAAGGAAGAAATCGGAATAT
Organism: Eucalyptus sideroxylon x Eucalyptus melliodora; assembly: GCA_016097485.1. Classification (NCBI taxonomy): domain Eukaryota; kingdom Viridiplantae; phylum Streptophyta; class Magnoliopsida; order Myrtales; family Myrtaceae; genus Eucalyptus; species Eucalyptus sideroxylon x Eucalyptus melliodora. Next base: position 33,374,433 of record CM027833.1, read on the forward strand.
GCACAAACTGCTGATACCGCAGGGAAGGACTCGTTTGAAGCGGTTTAGGGCTTCTGAAATATCTACCAAAGTATGGCCTCCTGATAATGCTACAATATCCTGGTCAGATAGGCCCATCCGATAAAATACTTCCCTTAAATGCAATGCGCTTTCACCTGTATTAAGATGAAGAAGGACTACATTAAGAGCATTGTGGAAAGTCTGAGGCTCTCTGCTAATATACAAGCTGGTATCATTTTCATATGGGCGTCATCAGTTCAAACCACTTAAGAATTGTTCAACTTAAAGTTTTAGTGATACGTACCTTTAACAGCATCTGGAAGACGTCCTTCCTCTGGAGACTCCATAGAATCCTAATATAGAAATGACTTGGTAGATATAAGTGATGATGCATAAACCATTAGGCCTCAAGAATTCTTTCTGCCAATTTTACCTTTCTTCCAGGGACAAAGGGGATGGAGGGGCCACCTGTAATCTCAACTGCGACAACCCCAGCAAGCTGAAAAACAAATTATGGCTGAACTTGTGAGTTCACAACATCTGAAAATTCTTGCCTCTTGCACTTGAATTTCACATAGACTGCTCTAGCTGCTTATCAGTTACCATAAAAAGCTATTCAGCACAAAGCTATTAAACAACTGGAGACTCTGCCCCTGGAGATATAATGATTAATGCGAGAAAAATAGTCAACACAGCCAGAAAATAACTAGCCACGACATAGTCATCCAAAGTAAGCATGGGTAAGTCTCCTCTGTCAGACGCATTAACACCCTTAACATCTTAGAAAACACACCTGCAAGATTTCTCTGTAGTTAACATCAAACCCAGATAAGAGTAGCAAAGTTCGAAACTATCAGGCTATGGAATTTGTGCAGTACAGGTTCATCAATAGTCCCAAAGATTTCTTTCCATGTGCAGCACATTGTGACCCTATGTGCTGGTTTACATATTTCTTTATCATGTCACCAACTGAGGAGATCATTTAACTTTTAACCAAGAAGGCAAAAATTCATGAAAAAGACAGTAACCTGGTAAAGATCTGCATAGGAAATTTTCGGACAGCTAGCCTTGACTCCTTCTGAAACAAAATAGAAGTAGAAAGATTTGAAGAAAGACGTTCCTAGAAAATGTAGAATGAACTTGTGAATGTGGTAAGTTATATGTGCTAAGCTGCAGAAGCCCACCGCATAAATCAACAGCAATCTTCAATCCACGGTTCGAGCCATGTCTCAGTTCGGCTTCATTCCGTATTGAGCCATTAGGCCCTCCTGTCTTTGTTGTAGCATCATAAGTGCCCGCATCGTGCCACCTGCAGATTTCATGACCATCATGCACCAACAGGCAATCTACGCGAAACACTACAAAGCACCGCGTATGCGCACCTGGTCGCTCACAATCTGACAAGTTTCATCACTCAAACCTTCAAACGGACATTACTTCGCCAAAAAGAAAGGCATGATAAGAAAAAAGAGAAAGGGTACGAGAATCTTTACGCTAAGCGAAGCATGATAGGAGGGCACTGTTTGCTCAAAATGAGGGCACGGAGGAGTCTGCGAGCCTTCTCGATTTGCTTCAAGTACTCCGCGTCCACAACCCGCGCCATTAGAGCAAAGTTGGGCTGAGAATAAGGAGAACGGACAGTCGATGCCAACGAAAGAACTTAAGCCGGCATGTTATATAGAGAGGTAGAAGTGGGAAAGTAAGGAAGAGAGAGCAGTGAAGAAAGGTACATATACTTTGTGAGTTGGCAGAGAGAATGGTAACTTCAAGAAATGACCGATACCATTGACATTGCCTACTCCTTCGTTTAAGAATAACTAGGATATCCACGAGCAGAATCCATCAAGACATGAAATTCTTCGAAAGTCACCTAGCAGACTCTCATCAACATTTTATATACCACGGCACGAGATGACAAGGGGTATGTATAGCTTGCAAACGATCATAAAAACATAATGGTGCGCAAACTAAAAGAGTCAGAGTCTATTCACACAATTTAAAGACTCGAAAAAGGAAATAAAGCGTGCACAAAATTTGCTAGATGGCCCAAAAAATCGGAAATTTTACCCCTTATGAGTCTTAGTATATGAGATTTTTATCCCTTGTGAGTCTTAATATAGGAGATTTTTACCTGCAATAGATGAAATGAGAATCCAAATATATGAAAAGGCCCATAGGGTGTAAAAAAATGGGGAATCAGCATGGGCTCGTCCCATCAAAGGGTGAGTCAAAGGCCATGACAAGGGGCATTGCACTTGTCCTAATTACCAGGAAGCCCCTCGTCCTATTTCCTCCCACGTAGATGTTTTTGACTTTTGACCTTGCATATCCCCCCCCCCCCCCCCCCCAATTATTTTGACTCTTTTTAATTCAATTTGAACATATCTCATCTTTAAAAGTACATGGGTATTTTTGGATCATTTAGATTAATGTGAATATATCGCTATAGTTTTTTTGGGATAATGACACAAATAGCTTTTAAACATTGATAAAATGTGAAATGTAGTCCATAAATTTTAAAATTATTTGGTGTGGTCAATAAACTTTAACCCAATATAGAATGTTATCTCTGAATTTTTAATTTGTTCAATATAATCTCTAAGTTTTTAGTACATGCTCAACTTAGGTTTATTGACTTTATGGAAATATTCAATTTCATCCCCGAACTTAAATTAATAAAATGACAATATTAAATATTTTCATACAAATCGATAGGTTAAATTGAACATGTAACAAAAGTACATGAAATCACGTCAAATAAATTAAAGTTCAAAGACATATTGTGCTTTTGATTAAAGTTGAAGGACCACATTAAACAAAGGACAAATAGAAATGGACCCTTATCGCTAGATTGTCTAGTGATCAGTAAAGATGTACTTCTTTAGAATGAGCCTGAGGTTGCGTCAATGTCAATCGCTAATTTGGTATTGTGTTTTAACACATAGGAGGAATTACAAAAATGAGGATTGCTTATATCAAGTTACTGTGAGATGAAGTTCCCAAGTATACGAAAGACATTCTTTCCCCATCGCACTATTTTTTTCCTCCCTTTCAATAAAATTTTTCGTCGAACCATTTAGTAGCTATGTTAAACATAGGATTTCTTTTTATCTTTATAATTTATCAATAGCTATGATGACATTAACCTCTAAGCAAATAATCTTAAGGAAAAAATCATTTTCTTGATTTCTAAATTCTGAATTTAGTGATACTTTGTATCTCATTATGACAAACTGAAAATAATCTATGATTTCATTCGAACTCAACAAAATTTTGACCAACCTTTTATGTTTTTATGCACTTCCGAGCATGGGCATGGGACATCGTTCTAGTGTCCTTTTGAAATCGACAGCCCCCTCCCTCCTTTCCTCTTTCTTTTTCCCCCTTTTACACTAAAGAAAATCCCGCCATATCTCCCTCCCTCTTTTGCTGCTTTCTAATGTACCATAGATTTTGTCATTCTTAAATTTTTCTTTTAAAAAAGTGTTGTACGTTTATTTTACTAAAAATTAAATAATTTGAAAAATATTTCTAAAATATTATCACTTACATCACTCATAAAAATAAATAAAAAATATTTTATCTTCTACAAAAAAAAAAGTATAACATAATTTGTTATTGATAATGAAAAATATTTTCATTGATTAATTATTTTAAGTCAAATAAAAGATCATTTTTAGGAAAATATATTCTAAATCTACCAATACTTTTGGCTAAATAAATGAAGTCTTAGTATACTTTTATTTAATCTACCAATATATTGTATGATTTTCTTATCTTGAAATCCTTTCTCTTCAAAATAGTTACAACTAAATCCCACCTTGAAAAAAAAAATTGATTTCCAGTTGAACTATGAATGGATAATGTCAACTTTTTCCCTTACATTTTATAGTATATGAAAGTTGTACATATTTCATTTTCAATTATTTGTTGATATATTCATAAGGGTCGCTTATAAAATCTTAGAAAAATATAATTACATTTTATAACAATATATTCATCAAATTATGAGGAGACAATATTATTCCTTTGTAATTACAAATCACATCCCAAAAGACGAACACTTCATCAATTTCCAAATATATCGCTTAATGAGCTCAGCTAAATTTCAGGCAAAGCCATCCCAATGTAAATAAATTTTACGTTTGATCAATAAAATAAAACAACGGTCTTGCTATTTAGTAATTATTTAATTCTTCCGCCAAATTAGATAGAATTATAATGCGATTTTCGTGATAAAAATTTATACCTCGGAGAAAGCACTTGGTAACGTCCAAATTACTAATTAGGCAGGACAATCAATGACTCATTAATCATTTATTTTACAAATTGGCCACGAAAGAAAAAAAGACAACTCTCTGTTTTGAGAGGGAGGTACGAATAAAAAGGAAAAAAAAAAGGACCGTTGAGTGCACTGCATGTTCCAATGGCCGAGCTGGCGTAATTGAATGCCCCCGTCGAGGGCATTATCGTCATTCCATCCGAATATGAAAAAAAATTGTGCTCTCTGCCCGAGGCGCATTGTCCCTGTTGCATCTCTCCTAAACAACTATAGAAACTCTCTCGTTCGTGCTGCTCTGCATCTTCCCCTGTTCTGTCCTTCCTCCGCCCAAAAAGAAAAGCGCACTCCCACATTCCGAGCTCCACACCTGGAAGTTGGAACTGCCCATCTACGCACACGCCGAACCCCAAGTGCCTGATCGAGAAAGCCAAGAGGAGGAGGAGGAGGAGGGAAGGAAAAGGGCCGAGCTTTGGCAGTCTGCTGTCGCTTGTGCTGCTGCTGTTGAAGTTGGGTTCTCGCTGAACGCCGTGGAATGCCCGCCGTCGATGAGGCTTCGAGCAGCTTGAGGGGATCCAGGGAGCACCCACGAAGAGAGGAGGGAGGGGAGGGAGAAAGATCTTTCCTTTCCCCCATTTGGGCCAAAAAAAGTGAGGACTGGTTTTGATCGTTCGGGGGAGAGAGAGAGAGAGAGAGAGATGGGGTGTTGTTACTCGAGGGTGGAGAGAGAGGAGATGGTGTCGCGTTGCAGGGCGAGGAAGAGGTACATGAAGCAGTTCGTGAAGGCGAGGCAGGGGTTCTCGGTCTCGCACGCCATGTACCTGCGCGCCCTCCGCAGCACCGGATCCGCCCTCCTCCAGTTCGCCAGCGGCGAGGCCACCCTCCACCTCCACCTCCACCACCGGCGCCTCCACTCGCCGTCCCTGCTGCCCTCCCCGCCGCCGCAGCCTCCGCTCACCCCGCCGCCTCCCCCGCCCCCTCTCAGCCCCGGCTCCGACAGCTGGACTTCCACCTCCGTCACCGCCTCCTCGGCCCTGCCGCCCCCGCCCCCTCCGCCGCCGCCGCCCCCGCCGCCGCCGCCGCCCGCGGCTTCGGGGTGGGATTTCTGGGACCCTTTCATGCCGGCGTCCTCGAGGTCGGTCACGGAGGAGGAATGGGAGGTGACCACGACGGCTTCTGAGCTGGCGGCACCGCCGGCGGCCGCCATGACGGTGGTCAGTGGGTATTCGAAGGACAGCAACAGCGAGCTTGCGATGGTGGTGTCGAGGAATAGTGGGAAAGATCTGATGGGGATCATCAAAGAGCTTGATGAGTATTTCCTGAATGCTGCTGATGCTGGTGCTGATGTGTCGTTGGCGTTGGAAGTTTCAAGCCCTGCTTTTTCTTGCCAAAGCAAAGAGGGTGCACAAGCTACTGAGCCTTCTTTTTCTTCTTTCATCATTTTTTTTTTTTTTGTCAATTCTGTTTGACAGATCTGGAAACAATAATTACCCATTTGATTATATGTCGCTTTTATGTGCAATGATAAACCATGAGATTAGATTAGCGAATGTCAAATGTAGTAAAACAATTGTTTTGCTGGTTTGCTTTTTGCTCTTTTGTCACTTTGAATTGCATATACATGTTTTGAGGTTTGATCCTTTGTGTGTTGGCAGGTAAAGTTCATAATTATATGTGGAATCTGAGCCCCTCACTGTGGACGCGCGGATGCACCAGTCCCAAATCAAACGGCTTCGGCAGGATGAGTGCCCAGAATTTTGGCAGCGGAAGGTCTGTGTATAGCAGCCACTGTTCTACTGCTGAGAGGTTATACGCTTGGGAGAAGAAGCTGTACAAGGAGGTCAAGGTAGCTATCTATTTTGATTATCTATCTTGTTGTTGTCTTTCTTTTGCTCTTGAATAGTTATTGCTAGTACATGACACATCCTTAACGAGATGTACAGACGATATAGCCATTTGGAAATTGACACTAATATCCAATGTGACTAGGAAACAGTTTGACCGTCAAAAAGTTTGATGATTTTAAAGATGTGTATGGTGCATACGGGTTTCCTAGAATGTTCTTCTCTTCTGCTAGCGCTAACTGTTATTTTCATGGACAAGAAATGAAACCCTGTGCATATTGAGCAATTAATGGGTATTTTTCCCGTTCTGGTCCATCCATGCGACCAGATTCTTGTAATTTTATTTGTATTGGTCTTAGGATGCAGAGACCTTTAAAATCGAGCATGACAAGAGGGTGGAGCATTTGAGGAAGCTTGAGCTGAAGCAGGCTGACTATATGAAGACTGAGAAAACCAAAAAGGAGATTGAGAAGTTGGAATCGCAGATGATGGTCGCTTCCCAAGCCATCGAGACAACTTCTGCTGAAATCGTCAAATTAAGAGACACAGAGCTCTATCCGCAGCTGCTTGAGCTAGTTAAAGGGTTAGTTACATTACCATGCATGGCACAAAGACCTAAACATTCTCTCTTTTATTGTTTTTCTTTTTCTCTTTTTCCTAATCTTTGGAATGTTTCAAAATCTGGCTCGGCGATGCAGAAAAGTTTGGAGTTTGTGTGGTCTTTGTTAGTTGGACACATGCTAGATCATGTGGAACAAATCACTTTTCCAAGTATTACCTATCAATATGGTTCAATTCATATAAAAATGATGTCTGTTTGAAAATTTTTATGAAAATGGTTGGGGTAGTAACTAGGATGCCCTTGTCTAACCACTAAAGAAAAGTCACATCTAGCACAAAATAAAGTAAAATGCATCTGTTGCCAGAGTGAAAGGCAGCTTCTACATTTGGGCCAGAAGAGAAAATTACATAGTACTACTGTACAAGCAATTGCTTTTGAATGCTTTTCTTATGCTTCTTTATCCCTCTTGTCCCTTCTTTTCACTTTTATTCTCAAGTTGTTCTCATTCCGGAGAGGGTTAGTACAATGTTGTGAACCTTACATTATGGTGTTATTCATAGAACGAGACACATGTTTGCTTCATGGTTTAGAATTAATTAGGAAAGAAAATACAACAGCAACAATAGTCAAAGCCTTTTCACTAAGTGGAACCAACTGCATGGCCCTTGCTAAACATAGTAATGGTGGATGATGGATTCAAGGACTTCTTTATGCTGTCTTTAAATGTCTTCTTATGCTCACCCCTGTCCCATGGAATCTCAAACGATCTCTGGTCATCATGTCTTTTTCAAAGTTATGACCATGTTAACATTTTTCTCATCTTCCGTTGGTCCATTGGGATGTCTTTTATCTTTTCTCCTGATTTCAAAACTATCTTTTCCTGAGTGCCCATAGCTCAGTTACTCTGCTTTCCAACCCATATAACCCACCTGGTTGTCATAATGTAATTCGTGAAAAAATTCCCCTTTGCTTGAGTGACTTATGCCAAAGGCACAACACCGTGGATGCACTTCTTTTAGTTTCTTGAAAAATCAGATAATCACTCATTGTGATTTTTTTACAGAGAGTAAATAACAATCAGATATGATGTATTAAGTATATCGTTTTTAGCAATGGGGAGGGAAGAAACATTCAATGAAGGTTCAACAATCACAATCACATCATGATGCTCTTGTTCAGTAAAGTTAATGTGTTGGCTACTTTTCCTGTAGAAATTTAAACATGTCATGAGGCCTTTTGTATAGCTCAAAATGGGAAGTTGCAACTATTTATGAATTTGACATGTTTTTCAACATATGGGTAGTCACATTCTGAATATAACAAGTACGATGCACAAAATGACTCGATGTAGGGGGCTCTCTTTGATAAATGTACTTATATATTTATCCCTCTCTCCAAAATTAATGTGCTCTCCACTCTGTCTTAAAGAATTGCGTAATTGCATTTTTACCTCCCTCACGGTGCTCTTTTCCCCTTTGTGTTTGCTACTGCAGATTGATGTGCATGTGGAGAAGCATGTATGAGTGCCACCAGGTCCAGACCCACATAGTCCAGCAGCTTAAATACCTGAACATCATTCCATCTGCTGAACCCACGTCCGAGATTCACCGACAGTCAACTCTGCAGCTTGAGCTGGAGGTCCAGCAGTGGCACCTCTCCTTCTGCAGCCTTGTCAAGGCTCAACGAGATTACATTCAGTCACTTACAGGCTGGCTCCGCCTCAGCCTCTTCCAGTTCAACAAGAACACACTATCTCGAACCTCAGAAGAGTCAAGGATTTATTCACTCTGTGAGGAGTGGCAACAAGCCGTCGACCGGATCCCTGACAAAGTAGCATCAGAAGCAATCAAGAGCCTATTGACTGCAATCCATTCTATTGTGGTTCAACAACAGGAGGAGCAGAAGCAGAAGAAAAGGGCAGAATGTGCATTCAAAGAACTCGAGAAGAAGACGATTGAGCTCAGGTCATTGGAGAGCAAGTACGGTCCATTTTGTGCAGCCGAGACTCTTGGTTCTGGAAGAAATAAGGACCCTGTTGGAGAAAAGCATGCTAAGGTGGCATTTTTGAGAGCCAAAGCAGAGGAGGAGAAGTCGAAACACGACAAATCAGTGAGCATAACTAGAGCAATGACACTGAATAACCTACAGATGGGTTTTCCGCATTTGTTCCAAGCAATCGTGGGGTTTTCTAGCGTGTGCATGCAAGCGTTCGAGTCCTTGTACAATGTAGCCAAGAACAATGAACCGGAGCATGATTTGAAGAGGCTTCTCCCTTGATTATGTAGCCATGCGGATCGATTCACTGCAGAGAATGTCCATACCGATGTACATAGAAGAGAGTTTTGTCTCAACTTGGTTGTCCATGAAGATAATCTTATTAGGTATTACTACTTTTTCAGACAACCCACTATGGTGAAGTTAGGTTAGGATGAGAGGAGTTTAGAAACTCGAGTTGGGTGTTGTGAGTTGTTTGTCCTTTACAGGAATGATTTTGGATGATTTCAGTATTCAAACCGCAATGACCACTTTGTGACAGCTGCGCATGAAAGGGTTTGCTTCTGTGAATGTAAATTCCGGTAACAGCCTAGTTGGAATTGTAATTTAGCCAACAAAGACCAGAATTACAATTTCTTAATCGTAAAAAGGAAAAAAAAAAAATTATCAGGTTAAATCACCGTCGATGGGCTGCAGGATCATTGAGATCCGAATCAACAAATAGGTAATGAGACCCAACAGCATGTGAAGACCAAAATCTCACAAGTGCAAAGATCTAAAATGACATTTTTAATTACAGATCTTAGCTAGTAACCAAGTGTCGTATATCACATATAGGACAATTCGTGACAAGGGGAATCTTTCTCTTGATGAAACCTGGAATATTTGTCGATAGGCACGAATAATTTGTTTTGCTATTGAGGAACTGCTTCAAAGGCACCAAATATAACGGCCAAACTGGGGAAATAGAGATCATCACAAAAGTATCAATTTTTACCAAAAAGGATGCGTCCCACAAGAACAAGAACTAAGAATGCCGCTACTTCTCCAGGAAAGATAAGCAGATAAGCGATTCATCTTGTTTCTCGTCAATAGTAGTAGAGGCAAGTTCATGTGAGTGTCAAACACGTGTAGATATTAATTATAGATAAGTGCGAACACAAATTGTCTAGTCCCACGAAAACACAGGCGGGTTTTGATCTTCGGAGAGCGATGGAGGGACAGGGCATGGAAACTGGGCAGATTCTAAGTATGAATGGCGGCTGTGGAGAAGAGAGCTATGCCAAGAACTCCCATGCACAGGTACATATTCCTGATTATCGTGTTCTCTCTTTAAAATTGTGATTTCGTTAATTAACATTCTTGAATACAATTACAGTTAAACTTAAATGCTCCTCTAGAACAGCGTTAAACTTAACATTCAGGTTGAAGTAGCTATTAAACAGATATTCATCTAAGTCAAAGCCATGAGTTGGCTCACAGAGATGTGATTACAAAAGTAAATTATCTCCATATTCTCCTCTTCTTCAATATAAGAAAATGTTGTTAAAATTGAAGACAAAGTAACAATCTCTCTAACATGATGCAATAGTTTTCTTGCACATCTGTGATCCTTCTATGCCAATCCCTCAGAAGTTTTTTCGGTTAATAACAGTCTCCAGTGATGAGAATCAAACCTCAAACTCAAAAGAGGCCTTAATGAAGTTTGCAAAGTGCTCATAGAAGTTCGCTATAGGATAATGTGAAGCAGAGATTATGCAACATCCTGATGAATTTGGTTTTTGATAAACAAGCCGAGGCCACAAACAAACTTTTACTGCAAAGCACTGAGCTTTAATTCCACAAGGTCAATATTTTATTAAATGGCCAAGTAAAAAAACACTATTGTGCTAGCGAGAAGACTCTTACTTGTGTAAATCATCATCTTCATTGAGCACTCACATTGAGATTGTACCTCTCCTTTAACACTATGTTTTTTTTTTTTTTTTTTTTTTTTGGTAATAACCTTTAACACTATGTTTCCGCCTAGTAAATTGAAGTTTTTGTTTCTTCTCTAGAATGCATATCTTTCGAGGACAATCCCAGTGTTGCACGCGGCTCTACTTGATTTCTGTACCAAGAAACTTCCTGCTACCGTCGCGATCGCCGATCTTGGCTGCTCTTCCGGGCCAAACACTCTGTTTGCAATCTCCCAAAGCATGAGCATCATCCACGACACATGCCAACAAATTGGATGCTCGCCACCACAGTACAGCGTGTTCCTGAACGACCTCCCTTCTAATGACTTCAACACGGTCTTCAAGTCCCTTCCACAGTTTCAGAAGAGGATGATGGAAGAGAACGGCCAGGACTTTGGGCCATGTTACATCGCTGGAGTTCCAGGTTCCTTCTACGGTAGGCTTTTCCCTGCAAAGAGCCTGCACTTCGTGCAATCTTCCACAAGCCTCCATTGGCTCTCCCAGGTCAGCACTCGCCCTTTTTTAAATAGAAAACCGAACTTTACTTCCCTCAACTATAAGATCATTGTACTTTCGGCCTATAACCATAAAAAGTCTTCGACCTTTCAATATTTGTATGAGCATTCCATCAGAATTTAATGACTTTTAATGATTTTGAGTTCGACAAAGTGAAAAGGAGTGAATAAATCAATGAGAAGAATTCTGACCCAAAATTTCCTTTTACAGGTACCTCTGGAGCTGAGTGACTGCTCTGACAAAGCAATGGTAAATAAAGGGAAAATCTATATTTCTAGGACAAGTCCACCCAGAGTTGTGGAAGCTTATTTGAACCAATTCAGGAGGGACTTCTCCTCATTTCTCAGGTTGTGATCGGAAGAAATAGCGCCTGGCGGACACATGGTTCTGACTTTCAGGGGCCGGAGGATGCCAGACCCGTCTCCTGATGAAAGTTGTCTGCTTTGGGACTACTTAGGATTAGCATTTCAGGATTTGGTCTCACAGGTATGTGTTGCTCCAAAAATATTTCTCCGCATCCGTGTGTTCTAATCTTTGCATATGCAAGGCTCAGTCTCTGGAATTTTTACAGTCCAAGTTAATAATCAATTTTTCCTGGCCCAAGTTGCATCTGGATCTCTGTAGGAGGAGGTAGTTTTGGCATGTCCTCACATCAGTCTTGAAGCATAACTTGAATATTTTGCAAGACCTGTCACTTGACTACTTGAATTGAATAATGAAACTTTGAACCATGCAATTTCACTTAACTTTCTCTATTGAGCTCTAAGTTGCTGGAATTGCTTTTTGTTACAATTTGACTATTGGATGCTTCGAAATCACAAAAGCTAGCAGTCTTCTAGAGCTAGGATAGATTGTAGCTCTTTGATCAGATGATTAGTCATCAAAGTGGCATCATCTAATAATTCAAGTAAAATGGAGTCAGCAGGCTAGAAAATGTTTAACCTTTAGCATGAAAAACATGTCGCTTTCATGAAAAAGCTAGTCTTCTCGTGATATCCCTTAATCGATTTACCAGGAAAATGTTACTAAAAGAGAAAATTGTTCAAAAAACGCAGGGATTAATAGAGGAAGAGAAGCTGGACAGCTACAACACACCATACTATGAGCCCTACGTGGAGGATGTGAGGGCTGAGATAGAGAGAGAAGGGTCCTTCACTCTTGACAGGTTAGAGATCATTGCAGCTCCATGGGATGGGGTGAATGGAGGGCAGAGGTATGACCGGAGGAAGACAGCCGAGATGATGGCAAAGGCCATGAGGGCAGTGAACGAGTCCATGATCACAAGCCACTTTGGGGATCAAATCTTGGACTCCTTGTTTGAGAGGTTCATAGACATCATGGCTAGGGATACCAAGGAAGTGGAGCATCCCAGTCTTGTGGTGTCTTTGATTAGGAAGTCGTGAGATCTGCCTAGATTGCTAATTCAGACAGAGAGAGGGAAGGAGAGCCCCTCTGTGTGAAAAGGAAGAAAAAGGGCGGCCTCCTAACTTTGTTAAGTTCCTCCGCATGTGGCCAACAATTTGGTGTTTGCACTTCAATAATGTGTTTCTCGGCCAGAAAAAAGAGAGTCGTGGGTTTGTGTTGGCCAAAAGAAAAAGTGATAGATGTTTGTAAGTCTTTTTTCTTTACAAAGTTTAAAAAAAAAAGAAGAAAAGGCCAAAAGAAAAGTGAAAAGGCTGTGACCATCGCTGCTGTTGTAATTTGTTTCCCAAACTATTCTAAACAGTACAGCAAACATGTGTCCCGTTCTAGGAATAGCACCATGATGTCAGGTTCAAAACATTGCACTTACCCTCTCGGAATGGGAAGAACCCGGGACTAAAAAAGCGGAAAGAAGGGACAAGAGGAACAAAGAAGCATAAGAAAAGCATTCAAAAGCAATTGCTTATACGGTACTAGGAGAATTTTCCCTTCTGGCCCAAAAATGGGATTTGCCTTTAACTCTAGTAACAGCAGCTGTAATTGACAGATTCAAGGCCTTCTTTATGCTGTCTTCGGATGTCTTCTTAGGTTCACCCCCGTCCCACAGAATCTCAAACGATCTCTGGTCAGCATCCCTCATTTCAAAGTAATGACCATGTTAACAGGTTTTTCTCATCTTCCGTTGGTCAATCAGGATGACTGTGATCTTTTCTCCTGCTTTCAAGTCTATCTTTTCCACAATGCACGTAGCTGGGTGACTTTGCATTTTGATGATTATAATTTATATGGCTGTCACATAGTAATATGTGAAAAGTTTGCCTTTTGCTTGATTGACTTAAGCCGAAGGCACAACACCGTGGATGCACTTTGATTAGTTTCTTAGAAAAATAAGATGATCACTCAAATTGTTAGTTTTTTTCACGAAGAATAAATAACTATTGGATATAATGAATGAAAGGTATTGTCATTACCAATGGGGTGAGAAGAACATTTAGCAAAGGTTCAATAATTACAACTACACCATGCTGCAGCTCGCGCTTGAGGTCCAGCAGTGGCACCTCTCCTTCTGCAGCCTTATCAAGGCTCATCGAGATCACATTCAGTCACTTACAGGCTGGCTCCGCCTCGGCCTGTTCCAGCTCAACAAGAACTTGCTATCTTGAACCACGGAAGAGTCGAAGATAAATTCACTCTGTGAGGAGAGGCTACAAGCTGTTGACCGGATCCCCAACAAAGTAGCGTCAGAAGGAATCCAGAGCCCATTGACTGCCATCCATTCCATTGTGGTTCAACAAGAGGAGGAGCAGAAGCAGAAATTCAGAATGTGCACCTAAAGAGCTCGAGAAGAAGACGGTTGAGCTCGGGTCGTTGGATAGCAAGTTGGGTCCATTTTTTTGCACCCGAGAGTTCTGGAAGAAGTAAGGACCCAGTCGGAGAAAAGCGTGCCAAAGTGGCAGTTTTCAGAGCCAAAGCAGAGGAGGAGAGTTCGAAACATGAAAGATCGGTGAGCATAAATAGAGCAACGGCGCTGAATGACCTATGGATGGGTTTTCTGCATGTGTTCCAGGCAATCATGGGGTTTTCTAGCGTTTCCATGCAGGCGTTCGAGTCCCCGCAGCCAAGAACAATGAACCCAAGCATGATTCGAAGAGGCTTCATCCCTGGTTGCGTAGCCATGCAGATCAATTCATTGCAGAGAATGTCCATGCTGATGTGCATATGGGATACAGTTTTGTGCCAACTTGGTTGTCCATGGAGAGCCTCTTATTAGGTATTATTAATTTTCAGACAACCCACTAAGGTGAACTTAGATCAGAATGAAGAAGAGATTAGAAACTCGAGTTAGGTATTGAAAGTTGTTTGTCCTTTACAGAAATGATTTTAGATTATTTGAATATTCAAACTGTTGAACGAGTCTATGTTTCCGGTTTGTTTTTTATGTGTTAATAGTCTATTAAGCACTTTTATTATGTGGATTTATTGCTGTACGTGTGAAGTTAGTGGGGTGTGGTGGTTATTTGTTTTTGTAAAGCCTATATAAAGGCTATGGTGTCAGTTTTTTTTAGTGCGTGGGTGTAAAAACAAGACATTCCTCTATTTTTGTGCATATCAGAAAATTTCCTCTGTTTTCCTCTGTTTTTAACGCTGTTTTTGTGCACATCTGCATATCTGCATCTCCTCTGGTTTTTAACATTGGTATCAGAGCGGAGGTTAGGAAGAAAAGTGTGTGTTTGAGTGCTGTAAAAAGGTGAGAACCAAAAGAGAGTTTTTATTGCAGCAAATACTTTCATTTGTAGCAGTCAAGGGAGAGTATTGTAGCAAGTTATTTTCGTTTGTAGCAGCAGCAGGTTGCTTTTGTGGTGGTTCTATTTTGCAGCAGCAGTAATGGCCTCATAAACATTTGTACAACCTGCTATTCCACACTTTGATGGTCATTATGATCATTGGAGCATGCTAATGGAGAATTTTCTCAAGTCCAAGGAGTATTGGGATGTTGTTTCTTCGAGAATTGTCAAACCTGATGAAGGAGTTGTGTTAACGGCAACGCAAAGAACGGCTTTGGATGCGTTAAAATTGAAGGATCTCAAGGCCAAAAATTATCTTTTCCAAGCAATTGACAAATCCATTTTGGAGACAATTCTTTGCAAGGATACCTCCAAGGAAATATGGGATTCCATGAAGAAAAAGTATCAAGGCTTAGCAAGAGCAAAGAGGCAGCAGCTTCAAACGCTTCGTTCGGAGTTTGAAATGCTACGAATGAAGTCGATAGAGACAATCACATATTTCTTCTCTTGGACAATGGCAATAGTTAATAAGATGCGGATTCATGGCGACAAGACGGAGGATGTCATCATCGTTGAAAAGATTCTTCGATCGTTGACACCAAAATTCAACTTTATTGTTTGTTCCATAGAAGAAGCCAAGGACATTGAAGAACTTTCCATTGATGAGTTGCAAGGATCCTTGTTAGTTCATGAACAAAAACTCCTACAACAAGAGACGGAAGAGCAAGCTTTGAAGGTCTCAACTGGAGATCATTCTTCATCAGCAGCAAGGGTGAACAAAGGAAAAGGCAAAGGAAGGGAGAACAACAATCGCAATGGCTTCAGCTTTGATCAAAAGTCTGAAAGCTATTCCTATCGTGATTTCCAAGGGAGAGGAAGAGGTCGTGGAGGACGACATTCAACTGGTTTTAGGCCAAGGTCAGCAGACAAATCCAAAGTGGAGTGTTTTAGATGCCACAGGTATGGGCATTACAAATCTGAATGTCGAACTAATTTGAATAAACGAAGAGTTGAAAGAACTAACTTTGTTGAAAAAGAAGAAGAAGTATCTCTTTTGATGGTGTGCCATGAGAAGGAAGAAACTCAACCAAATATGTGGTATCTCGACACTGGTTGTAGCAATCACATGTGTGGAGACAAGAAAATGTTTTTTTGATCTAGACGAAACGTACAACAACACCGTAAAGTTTGGTGATAATTCCATTGTGTCGGTGATGGGGAAAGGAACAGTGGCAATTCATCCAAAAGGGACTTCGGTACAAACTATCTCAAATGTATTGTATGTTCCTGAATTGAAGACTAATCTGTTAAGTGCTGGTCAACTGCAAGAGAAGGGATATGAAATCTCTATTAAAGGTGGGATTTGTAGAATCCAAGATGAGAAGTTGGGTTTAATTGCTGAAGTCAAAATGACGAGCAATCGGATGTTTCCATTGTATCTCCACAACACTACAAATTCATGTTTCTCTGCAAGATTGAAGGAGGAAGCCTGGTTATGGCATTTTCGCTATGGGCATCTTAATTTCGGTGGGTTGCGAACACTATATAAAAAAGAGATGGTGGAGGGTCTTCCTCAAATCTCTGCTCCTTTGGAAATTTGTGAAGATTGTGTTGTTAGCAAGCAACATCGTGCTCAATTTCCACAAAGAAAATCATGGAGAGCAAAAAGTCCGTTGGCGTTGGTTCATTCAGATATTTGCGGACCAATATCTCCAATTTCCAATGGAGGTAAACGGTATATCATTACCTTCATCGATGATTTTAGCCGGAAAATTTGGGTGTATTTATTGCAAGAAAAATCTGAAGCTTTTGCGGCTTTCAAAAACTTCAAAGCACTTGTTGAAAAGGATGGAGGAAATCAAATAAAGGTCTTTCGCACGGATCGTGGTGGAATCAAATAAAGGTCTTTCGCACGGATCGTGGTGGAGAGTACAACTCACTTGAGTTTACAAATTTTTGTATGAAGCATGGGATCAAGAGACAACTTACAACAGCCTATACACCACAGCAAAATGGCGTTTGTGAGAGGAAGAATCGTACCATTCTGAATATGGTGCGAAGTCTCTTGAGGGGAAGTGGAATTCCAAAAAGTTTCTGGCCTGAAGCAGTCAATTGGAGCATTCACATTTTAAATAGAAGTCCCACTCTAGCTGTTCAAAATATGACACCGGAAGAAGCATGGAGCGGCCAAAGACCTGCAGTAGATCACTTCAGGATTTTTGGGTGTATTGCCTACGCCCATGTTCCTAACCAAAAGAGGAAGAAGCTAGATGACAGGGGAGTCAAATGTGTTTTTCTTGGCATTAGTGATCAATCAAAAGCCTATAAACTTTATAATCCTATGACCAAGAAAATCATTATCAGCCGTGATGTGATATTTGATGAAGAACAAACTTGGCCGTGGGGTGAACAAGGTGTTGGTAAGCAAATTCCAACGAATTTTGAAGATGAAAATGGGCTGGTGTAGCACTCCACAACAACCCAAATCGCCATAGGCAGTGTCCAAAGTACAGCAGCCCGAGAACGAAGATCGGCCTCATCGTGTTCGACGGAGGCCTGCATGGATGAGTGATTATGAAGTAACAGGAGTTGATCAATATGAAAATCCACTTATCCATTTTGCTTTGTTTTCAGATTGTGATCCAACAACTTTTGATGAAGCAAGTACAAAAAGAAAATTGGAGGATAGCAATGGATGAAGAAATTGCAGCTCTTGAGAGGAATAACACTTCGAGAGTTAATAGATCTTCCAAAAGGGTACAAAACAATCGAGTCAAGTGGGTGTACAAGACAAAATTGAACAAGAATGGTAAAGTTGATAAGTATAAGGCGCGCTTGATGACTAAAGGCTACAAGCAGGAATTTGGAGTGGATTACAAAGAAGTATTTGCACCTGTAGCAAGACTTGACACAATCAGATTGGTAATTGCATTAGCAGCGCAGAATTCATGGCCTATCTTCCAATTGGATGTGAAGTCAGCATTCTTGCATGGTGATCTTCAAGAAAAGGTATTTGTTGATCAACCTTCTGGTTATGTGAAGCTCGGTAGTGAACATAAAGTTTATAAATTAAAAAAAGGCACTATATGGGTTAAAACAAGCTCCCCGAGCTTGGTATAGTCGCATTGATGCCTATTTTTTGAAGAAAGGTTTTAGAAAATGTTCATATGAGCATACACTTTTTATTAAAATTTGTGATGGTGGAAAGTTGCTTCTTGTATACTTATATGTGGATGATCCTATTTTTACTGGGAGTGATAGTGCCATGTTTGACAAATTCAAGGAGTCTATGATGGATGAATTTGAAATGATTGATGTTGGATTGATGCATTATTTTTTTGGGCATAGAAGTAATTCAACCTGCAGATGGAATCTTTATGTCTCAAAAGAAGTATGTTCAAGAGATTTTGGATAGGTTTCAAATGAATAATTGTAACCTCGTGACTACTCCAACTGAAGTTGGATTGAAGCTCTTGAAAGATCCTTATGGAAGCAAGGTGGATAGCACTCTCTACAAGTAGATTGTTGGAAGCCTGATGTATTTGACGGGGACAAGACCAGATATCATGCATGCTATGAGTCTTATAAGCAGGTATATGGAGCACCCAACTGAGTTACATTTACAAGCTGCAAAAAGGATTTTTCGCTATTTGTAAGGAACTAAAAATTTTGGGTTGCTCTATAAAAAGGGAGAAAAGTCAGATTTGTTTGAGTTTATAGATAGCGATTATGCTGGAGATGTTGATGATAGAAAAAATACTTCAGGATATGTATTCATGCTTGGTTTAGGGGCGGTTTCATGGTCTTCAAAGAAGCAATCAATTGTTACTTTATCAACAATTGAAGCAGAATTTGTTGCTGCAACTTCATGCGCTTGTCAAGCCATATGGTTACGGAAGATTCTTGAAGAACTTCAATTCAAACAACAAAAAGCAACTATAATCTATTGTGACAACAGCTCAGCTATCAAGCTGTCCAAAAATCCAATTCTACATGGGAGGAGCAAGCATATATATGTGAAGTACCACATCTTAAGAGATCTTACAAAGATGAAGTAGTTGAACTAGTTTTCTATAGAAGTGAAGATCAAGTGACTAATATATTCACCAAGCCCCTAAAGTTGCCCATGTTTCAGAAGCTGAGAAAGCTCCTTGGTGTTTGTTTGTTTGTTGGATATTCCAAATTGAGAGAGGGTCCTTTAAACTGATTGTTTGCAACATCAGTTTAAGGGAGGGAATGTTGAACGAGTCTATGTTTCTGGTTTGTTTTTTATGTGTTAATAGTCTATTAAGCACTTTTATTATGTGAATTTGTTGCTGTACGTGTGAAGTTAGTGGGGTGTGGTGGTTATTTGTTTTTGTAAAGCCTATATAAAGGCTATGGTGTCAGTTTTTTTTTTTAGTGCGTGAGTGTAAAACAAGACGTTCCTCTGTTTTTGTGCATATCAGAAAATTTCCTCTGTTTTCCTATGTTTTTAACGCTGTTTTTGTGCACATCTGCATATCTGCATCTCCTCTGGTTTTTAACACAAACTGCAATCGCCAGTTTATGGCGGCGGAGCATGAAATGGTTTGTTTCTGGGAATTGTAAATTACAGTAACATCCTTGCTGTGATTATGATTTTTTGTTTTTTGGGTAAAAATAAGCAATATATTAGGGAGGCCAAACTATACAAAGGAGATGGCTTCAAAAACTTGCACTCATGAAGAACAGGCTCTAAATGAGTGAAAGGAAGCCGCAAGAAAAGCCAAATGGCTACAACAAGAACAACAAGGAAAGGCCCAGGTGGCAAGCACAATCAACAGCCAAAGGCAACCAAACCAGCCAAAAACTCTTAAGTCTAATCCCTAGAGAAGATAATGAGGTCAACATCCCAAGAGCGTTGCAACCTTCTATTTTTGATGGAGTCCTCCACGTCCTTGAAGTGACCACTTTGTCTTTAACAACTTGAAGGAGATGCTTCTTCATGGCTGGAACAGAAACTTGCTCCCCCCTGAAGAGAATGCCATTCCTGTTCTTCCAAATAATATGGCACATCGCTCCAAAAGAACAGCGAGCAACACACTTATAAAACTCTTTGTCCGAAAGCATAGTTATGGCCCAACACGGATTATCAAGCCAAGGTCTATTCCGCCAAGGAAGATTACACCTAGCTACCCAAAGAAAGCAATACTAGCTGTAATGCGACATCCAAAAAAGAGATGATCTATAGAGTCAAGCATAACATTACAAAAAGGGCATGAAGCAGCATCAATCCTACCATAAAACATAAGAAAAGACTGGGTAGGAAGCCTACAATTGGTGATGAGCCAAAGGTGAAATTGGTACCATGGCAGGATATCATTGTTCCAGATGAAAGAATGCCAACTGACACGTGCCTTCTTCCGCCTTAAAGCCTCCCAAGCCGAGCCGACCGAGAACATGCCGGACGAACTCTCTCTCCAACAAAAACGATCTTGGTCTCCAAACAAGAAAGGAAGCGCTGAACCCTAGGACTCCAACACCGCCCTGACAGCCTAGCCATCTTCAGAGAAAAGGCCAGCCACCGAGGCTTGTCTAAAGAGACCAGAGCTATAGATGATTGAATCTGAGAAATATAAGTTCAAGAGGCTCCTAGGGTGCCAGTTGTTGAACCAGAGTGACACTGATAGGCCATCACCTATCATCCAAAAGAAGCTAAGCCGAAATTCTCTCCCGATTTGAAGAATCTTCTTTCAAGCCCAAGAACAACAAGTTGGCTTCGTAGCAACCCAAAAATTCTTTCTTTTTAAGAAGGTGGAATGGATCCACTTGCACCACAGTAACTTCTTATCTGAAAACAAGATTCAGCTATGTTTGAGCATGGCTGCCTTATTGCACTCATGCAATCTGCGAATGCCAAGACTGCCCTCCGCCTTAGGAAGGCATACATCATCCCAGGAGACCTTAGCACCCCCTCTGCCCAACTCGGGGCCTCGCCAAAGGAATTGTCTAAGAATACGCTCAATCTGGTCTAGCACTGCTGCAGGAAAAATAAAGACACTTGCCCAAAAGGCTTGAATAGCATGGAGAACTGGCAAGCTTATAATTTATTTTGCTACTAAAGAACTGCTTTTAAAGCACCGAAGTGAGCCTAACTAGGAAAATAGAGATCTTCACAAAAGGATTAATTATTAACAAAAAGGATGTGCCCCCCAAGAATAAGCTTCTCCATGGAAGACAAGCAGGTAAGTGGAGCTATTCATTTTGTTTCTTGTCGACAACAAGCACGTTCATGTTAGTGTCCACACTCTGCAAATACTAATCATGGATAAGTCCGACTGGAATTTGTCTAGCCCCAAGGAAAGACAGGCGGATTTTGATCTGCAGAAAGCGACGATGGGACATAGCATCGATGGGACAGAGCATCCAAACTGAGCAGATTCTGAGTATGAATGGCGGCTGCAGAGAAGAGAGCTACACTGAGAACTCCAAAGGACGGGTCCCCAATTACTAATTATCACGACTTCTCTCAAATATTTTTAGTTTTTTTAATTAACATTCTCAGGTACAATTACAGTTGACTTAATTATCGTCTACAGCGCTGTTTCTTGTAGGAAGGTGGTCGTGGTACTTCCGATTATACTGTCAGTCATGTCAGATTGAAGTAGCTACTAAGCAGATAATCTTCTAAGTCTAAGCCATGAGTCAGCTCACACAGATGTGATCACAGGAGTAATCTGTCTCCTTAGTTTCTTCTCTTCTTCAATATCAGCAAATGCTATTGAAGCTGAAGACAAGCAATAAAGTCTCTAATTTGTTTGATGCCAAGGTTTTCTTACACAGCATCTATGAAACCTTTACCGTCAATCCCTCAAGTAGTTCTTTCAATTGGTATCCGTCTCCAGTGATGTAAATCAAACCACAGACTCGTAAGACCCCTTAATGCAGCTAGCAAAGTGGTCGTAAAAGCTCATCAGATTCTCCCAATAATGAATGGTGCCGACGCAAAGTTCGCTACAGGATAATATGAAGCAGAATTCTACAACCTCCGGATAAATTTGGTTTTTGATAAACAAACCGAGGGCATAAACAAACTTCAAGAGCAAAGTAATAAGATTTAATTCCACACAAGATGCGTAAATCATCAGCCAAATTCATTGAACACTGCCTTTGACATATTACCTCTCCCTCAATACTATGTTGCCCCCATTTAAACTGAAGTTTCTATTTCTTTTCCAGGCCGCACGTCTTTCCAGGATGATGCCAGTGTTGTGCACGGCGCCACAGGATTTCTGTACCATGAAAGTTTCTGCTACCATCACAATCGCCGATCTCGGCTGCACTTCCAGGCCAAACACTCTGTTGGCAATCTTTGCAAGCTTGAGCATCATCCACAACACGTGCTGCCAACTTGGCCACTCGTCACCACAGTTCCTCGTGCTCCCAAACGACCTCCCTTCCAACGACTTCAACACGGTCTTCATGTCCCTTCCAGAGTTCCAGAAGAGGATGAGAGAAGAGAACGGCATGGATTTTGGGCCATGTTACATCGCCGGAGTTTCAGGTTCCTTCTACAGGAGGCTTTTTCCCTGCGAAGAGCCTGCACTTCATGCAATCTTCCACGAGCCTCCATTGGCTCTCCCAGGCCCGCACTCACCCTTTTTTAATAGAAAATAGAACTTCACTTCCCTCAACCATAAGATCATTGTACTTTCAACCTATAACCATAAAAAGTCTTTGAGCTTTCAAATTTTTGTATGAGCATTCCAGCAGAATTTGATGGCTTTTGATGGTTCTAAGCTTGACAAGAAAAAAGGAGTGAATAGTTCAATGATAAGAATTCTCGCCTGAAATTCCCTTCTGCAGGTACCTGTCAAGCTGAGTGACCGATCTAACAAAGCGCTGGTAAATAAAGGGAAAGTTTATATTTCAAGGACGAGTCCACGGGGAGTTGAGTCGTGGAAGCTTATTTAAACCAATTCAGGACGAACTTCTCTTCATTTCTCAAGTCACGATCAGAAGAAATGGTCCCGGAGGATGCATGGTTCTGGCTATCAGGGGCCGGAGGACGCCGGATCCGTCTCCCGATGAAAGTTGTCTGCTTTGGGACTACTTAGGACTAGCATTTCCGGATTTGGTCTCACAGGTCCGTGTTGCTCCAAAGTATTTCTCCGCATTCGTGTGCTCTAGTCATTGCATGTGCAAGGCTCGGTCTCCGAAATTTTTACAGTCCAAGTTATTAATCAATTCTGCCTGGCCCAAGTTGATCAATCCTGGAGTATTAAGTTCCACATTTTTGCAAAACCTGTCACTTGGCTACTTGAATTGAATCGAGCAGCCTGTGAACTTTGTGATTTCTTAACTTTAGCTTTCGCTAGTGATCTTTAGGAAGCTAAAAATGTCACCATTTGACTAATGGATGCTACAGAATCACGAAAGCTACCGGTCTCCTAAAGCCTGGCCACCTTGCAGCTCTCAGATCAGATGATGAGTCATCGGACTGGCGTCATTGAATACCGCAAGCAGAATGGCGTTAGCAGGCCACCGAACGTTCAACCCTTTCGCACGGTCTAAATACACACCTCAATCAATTTGCTGAAAGAGAAAAAAAAATGTTGGAACCACGCAGGGATTGATAGAGGAAGAGAAGCTGCACAGCTACAAGCCTACAACACGCCATACTACGATCCCTATGTGGACGTGCGGGTAGAGATAGAGAGAGAAGGGTCCGTGGAGCTCGACCGGCTAGAGATCACTGCAGTTCCATGGGATGGTGCGGATGGAGGGCACAAGTAAGACAGGAGGAAGACAACTAAGATAACGGCGAAGGCCATGAGGGAAATTGCTAAAATAATTAAATAATAAACTTGCAAGTTGATATGGTCTTCAATCTACTCATTCATCTAACAACTTAAATTTTTAGAATAGTTGGCTGTGATCCTACAAAATTCTCACATTTTATTAGAGTTCAGAGTTAGAATATCTTGAGTTCGAATATTTTCAATACCCATTTATCTCACAATAGCGAATGAGTCCATGATTATAGGCCACTTTGGGGGTCAGATCTTGGATTCCTTGATCGAGAGGTTCACGCACGGCTTGGGCC
The DNA here is from genome assembly GCA_016097485.1 of Eucalyptus sideroxylon x Eucalyptus melliodora. Classification (NCBI taxonomy): domain Eukaryota; kingdom Viridiplantae; phylum Streptophyta; class Magnoliopsida; order Myrtales; family Myrtaceae; genus Eucalyptus; species Eucalyptus sideroxylon x Eucalyptus melliodora. The sequence goes on from CM027833.1 coordinate 33,398,361, forward strand.
ACCAAGGAAGTGGAGCACTCTTGTCTTGTGGTGTCTTTGACTAGAAAGTCACCTGAGACTTGCCTAGATTGCTAATTCATAGAGAGAGAGAGAGAGAAATTTGTGTGGAAAAGAAAAAAAAAAGAAGGGTCACCACCTAACTTAGACAAGGCCATATGTGTGCTGTCAACGGGTTTGCAGTTTGCACTTCAATTGTCATCGTATGTTTTGCAAGTTTCTTTTTTTTTTTCCCTTGTAAAAAGCAAAATAAAAGAAGTCCAAACACAAACACATACATTTAGGAATGTTCCAAGCGGTTAAATCTAAGCCAAGTTTATAATTTTGCACGAAACATGGATGGTCGGTGCATACACGCGATTTGTAAGGGAAAAAAATGATGAAAAGAATTACTCACTTTTCGATTAATCACATATTTTCCAAGAAGGAGAGAAGAAGGCAAAGGGTCCACAAAGTCGACAGTTGAGATGTCGGTATCATCAGTACATCAGACAGGCCGTGCTCCCCCTGCCTTTGCCTGCGCAGCCACAAAATGGGTTGACTTTACGGTGAACGAGTCTTCCCCTCGGACAAGCAGCTTCGAAGATTTATGGTTATCGTCGAACCTTCAAAGCACGGGAGAGGATCCCGGGAAGAGAAGAGAAGGGGATTGATTCTCGCTGCTTGAACGCCAACAGGCTCCTGCTCGAATTAAGATTGGAAGATGAACTATTGTGCCTTTGACCACCGAATCCAAAATTCACTTCCAATGAGCATTAAGAATATGGATCTTAAACTTACCCTATTAGAATCAAGTATCAAATTTTAAAATCAATAATTGAACTAGTCAAACCTACAACCAGCCAATTTGAGATTCCGAGATTGATCCAACAATCGGTTTGTTTTTTTTTTTTTTTTTTTTCAATTGCTCTATTATATGTAATTTTTTCTGCATAAATTCTCGATTAAAAAGCCTTATTGGACTTAGCTTGAATTGGTTTAAAACTGATTATATCTTAGAACTAGCCTTGGATCGGCCATCGAACCAGTCAAGGCCTGTTCAAATCTTTTACTCGAGAACTTCAAATGGTGCTTGTGAGGACCGGCTTATAGCGGCCGAGTAAGGGTCAATTCAAATCCGGCCCAATTGCTCATCCCTAATTGCCATTAAATCTGTTGAAATTGCTAAATGAAGTGAATCTAATTAGTAAAACAAATCAACCTAATCAAATTCAATGGATATAAAATGAATAAATAGCCCCGTAAATGTTTTCCCAATTCTCATTTCTCGCAAACTATAAAATTGGCAGGTAAATAAATAAAACGAAATAAAAGAAAAAAAAATGCAATGATTAGTTCTCACCAAAATTTCCAAAACGAGAGAGACTCCTCCCCCCACCTAACCCCACATCCGCCACCAGCGCCACCAGCCCCCGTCCGCTTCTTCTTCCCCGCACCACCACGCAATGCCCACCATTCCACATCTCTCCTCTCTCTCCTTCTCCCCCCGGCCCGACCCGACCCGATCCCCCCTCCCCCATGGCCTCCACCGCCCACGCCTTCCGCCTCTCCGCCTCCCCGAAGCTCGTCGCCGCCGGCACCTCCCCTTCCGACGCGTTCCTCCGCCCCGAGACCCTCTCGTTCTGCTCCTCCGCCGGCGGCGCCCGGCTGCGGCGGAGCGGCGGCGCCTGCTCCCTGAGCGTGACCGCGGCCGGCGCGGCGGGATTGAGTGTCCGCGCGAGTAGCGCGACGCCGGTCATGGACAAGTCCAAGAGCGAGGCCGGCCCCAAGGCTCCCACCATCGTCGACGTCGACCTGGGCAACCGGAGCTACCCGATTTACATCGGGTCCGGGCTCCTGGACCAGCCCGAGCTCTTGCAGAGGTCTTCTCCTATCCTATTGGAACGCATGCGTGCTTTGAATCTCGCGTCATTTGAATTCGATTAGAAGAGTCTTCGGAGGCAGTTTGATTGCGATGTTTTCGATCGTGGGTTCTATCGGATGTAGCCTGATCTGATTGAATTTACGAGAGTCCCTGAACTTCAAACGGCTGCTTAGCTCTAGAGCTGCTTTCAGATTCCTTTGATTAAAAAAACGATTTTTGTGCTTTGCTCTGTAATAGGCATGTTCATGGAAAGAGGGTTCTCGTGGTGACCAATGACACCGTGGCGCCGATTTACTTGGATAAAGTCGTCGATGCTCTAACCAAGGGGAACCCGAACGTTTCCGTCGATCATGTGATCTTACCGGATGGTGAGAAGTATAAGGACATGGTAAGCCTCTTCAAGGTTTCTGTTTGGGGGGTTTCCATCGCTTTGTCGCCTGGTGGAACCGGCTTCTGAGTGATGTTTGTGGTTGTTTTGATTAGGACACCCTGATGAAAGTCTTTGATAAAGCAATCGAATCGCGTCTGGACCGCCGGTGCACGTTTGTCGCCCTTGGCGGTGGTGTGATTGGCGACATGTGTGGGTATGCTGCTGCTTCATTCCTCCGTGGTGTTAACTTCATTCAGATTCCCACAACGGTTATGGCTCAGGTCTCTTGTCACTGAGAACTAGTGAATTCTTTATCGTCAACTTGGCTCCTTATATTTTTTCTCTTGTGCTGCCACGCTGATGGATCGTCCTTTGTTTTGTTTCTGGCCCAGGTGGATTCTTCTGTTGGTGGGAAGACTGGCATAAATCACCACCTTGGGAAGAATTTGATCGGTGCCTTCTACCAACCACAGTGTGTGCTTATAGACACCGACACTCTGAACACCTTGCCAGATAGGGAATTAGCATCAGGCCTTGCTGAGGTTGTTAAGTATGGGCTTATAAGGGACGCTGAATTTTTCGAGTGGCAGGAAAAGAATATGGATGCCTTAATAGCCAGGTAATATTAATACCGTTTGCTGGAGTCCTTGGCTGTTCTTGTCCAAAATGTTGATGAGTTGCTTCATCACAGGGATCCATCGGCACTAGCATATGCTATAAAGCGTTCCTGTGAAAATAAGGCTGAGGTCGTGTCCTTAGACGAAAAAGAAAGTGGATTGAGGGCAACATTGAACTTGGGACACACATTTGGCCATGTAAGCAATTGGTGTTTGGTTTTACAGCTTGTCAATACATTTTCTTGACCCTGGGATATCCATTTGGGCTTCTGTTTTGAGTATGAAATGTTGGATTTTTTCCAACTCCAAGGCATGTTGTAAACTTATTTCTCTAACAAGACATGGAGGGTAAGCATTATTATGTAAGACTGTTATAGAATGACACAAGTTAGTGCTAAGGAGCCTCACAGAAGGAATGTGCTGCCGGTGCATCTGTTAAGTGGCCCAGATTGCATTAATGCTGCAATTTCAAATAATGAGTTTTCCTTGTGGCATTTTCTTGTGATGCAGTTTGCAGCCCAATGCATATTCAATCATCTGCTGATCTAGGTCTCATACCCAAATTGTAATTAGCCAAGAATATAGTTTAATTTTCCCAAAAGCCTGCTACCTTTGCCTTCTTATATGTATATTAGATCAAAGCCTCATTCTAGTGCAGAGTTGTAGCGAATCCTAAATAGTGAAGTTAAATGGTTCCATGCAGTCGTATGTACCTAACAAAAGACTAGTTTTGGAGGATAGTGTCATATGGCTCCTCTTATTCATTAACAGGTCTGTGTAATTCTTTTATGTCCATCCTTTTTGGTTTGCAATTTAATATGTACTTCTGGTATTTCAGGCTATTGAGACCGGTTTAGGCTATGGTCAATGGCTGCATGGAGAAGCTGTTGCGGCAGGCATTGTAAGTTCTCTATATTTTTCCCATTGTTGTTTTTACAGCAATATCTTGGCCTGTGTGACCTATAATGCTAAACGAAGTCTCTGGACTTCAGGTTATGGCTGTTGATATGTCCCACCGGCTTGGTTGGATTGATGAATCGATTGTGACCCGAGTTGACAAGATTCTAAAGCAGGCTAAATTGCCAACTTGCCCTCCTGAAACCATGACCGTGGAGATATTCAAGTCTGTTATGGCGGTAAGAGAGTTCTATCCACATGATCCTATTTGAGTTTGAGAATCCGTTATCCTACGGGCGTTAACATTCGCTTGGAAATGCAGGTTGACAAGAAGGTAGCAGACGGGCTGCTAAGGCTCATCCTTCTAAAAGGGCCTCTGGGCAACTGTGTCTTCACGGGCGACTACGATAGGAAGGCCCTTGATGAAACGCTCCGTACATTTGTCAAGTCTTGAGAACAGAGATGCGGAGGGATCTTTCATCCCTGCGATATGTGCAATTTTTTCGTCAGCAGATGTATGTGTAGTTTTTGTTGTAGTGTGGTAAAGCCAGTGTTGCAATTGTTCGCGCACCTTCAATTCGTCGACCTAGATTGTATTGGTGAAATCTTATTGATTGGGAAGGGTTTTTACTTTAGACAGACGGGATCGTTAACCAAAATAAAGATGTTTATGTCTGTCCCTCTGTTCTTTATTTTTGCTAGAGATAAACTTTTCATTGCAAATAGAATATTATAAATTGAATGCAGCACTTACATCAAAACGATAAATAAAGGAAGACTCAGCTAAAACAATATTTGTATCTCTAGATGGGAGATTGTGGAAAAGAGAGGAGCATGCGGTCCCTGATTAAAATTCCAATTTGTGAGTGCACGTGCAGCTCCCAAGGATAAAGGCCTAGTTTGGTTCAACATTCTAAAGAGGCTTTAAAGTTGCGCGTGGTAAAATTTCGTTTCTCAATTTCTCAATTTTCTCGTTTAGGAATGGTTTTGAACATAAATGTTTGTTTAGTAACGCAAATTGATTTCTCATTTTCGAAACAGATTTCTGTTTCAGAAATTGTTTTGGATGAGAAATGAGAAGCTAAAAATTTTAGCTTCTCTATTTCTGAAGTAGAAATAGAAATTATTTCTCCATCCACCTCCTTCCTTAAGCAGACTCGACTCCCTCTCTCCTCACTACTGTTGCTTTCCCATTCCTTCTCCTCACCTTAACCAAAAACTCTAGCGACTCCGAAGCTGGTCATCCTCGCCGTCGCCGTCGTCGCTCATCTCGACCGGCCTAGCTCCGGTCGTCTCGTCGGACCCGCCTCGTCCGTCCGCGTCCCCAGTCGCGCTCCGGTCGCCATTGCCCAGTAGCCGTTGCCGTCGCCCAACTCCAGTAGCCATCGTCGTCGCCCATCTTCGTCGCCGTCGCCATCGCCCATCTCCGTCACCGTCGCCCATCTCCAGTCGCTGCACCCATCTCTAGTTGCTGTACCCATCTCCAGTCGTCGCGCCCATCTCCAGTCGCCGTCGCCGTCGCCCATCTTCGTCCGAGTCCCCTTCCGCTCCGTCGCCCATCTTCGTCCGAGTCCCCTTCCGCTCCGTCGCCCATCTTCGTCCGAGTCCCCTTCCGCTCTCAATTTCGCGGATCCAGTCGCCCAACTCCAGTCGCCGTCGCCGTCGCCCATCTCTGTCGCCCATCTTCGTCCGCATCCCCTTCCGCTCTCGATTCCGCGGATCCAGTTGCCATCGCCCCTTTCTGCTTTCGATTCCTCACGAGGTTCAATCGATCCTTCCCTTTTCGCCTCTTTCTTCGTTGTTTTGTGCTTGTTCTGTGCTTGTGCTCGCAATTTGTGCTTTGCGAGGTCTGCTCTGTTTCTTGGTGGGATGGGGAATGTGAGAGCGATTGCGAATGGTTGGTGTTTGTGCTGTGAGTCTTAGGTAGATTTCGCTCGGGCCAGAGCAAGAAGCGAGAAGCCCGCGTTCTTGGGGCTGCTTTCAGCTGCGACTTGTTTCGCCCGCGTTCTTTGTTGTGCTTCGAGAAGCCCGACGTGTTTCGCTCACGTTCTTTGCTGTGCTTGGCTGGTTTTTATTTTGTGAGTCTTAGTTATTTTTGCTATCTGCTAATAAATTATGCTCTAAGAGAGAGATAGTGAGGAGCATGTATACATATAGGATACCCCTACTAGCTCGAATTCCTTTCCTAAAGTACCAAATATTCATGCTGACTAGGGAACATAAATCTTAATAGTTTCGACACTTCACTTTTTGTAGCTGATGTATAAAGATATCCGGACTAGGACTAAGGACTAGATTGCTTTTGGACAGAGAAGGAAGAGAAAGAGTGTTATGACCATTTTTGAATTGGGTGTGCCTAAACTGCAACTGATACAGAAATTTTTTTCCTCCTTATGTGATCTATTTGTTAGATATAAACATCATAACCTTTCTCCTGTGTTTGGGATTTGATGGCATGGTGACCTCCTCTGATTTAAAAATTCCATAGCATCTAGTCCTGATTGTTTGTTAGGAAGTTTGGGGGTACTTGGCTTCAACCCTTTCTTCAACGCCCTAGCTTTTGGGCTTTTATAGTTTGAGTGATTGTCATATAATTACGTTGTCCCTGCTATATGTTTATTCTGTAAATTCAAAGTTTAAAGAATGTCGACCTAATTGGTAATATTTTGGCATCCAAGAACAGCTCCCAAGTCTTGTGGCATTTGGTGGTAGGTGCAGAAGCAATTGATGTCTACTTGTTGATCTGCGAGGAGGCAAATATGTGAGTTTAGGGCCATCTTGTTTGGCATTTACTCATTTTATCGGGATTTCGGCGTTTCACATGTTAGGTTCGTGTTATAGACTGTATACAATTTTGTTGTGGTGCTTGGTTTAGTCAGGAATTAGATCAAATTGGGTCTGTTTCATTTGGTTCATTTTTTATGAGCTTTCCTGACTATGATGGGTCGCCACATATATTATGGTTTGTATTTTCTGTTTCATTTTGCATTTTCTGTTTCATTGTCTCACTATGACCCTTGTTCTTTTTTCTTCTTCTTAGCTCACCTCTTTGACTTCATGATATTGTTCTAATTAACTCTTCTTACTGCCCATAGGAGAATAGCCATAACTTGTCCTCATGCCTCCTTTTGGCCACTTGTTCCCACATGGAATTTGATCATCATCAGAGTTAACTTTAGACTGCCATGCCAGTTAGTAAAAAAATGCAGTGACTTAAACCCGAATCTTGAATGAGGAGAATAAATACATTAATTATTTGCATATTAGCATTTGAAACTACCAAATCTTTTATAATTTGCATATTAGCATTTTTTATACTAATTACTAGCTTTTATTTACATAAATTGCTAATGTTTTGAAGTTCTTAACTACTCTATTGAATTACCAATATAAATTAAAGTGATTTACCAACTTTGATCAAATTAAATTACCATCACAAGCACCAAGAAGAGTGAGCTAAAAGGATGGAGACAACATGATTCATAGAAATAGAAATTCTTTTCTGTTATCAAACAGATTTCTATTTTAGAAATAGGAATTTTGAGTCATTATCAAACGGGTTTCTTTGCTCATAAACTTGTCCGAGTAATAGAAATTGAGAAATTGATTTCGGCCGTAAATCAATTTCGTTCAAAATTTTACCATGCGCACCCTAAGCCTCCAAAGCCCTTTGAAAAATATATTAGGTATTTGATTTAGCATTTTGAAGTCTCATTGGCCAAATATTAGCATTTTGAACATGCTTTGGGCTTTTAACATTTTCGGAATACTAAGTAGGGTTTAATGATTCTTTTTCTTTCCAATATTACACTCAGTAATAATCGTGGTTTTCTCTTTTATCCTCAAAAATACTATTCATCATCTTCTTCCTTGGACTTACTACTCCACTGATGAAGCTCAACCAACAAAGCGATGTTGCTTGGGTCGCTTGACCTCAAGTGAGCCACCTCCTCACCACCACCAACACACCACCAATAACAACTCAAGCCGCCTTCCCACGATTTTGCCCTCTCGCCTTCCCACCACCGCCACCATCGGCCGCCTCCCCACCACCACTAGCACCACCAATAGCTTGAGCCGCCTTCCCCACAATTTCACCCTTTCCAATACTTTGCATCTCCTCTTCTGTTTTTCTTTTCTTTTTGTTTTTTTCTTTTTCTTTTCACCTCAAAGTTGCTTTACAAAATATGCACAAAAATGAATATCCAAACACTCTTGCATTCGCTAAATGCCCATTTGTTCAAAGATACTTGGGGAAATCTAAAGCCATTTCCCCAAAATTAAACCAAACAGACCCAAAAATCTTTTTGTTGGATGGTATCAGTTAGATCTTGCAATCGCTTTTAAAAATTGCTTTTTGGATGCTAAAGGATTGAGCATGATTGTAGGCAAGAAGGAGAGCTGTTGTTTCCACTTCCATTGACGAGTCCCAACGTCCTCTACTTGTCCAAGCTTGGATTGCTAAGCTGCTAGCCAATTGTGCAATAATATCTATTGGCTCCTTTGTTATCTTTTCATACGCCATCAGCATTAGATCTTAGCCTTTGATCTAAACTGTTAGCAAGGAGTCTATCCCTCTGCTCTATTCCTGTTGCTTGAGCCTATTGTTATTTAGGGTGCATTTGGGAAAGGAGCTTTGAGGGTTAAAGGCCTTTGAGCAAAAATGAAGGTGTTTCGAAATTACTTTCCAAGGGGCATTAAGGCAAAGCTGGCATTTGCAAGGTTGAAAATCCAAGGCAGGTTCTAGGCTGCCTTGGGCTTTCAGTATTCTCGGAATGCCCATGCCATTGTTCATAATTCATCTTCCTTCTCCAGCAGCGTGAGACGAGCTTGAGAGGCTGGCGAGGTCACGGCGACCATCACCGATCAGTCACGCGACCCCGACGAGTCACGGCAACTACTTGCGAGTCTCAACGACCGCCTGTGAGTCGCGTCGCCGCGATCCAGCTCTGGGTTGCACGACCTCAGACGCGACCCAAATCTTGGTCCCCGAAGGTCGTGCGACCTTGCAGCGACCGACGTGAAACAGATTTGGTCACGGTGAGGTCGCGTGACCTCAGGCGCGACCCAGATCTAGTCGCGGCCAAGTCACGCAATCTCCAACAACCATATCTGGGTCGCGCCAATCACTACAAGGTCGTGCAACCTCCGGTGGACCCAGATCTGGGTTAGGCGACCTCCGTGAAGGGCTGTCAAGGGTCACCTGACCCTAGGCAGCCTCACCAATCATCTTTGAGGGCTGCCTAAGGCCGTTGACGACCACCTGCCTTGCCAGCAGCAGCTTGCCTAACCGACGAATTCTTTTATTTTTTTAATAAATTTTTTTATTAATCACCAAAATCCTTTGTAAATGTTATTTTTTCCAAATGCTATTTTACTCAAAGGTACTCACAATAAACTTTCAAGGTATAATTTACCAAATATAGTTTATATTTTAAAAAACAGCTTTAAGTTAAGGTCTTTACATTTTTTTAAAGACTTTCCTCAAAAGCCTTCCAAAACGCACTCTTAGTCTCGGAGCCTAATTGAATCCATCGGGTTGAACTGAAATGTTATGGGCCTGAAATTGTTGTGCAAATATCGGATCCGAGTTTCCTTTAAACTCACTCCCACCTCAAAAATTGAAAGAAAAAGAAAAAAGAAAAACAATCAATCTGATTAGTTTATTTTCGGATCCTTTTAAAAAGAAACCATTTCCATAAATTGAAAACCAGACCCGATTCGTAAGGCCCTCGCCCTCGTTTTATTTTTCATGTCATCGCCACACGACATGCGACGTGGCGGGTCGGTTTGGAGATCAAAATTTAAAAACCCGCCTGCCTCGTAGGCCTCCAACGTTCCATTTCTCCCGGACGACAGCATCGTTGTGCGGTCGACACGCGAAGCATTTATGAATTTCACGACGTATCTTGCGGTGGCGAAGATTCGAGATATCGCAAAAATAAGAAATCAAAAGGAGAGGGAGAGAGAGAGAGAGAGAGGGAAGGAATGAATGAAAGTGAGCGCCACGCCGCGGGCGACATGATGACTCGCTCCAATCGCAACTGGCGGTGTCTAACATTCATTCATCCCCTTCTATTCTCGGGCGGGGAAGCTGAGCTGGACGCTGGACGCTGGACTCCAACGTCCGATTCCAATCCGTTTTAATCCCGAAGCAAAGCCCCCCAAATTAAAAGACTGGTCGCCAGAAAAAGCGACAGCTCAAATTCAAAAATCGAAATCTGGCCCCCAGCCCCCTGCCCACTCCCCCAAATAAAATAAAAATAAATAACAAAGGGTGGGTAAAAAATTCAAAAACAAAAACAAATTACGAACATAAATCAAATAGCGAAAAGGGACAAAAAGAAAAATCGAAAATTTGGATTTTGGCTTTTGGGGGGGGGGGGGGCCGATAAAGAAGAGGGGAGGGATGGTTTCGTTGGGCGGAAAGACTGGTGCGTCTCGCTCCCACGAACGCTTCAACGGCACTGATTTCCGGCCTCGGAAATGGTACTTTCTCTCCCTCTCTCTCTACTTTCTCTCTCTTGCCCGATCTGCAGTCCGCCATTGTCGTCTCGATCCGCATTTCCCCCATCGCTCCTCGCGTTGATTCTCTCGCCCGATCGCTGTTTCCCCCTTAGGGTTTGAGCTTCGCTCTTCTTCTTCTTCTTCTTCTGAGATCTGGTGCCTTTGCGTTCTTCCGATGCGCGCTCGCAATGTGCCAGATGCGCGGTTGAATTGGCGTGGCTTGGAGGCGGCGGCGGCGGCATTGCGATCGGGTGGTCGGCTCGAGGCGAGATCTGAAGGTGTGAAGTTGGAGGAGGAAGAGGAGGAGGGAGGAGGGAGGAGGGAGGAGGAAGGGGGAAATGAGCGCGTCGAGGTTCATCAAGTGCGTCACCGTCGGCGACGGTGCCGTCGGCAAAACCTGCCTGTTGATTTCTTATACCAGCAACACTTTCCCCACGGTGAGTGCTCGTCGACGACGCCTTCTTTTTGCCGCGTGTCTTCGGCGCTTGCGTTTTCTTTGCGAATTCGCTTCTCGGTCGCTGGAGAATGATTGGATTGTGTAGCATTTTGCTGGATGATCTGCTTTGGATCGTTGCGAATTTTTGTTGAGGTTCGTGTTAGGTTCTTTACCTTCCGGGGAACCGAACATAATTGTCAAGGAAAAAGGTCTGGTTTTGCTATGTTTCTATGTTTGTTTTCTTTCTCTTTCCTCGCCTTATTGAGAGCAGATCTTTGAGGTTCGTATATTGTATCGGTAGTACATTGCCTTGAATGCGGATACGGATTATAGAAGTCCTTGTGTTACGTACCATGGCTCTTTTCTTCTTTGTGCTGCTTGCTCAATTTGGAAATGTAGCAAATAACATTTGATGTACTCTCTTCTCTGGTTTGCTGAATAATGGGGAAATGCTTTTATATGTTATTGGTTCTCTTCTTATGCTATGCTACCGAAAGGTTGGAGATATTGTCCCAACTGTGCACATCATACCCTGCTAGCATCAGTTCGTAGGATACGCTCCTGTCGCTTCTATTATATGCCCGCTATTGTGTTGTCTGCTAGATTGCAATTATAGTACTTTGTGTGATTGCTGAGGGTTTTTGGGACTCGATTATTTTAAGTGTATTAGTGTTTATGGATCTTAGTGATATATGCTGCCATTTTCTCATTCTATCGATTATATGGTTCCGGTTGTCGATATCGGGTAAATGTGTTTCTGCTTTTTACTTACATTTCTTATGAGCTTAATAGAGCAAATGATCTATCAAATTTTGTGGTTTCTCCTGTTAAGTCTGCTTTAAGAAATTTTTGTGTGATTGATTTTTATTCAATATCTGAACATTTTCTCATGATTTTACTACTAAATGATGGAAACAGGACTATGTGCCCACGGTGTTTGACAATTTTAGTGCCAATGTGGTGGTTAATGGAAGTACTGTTAATCTGGGATTGTGGGATACTGCTGGTAATTTCTACTTCTTTTGTTGTTGATGATTTTGCCAAATGATTTGGCATTTATTTGTTTTTGTCTTTTTCATTTCGTTGAACAGGACAAGAGGATTATAACAGATTAAGACCTCTAAGTTACCGTGGAGCAGATGTTTTCATACTTGCTTTCTCTCTCATAAGCAAGGCCAGCTATGAAAACGTTTCAAAGAAGGTCAGAGAGCCCAACAGTATATAATGGGCTTTTGGTTTTTTGTCTACATGATTTTTTATGCTGATATGTTATCACTTTTTTTTTCCAGTGGATTCCAGAATTAAAGCATTATGCACCTGGTGTGCCAATAATTCTCGTGGGAACAAAGCTGGGTAATTTCTCTATTTAATCGGCATTTAGCTTCTTTTCTGCCTTTTCTCGACGACATTTGTGTGTTTCTTTGTGCTGACCTACATGTGTATATTTTATATACTCCATTTTGCAAGTTGGAAGAAAATACGATGGCCAACTATTAATAGTTGAACTGCATAGCACTGTTTACAGTTAACATTTTCAAGCAGTGTTCAGAATTATCAATTAACTCCCCATGATTGATTTCTTCTTTAACAATATTATCCGAAAGTTTGAATTTGTTTGCTCTATGCAGAAACTTCTCTACATCTGTAGTGATCTTAACATGGAGTTGACTTGAATATAATCACTCTTTGGCTACCCATTTTATATACCCTCTTCCGTCCTGTAAACTGGCATTGAAGATGCAGACACTGCATCCTTCCAGGATCTAAACGTATTGAATACTAATGTTAATTGGTCCAGATTTGCGGGATGATAAGCAGTTCTTTCTAGACCATCCTGGTGCAGTGCCTATTACGACCCAGCAGGTACTGATCATTGCTCATTGTTCATTTTAAGCCAAATGAATAGTTTGATTGTTTCCTATGATTATTCTATTTATATCTGAACCTTATTATTACTTCTCCTAGGGAGAGGAATTGAGGAAGCTGATTGGAGCTCCTGCATACATTGAATGCAGTTCAAAAACACAACAGGTATAGATGATATTCTTCAACGAGATATTTCATCATGAGTAATTTTGCTTTTGAAGATGCCAGTCTTCTTAATGGATGAAGTCCTATCTTGAGCGCAGAATGTGAAGGCCGTCTTTGATGCGGCCATAAGGGTTGTGCTTCAACCACCAAAACAGAAGAAAAAGAAGAGCAAAGCACAAAAAGCCTGCTCAATATTGTGATTGAGACTAGGTGTAAAGAGATGTAACAAGCTTTTCCAACCTGCCTGTATCTCCTTTTGTCCTTTGTTAGTTCTACCGGTAAGCAGCTGCTTTTGTTGGATCATTCCTCATCGCAACTAACAAGACCCGGTCCTCAGTGAGCATCTGGCGCTATGGGTACCCTTATATTGGTGTCATGATCTCTAATTACAATCATCATCATTGTGTCATCCACTCTTTTCTTAGCTACAGTTCTGATTTTGCTTTATCTATTGTGAGACTCCACTTAGGAAACAAAAACAGAAAACCTGTCTTAACGGGCAGTTATATTTCTCGCTTTGCAATTCCTTGGCAAGGCTTGCATATGTCTGTGCTCCTCTCATGTTCTTGTCTTTTGCTAGTCACTCCTGCAGAATTGGATGAGCTTTTCTGATAGATCCTCCTCTCTCTCTCTCTCTCTCTCTCTCTCTCTCTCTAACACAAGCACGCACATAATGGCGGCCCACTAAGGAATAAAAGTCAACATCAAAACAGAAAAAGAGACAGAAGTCATATGTGCTGCAAGATGGGAAGGTTTTGGGATGACCATTTTTTCCTACGCTTGAATTGAGTTTGTAAACGTGACTAGCACTTTGCTCGTGCTTAGTAGTAACCTTTTATGGACACCAAGGTGAACTTTATTTGGACTGGTTCGATCATCTTACTCACCTCTCCCTTCACTGAACAAATTGACTATGGCTCATCACCGTCTCGTGATTAAAATTTTCTTTTTCCAGGGTAAGATCTCTTGGCATCAAAATAAACCTGTGATGCGGGCGCTTTCTATGACAAAAATAAAAGATTCACCATCACCTCCTCAACTTATTTGATTGAGTCTCTGTGAAGCGGGCACAATGGCCAGTCTCTTAGGTGGGAACTTCATATCGGAGTCGTAATTAGCGGTAACAACATATGGCATGATTTATGTAAAAGTTCTCCATTGACCGTTGAGTTCTACCTTTTTGATCCAATAGTGGCAAACGCCTCAAGGAATGGTTTCTCAAGAATCGTCGATGCCCTCGTTTTTGGTCAGTACACCTACGATTAACATTGAGCAACTGTGTTTCCCGCCACCCCCAACGATGTTGCCCCCAATAGTTCTCTTTGCTTGTTTCTTACATGGCCCTTGGCCTTTCTGTTAGATGTATGCCCTAAAGCTGCTATGTAATAGTTATATATTAGAGATTTCAGTTGTACTTTCATTATTATTATTTAATTAATGGCAATGACGTATTCATTCATTTGTCCAATTATTTTATATTGATGAATGATTCTATAAAATCAGTTGCAACTAGACCTATCCTTGAGACGTTAAGAATATATGTGATGGGTTCATAGTTAGACTGAATCTTTAAATCATTCCCGGTCGATGGATTATTGAGTGGATATTAATAATCATGTTGAGACCGGTGTGTTCTTAACTTCGCCATTAAGTATTGGATACTTAAGGGAATGATGAGTTACATGTCATTGGGTATTATGATGCACCGAGTTAGAACACAAGTTTTTTTTTTTTTTTTTTTTTTTTTTGATGACCCGGGGAACCTCCGAACGCCGCCGCGGAGAGTAAACCCTGGAGCGCCGGGGCCCCACCGCCGACCCCCAAGCGCGTAAGTAAGACGCGTTATGCATTGAAGCATCGCTTCCACGGAGGTTCGAACCCTTCCCCCTGCGTTTGGGGTACCAAGCCCTAACCAACGCTTCCACCGCGGGCGGTGGTATTAGAACACAAGTGTTTGTATTAGACAAATTCACTAAACGTGACACATATGGAACGATTAGCGACATGGAAGCTTTTAGCGTGGTCAATGTCTAATTGTGCATGCTTTGGTCTTGTCTAAATAATCCTTAGACCTGAGGCACAGTGTTAACTTGTGTATTGAACAACTATGATTCACGGGTGCACATAATGCCGGATCGTTGATCTGTCTTTATACTTGATGGTCATAGCTTATTCATATACGAAGTTACACGTGTGCGCAATATGAAGTCTGTCTCCTTGTTATATGCAAGGTATAAAAATGATGTCCTATGTGATCTAATTATGACACGCATTGAAATCCTCGGCCGAGGTTGTAACCGAGAATAAATTGTTTATATCTCGAATAAAATGCATGTAAATTAGATTTGTGCATATGATCGAATTAATGACTTGACAAATATTCCATGGTTTTTGTTTGATCGGAACATAGTAATACAGAGTGATTGAATTACATTGTAGCCAAAGCTGATAGGTTTATTATGTTCTTAAAATAGTCACACTATCTGGGTAGCCATGACATATTACTAGATGTCAATCATTGCTTGTAAGATCCAAAGATTAATCATGATAATTAATTCTTGTGGGAGTACTAATGTGTTAGTACAAGTCTTACTACTAGCTTAGTGATTAACCTAGGGATGTCACACACCATAAATAATTAGGATAACGTAAAACAAGAGAGAAATATAATTGCAAATGTGTTTGCAATTACTACAATCGAATTGAGTCAATTTGAAATTAAATTAAATGAGATTTAATTTAATTTGTATTATAGTCATGAGCCTACTTGCATATGATGCACACGCATTCTCAAAGTGGATACATGTTAATGTATTCCAATTGTACATATAAAATTATGTTCTTTTTATTTTTAAAAAGGGAATTGATTAATTAATTAATTATTCATTTAATTAATTAATTAATTAATTAATTAATTAAAGCTTCATGCATGTGCACGAATTCGTGCATGTTCCGAAGCGTAATGGTCAGCAACCGCTAACCATTATGCACGATCATTTGTGCTTGGCGGACGATTAGCAACCGTTGCGATCGGTTTTATTTTAAATTGAAGAACGGTTTTGAGGAAAAAACGATGGGCTGCTTATATAGAGAAAAAAATAGGCGTGCTTTTTTTTTTTTTTTAAGATAGAAGATGCTTTGTTGAAAATAGAGAGCAAAGTGTGTGCGTGTTCTTGTGTCTTTGAGGCGCAAGAAAGAAGAATGTTGACGCCTTAATTTTTGTTTAGGTCTATTTATTTTATTTATTAATTTATTATTTTCTTTATTGGATAATAAATAAACAAAAAAAATGAAAAGAAATGAAAAGAAAAGCGAAAAAAGCAAAACAGAAGCAAAGAAGCAGCCCCCCGCATGGGCCTTCGGCCCATCGTTGCCTCAAGCTCGGCCCCTCCGCATCATCTTCTTCCTCGCGCCACTGAAGAGCACGCGCAGGCAAGCGCGACGCTGGACAAGCATGAGTAGACGCGTCGCGCCGCGTGCGGCAGAGGAGCAGGTGGCGTCGACGGGACGTGACCGGAGGAGGTGATGATGGTGAATGGGACGGCGGTCCAACCGGCGGGTCGAAGCCTCGCCGACCGGCCGCTCCCGCGCCTATAAATAGAGGGGGGCCACCGTCGACGAAGGCGGGGAAGGCGGAGAAACGAGATCACAAAAGAGAGAGAGGCCACCGGAGCTCGGGGTCCCCTGAGAGACTTCGGGGAGCTCGAGTGCAGGCCGGTCGTGGTGTGGTGAGCTCGGAGGGGTCCCCGAGAGACTTTCGAGCGAACCCGAGAGAGAGAGAAGCTAGAGGAGATTCGCGTGGGTCTCGCCGTCGTCGCCGCCCCCGTCGCGCCGTTGCCACGAACAGGTATCGTGATGTCGCCGTTGCCATCTCCCTCTCCTAGTCCAGTCATCGCTACGGTCACCGCCGTCGTCGCTGCCGTTGCCGCTGCACCTCGATCCTCTCCCTCCTCGGCGCTGCGATTCGGAAACCCTAGGGTTCCCGATTTTCCTAGTTGCGACCCGGGTTGTCGGGTCGGACCGGTCGGGAACCGGGTAAGGATTCCGTAAATCCGGGAGCGGCAGAGGTCGGGTCGCGAGTCGGGTCGGACCGGCGGGGTTTCGTGGGGAGTCGGGTCGGGGCGGGCCGGTGTCCGCGAACGCCCGGCCACGACGCCGTTTCGGTAAAAAAAAAAAAAAAAAAAAAAAAAAAGACGAAAAAATCCGAGTCGGGCCCGCGTTGCGGGCTCGTCCTCGTTCGAATCGCCGGCTTGGGTCGGACCCAACCCACGGATCCGACTGGTCGGTTTTCATATTATTTTAATATAAAATAATATTTTAAATAAATAAATAATAAATATTTTATTTTCAAAAAATCAAAAAATGTTTTATTTTCCAAAAAATCGAGAAAAATAAAAAATAATTTATTTTCCAAAAATATTTTAAAAATAATTTATTTTCCAAAAATATTTTAAAAATAATTTATTTTCCAAAAATATTTAAAAAATATTTTATTTTCCAAAAAATCCAAAATATCAAAAATATTTCATATTTTCCAAAAATGCCAAAAATCCAAAAAAGCCAAAAATCCATGAAAAGCCAAAATTTTTTAGAAAAAGCCAAAAAGACTTGTATTTTTCCAAAAAAACCAAAAAATCCCAAAAATCCCTTTTGCGTCCAAAAAATTAGAAAATGACTCAAAAAATGTTTTTCCTCCCAAAAATGCATGGAAAATCCCTCGAACATCCAAAAAAACCTCAGGGTTTAAACAAGATTAGGTACCGAAAGGGCATTAGTGATTAACTAGTGTAATCAAGTCCCCGATCCTAATTTCTCCGGTTGCACGGAGTGAGTATTTCTCCCGATACATCACTTGGGTTTCTAATCAATCCACCCCAAATCGATTAATGGCGACTCCAATTTAAAATTTGATTTACGGGTTAAAAACTTGAACCATTAAGTCGTGAATTTGTGGATTTGGGAGCGTCCGGCATAACCAATTTTAGCCGAGCCATTAGCCTCCTTAGGTGCTCGTACCCGATCGCGAGCGCTGAAAAAAAAGAGGTCGCGATCGCTTGGCGACTCCGCTGGGACAATTGAGGACTTAGGCCATTTTTGTCTTATTTAAATTCTTTCTTCGACTTGTTTTTGCTTTTTTTATGCAGGTTAGTAACTTAGAAACTTATTTTAATTTTGCTTAAAATAGATTATCTTGTGATTATAAACTCTTGTGCATGCTTTACTGTTTTAACACTACACATGGCACACACAACCCGGCCGCCGGACTTGGGCCGCCATAGGATTTCTAGGATGGTGTTAAGAAAGATACGACCTTGAACGCGAGACTGCGATGTAGAGGTTGCCTTTCTTTTCCCTGAATTTCTTAGCCGAGGTTAAGGGGGTACGCTGCTAAAGCGAGACTGCGATGGGCGGATACCCTTTTAATTTCATCAAGCCTTCTGAGTTAGAAATCGAGCCACACGTCCCATCTGTATGTCTTTGTGCTTGTCTTTTTTACTTAAAAGCAAAGTAATTTATTTACTTTTACTTAATCTTTTCTGGCTCATGGCAAAATAGGGTCAGGTCGTGTAGCCTCTTTTTTAATGCGATGGGAAGAATCGATATCAAGTTCATTCCTGCCCCAAAGAAAGAACTCCTCAGGTGGTGGAATCAATTAGATCAGCTCGGCCAAGAGCGTGTCAAAATGAGGATTGGTCATCTCCTCCTATTGCTCCAAATCAATATTCACTCTGGGATCATGCAAGCCCTACCACATTTCTGGTGTCCGGAAACATCCACCTTCGTGTTTGGCAAGTTTGAATTGACCCCCACTTTGGAGGAATATAGTCTCGCCATAGGAATGCCCCTGGGAACGGAGCTTGCTAAGCCATCGATTGGCATCGACCCCATAGTCACTCTATCACGTTTTTTAAAAAATCATTCAGTAAGAGAAATTGTTAGAACCAACAACAATGCTTTCCCACTATCATCCTTAATCAAATGCTTTGAAAAACAGTCGATGTCGCAAAAAACCAAAATCTTCCTTTTGGTGTTCTTTGGATTTATTGTCTTCCCCTATAGAAAGAATGCCATAAATCCTTCAATCGCGGGGGTAATAAATCAAATCATTTTTGGAGCGGGATATGTAAACATGGTTTTAGCCGAAACATTTTTATCCCTTAATCGTTTCAAGGATCAAAAAGAAAAGATCATGAGAGCTGCCCCAGAAATTTTACAAATGTGGTTCTTTTCCCATATCAAAGGATTTGGGCACCTCATGCAAATATTTGAAATTAATGAGTCCAAGCACCCACTGCAAAAATTCCAAAGCTTGGAGAAATATTCTCCCGATGAAGAATATTCTCGATGGATTGACTTATTAAAAAAACCGCTCCCAGAGACATTCATATGGCGAACTAAGTGGTTCCTTGCGAGCGAGGCACGTTTTGCGCTTGATTATTACGATCCCATCCCACTGCTGGGCCTCTTCGAGCTACCTCATACTATCCATATAGGGTAGCTCGCCAATACAAGATCCTTCAAGAAGTCCCGCCATCACTCAAGATAGGACTGTTTCGGGTTTCTTTCAACCCCACCGGTTATGACTACTCAAAGGAAATCAACATAATTTAGAATGCATGGGATAAATGCCACCCAGAGAGGATTATCGTACCCAGAAGATTGAAGGGACAGGAAAAAGCCCATCATGCATCCACCTTTTACATCCTCAACCATGGGATTCTTGAGGAGTTGCAGCCGGTAATCCCTGATGTAAGCAGCAAACTTACCAAGCAAGAAATGATCAAGTCTCTTGAAGAAAGTTTGGAAACCAGCAAGAGGCGTATATCAAAGTTATCTCAAAAGAGCAAACGGCGTCGCAAGATCGAGACTTCCCATCGCATATAAAAATGGGCGTCGTGGCTTTTTGATGTGTATTTTAATGTGAATGTCTAGGGTCGTCCCGACTCGTGTCAAAAATCCTTTTGGCATTGTATAAATCTCTTGTTAATAAATAAGAATGACTCGACCCTTACCATGAGCCAGTGTTCCACGTGTTTCCTTTATTTACGTTTTCTCAATTTCCTGTGTTGGTAGGTAATCACAACATAGCCATATTCACCAAATCCAAAAGCTTGGATGGCTGAAGAAAATGTACCAAGCCGTGTCGAGATTATGGAAAGAGAAATGAAGCAGGTCTTCAATGTGCTTCAACAACTCTCAAAGCAAATAGATTCCATTCAGGGCAAATTGGCTCCTACCCCAGCCTCAATCGAAGTAGTATTACCGCAATCATCCACCCGAGGAGAACAAGGAAGAGAAACCGATGATAGCATGCCTGAATTGGAGGACGACGCACACCAAATCGTGGTTGAGAAAGTAAAACCCAACATTTCGTCTAAGACCGAGCATGATAAGCGTCTGGAGAAGCTTGAAGAAAGGCTAAAGCAACTGCAAGGCCTACAGGATCCTACTCCAACAGACCTCTCCATCTATTCCAAAGTCAGGATGCCCGAAAAGTTTAAGATGCCTGAATTTGAGAAATACGATGGCACGACCTGCCTAAGGGCTCATTTGCAAATGCACTTGGTTCGAATGACCCAAGACGTTAATAATGTGCCTTTAATGATCCAGTTGTTCCGTCAAGTGCGGTAGGTCCCGCTTTGAGGTGGTACATCAAGAAAAACATAAACCTCATCGAAACATGGAGTGAAGCAAGCGAGGCATTCCTCAAGCAGTACAAATTCATAATGGACATTACCCCTTCTCGTGAGGATCTCGATCGCACGGAAAAGAAAAAGCAGGAATCTTTCAAAGAGTATGCTATCAGGTGGAGGAATCTCGCCGCCCAGATCAGTCCTGAACCGACTGACTTTGAATTAAGAAAAATATTCATCAAAACCCTCCCCTATGAATACCGCAACCGGATGGTGACTACAATCGCGAATCATTCAATCAACTCATTCCAGTGGGAGAGCAGATAGAGATAGGGTTAAGAGATGGCTGGTTCACCGAGCCTACACCTGTCGGCAGAAGGTTCAGCATGAAAAAGGATAAAGAGCCTTGATCGATGTCAATGCCACCTACACCGCAAATACCGGTCACCTCCCGACTGTTCACACAAGCACAGGCCAACAGCAAACCAATAGCCGTCAGCCTCAACGCTACAACAACCGAAGACAATTCACTCCGCTTCCTGGATTTCCTTCCTAGGTTTTGGCAATCCTCCGGAACAAGAATCTCTTCTCGATTGAGCCGAGATGACCCAATGCTAAAAGCTTCGCCAGCTACGACCCGTCCAAAAAATGCAATTATCACATGAGAGAAGTAGGCCATTCAACTGATGATTGCTTCATCCTTAAACATCGGATCCAGAACCTGCTGGATACTAAAGCCTTCTCATTCCAGACGACGAAGCCAAATGTCCAAAGCAATCCGCTCCTTGATCATGCTGACAAAGTAAATGCGATATTCGATTCTGAAGCTAGTCAAATCAAAAATGTTAGTACCCCTATTGTTGACATCTATCGAGGGCTAGTGGAAACCGGGTATTATTCCAATGACGAAATACCACCTTTTACGACAATGAAAGCAAGGGTATCAAGAATGATAGAAGCCGGAGTAATCATGCATGTTGGTCACACCAGCATAGTTTCCACTATATCGCAAGTCCTCATCAACTGGGATGAGGAATGTGCCGCACTAAATGCAGAAAGGAAGAAGAAAGATTCCACCCCACCGGAGGATATAATCGAAGCATCGATAACGGAAGCAACTATAATCATTGAAATCCCCCGGCCTTACAAATATGAACGTAACAATGTGGTACCATGGTCTTATGACCTTGATGTGGGTTTAGTCACGAGATTTGGGCGAACCTATGCTCACGCAAATACGTAGTCTGCTAAGCCCATCACCGACGAAGAAGCCAAGGAGTTTTTGGCTGTAGTTAAGGCAAGCGAATATAATGTGGTGGAGCAATTACGAAAATCACCAGCACAGATCTCTCTGCTGGAATTGCTTCAGACATCTGTCAAGCACCAAAAATCCCTTATGAAGGTATTAAGTGAGGTACATGTCCCTGAAACGATTGAACATGACAAACTCGAGAAATTTGTTAGCACCATCCTACTGAAAGATCAAATGGCATTCTCTGATGAAGAAATCCCTGAGGAGGGTAGAGGACACACCAAAGGCCTCTACATATCAGTCAAATGCAACGCATCTCACATTGCTCGAGTGCTAATTGACAATGGATCTGCTCTTAATATATGTCCACTAGCGATACTATGTTGCCTTCAAATAGACAAATCACGGATCCAAGTACCCAAGACTTCCGTTCGAGCATTTGATGGAACAAAGAAGGAAACAGTAGGAGAAATTGAGCTCGACGTTCAAATTGGCCCAACTATATTCAAAATTTTGTTCCAAGTAATGGATATCTCCACTGCGTTCAATTTCCTCTTAGGGCGCCCATGGATCCACGTCACAGGAGCAGTACCTTCAAGCCTCCACCAAAGTGTGAAGTTCGTGGTTGGAGGAAAGCTAATCACAGTCCGAGGAGAAGAAGACCACCGTATCTACCACGAGACACCCATTCCTTATGTTGAGCCCGGTGACAAGAATGAAGCTAGCTATCAATCGTTCGAGCTCGTGTCTACTGTACACAAAACTCGAGGGACCTTGCCCCTTGTCCCCGAAGTATCAAGTGCTGTGATCATGGTAGGAAAAATCATGGTTGGACACGGTTTCATTCCAGGACAAGGGCTTGGTAAGGAAGGCCAGGGCATCCGTCAACCTATTGAAGCTCTGAGGAGACCCTACACTGTCGGTTTAGGATACCTCCCGGATAGAAAAGCAAAGAAAAAAGTCGGCCTTTTATACCCTCGTCTCGAGGAAACTTTACCAGGCCCAACCCAGATGATGCGTGAAGAGGAAGGAGTGATCAATACTCCAAATTGGTTCAACCCCGGGAGCTCAAACTTGCCCATAATCTAGGAGGGCACAACTTGGCCCTCAAAGAAAGAGGGGCTGGATGACATGACCACCATGTTTGGAGACATTTCTATATGTGCTATTGAGGAAGAGCAGTTAGAAGGAACAGGCGATAACTTCTCATTCATCCAGCTTCAACGCTAAGTTGATGAACTACGCGAGACAGTACACTACTTGACGGAAAACTTCGCTCAAGCTACCCGCACATTCCGCTCTCGTCATAATGAGGATTTGGTAGTAAATGAAGAAGACCCTACTGATGCGATCTGGAAAGGGGTCCGGCTATCTCAGTCCTCAAAAAGCATGAGGCAGTATTTGCCTCTTCCTAAATCGATGGCCATCCTTTTTCCCATCCTCCTAGAGTAAGGTGATATAGCTAGTATGAGTACCTAGAGGGGGGGTGAATAGGTATATAAAAAATTTCTCGAAGCTTGCACGATATTTAAACAGTTAATGATTCAATCGCAAGAGTTAAATATCAATCGAGAGACTGAGTAAGGGAAAGAGAGAATTGAACACTCGGTTTATAGTGGTTCGGCTTGATTCAAGCCTACGTCCACTCTTCTGCACTGACAGCCGATTGGCTGGATTCCACTATGATCAAAGAGATGTTACAGTGTTGATCTTCCTTGATTTCTAGGTGTAGATGATCTACCACACTCACTCAAGGCGTCACCAAGTATATACTCTCTCTGTTTACAATTTCGCTCGAACAGTCTCAAACAACAATCAAGGATCTTCGGACTCGGAATTTTTCTATCAATCACACTCGTAAACAACTAGAACGTCTTCTTTTTATACTCCTTTATGCCATCATAGCCGTTGGCACTTACCAAAGGAATTCCTCCAATCTACCCGTTGGACGGAATCAATCAAGAAGATCATCCGAGCTATTTAAGGAATCGATGATAGCCCATCAATCTGTTCGCCCATACAATCGGGATCTCGGTTTCCATGAATAGAACATTCCAAGATTATTTCGTCGACCAACGGATCTTCAATCGATCTTAGATAAGAATTAAAGAATCCGAAATGATTATCCAACCAAAGAATCTATTCCGGAGAATAGGATCGAATCCTCAACCATAAACCTCGGCTTTGGATTTCCTTCGTCCTTTGGATTAGAAAGGCGTCGGTGAGAACGAGACTTAAGTCTTGAGTCCCGAGTCTTAAGTCTTGGGTCTTGAGTCTTGAGTCTTGAGTCTTGAGTCTTGAGTCTCGAGAGAACAAAGTCTTCGACTTTAAACCGACGGTCTCCGAACTTCCGGACTTTAGGCGAAAGAAACGTTTTGTCGGCTTCAAAATATTCGGAAAGATTTCTCCAACAATCTCCCCCTTTTTGATGGTGACAAAACTTTCTTGAAGATTTGAACAACTTTGACCGCAAAACATTTCTCAAGTAATATGGCTAACTCATAAAGATTAATAAAACAACCAGACTCTGCATCCACAGAAAATTGGTTAGTCTTTCATGAGAAACACCATATAACAACACTTGAATAAATGCAACCAGTCAAGTTCATAATCCACAATCCACAGTCAATTCAGTCAAATTCACACCCAAGTTCAAGTTCTCAAGTCATACTCAAAAATAAACATAACCACAAAGGTCAAAGATTAAAATATGAAAGTTCAAATTGATTCTCCCCCTTTTTGTCATCATTGAAAAGGGTGAGAAAGGAGTCATGTCTGCTTGGGAATACGCACGATCTGGAAATCCCCAATAGACTGGACTACTCCTTCGAGCTTCTTCAGGTCTTCTCTCAGATGAGCTACCTCTTCTCCCTTGGCATTTGCTTGAAGTTGCAGAGCTAGGTCTTTGAATTTATCCTCTAGAGAGACTGAAGATGCTTGTCCAGCGCTCTTCAAAGCTTGGATTTCACAGTCCAGAACATATATCTGGCTACGCATTTCCAGAAGAATATTCATGATGCTACGAAAGTCTACAGAATCATCCGTCTGTGTACTTGCATTGACTCTCTCAGATGATGGCGCTTTTGAATGGTCTGGCAGATTTGGAATCGATGCATCACCTTCTTCAGGCAATTGAGAGACCTGAACTTCTTCTGGGTCTTCTGGAGATTGTCTTAGATCTTCACTGACAAAGCGGCGGGAGGTGTAGACTCTCTTGCTCGCTAACTCCCCTGTCTCTAGGACATCGAAAGGGGAAGAGTGATGATCATGCTCTTCATTTCCTTTTCTCCGAATTGTCAATGAGACTTTTCTTTTTCTCCTTCTTCTTCTTCTTCAACTTCTTTCTCCTTCTCTCTCTGTTCTTCTTCTTCTTTCTCCTTCTTTCTCTGTTCTTCTTCTTCTCTGTTCTGCTGAAGATCTGTTTGATGAGACACAGAACGTCTTGTTCTCGTCAGCGCTTGGATAGTGGGATCTTCATCATCTTCATCTTCATCTTCATCATCAAGGATGAGAGTTCTTTTCCTCTTTTTCGATGGGGCACCCATGGCCTCCTTTCCTTTCCTTTTTGAAGCAGACTGGACTGGAGATTTCACTTTGAATTTCTCCATTGCCTTGGAGAGTTCTTGCAGACGCATCTTCATTAACATTTTCAACCCTACCACCATCTTTTCACACGGTCGATCACAAAATGTATGCGGTAGTTCAATGTTCAGATGTCTGAAGATCTTGGTCACCAGACCAGGATAAGGCAATTGTCCTTTGTCCTTTGACAATGCTCTGTACATATGGAAGAGAATAGTGTGCGGGAGAGAAAACTTCCGTCCTGAGTTGATCGCATACATCAACTTTGCTTCAGGAAGAGACACAGAAGTCTTTGACGTAGACTTCGGTCCGAGACGCAGTTAATCACAATCTTATGAAGCACGATGTTGATGGCCTTCATCCTCGAGTAGGTAATTTTCTTCTCTGCGTCCATATCTTTAACAAGATCCGAGTAGTACGAGCGGTGAGACTTTGATAGGAGATAGCGTCCCCGTTCAACTCCAACAATGTCCGCCAACATATTCACATCTACCACGTAGACTTGATCTCGAACATTGAATGAAATTCTATTCGCATCCAAAAAGCTAAGATTTGAATAGAAATAGGCGGTCAGTTGAGCATACCCGTCTCAGAGTCGAGCGAGAAAGTCTCAAGTTGAAGCAATTGCAACTTTTCTCTTAAGTTCACGTTGATGGAGTCCAAGAAGTCAAAATCGACACTTCTAGGGTTTATCACCCCTCTTTTCAACGATCTGAAATATACTTTCTCCCGATCCTTGGATTTAAACAAATCCATCCGATTTCCTTTCACATTTGCCACACCCATTCGGGTTTAAATTCAAGGAACATTTTGTCATCATCGTTCCGTCAATCGATTTTGTCGGCATACGAGGATCACGGGAATGTTCTCAAGAGCCTCCTTGCCCTTCCTTTAGGAGCAATTCCCAATTCCTCCATTTTCCGCAGAAAAAGATACTCATTCCCATAATTTTTGTCCTTAAGGAAGTCATCTATATACTTTAATGAAGTGCCGGTGACTTTCAACGCACGATAAAGCTTATAGATAACAGAGGGTTTTGGACTCTTCTTCAAGTCGGCATCCTCGATTATCTCTTCCTCCATATTTGCACCTTGTGGGGCGGGAGATGCTTGAATGACGTGGAGGAGAGCGAATCGGACTTTGTCGCTGACTTGGTAAGTCTTCTTCCTCGTGAGATCGAAATGAATCGGCCCTTTCTCCATTCTTTGTGGTCCCCGCTTGCTATTCTTGATGATTTCCTTGAAGACGACATCTTCCTTTGACTATTGGAAGATTCCTTCACTTGCTTTTCCCAAGAAAAAATGACCACTTTCTCGACGATGAACAAGGAGTAGAAACGAGATCGGGAGGAGAGTGTCTTTTTAGGGTTTTGAAGATTTGGGCGAAGAAAAAGAAAGCGTATATATATGTACCTCGGATTTGAAAAGAAAAGTTTAAATCGGTACAAGGAAGGTGTACGAACATATCGTTTCAGAATCAATAACTACCAAAATTAATTCCTTGAAAAATTTCCGAATTATATCTAAAAGAGAGATCGTACCTTTTCGAGATTAGATAAAATAACAAGAATTCGTACAAAGCAACTTACGGTCTTTAGCCAAGAGTCTCATGATTTAAAGTCTTAGAGCTGGTGAGTCTCTAGACTTTAACTTCTTCAAGCTTCAAAATGTTGAGTCTTGAGCGGATAAAATCGAATTGATTTTTCTCCAAAGGCTTTGTAAATATATCGCTAGTTGGCTCTTTGAATCAACAAATTGAATAGAGATTTCTCCATTTTGAATATGATCTCTAATAAAGTGATGACGAATCTCAATATGCTTTGCTCTTGAATGAAGGATTGGATTTTTGGTGAGATTGATCCTTATTTGGTGTTGTCACATCTCGATTTCGTGCATGAGTCTTCAATGCCAAAGTCTTGTAGCTGTTGTTTTATCCATAGAATTTGCGAACAGCAGCTTCCAAGAGCTACATACTCTGCTTCTGTCGTTGAGAGAGCTACAGTGCTTTGCTTCCTTGAAAACCAAGACACTGTCCTGTTTCCAAGCAGTTGACAAGTTCCAGAAGTGCTCTTTCTATCGACTCTGCAACCGGCCAGATCTGCATCTGAGTATCCTAGAAGATTAAAGTCTCCCCTCTTTGGATACCAAAGACCGATACTTGAAGATGAAGCAATGTATTTGATGATACGTTTCACGGCAATGAGATGTGATTCTCTAGGATCTGATTGAAACCTAGCACGAGATGCAAACACTCAACAAAATATCGTGTCTAGAAGCGTAAGATAAAGAAGTGAACCGATCATGCTCCTGTACGGCTTTTGATCTACTTTCTTCCCTTCTTCATCCTTGTCTATCTTCCCGAGAGCATGACATTGGTATGTCAGTCTTCTTGCAATTTTCCAATCCAAATCTTTTGACAAGATCATTAGCATATTTTTCTTGGAAGATAAAAGTTCCTTCCTTCAATTGCTTAATTTGAAGTCCAAGAAAGAATGTTAATTCTCCCATCATACTCATTTCAAATTCATCCTGCATAGACTTAGAAAATTTCTTGCAAAGACTTTCATTAGAGGATCCAAAAATAATGTCATCAACATAAATTTGAACGAGTAAGAAACTTTTGTTTTCCTTTTTGATGAACAGAGTAGTATCTACTTTACCTTTGACAAATCCGTTACGTAATAAGAACTTACTTAGTACGTCGTACCAAGCTCGAGGTGCTTGCTTGAGACCATACGAGCCTTTTTCAGTCAAGACCGAGTCGCTTCTTTGGGTCTTCAAATCCAGGCGGTTGTTCCACATAAACTTCCTCTTGGATAAATCCATTCGGAAAGCACTTTTGACGTCCATTTGGAATAACCTGAAATTTTTGTAACAAGCAAACGCAAGTAATAGACGAATAGCTTCTAACCTTGCAAGCGGTGCGTAAGTCTCGTCATAGTCTATTCCTTCTTCTTGCGTGTATCCCTTGGCCACGAGTCTTGCTTTATTGCGTACGACTTTTCCTTCTTCGTTCATCTTGTTCCGAATACCCATTTGGCTCCAATAATGTTTTACCTTTCGGTTTAGATGTCAATTCCCGAGACATCATTAATATTGAACTATCGAGCTCCTCTTGCATAGCTTCGATCCAGCTTTCATCGAGATAAAGCTTCTTCTATGCTTTTTGGTTCAATTTCGTGAGATGAGAGCAACAAGATTAGACTCTTCACGCCTTTTTGATCTGCGGATTCCTTCATTGATTTCGCCAATAATGAGATCTTTGGGATGACTGGATTTGTGTTTCCGATTCTTGGTTGATTTGCTTGGTTGATGATCTCTTTCTTTATTTGAATCTTCATGAGTATCTTGATGATGGACTTCGAGTCTGAGATGCTTCTTGAGTTGAAGACTTTGGAAGGTCTAGCGTGAGTTGATTCTTCATATTGAGTCTTTGGATTCATCTTGCGGCGAGTCTTGGAATTTGACATTCATTGATTCTTCCACAGTGGCTTTTCTTGTTATAGACTCTGTAGGCTTTGCTTGATGCGAGAATATCCAAGGAAGATGCCTTCATCGATCTTTCTTCAAACTTACCAACTCGATCATTTGCATTTTTCAAAATAAAACATTTGCAACCGAATACATGAAAGTATGAAACAATAGGCTTCTTACCTTTGAACAATTCATAGGGAGTTTTCTCAAGAATAGGTCTTAGAAAGACTCTATTTATAATATAGCATGCGGTTGAAACCGCTTCAGCCCAAAACCGTGAAGAAATTTTGCTTTCAATTAAAAGAGTCCTAGCCATTTCTTGAAGAGATCTATTCTTTCTTTCCACAACTCCATTTTGCTCTGGAGTATATGGAGAGGAAAACATGTGATTAAAACCAGATTTATCACAAAATTTCGTAAAATCTTGATTTTCAAATTCACTTCCATGATCTGTTCTTATATTTGAAATAGCACATCCTTTTTCATTTTGAACCTTTTTAGCAAACTTCTCAAAGTACGAAAAGGTTTCTGACTTGTTTGCAAGAAAATATACCCAAGTAAAGCGAGAGTAATCATCTACAATTACTAGACAATACTTCTTACCTCCAATGCTCGGGTTCTTGTTGGTCCGAAGAGATCCATATGAAGCAACTTTGTAATACATGATTAGTAGATACATGATTTACTTGCTTAAATGAATTTCTTACTGCTTTCCCAAAATGCATGGAGTGCATAGGTCGACTTTAGATATGGCAATTTAGGTAGACCTCGAACAAGCCGCTTAGTAGAGATTTTGGCTAATTGCTTCTTGTTGATATGGCCAAGTTTTCGTGCCATAGAACTGCTTCATCTTGAATTGAGATTAAGCATTGATCTTCATTTGGCTTTACATCAAGGAGGTAGATGTTTCCATGCCTTCGACCCATGAAAGGCGAGTCGAATCTTTACTAATTCCGGAACATATGCCTTCTTGAAAGGAGATCTTGAAACTGTATCACACAATTGGCTAATCTTTGAGTAGATTGTAGTTGAGTCCTTCCACTAGTGAGACATTGCTTATTGTGAGATTTCCAATTTTTACAGTCCGAATCCCACAATACTTCCTTTGCTATTTCCTCCGAAAAGAAACTTTTCCACCATTTACTTGAATAAGCTTAATGAAACAATTTGAGTCTCTGTCATGTGTCTTGAGCATCCGCTGTCAAGATACCACTTTATCTTCTTTTTGATGAGACCCGCATTCAAAAGAGAGTCTCAAGCTTTCTTTGGTACCCAAACTTTCTTGGGTCCTTTGGTGTTAGTAGGATGAGCATTATTAGGCCATACTCTCTTAACGGGCTTCCAAACCATAGGACATTCTTTTTCAAAATGATCTGTTGTTACACTTAGAACACCTTAAAGCATTTCGACCTCGACTTTACAAACACTCTTTTGAAATGATTTTTATAAGCCTCTTTTGATGGTCTTTTCTTAATTCTTTCTTTTACTTTTGGAAAATCAATCAAGGGGATTGTTTCCGCTGTCATACCTAGACTAGACTTATTAAAGTAAGGTCTTTGGACCGAAAGCACTTTTTCAAGCTTTTCAGGATCCTATCGAAAACTTCTTTGAAATATTTGATAAGTCTGTTTTTAAGAAAACATTTTCTTTCAAGAGATCATCTTCTTTTTCTTTAAGAGCAGAAACATTTAGGTCTAGACTTTTAACTCTTTCTTCTAAAATAATTTCCTTTTGTTTCAGAAATGAGTTTTCCTTTTTAAGTTCAGAAATTCTTTTGAGAGAAGTCTTGAGACCTGAAACACAGTTCATCAATATATTTAGAGACTTTGACAGAATTTTAAAATTACTTACCTCAAATTCTTTTCGAGTCGATCCAGATCCGAGAGTCTGCGAGTAGTCGAATGTGCCATCAAACATATGTTGGCGTATTCATTATCACTCTCTTCACATTCTCGTATCACTCAGGGTTTCAGCTTTGAGAGCCTTTCGAAACTTCTCGGCTTTTCCTCTTTTCTTTTTCGAAGAGGATAAGTTGGGTCGATGTGTCCCTTCTTTTTGCATTCGAAGCAAACTACATCTTTGTTTGGTTCCTCATCATCAACAGAGACTTGGTCCTGTCTCGAAAACTTTGTTTCCTTGGGATGAACTTCGCCTTTTCTATTCAGTTTTCGAATCTTCTTATCATAAGAGCGAGCTCCTCATCATCCATATCATCTTCAGAATCTGCATCATCAGAATCGTCATTTGATTTTAATGCAATAGATTTCTTACCTCTTGGATCTTCGTCTTCATTAATTCGTTCCACTTCGTAAGACTGAAGAGTTCCAATCAGCTCGTCTACAGATAATGGCATGATTCTTTGCGTCTCTCTTATTGAAGTCTTTATATGATTCCAATCCTTAGAGAGTCCACGCAGAAGTTTGTTCACCTTCATGGGATCGAAATTTTTTGTCCTTGGTTCTCAAGACCATTGACAATATACGTAAAAACGACTAAACATGTCAGTTATAGATTCTCCTGGTTTCATTTTGAAGGCTTCATATTGACCAAGAAGAATGTTAATTCTGGTCTCCTTCACTCGATCTGTCCTTCATAGGTGATGTGTAATCTATCCCATACTTCTTTTGCTGTAACACAAGAAGATATTCTATTATATTCAGTTGGAGATAAAGCACAATATAAAGAATAAATTGCTTTAGCATCGAGTGCTTGTCTCTTGTTTATCTCTTCTTGAGACATTCACTGGCTTCAACGCAGTTTCTTTCCCTCTTTCGAGAGATTGAACGGCGAGCGGGAGTGATTCCTCTTTCCACAACGTCCCATTCCGGAGGATCCTTTGATCGAAGGAAAGCTTTCATCTTGTTCTTCCAGATGTTGTAATCCTTTCCATCGAAGTAGGGAGGTCGGGTATTGCTTTGCCCTTCCATCAGCCCGGTGCTAGCATACTAGCCATGGATCTTTTACTCGAAGTAAAACACTTCAAACAAAGTGAGAACACGGGCTCGATACCAATTGATATAGCTAGTATGAGTACCTAGAGGGGGTGAATAGGTATATAAAAATTTCTCGAAGCTTGCACGATATTTAAACGGTTAATGATTCAATCGCAAGAGTTAAATATCAATCGAGAGGCGAGTAAGGGAAAGAGAGAATTGAACACTCGGTTTATAGTGGTTCGGCTTGATTCAAGCCTACGTCCACTCTTCGCACCGACGGCCGATTGGCTGGATTCCACTATGATCAAAGAGATGTTACGGTGTTGATCTTCCTTGATTTCTAGGTGTAGATGATCTACCACACTCACTCAAGGCGTCACCAAGTATATACTCTCTCTGTTTACAATTTCGCTCGAGCAGTCTCAAACAACAATCAAGGATCTTGGACTCGGAATTTTTCTATCAATCACACTCGTAAACAACTAGAACGTCTTCTTTTTATACTCCTTTATGCCATCATAGCCGTTGGCACTTACCAAAGGAATTCCTCCAATCTACCCGTTGGACGGAATCAATCAAGAAGATCATCCGAGCTATTTAAGGAATCGATGATAGCCCATCAATCTGTTCGCCCATACAATCGGGATCTCGGTTTCCATGAATAGAACATTCCAAGATTATTTCGTCGACCAACGGATCTTCAATCGATCTTAGATAAGAATTAAAGAATCCGAAATGATTATCCAACCAAAGAATCTATTCCGAGAGAATAGGATCGAATCCTCAACCATAAACCTCGGCTTTGGATTTCCTTCGTCACGGATTAGAAAGCGTCGGTGAGAGAACAGGACTTAAGTCTTGAGTCCCGAGTCTTAAGTCTTGGGTCTTGAGTCTTGAGTCTTGAGTCTTGAGTCTTGAGTCTCGAGAGAACAAAGTCTTCGGACTTTTCGACGGTCTCCGAACTTCCGGACTTTGGGCGAAAGAAACGTTTTGTCGACTTCAAAATATTGGAAAGATTTCTCCAACAATCTCCCCCTTTTTGATGGTGACAAAACTTTCTTGAAGATTTGAACAACTTTGACTCGCAAAACATTTCTCAAGTAATATGGCTAACTCATAAAGATTAATAAAACAACCGGACTCGCATCCACAGAAAAATTGGTTAGTCTTTCATGAGAAACACCATATAACAACACTTGAATAAATGCAACTGAGTCAAGTTCATAATCCACAATCCACAAATCAATTCGGTCAAATTCACACCCAAGTTCAAGTTCTCAAGTCATACTCAAAAATAAACATAACCACAAAGGTCAAAGATTAAAATATGAAAGTTCAAATTGATTCTCCCCCTTTTTGTCATCATTGAAAAGGGTGAGAAAGGAGTCATGTCTGCTTGGGAATACGCACGATCTGGAAATCCCCAATAGACTGGACTACTCCTTCGAGCTTCTTCCCGAGTCTTCTCTCGAGATGAGCTACCTCTTCTCCCTTGGCATTTGCTTGAAGTTGCGAGCTAGGTCTTTGAATTTATCCTCTAGAGGCCGAAGATGCTTGTCAGCGCTCTTCAAAGCTTGGATTTCACGATCCATAACATATATCCGCTACGCATTTCGAGAAGAATATTCATGATGCTACGAAAGTCTACGAATCATCCGTCGTGTACTTGCATTGACTCTCTCGGATGATGGCGCTTTTGAATGGTCTCGCGGTTGGAATCGATGCATCACCTTCTTCGTGCAATTGAGAGACACGAACTT